>JAHLJT010002630.1:42181684-42346116 GCA_031308135.1 Acheta domesticus
TACAATAATTACCCCCGCAACTTATCACAGAGTTCTGCAAAGTTGGACTAACGTTTTCTATACACTGTACGGGGAGTTTTTGCCGACCTCTAACGTAAACACTGTCGAGTCTTCTGTTTCATGGCACTGTTCAAGTTTCGCATCGCTTTAGTGCAGTGTTCTCAAGGTCGGTGCCACGAGTGGAAGTCCGTGGCACGAGTGCCACGACGAAATTGCCCCTCCACGCAGTTCATTACCCCGCCTCCAGAGACAACGCTATCCTATTGTAAAAAGGCTGGGGTACTACTAATAGTTTCCTTTCCCGACGCTAGTTGCGCAGAGAAGCTCGTGGCACGGCACGATGCCACAACCGTGCCACTGCCACCAGTAGCAGATCTTGACACCACTGCTTTAGTGCATCTGCGCATTCCGCAGAAGATCGATAGTGCTTAAGGCTAAATGTACCGAACTAGTTCAATTTGTCGCCACCACGTGGCAGCACCAAGTTTAGTGAATTTTACTTTACCGATTACGTCTGAACAAATGGTCCGATTTTCGATCTGTAAACGGCATTTGACTCCTGTTTATAATAGAATTTACGCTACGAAGCCCTTTTTTCCAAAAAAAACTAGCAGAAAACTCGATTTTTAAAATTTTTCTCGTACTTCCGGGAACAATTTCAAAATGTGGGCTTATAGCGCGATGGCGACACGCTTCCAGAATCCACGCCGTGTCAAACATGCAAATCGGATAAATAGGAGCGACGGTAAGTGAAATTTCGAAAAACACCTCACCCCACTGCCCCTTCCCCTTCCACGCCGCCGGGACATTGTTGGCCGGCGGCGCGGTCAAGCCGGCACGGGCGAGCCGGGCGGCGGCCGCCGCGGCGCGGCGACGGGCAAGAAGGCTGAACTTTCGGGGGCAGCAAGCCAGACACCCCGTCACTTCGTTGATGCTTCCGTCACTTCGCATCTCAAGATATTTTTTCCCCACATATGAAACTAGTGATGCTGTAATAGGGGTAAACGGTCTCGTATCATCTTTAATAGTAGTATAAAACTATTACCTTATTCACATATTCCATCTTCCTTCGAATACCATCATAAGAATGTCTGAGGTATCACTCAAAACACCGATCCCGCTTTGGTGCTGATTTCAAAAAGAAAAAATCGAACTAATTGCGTAAATATCACCCATATTCCATCTCCTCACATCGTATTTTAGATATATTGTACTTCTAAGATCTTCCATTACCATTTCACTACCGGAAAAAACAAGCGGAGATAACGCAAGAGCTCTTTTATCCTACGATTCGATTTATCATTTCAAAACGGCGTTTGTCACCTTGATAGAATTCACCTGGTTAATCCTTTTCCAGTAAAATAGCCGAATCGAATTTTTAAAATGTTTTTATACTTGCGGACATATTTGAAAAAGTGGTAAAATAGCGCGCTGGCGAGATGCACCCTGAATCTAACGCCATATCATACACTGAAATCGGGTAAATTGACTTCTCTAGTCATGTAAAAAAATGATCTTCAGTAACGTCAAAATTCTGTTTCGCGGTACTGCTTGTCGATCTCATGGCTAAAGTCCGGGTCTAATGTAATTACATATGTTTTGTCTACTGTTCTCATTTTGTAATTTAGGCGAACTGTTGCAATCCTAACAAAATATTTAAATTTTTCGTTACAAATTTTGTACTGTATTACGTATTTTACATATTTTGCTGATCATTTAATATCTGCTTAACAGTATATTTATTATTTGCTAATTATTAAGGTATTTTCACAAATTACCAAATTTTCTTGAAATTATTTCCGGAAATATATTTAATTAATTTTGAAAAATAGTTTTTATTTAAATGTGTTTATATTTTTGCAATGAGCATATTTTGTCTAATACTAATTCAGAATTGCTGACATTCCTATGTGCTGCACGTAAAGATTTCGAACAGAGTGCTTCAAAGATTCTCTGTTCGTGACTGCGTTTTCTACGTGCATCTCTTTGTTTTCATTGCTGATAGAAATAAATTAAAAAAAACAGTAGGCAGAAAAAGTAGTTACTTTTAAATTCGATATAATTAATATTTTATTAATGGAATTTCAAATTGTGAACATTTATTTTACTTTATCTCTCTTCTCAATCTTCATACGAAGAGAAAGTTATGTCGTGCGCAGGAAAACTCTCAAAGCCGAGTCCTGATAATGAAAATGTGGATAAATCGTGTTGTTGTATAGTAAATTACTTCCTGTAACTCGTGGTGTAGCCAGAATCCATGTTTTGTGGGTCCTTAATACCGAAAAATTGATTGACGGAAAAACGTCCATCAGTGTCTCTGGTGTATGTGAACAACACTAGCGTTTACACTGCGTACAAATTTTTCCAAACTGGAAAAAACAACAACAAAAAACAGCTGTCGATCTACTGTCATTCGAAGCTCTGCAATTTTCAAAAACGTGCATTACTTTTTGGAGATACATTACACGAACCCCCCCCCGGATATTTTAAAAATTTGCTCAAATATGGCTCCAAATTTTTTCTTTATATTTCTCGTAAAAATTGAATAAAATACACATGGCTTAGGTCCGATTTCACTGATAACTGAATTTTCGAAAATTGCAAAAGATTGAATTTTTTCGGCGTTTCCTACAACTACAATATTGACGACAGAGACTTTTCCTTTCTAAGAAATTTGTTGTACATAATTAGCTCTTTCATTAAGATCATGAATTTTTTTTAAAACAATTTTTGTAGTTATGGCGCAATCTAGTGTGCAATATATGCAACTTTAAAAGATAACAAAGCAAGATTTTTTCAAAATCGGCTCCATTTTTTCCCTTTAAACTATTGGTAGGGATATTGCGAAATGTACTTTAAGAGATGACATAAACACTATTTTGCTCTATTCTTTTGTTTTTGCGAAAATAACACAAATGAAACTTTTTGAATAGCCTGTCACGTCGTTTATATTTACATTATCGGCGATTTGTTTACATTATTAGATTTATGAGCACACGTACTTTAAATTATATCATTTAAAGTTTTTCGAAAACTAAAAATTTTTTTGGAAATGAACTCGAAATTTCGCATTTCAGAAACGCTCAAACGCCAATTTTTTCTGAAAAGGTTCCAAATTTTTTGTTCAAAGTTTTTGTACGTATAGTGCGAAATGCACTATCTAAGGAAACAAAAAAGTTTAGTTGTATTATTTTGTTGTTTTTCTTCAAAATTTACACAAATGTATTTTTTAAATATTTCGCATGCCTTGTATGCACATTTGCAGCGATTTGTAAACATTATTGCATTTGTGAATGGAAGAGCTTAAAATATCTTAAAATAAATTTTAAAAAAAAACTCTCAAGATTCCTGTGAAAAAGGGCTTCATATTTCACATTGCCACAGACGCTTAAACACCCTTTTCTTAAAAACGGTATCAAGTTTATGAATGAAATTGTCGTAAAGGACAAGGTTTCAGTCTTCTCTAAAAGCAATATTTTGAATCTACCATTAGGAAACCGAATAATTGAGAAAACCTAAAAAATACGTTGGGTGCATTAAATGGCAGGTGGCAAGATGGGGCAAGGCCATAATCTAGCCCATGCCAACAAAATAGTTAATTTTACTACGACAAAGTCCGAATAGCTGGCTGAGACTATAGGCAATGCATCAACTGATGTCACTGCAATGCCTCTGACCGAGAGGTGCTAGGTTCGAGTCCCGACGGTGGCAGGATTTTTCAACACTAGCTTGTCAGTTAGATGTAGAATTCAACCGATGTCTGGAGGAAAATTCTAGCGACCGGCTGCTCTGATTGGAAGTTTTCCGTAGTTTCTCCGATCAACATCAAACGAATGCCGGAGCAATACCCTAACAAACGGACCTCGCGCGATATTTCCTTCCTCTTCCTTGTCCTATCTTCACACACACACACACACACACACACACTAACTTGCACAACACTACCATATATGCTGGGAGACCAGTGGGAGGATTGGAACTTGTCCCGGCTGTGGGCCGTGCACTGCTGGTGGGAGATACCTTGTTAAGAAAGAACCCGGCAAGCCGACAGGTAAATCGGTCGGTGATTTTAGAGCTTGTCCCGGCTGGGGTGGTGCCCCGCTGGTGGCAGATACCTGGTTGGGAAGCCCCGCTAGTGGACGGAAGGTCAGCGCCGGATCTCACCATCGGCATAGCGGGCAACATCTCTTCCACCTCACGATGAAATAAACATGCATTGCACTTACGGGACTAATGACCAAAGCAGTTGACGCGCCCAAAATCACTAACAATCAATAAAAATTACTCCAAATACTTTCCTTAAATTAATTGTAAGAATAAAGTAAAATACACTCAAGGTGGCATAGCTCTTATTTTCATTGCTGACTGATTTTGGGAAAATTGCAAAAGTTCGAATTTTTTTCGGCGTCTTCCTACAACTACAAAATTGAAGATAGAGATTTTCCCTTAAAAATTATATTTGTTCTCCATACTTAGTTCTTTCAATAAGGTCATGCACATTTTTTTGAAATTTTTAGTAGTTTTCGCGCAATATTGAGGGCAGTTTGTGCAATTTTTAAAATTACAAGAACAAGATTTTCTCAAAATCGACTTCAACTTTTTCCTTAAATTTTTGGAAAGGATAGTACCTAATGTACTCTGAGATGACATAAACGCCATATTGCTCTATTCCTTTGTTTTTTCAAAACTTACAAAATGTAATTCTTTGACTAGCCTTTCATTTAGTAAATATTTTCTTTAACGGCGATTTGTTCATATTAGGGAACTTTTGCCACCTAGAACGTTAAGTACTATCGATCTTTTGCGCATGCGCAGATGCACCAAAGTGATGCGAAACTTGCACTGCGAATGAGCAGAAGATCGATAGTACGTAACGTTCGAGGGTGCAAAAACTCCCTACTATTACATTTACGAGTACATGTGCTTTACATTATGTCTTAAAAGTTCCTCGACAACTCAGATGTTTTCTGTGAAAATGAACTGAAACTTCCGAATTTGCACAAATGTTCAAACGCCATTTTCTCAATTGCTTCTTCAAACTTTTCGTACGAATGCTATTTGCATTCTTTAAGTTAACATAAAATTAATTTGGCTGTATTTTTTTGATTTTTCAAAAAATAAATAAATGTATTTTAAGTGTCTCTCACGCCATTAATATTCACTTTTCCAGAAATTTTATACATTATTACATTTGTGAGTAGAAGTGCTTTAAATGTCACCAAATGAAGTTGTTCGAAAACTCGAAAGATTCTTGTGAAAATTCCGAAGCTTCCATTTTCGCATTTACAGTAACGCTTAAACGCCATTTTCTTAAGAGCGGCTCCAAATTTATCAATGAAAATTCCTATATAGGACGAAGTTTACTCTTCTTTAATATCCTAAAAGT
Organism: Acheta domesticus; assembly: GCA_031308135.1. Classification (NCBI taxonomy): domain Eukaryota; kingdom Metazoa; phylum Arthropoda; class Insecta; order Orthoptera; family Gryllidae; genus Acheta; species Acheta domesticus. Next base: position 42,187,071 of record JAHLJT010002630.1, read on the forward strand.
AATATTTCGTATCTACCATTAAGAAGCTGAAAAATGAGAAAAGTTCAAAAAATGTATTTTGGGCGGCGATATATGTCAGCAAAATGTCAGAAGATGGGAAAAGATGGTAAAACTGGCCCAGACCAAAGATATTAGATTACTATGAGAAAGTATGTGCAATTTGTCCTAAAGTACGAAAACGTTTTAAAAAATTCGATTCGGTTATTTTACTGGAAAAAGGATTAACCAGGTGAATTCTATCAAGGTGACAAACGCCGTTTTGAAATGATAAATCGAATCGTAGGATAAAAGAGCTCTTGCGTTTATCTCCGCTTGTTTTTTCCGGTAGTGAAATGGTAATGGAAGATCTTAGAAGTACAATATTCTAAAATACGATGTGAGGAGATGGAACATGGGTGATATTTACGCAATTAGTTCGATTTTTTTTTTTTTGAAATCAGCACCAAAGCGGGATCGGTGTTTTGAGTGATACCTCAGACATTCTTATGATGGTATTCGAAGGAAGATGGAATATGTGAATAAGGTAATAGTTTTATACTACTATTAAAGATGATACGAGACCGTTTACCCCTATTACAGCATCACTAGTTTCATATGTGGGGAAAAAATATCTTGAGATGCGAAGTGACGGAAGCATCAACGAAGTGACGGGGTGTCTGGCTTGCTGCCCCCGAAAGTTCAGCCTTCTTGCCCGTCGCCGCGCCGCGGCGGCCGCCGCCCGGCTCGCCCGTGCCGGCTTGACCGCGCCGCCGGCCAACAATGTCCCGGCGGCGTGGAAGGGGAAGGGGCAGTGGGGTGAGGTGTTTTTCGAAATTTCACTTACCGTCGCTCCTATTTATCCGATTTGCATGTTTGACACGGCGTTGGATTCTGGAAGCGTGTCGCCATCGCGCTATAAGCCCACATTTTTGAAATTGTTCCCGGAAGTACGAGAAAAATTTTAAAAATCGAGTTTCTGCTAGTTTTTTTGAAAAAAGGGCTTCGTAGCGTAAATTCTATTATAAACAGGAGTCAAATGCCGTTTACAGATCGAAAATCGGACCATTTGTTCAGACGTTATCGGTAAAGTAAATTCCTGCTGATGGTGCTGCGATCTATTGAATTTTCCTATAAGTTTTTTTCGGTACATTTAGCCTTAACGTTCGAGATGGCAAAAACTCCCTATTATCTCGACCGGCCTCGTTGACTCAGGGCATCAACTGTCCCTGGAGTACTTCTGACCGGGAGGCCCCAAGGTTCCAGTCTCGACGGTGACAGGGTTTTTCATCAAAGCTACATGCCTAGTTTTTTTTCCATGCTGCAGTATTTTTATTCACTACATTGCTAGTGTTTTCAACCAGCAAAATTACTTTCCGCGCCGAGACTCGAACCTCCCCTCAGACCCTCCGAGTTAACTCGCTGTCACCCATACCACGGCTCTACAAAAGAGCCATTTTTGGCTTTTATGAGTACATGTTCTTTAAGTGAAGTTATATAAAGTTTTTCGAAAACAGTTTTGTGTGAAAACTAGCACAAAGTTCTGCATTTTCAGAAACTCTCCAAGCACCATTTTCTCGAAAACGGTTCCAAATATTTTCTTAAAAATGTTTATTCTTATAGTGTTAAGGGCACTCTATAAGACAGCATAAAAGCCAATTTTGTGTTTTAAAAAATTACGCCAATGAATTTTTTTAAACTTTTATCATGCCGTTAATTTGCATATTTTCAGCAATTTGTATACTTTATTGAATTTGTGAGTAGAAAAAATGATTTCCAGTGAAGTTTCTTGGAAACATAAAAGAGTTTTAAATTTTGCATTTGCAGTGACGCGTTACAGTAAATAATTTTCTTAGAAACGGCGCCAAATTTTTCAATGAAAATATTCTTATAGAACGAGGTTTTACTCTCCTATAATTTTCTTAATGTAATATTTTGGTTCTACCATTAGGAAATCGAAAAATTGAGATTTCAAAAAAATGTAGTTGGCGGTAGATGGCAGTTAATAAGTGGCAAGTCCGAAAAGCTAGCTCAGACCAAAGAAATTAGAAAACTAAATAGTACGAGAAAGTCTGTGCCATTCTCTAGCACCACTAGCTTTTTTTCAAGCTCATTAATTTAACTGTTTTCCAAAACTGACCATCAGTCTTAACATTAGAAATTTCCTCCTGGAAGGCTTTTTTATGTAATCCTTTTCTTTCCTTTTGAGCATATGTTTGTATTATTTCTTTGTCTTTATAACAATCATCCCTGTGGGTAAAATGTATACCTCTTATCATTTTTCTACAATTACTTTTCAACATTTTCCCCATTAACATGCAGTTTTTGTCATATCACAGCTTATTTGTTTTCATTCTTTTTGGATTAATTATTGTATTTCTAAAAATATCGATTTTTTCTGCTACACTTTTTATGGAGTCATGCATAAACTTGTGATATCGATGTCGCCATTGATAACTTTATTTGTCCCACTGAATTTTGTGTAATTATAAAGTCAGTCCTATTAATTGCAGACATTCTTTTCGGTATTTTCGAGTTTTATCTTTTTTAGGTCTTTTGGAGAACCAGACATATTAATCTTTATACCACCGTAATAATATTGTTTATTTATTTTTTATTTGGTCAAAAAACAGTAAAAAACTTTGTATGACGTGTGGGGAAAGAGATTATCAGCGCACATTTTCTTCAGGCCCAACAAAAAAAATAAAACTAGAAACAAGAATTTAGAAAATAATTATTATTTTAGAAAAATAGAGTTATAGAAAATCAATTTCAATAGGAAATGAACAGTCCAACAGTCCAACTTCCAGGCATCTCTAAAAAGTAAGGTTGAGTACGATTGTGTAAATCGCGCACAGTCATCAACACTAAGCACTGATAAATGAACCACTCATTCCATTCAACGTAAACATTCAGAAATATCGAAATCCTTTGGTTTCCGATTAAACACCAGTAAATATTAGGGAGTTTTTGCACGCCTTAACGGGCGGCAAAAGGCTACAATCTCGATGTTCTGCGATGTGCAGATGCCTAAGGTATGTGAAACTTAAACTGCGCATGCGCGTAAGTTTGATAGTGTTGTCGATTGCTTTTACGTTCGAGGGTTCGTGGTTACGTGGAATGTCTGTTATTCTGGACTCCGTTGCTCTTCTTAATGGTATTTCTTTCTGCAGTGTTTATTAATAAGTTAATAAAGTTTATGATGCGTATATATATGCTTCCCTCACATACAAGTACTTTGCAAATTCACAATCAATTCTGGTATGTGACATCAGTAAATAACACACTAAAACCTCATGTCAGTTACATTAGATACCGCAGAATAAATCGAAATGAAAGCAACACGCATTTGAACACTCAAGTTGCAGTGCCCGCGTTTCATTGTCGCATGAGAGTGTGGTAGCAACAAGGCCCCTTAAAACGTTTCGCCGGCCCGGTGACCGAAATCACTAACGCAGTAGTGCCGTAGCGATGTCGGACTGAAGGGTCGCGGGTTCGAGTCCCGCCTCGGGCATGGTTGTATGTGTTCGTCCTTTCACCCCTATCACCAACATTACGTTTCATCGTCATAGAGACCATAACGTTAAAAAATCCAATATTGGTCGCTAATACCCTTAAAGTTTTTTTTTTTTTTTTTTTTTTTTTTTAATTAAATTCTGGCCCTCAAGAAAATGTGCGCAGATAAATTTCTTTCCCCACACGTCATACACAGTTTTTACTGTTTTTTGACTAAATAAATAAATAAATAAATAAATAAATAAATAAATAAATAAAAAGTTGATGCGACCTTAAATAATAGAAAAAAATCAGTTTTGCTGTCAACTAGCCTACAAAAACTTTTCCAGCCTTGTACGTTTGTTTTGAATAAAATTTAAATAACATGCAATTATATATAAACGAAAACTATTGTAAAACAAAATTGTTGATATGGCAGTTAAATATTTTTCACTTCTATCATGTCTTTTCAAATTTTGTACATTCCAATGAATGTTTAAATTTGTGGGTAAAACTAAAAAAAATTCAGCGTTTAATGCCGATCCTATCAAATAAAAATAATTAACTTTAAGCATTTTATAATAGGTTTACAAGTGTAGTTTTCGTTATTCATCATTTTCTTATATACACGCAAGTTATGTATCTAAAATTTATATGCTTGATAATCAGAAAGCATTATGCAATAACTATATTTGATTAACATTTTCAAGAGTTTAACCTGTTAGTTATGTCTTACGGTTCTCCGAACTTTTGTGCGCTTTTCAGGTTTATGGAAGTTATGTGTACACCAGTCCATGAGAATGTAGTTTATTCCCTCTTTTTTGCTATTTTGTACCAACTCCTTACTAGTACACCTTTTTGTTGTTCGTAGCATCATGGGTCATATGGTGATATTATTTTCTCACGGTCAGTACCAGACACCATTGTTTATTGTTTGATTATAATACTTGGATTACAAGTTTCAAACAATGTCAACTGTTCAAAAACAATAATACTTATACATATCTGTAACATGTTAGAGGTTACTTTTGAAGTTTCTCCTCAAATTGTACTATGTTAATGTAAAAATTCACACACTTGAAAGACAAATTTTTGTCGAACAAGTATAAATAAATATATTTTAAAAAAAACAATGTCATTGTTCTTAGATAAAAGCAATTAAAACTAACCGTATTAATAATTAATTAAATCATAAATTATAAACTTAAGTTACTACAACTTGTTGCTTGTCCTAAAGAAATAAATAACTTATCTTATAGTAAGAAATATATAATTATTGTAGCATTGCTCTCTTTGTTTATGATAATTCCTTTAGTTTATAAGGGCAAGTTTCAATTAAGTAATTTTTTAGTGCTTTTTTGAATTTAGTTTTGCTTAACTCCTTAATATGGTTAGGTAGTTTATTGAAGAGTAACGCAGCATTCCTATAATGATCCTTCTTTTAGGAGGATTTTGCAGAGTACATCATGTGATAGTTGTCATTTCGTCTAGTGTTATATTGATATAAACATTTATTTTGAGTAACGTGACAGTTATTGTTTTTCATGAGCAGAATTATCCTAAATGCATAAATTGCAACAACAGTCATTATTTTGTATTCTTTGTAAAAATGTTTACAAGATTGGTTAGGATGCAGCTGGAAAATGCATCTCCATGTAGGATTGGTAGACGGAGCACGCATCTACAGCAAAGATTCACCAATTAAAATGAACTAGCGAAAGCGTAAATTAAAACTGCGCGCCTGGAAGTAACAATTAAAACCAATATTTTAATGAACGAATATTTAGTTTCAAAATTATAATGGTACGTGACAGAATATTAAGTAAAAAATTTGCAAGAGTTTATACTTTCATTTATCGTAAGGAGCTATCTAAAGCACAAGATACTGAAGGAAAAATACTGAAGATTCACACTGAAAGTATGCTTAAAATAATTCGACCATTCAGGCATTTATTTCCATAAGATGGTGGTCTGTAATCAGTCGCAATCGATCAAATTATAAGTCAGGCAATCGATCAAATTATAATTAACAAAACCACTACTCGACATGAAATTGAACAAAAGATTTAGGATACAGTGACCACGATGCACAAATTCTTACCATTATACGAAATGCGAACAATGACACAATAAATAATACACGTATGAGTAGAGTGTTTTCTAAAAGTAAAATAAAATTATTCATTGATTACTTGCTGCAGGAGTCATGGGACGCGGTTTATAATACTATTGATACAAACGATAAATATTATTCTTTTTTTTCAACGCTTTCATTCATTTTAACACTTGCTTTCCTCTTCAGAAAAGAAAATTAAATATTTCACGCAAAAACAATTCTTGGATAACACAAGGGATTAGAACATCATGTAAAAACAAACGAGTTCTTTCTTTCATTTCTAAGCATCATAACGTATCTCAAGATTTCCTCCTGTACTTTAAAAAATACAAATCATTGTTAAGAAAAGTCATAAGGCAGGCTAAAATCATGAAACACGATCAGGATATTTTGAACTGAAATAACAAAACAAAATCAATGTGGGATATAGTAAAAAATGCGACCAAACCAACTAGAAACCTTGCAGAGAATGTTGTTTTAAAAGATAACGATAGAGATGTGAACGATCCGGCAACAGTGGCTAGTCTCTTTAACCAATACTTTTCGAGAATTGCTGTCGATCTCACTAAGGGTTTTCAGCCACAAAATTCAACATCTGACGTTTCCCTAAAAATCTTAGACACTATGTTCGTTTCCGAAACCTCTTCTTATGAAATTCTCAAAATAATCGGTAAATTAAAAAATAAATATTCGGCCGGTTTAGATGAATTTCCGGATTGTTTGTTAAAGACGTGCGCGCCAGCCATTATACACCCGTTAACTCACATATTTAATGCATGCCTTATGCACCGGAATTTTTCCAGATATTTTTAAAACAGCTAAGATTAAGCCGCTCTTCAAAAAGGCAACAAAAATGAAGTTCAAAATTATCGGCCAATTTCTCTTTTTCTCAGTTTTTTCAAAAATATTAGAGAGAATTTTTTATGTGCGAATGGAAACCTTTCTCAATAAACACGACGCATTTTCAAATTGCCAACATGGATTCCGGAAATCAAAATCTACGGAAACAGCCATTTTTTTCTTTTCTTAAGGATGTTGCCTCATCATTGGATCAAAACGAAGCAACTATTGGAATATTTTTAGATCTTTCAAAAGCTTTTGACGTCATTGATCATAACATTTTACTTTCAAAATTACCTTCGTATGGAATCCGTGGTATTGCTCTAGATTGGCTATGTTCGTACCTTAAGCAACGATCTCAGAGAGTAGAAATACCTTACTGGAATGATGGAACCTTATGTACACACCTTTCCGGTTCTTTGCCAATTGTACGTGGAGTCCCGCAAGGATCGATTTTAGGCCCTATTCTCTTCCTATTATACGTAAATGACATGCCCTTAGCGATTCGAAACGGAAGAACAGTTCTCTTTGCGGATGATACAAATATTCTTTGCAACAAAGAAACCGTAAATAGTACAATATCAGACGTTTCAAATTGGTTCCGTAATAACAAATTAAAAGTAAATGAAAATAAACAGTTTCAATGCAGTTTTCCATATCAAATAAAAAATTCTGTACTCCATTGAAAATGAACGGTGTGCCATTGACTGATGTTAATGTAACAAAATTTTTAGGTCTATCAATTCAGTCAAACCTCAAATGGAATGCCCACTTAAATGAATTGAACACAAAATTAAGCTCATTATGCTACGCGTTCAGAATTCTTTCAAATTCCGTCAGCCTTCATACAGCTCGTTGTGTATATTTTGCCAATGTTCACTCCCGCCTGAGATATGGCATAATATTTTGGGGAAACACATCTTATAGTTCACAGACTTTCAGATTACAGAAAAGAATTGTACGAATAATAAGCAAATCCAACCCACGTGATTCTTGTAAGTCACTCTTTATTAATCTAGGAATTTTACCATTACCTTGTCTCCTGATTTACGAATCAGTAGTTTTTGTCAAAAATGACTTACTTAAGGACGGGAATATATTTTCAGCAAACGCCGATGTCTATAACACACGACGTAGTAATCATATTCACCAGGTGGCAGTATCAACAGCTCACTACAAAAAATTCACATACAATTCATGTACATTACTCTACAACACTTTGCCAGAAGACATTAAACGATTAAATTCAATAGAAAAGTTTAAGTCCCAAGTAAAATCTTTTCTGCTGCATAACTATTTCTATACAATTCGAGACTATACCGAGCATCAAAAAGGAAAGTAGAATTAATTTTAACAGTGATAGTTAATGTAATTATTTATCATTTGGACTGCATAATTCTAAAGAACCTGTAACAAGTATTGTACCACAGTTTCTGGGTTGATGGCCCCCATCTCGATCAGGTTTTTCGTCCAGTTTCCCTGATCCTTGAGCAAATGCTGAGATGGTCCCTTGTTTTGCTTCTGGACATAAATGTAACTTCATTATTTGTGCACGTCTTCTGAATTTCAGTGGGAAATATAGTTATTCAAATTATTGTTTTTCATATTATCGCGGCAAAAAGTATTATTCTTTCATGAAGAACATAAGGGTTCAGGGCAGAATTTATAGCTAATTTACCTTTGAAAATATATTTTATTATATAGGAGCGAATATTTTGTCAACAAAACTCGAAAAAAAAACGCTCTTTTCTGTATTCAAAATTCGACTAGAATATGGTTTAGGATAGAGACCACAGAATTATGAAAACGTGCACAAAATTCACTTCTCACCATAGCTCGTCATACGCAGTTTTTAACTGTTTTTTTGACGTAAATAAATAAATAAATGCAAAAGTGTTTATTAATACGCCGCTGCATACCGTGGTAATAATTTCTGATAAAAATGAATTTAAAGAAGATTTAACATATTGAATGAATAATACATAAAAACACTTGATACTAATAAAGTACTCTAATGTGAAACAAGCGATTTTTTCCTCACTCCACAATTGAACTGAAAACGCGGAGGAACAACTCACCGATCAGAACAACCAACTTTTGAAACAATGAATACGACCGCCCCAATTGATATAATCAATGAGCTCTATATATACATTTATTTAATATATATTTATATAGTTGAGATCACTGGATAGAATTCAAGCAGTTGATCTCAGTTGATTGTTGTCCTCGTCTGTCATAGTCAGGCTCTCTGCCATGGAAGTATTTTTGGTTATGTGATAATCCTTCGGTATTGTCTTTCGTTATAGTGAAACACCTCATCCCTAAACGAGCATGAACTCAGTGTACAACTAATCGAAATAAGACATCAGTTTTTGAGTAATGGAATTAACGAGTGTTTTGTGCGAATATAAATATAACCTTAAATGTCATCTCTTAACAAATTTCTGTGTTAATTACACATTTAAAATGGAACTCCTTATATATCTCGCACTTGAAAGTATTATAAACAAAATGGAAGGATTTAGTGGAATAGTGAAATGAATAGTATTAGAAACGATACGTAATTAGTTATGTAGTCCTTTCTTACCTGACAGGTACTTCCTCTTTGGTCTTATTACTTCTAACATAAATGTATTGATTGTTATATGGAGATTTATAGTAATAACAAGTACCATACTAAAAAATACTTCATTGAATCAGTTGAAATAAGAAAAATACCATTCTCAAAAGGTCGTTTAATAAAAAGTAACACTGCTTTTCACTACTGTGAATTTACATGCAATTATGTAGTAAATACATTGATTTAAGTAATTAGAACTCTTTAGATCAATTTCAACTCTTTTCCATTTGGCATGAATTTGAATTTAGCTCTAATAGACAAACAAGTGGTAATGTGTACCTATTAAATGACTTTAACATAGTCATGCAATACTGATAAGAATTGTATATTTATAGGAGGTAAGCCAGTAAATTTTGTAGTTATATTGGGGTAGTTATTTTGTAGTTATATTGTAGTATTATTGGGGTATTTTTAATAAGTAATCCTTAAAGCATCCGGCAATCAGAGACGAAGAATATAATAATTATAATATAAATTATATAGGTGATTATATTATAAATGATATAGGTTTTATCGGTAATGGTTTTATAAAGTATCAAATAGTACAAACAATAAATAAAGTTTAGACATTTCTATGGATAACCTTAATTTTAAACTTGCAGATTTTGATTGCAGTAGCGTTCTTAGCAAATGTGTTAATTCCAGTGACAGAAAACATTCTTTTCAGGTGAGCTGAGTTGTTTTTGTTTTATTTTTTGCTTCTGCTTATGATACTGCAACTCATATAACGCCTACCTATAAACACACAATAACTTTATAAAATATAATTATATTTATTACTATTTTATATTAATGAACGTTAGCAAAAATGAATCTCAAATTACGGAAAGTTCTCCTTTAAACAGTTTAAAAATGCAGAATTGGTAACACAAATGGAATTCACTTACCTCCAATAATTTTGCCACCCATGCTGTAACAAATATGTGGGTTACACGAGTCCCTTATCATTAATTCTTTCCATAAACAGCACTTTTCTATTTCCATTGAAGCTAATTTTGAATGTTTGTTTTTTTTATCCAAGAACAGGCCTGTATGTCCTGGGTTGGGCCATTTGGTAACTTTAAAAAACTCAATGTAATGAAACAGAGCAAGTAACAAGTTAATTGTATAAAATAAGAAAAATGACTTGATTGAACTTTAAACTAAAATACCAAAATCTAAATAACTGTCCAACAGACTAAAAATAGCTGAGGAACGTAATGTAAGAATAAAGAATTTCACAGAAAGCACTACGAAGACGTAGAAATAACTAAAATGAAATAAATGTAAAATTAAGAAAAGAGCGGCAAGACACTCGAAATAATGGCAAACGATCACAATATAGATGCACTGTTTAAATGTAAGCAAAATCTCCGGAAGTCGTCATTTTTTTGTTGCAAACGTAAATCAAAAACATATCCCTATTCGCATTGTTAAGATAAATATCGGGTAATTCCGGTAAAGTTGGCAACAACAAATGCCAACACAAAAAGAAATGAAAATACCCTGTGACACTTTCCAGTACATATGTCCATGCGACAGTAACATTTTTCATAAGTTGCATTTTAGTCCTTACTTTGAAGTGACGGAAACAATAATGCTGGTGTCTACTGTGAAGCGACAGACGATCTGAATTTCGCGCCCGTAAATTACTTTTTCTGGAATAGAATATTTATTTTCGGAAAAATTTATTTACCATTTTCTTATGAAATCCAACATTTCTAGAATCTGAGAAGATATTTTTTGTAACGGGACCTTCCGAACCCTGTGATTATTTTATTATTATTTAAATATTCACTAAAATGTGATGTACAATACTGTTAGACTGATATTATGAAAATGAAAATGTTCACTAAGAAATATTCTTACGAAAAACGTTATATATTACTTTTCTATGGATGCTTTTCTAAAAATTGTGCGTTTCCATGGTTACTGATTTATTGGCAAGATGAACTGGCGGAGACTGCCATTGTTGTAGAGCACATTGTCTGGAGGTAAGTTATTTTCTGTTGTAGAACTGTTGTGCCATTTATTATAGCATATTATAATGTGTGACATTATTCAACATAGTATCCTGAAAAGTTGTGTTTAAGCGTTTTCTCTTTACGTAAATATATTGTTCAGCAATTTTTAATAATACTTTGAGTACTTTGTCACAAACGTGTGTTGTGCCGTGAAAAGGAATATCATGCATTAAATTTGCTTTGACGCTATTATTATTTTGTTTTTCAGATTGCTTTTACATTCTAGTTTGTGAAGTTATATTTATATTTTTTCTTTTCAACAGAAATAATTTCCGGTAGTGGACGAGTCAATTTATGAGAGGGGAGCATTTCGGAAGATATACGAAGATAAAATTGTAAAATTGTTTATTGGTGTCTTGTGCAAAGTTTCGAGTGAAATTGTGCTGAGTTTATTATTCATTTCGACTGGCTATAATAACGGTAGGTTATTTCCAGAAAATAATATCAAAATAAATGTGCCGATTATCTCTTTGTAGTTAATTGTAACCATATTATTTTACGGTGAAAAATACTTTTACCAGTAAACATAAGAAATAATCCTAAAACATGTAGCGTTTTGTGAAAATAATTAAACGTATTTAGGAGGAAGCCAAGTAATATGAATGTGCACCCAAAGTATATAGATTTTCATATTTTTAAATTAGCCCTTTTTAATAAAGTATTGGTATTGATGACTAACACTTTAGGTGCAATTGTAACTTCACGTATGTGTTAATTACTTAATAGTTTATATTAATTATTATTAATATAAAATAAATATTAATTATTAATAACTTAATAACTTGGCCACGGAGAAATATGATCTAAAAATGTTAGAAATATGCAAGCATTTATAACCTTAAAAATATGAAAGTATGACCATAAATGTGACTTAAACTTTTTGGTTGCATTTTCGATATCCTTCAAAATCTTTCCACTATTTCCAAAAAACTTAATAGTTGGAATTGGAATATAATTATTGAAAATATACTTTTAAAATATAGCACATTCACAATTGACCCCTTCTCCTTTGGCGCCCCCGTGACTTGCTAAAGTTATAAAATAAACTTTATACAAGCTGTTGACCTCGGCACAAAACCTGCCAAAATTAATTTGACACTTCCTTCACATCTGGTGCTTTCTGCGCTTTCTTTTTCTCTAGGATCGCTCTCGGTCGGCTCGTTGGTTAGCGTGCTCGCTTTTCACGGCGCAACGCCGGGTTTGAGTCCTGGCCGGGGGAAATTTATAATTGTATGCTTTCCTTACAAATTCCCATTATCTATTGCTGTATTATCTGAAAGCCCACTCTAAGATTATGAAGACCAGTACATACGGTGAAGGGATGTCTTCGTGCTAACCACGCAAACCCCTTATCCCATGGTCGAGAGGCTGGGCCACTGCTGGTCGGCCATGGATAGTAGCAGGCTGACGAGCTACAGCGGACAGGATATATTTTAGGAAAGTCAGACAACAGTTTTTTTTAAATTTTAAGTCGCATCAAGAACTATGGTTATTAGCGACTACAATTTATACATTACATAACATTTTCTTCAGTTATAAAAACAGTGATAAAGTAAAAAGTACAGAAAAATTATATATATTAAGCTATAATCACAGTTAAATATAAAATTGTAATTGAACAGTTTTGAATTACATTTAGTAGGATTATATATCATTTAGAATATTACTTGATTTACAGAAATGTACTTTTTTTTTGATAATCCTCAGATGTTAGGATTAGTTCTTCCTCGTGCACATCAATATTCTGCTCGCGTCTGTTGTCCTGATATAGATTATAGTAGTATAGCAAATTATGGATGTTGAGAGGTATTGCAGGGTACACAGGTGGGAGGGGGATCTCGAGTTAGAAGGTGCTTGTGACTAAAATTACAATGACCAGTTCTTATTCTTGATATGATAACCTGTTCTTTTTTAGAAAAGTCTTTGCAGGTTTTCAAGGAGTAAAAATTTCTAATTTTTTGTGCAAATTGCTAGACTTCAGTGTTCTCCAGTGGTTGTCCCATATCTTCTGCATTCTCTTTATGGAGCGTGACCATAGATCAGTCCATATGTGCGAAATTGCTAAAACTCTTCGGATTTCTGGAGTTGTCATCTCTTCCTCAACGCTTATTATGTCATCTTCAGGTATCTCTTTGTAATTTGGTAGCCAGGTCGTTACTAGTGTCTTGTTGGATTGCATGCAATAGTACAGTTCATGAATGTCAGACATCAGTTATTTACAACAATTGTAGGAAATTAGATAAGTCAAAAGTGATAAATCTCTTTGAGACGACTGCAAAAAAGCATGCGAAAAATGGAACCAAAAAGTTAAAAATATGGCACAAAAATACTAACATTCATGGGAAAATATGACCATAATATGAAAAATTAACGGAAAATGACCAAGGGGTTAAAAATCCAAATATGATTGCATATAACACGTGAAAATTGTATAAATTTAGTCCTTATAGCTAAAACCGTGTTTATCTTATATTTTCCACGGGAATAACAAAGAAGTGATTTATTTATTTGGTCAAAGACAGTAAAAACTGTACGTAACGTATGGGGGAGAAGATGAGTTAAGAAATAAGTTATGACGTGTAAACATCTGGGCCCTATTAATAACAAAAGGTGACATCTATGATGTGTAGATATTTGTTTAGTATTTTTAGAAATTTCTCGAAAATCTTAAAAACTGCTGAGAACAGACTTGTAGGGCGAATATTGGGTTTTGGATACTTGGGTACTTTGAATACTTGCGTCTGAATATGGGATGATGATAATTGCTTGCTATGGATGACTTTTAGTTAATATATTTGAATATAATAGAATAGAATGAAGTACCTATTAAATTTTGTGATACGAACCATGAACCAGGGTTCTTTGTGTTTTAATTATAGCGTTATGTTCAGGATAAAGTTTTGAAATATTTAGTGTGAATTTTGATGCAAAATATGCTGATGCAAGTGCTTCACCTTAATGTTAAGATTAATAAGCTTTGCCTGTAATGGTAATTAAGGTATGGATCGTGTTTGTCCTTCTTTTAGTATTATTCTGGTAAATTGCTAGTGCTATCGAGTTAAGCCTTCTTACTTGATTTTGACATGATTGATTTCTGTTATTTTTTTCAAAATGTTAGAGATAAGTATGTCACATTTTGCGTTCAAAAGTTATTAGTTGAATTCATAGTCTTTTGGTCTTGTTTTCATGGGCACTTCATAGATGATTGGAGTAATGTAATATAGGAAGGTGAGATTTTTGGATGGTGGAAATTATTCGTTCATTCAAATAGTTGACTGAGTGTTCTATTTCCAATTCATTGAAGGGGATTATTTTTGGATATTGCACTTCTGATTAATGTTTGATACTTGAACTTAGTTTATTCTTGAAGTATTTATTTCCAGTAAGTTTATAAGGCGCATTGAAGGGTTAATCCTTGTGGTGATTATTAATACCGGGTTCTGAGTCAAGTTCAAAGATATTTTATTTGTATAATTGTATTTCTGAATTGGTTGAAATGTGCGCCTGAAAGCCACCAAGCCGACACAGGGCCTCCTGTTATAAATACCATTTGTGTTTGTAGCAACCAGATCACTTGGAAATAAGTGAAGGGGTCAACACTTCCAGCATCTGTTATGATTGTGGGGAGTACTCAATTTACATTTTCTTTTGTTTAAAGCAGTAGCTCGTGCTACCAACATAATTTCTGCTGCTATAGTACTCTCTCCAGTAAGGTGTCACTGCTTAGAGACTTTCTTGGCGCATTGTAGCTATAATAATATCTAGCAAAAATGCTACTGAACAAAACCACAAAAAATGTTTGCCAGAAAGTATCACTCACTCACACACACACACACACACACACACACACACACACACACACACACACACACTGCTCAAGAATAACAAATAAAACACCCTCGTCATAAATGTAACAGCCACAAATTTTTCTCCGACTTGAAAGACAGTCAATATTGAATTGATCGTAGACATCCTTGATATTCATCTGATCATGTTGTATCATCTGATGTCCATGAAAGGCATTACATGCTTGCAGATTTTTTCCGCGTTTTTCCACTCTGTCTGTAAGATGATTTGCATAGGGTTACCAAATCACTGCGCGGTATCAAAGTTTCGGACGGACCAATGTCGAGTTTGGATGAATAAGTGTGTATACATCGTTGAATTTTCTCTTCTGATATAAGTATTAATAATGTTATATTTATTATATAAATTCAAGTACTCTACATCTACATCTTGTCCACGTGACTTGAAAAATTTAATTTATTAACGATATGACACCCAAATCTCTCACAGATGGAACTTCAACTTGATGTTCATGGAGTTAGTGTACCGTAGGTCGTCGATGGAATGAACAAGAGAATATCACCACACATTAATATTCAACTTCAGCTTGTTTTTATCACATTTTCGGAAACAATTGTAAGCAACATTTGTTCTTGTTTCGTGATATTTTTCATGCACTTTTTTTAGTTTTATTTTGTTTATCAAGTCTGTGCAGAACCAGCAAGGAATTATTTTTTGTATTAACATATTTCCGCGTTTTTTTATTCGACAATTATCTGTAATGTTTGAAGCAGCTTCTAGTGAATCTATCGAAACTAAAAAACATATGAACTTGTTTCTGTTGAATGTAGTTTGTTGCCTGATTGTTTCATTTAGTATATCTGGTATTTATTTATTTGATAGATACGTCCACTGATGAAGCTTATTCTGTATATTATTATTACTATTATTATTATTATTATTATTATTATTATTAGTATTGCCAGTATTAAATTTCTATTTTAGTTGGGTAGAATTGAAATTGAAAGATTAGTAATAACTACCGAGTATAATTCTCCGAATTCTCCTCATCCAAAGTTTCGACATTGACTGCAACATTTTTGTTGAAAAAGTAATGAGGAAACATTGTTACGTCCTGAAAAATTTAACATTTTACATTTCCGTGACGAATCTAAGTCGAGATCAGAATGAGGGTATAAACAAAAACTAGTCAGCAGTTGTTCCACCGAAACAAAATACGTCACATTATCATCGTATTGAAATAGTAGAAATTAGGATCTTGGAGGACCTTCCAGAAAACTGACTCTGAAATTAAAAACGTCTAGTTAATCCAATAAACCTCAGACCATCCAAATCAAATAGCAACTCCACAAAAAGTTGAACTCACAGAAATGAACTTGTTTATAAGGAGCGAAAAGCATAAATAATGTATCCACTGGTATTTACATTATCTAACTTGAAAGAAAGAACGTAGTCCAGTCGGTTGATCTGACGACTCCGCCCTCCATCGATCGATCGATCCGACAGTCCACGATGTACATCATCCGGTTTGACCTGACGTTTCCATCTCGCGCCGCTCGATCAATGGACGATGTCGACAATGTGCACCGATAAGTTTGATCTACCGTACTACGCCCCACGTCAATGTAACTGACCGTTCCATGTATAGAGTAGGGACTTGGTGTCCCGGCGCAAGTGAGTGGCGTGTTGTCATACAGGCAATATTGACTCCGGTACTAGCCCGGATAGCTAGTAGCTCTGAGCTGGCAGGGCGGCCCCATACCCAGGCATTGAACGGAGAGGTTTGCCGAGAAGGCAAACTGCGTTCCGGCGAGATGCGGATGTTAGTCGGAGGGGGTACCTGTACACCCAACGAGGGTGAGGATAAGAGTCTAATGCCCAGGCGCCCACACTGGGACTTCAGTCCCCTAATAAGGTATAAGTGCTGGGGGTGCCAAATCTGGCAAGCACGTATATACACAAGACCTGACCGTTGGATGTGCCCCCGCGCAGATGTGGCCTGGCCGCTGTTGGGATCAAGCGGACAGCAGCGGGGACGGCGGCGGGTGCAGCAGCAACCCCGCCAACGTCGGCGCCTTCCCGTGCGACGGCGACTGTTGCGGGTGCAGCTCGGGCGCGGGCGGGGACGGGGGCGGCTGCTGCTGCGAGAGCCCCGCCGCGCACCACTGCCTGGCCAGCCCCGGCCTCTCGGACGCGGGACGCCCCGGCCCCTCCGCCGCCGTCGCCGCCTCCTCCTCCTCCACCGCCCCCGCCCCCAAGTCCCTGTCGCTGCAGCTGAGCGTGCAAAACAGCAACATCTCGGTGACTCTGCAGGACACCTCCGCGCACGAGCCCCCGCCTCCGACCCCGCAGGGCTTCTACTCGCCGTACCCGGGCGCGTGCGAGCACGAATGCACCTTCGACTTTTACCAGCCCGCTCCGTGCCACGACGGGCCCCCGTACCAGCCGCGTGCCCAGGCCTCGTACCTCTTCCAGGAAGACGGCGGTCCCTATCAGTACTGCCCGCCCGCCGCGTACGCAGGGCCGTCCCAGGCCGGAGCGTTCACGTGCGAGAGAAGCGGTGGGGTTGCCACCGGCGCCGGGGACCGCTCCAGACCCCAGACTCCTGCGTGCCACTCGTCGCATGCCGCCTCCGGGTGGGTGGACGGCCGAGGAAACCCACTGCGGCGGAGAGATCCCGGGCGGTCGGAAGACTACCCCGATATACAGGCCGAACCTCCGATCAAGAGGGTGTCGTACCAGCACGACCCCCGCGCCCAGCTCCATGCCGCCGACAGGGACAGGGAGAGGCACCTGGGCTGGGAGGCGGTCCCGCGCACGCCCGGCGCCACGCTGGAGCCGCCGGGCTCGCCCGACGTCGTCTGCCTGGACGAGGAGTTCCCGGTCGCCCCCGCCAGGCCTTCGGCCACGCCCACCCCGCGAGCGGGCGCGCCGCCGTTCCGGCCGAAGGCGCTCTGCCCGAAGAGGCAGTCGTTCGAGTCGGCGCCGCGCACGCCGCGGCTGGATCTGCCGCCGCCGACGCCCCGCGCGCCCCAGTACCTCCAGGACCCGGCCCACGAGGAGTCGCCGGAGACGATCGACCTGAGCCAGTCGTCGACGTACGACGAGCCGCCGTCCCCGTCCCCGGGCCTGCCCGACGTCATCGAGCTGAGCTCGTCCCCCAGCGGCGGCACCCGCACCGACGACGCGCCGTCGTCGGCGTCCAGCCCGCGTTGCCGGTCCATCACCAGCCTGTCCACCGTGCTCGCCAGCCCGCCGGTCCCGCGCCACGCCCGAGAGGCGGCAACCCCCCAGTACCGGCCGCCCGCGCGGAGGACTCTCTTCGCCGCGGACGCCTCCGCCGGGCCGTCGGACTCCAGCACGCCGCTCCCCGCCCCGCGCCGCCCGCGCGCCGCCCCGCGCCGCCGACCTGCGGAGTACTCCGGCCACGCCGCGGCCGCGCGTCCCGGACGACGAGGACGACGACGACGACGAGGTGTACGAAGTGGTGTCGAGCAGCGTGTCGGTGGAGGACCTCTCCAAGACGACCACCGTGACGGACGAAAGCGAGGAGGAAGACGCCCACAAGAGCAAGCGGCCGCGCACCGAGGGTCCGAGCAAGGACGAGGGGGAGCGGAGGGAAGAAGAAGTTCCGTCAGCGACGGGGCCCGACCGCGCTGGACAAGAGCGAGGGGAAGAAGACGATCGAGAATGCAAGTCAGGAGCCTACTAGAAGCTGGAAAGAAACGAGAAGTATGAGAAGGATGAAGATACAATACAGGAACCTACCGGACAGCGATGCAGAGCACGCTGAGACTGAGGAAAATCTCAAAAAGATGAAAAAGAGCAAGAAGACGCTTCGGATTCACAAAACGGCGACGACTCTCATAGCGATCCAGAGGACGAGTCAAGAGTAATAGACGAGAAAGGGAGTGACCGAGTAGGAAACGAGAAAACGGAAGGAAACGAACGTGAAGACAATAGCGACTCGGAGGAAGAGGAATCCAAGAGCGACTCGGAGCCGCAGGAAGGCTTGCGGGGACGGCAGCAAGGAGGAAGGCGAGCTCTCCGCGGACGACGACGACGACGAAGAGGAAGACGACGACGACGAGGAAGAAGACGAAGGCGGCGACAAAGACGCGAGCGGCAAGCCGTGTGGCAAGTGGGAGCACAAAATGCGCCACTTGAGCGCCAAGTTCATCCTGCAAGAGGCCGAGGAAGGGGACGCCGGGGACGAGGACGGCGACGACGAGGACGGCGAGTGGATCGACGACGAGGCGTCGGAGGCGTCGGAAGCGGCGGCGGCGGCGGCGGCGGCCGACGAGGCCCTGCGGCGCCGCGCGGCCGACGACGCCACCTGGCGGCCGCTGCGCTCGCACTCGCCCACGGTCGCCGACATCATGACGCGGCTGCGCCTCGACCCGCTGGAGGCCGCGGACCAGCCGCACCGCGCCGCGCGCGCCCCGCAGCGGCCGCAGGTGGACCAGCAAGCCCTGCTGCCGGGCATCGCCGACCCGTGCCTGTGGATGATCAAGTGCCGGCGGGCGCAGGAGCAGCACGTGGTGCTGGCGCTCATGCGCAAGTGCCTGCGGCTGGCCGCCGCCACGTCGGATACCAGCGCCTCAGCCGACGTAGCCGCGCATCCACGCGGCCGTGTTCAGCGGCAGCGCGCCGCGCTTCGTGTACGTGGAAGCCCTGCGCAAGCAGCACGCGCGCTCGGCCGTGCTGGGGCTGCACGCGCTGGCGCCCGACCGCATGAAGCAGGTGCCCATCCCGGAGATGCCCGACGTGCTGACGGCGTGCCGCAGCGCCACCCGGTGCGGCGCCGGACGCCTTGAGGGTGCAGCGAGGGGAGTGGGTGCGGGTGGCGCGCGGGCTGTACCGCGGCGACCTGGGCAAGGTGGTGGACGTGGACGAGCAGGAGGAGCAGGCCACCGTGAAGCTGCTGCCGCGGTTGGACTACGGGCTGATGAAGGAGGCGGCGGCCGGCGCACGCCCCAAGCGCGCCCTGCGACGCCCGCCCGCGCGCCGCCTCGACGTGGACGCCCTGCGGAGGAACGGCGTCGACGTGTCCGCCTGCCTCCATCCGGCCTCCTGGTCGTCAAGCGGGATACCTATAAGGACCGGTTCCTCCTGAAGCGGTTCCCGCTGCAGGTCCTTTAAGCGCTCGCAGCCCGAACCTGGAAGAATTGCTAGCGTTTGGGGAGGATAACGCCCAGGTACGCACGGCGCCCATCACAATAAAGTGATTAGTACAATGCTATTAGAAAATACCGTGCTAGGAGACGGGTATGACATGGCGCATCTCCCAACTCTCTTTCCGATAAGCGCACTGGAATCTCTAATGCTCCCCAGGCCCCCAGACAGATAATTCACAAGAAGAGGCAATATTTGGGCACATGTTCATTATAACATTGAAGTACAAATTTTGGAGATTTCATTTGTTGTTGGGTTTCTACAAAAATCTTTTCGTTAATTCTTGTATGTGACGATAAATTTAATAACTTACCGAAATGTCACTCGCCGATTGTCAATCAAAACTGTTTTATTCGTAATATGTTGCAAATTATCCTCCTGCCTGAATGAACCGACCTAAACTTTTCCCTCCATTTCCCCATGTCCATCCCTAGGTCTTGCTTTTTTTGTTTAACAACTTCTGTATCCATAGGGCTGGGGATTAATTATCTCTGGACCCTGTTGTATTAACTCTAACGATCTGCTAAAGATCAATAGTCAGAGTAGACGGAAACCTAGTTTCGAATTGGGTTGTAGCACTGTTGGAGAGCGCGTGAGAAAGAGAGTCATTGAGAGATATCTAGAATTCGGGATAGAGCAAAAGAGCGAGAGTTCTAAGGAGATAGCGAGAGAGAGCAGAAGATTGTGCGAAAGAGAGAGAGAGAGAGAGAGATCTGGAATTCGACAAAGAGCAAAAGAGCGAGAGTTCAAAAGAGGCAGCGAAAGAGAGAGAGAGAGAGAGATCTGGAATTCGACAAAGAGCGAGAGTTCAAAAGAGATAGCGAGAGAGAGAGAGAGCGAAAGAGAGAGAGCGTTCTGGAGTTCGAGGAGGAACAAAAGAGCGAGAGTTCAAAAGAGATAGCGAGAGAAAGCAAAAGTGTACACGAAAGAAAGCGAAAAGTGCGCGAAAAAGAGAGAGAGCAAAAGTGCGCGAAAGAGAGAAAGAGAGCAAAAGAGTACACGAAAGAAGGCGAAAGAGTGGGCGAAAGAGAGAGAAAGCAAAAGAGTGCGAGAAAGAGAGAGAGAGAAAGCAAAAGAGTGCACAAAAGAGAGAGAGAAATCAAAAGAGTGCGCGAAAAAGAGAGAGAGCAAAAGAGTGCGCGAAAGAGAGAGCAAAAGAGTGCGTGAAAGAGAGAGAGCAAAAGAGTACACGAAAGAAAGCGAAAGAGTGCGTGAAAGAGAGAGCAAAAGAGTACACGAAGAAAAGCGAAAGAGTGCGTGAAAGAGAGAGCAAAAGAGTACACGAAAGAAAGCGAAAGAGTGCGCGAAAAAGAGAGAGAAAGCAGAGGTGAAGTGGAGAGCGAGGAGGTGGATGCCAAGGCATCCGAGCGCGAGCGGCTGCGTGGCGGCGCAGGGCGTGCTGGTGGGCGAGGAGCCCGAGGCGTGGCTGGGGCCCGACGACCGCGTGCAGCTGTGCGAGGGCGGGCTGGCGGGCATGCGCGGCACGGTGGTGCGCGTGGTGGGCGAGCGCGCCACGGTGCGCGTGGACAGCGCGCGCCTGGGCGCCGCGCCCGTGCCCTGCACCGTGGCCGAGCTGCGCAAGGTGTTCGCCGAGGGCGACCGCGTGCGCGTCATGCAGGGCGCGCACCGCGACGCCACGGGGCTCGTCGTCAAGGCCGGCGCCGACCGACTCGTGCTCGCCGAGGACGCCACCAACCGGGAGATCGAGGTTAGAGGCGCCGCCCGAACGGATTGGCCCGTTCAGCGCCAGCTATTCTTGGGGTTTTCGGTCTTGGCGCACCAAGGTCACGGACGAAAAATAGAGAGGGAAGCCTTCCCTCTCCATTATACGTCACTAGTGACGTATAAGCTCCCTGTTGGAGAAAGTCTTCCCTCACCATTTTTCGAAAGCCTTCCCTCTCCATTATACGTCACTAGTGACGTATAAGCTCCCTGTTGGAGAAAGCCTTCCCTCTCCATTTTTCGAAAGCCTTCCCTCTCCATTGTTCGTCACTAGTGACGTATAAGCTCCCTGTTGGAGAAAGCCTTCCCTCTCCATTTTTCAAAAGCCTTCCCTCTCCATTTTTCGTCCGTGACATTTGGTGCGCCAAGAACCAAAAACCCAAGTATACACTTCAATGTGGTTTTTCTTGTTTTTTTTTCGGCGTAGCCGAAGGTCAGTGTGAATTTGATCGTTGGATCGTTTTGCAGTGCGCACGCATATTGCATTTTGCTGCTAAATGTAATTATTGAGTGCAAGTTCGCGACGGATATTAGTTATTTGCCAGTTTGGCGATTTGTTAAGTCACTGTTGTGTCTATGTCATTTAAGTAGGTATGCTCGCTTTATGCCCTCATTATATCCGAGGGGAGAGCTTGTCGCACATCTATGTAGATGGCGTTGGCCCATTTATACTGCAATTCTTCCACAGCTGCCTCTGTAAAGCCCGTCCTCAGGATGGAATATAACTCGGCATTTCGCGTCTTTCTCGATCGCGCCGCTAGATGTCGCATGGTTGTGACAGTATCAAGCAGTGCTTGTTCATCGACATCTAGCGCCAGAACCGAGAAAGACGCGAAATACCGAGATATATTCCATCGTGAAGACGGGCTTTGAGAGGCAGCTATGGAAAAATCACCGTATAAAATAGTCGAATGCCAATGTTATTAAGATATTATACTGCTTGAATATTTACTGTCACTTCTACTTCTTGAGGATAGTGAGGTCACAAACTGGAAGGAGAGGGGGACACTGTCATCCAATCGGGAGCTTCGTTACGACTTACATTTTTGATACTGAAGCTCCTGATTGGATGGCATCGCCCCCCTCGCCCTCCAGCATGTGACCTTCAGACGACACTACATTTAAATCTGGCAAGAAATGGTAACTTGTAGCAAATCATCAGTCGTAACGTGGTTATCCAAGCGGGAGCTTCCTATTAAAGTCGTAACGACGCTCCGCGCCCAGCTGATGATCTGTTACAAGTAAGTCTATTTAAATCTGACAAGTTCTACTTAATTTATTTGAATCGGGTGTTTGCTGGCGGAATCTCTGTACCCGGTGACTTCACAGAGGAGGTAGATGGTTGCACTGAATGCCGCCTTAAAAACATCGACTTCCCAGCTTTTCGACAGTCTGCCTCAACATATAAAATGTATACTTGCATTTCATGTGAGAAAGGACACAAGAAAACCAATGAAACAAATTACTAAGCCAACACAACAATTTTCAAGGCGATTACAATCCCTAGCTCGCGTTGAACTACCAGTTATTTTGTGAACAGCGACAGTATGTGTGGATACTGTGCCTGCGCAGTGTCCCCTTCTTGTGTCTCGCTCGCAATTTAACGGTCGTCGATTGTATCGATATTTGGATCTGGGATCTTTATACCAAGCAGCCTGTAGAGGAAGTTATGCGATTATTGTAACCTAGGTTAACAACCTAATTCAACACTTGCAAAGACAACAGAACGTTAAAAGTATTACAACCGTGTTATTCAGTTATGTATTCTACTTGAATATTTACTGTCACTTTTACTTCTCACAAGTTAATAAATATTTACTTATGACCATGATGAAAAGACATAGATGAGCTAGTCCGGCTCACCGATTTTCGTTGGTTCTGCGCAGCACCAGTGTACTTTACGAACCACGTGACCACAACACAGGCACTTCCTTTGAAAAGCCAGACGAGACGCTGACCTCACTCTCTGTGCAACATGACGAAGTATTGAGAAACTTTTTGAAAGTGGCATAAAGTGACAATTTTCAAGGGTGACCGTCCGAAAAATAACACGAAGGTATTATTAAAATATAAGATGCAGTATTTTCTTTTTAAAGTACTTCACATATCTGTTTCAATAACGTGTAACAAGGTGATTTTGGCACCCGGCTGCATTTAAAATTCCCGCTGATGTAACGCAAACTGGTACCTGAAGCTCAATTGTCTGAAGTAGGATACGATTCGCAATAGATCACCTATGTCTTTTCATCATGTGATGACCCAGAACTCCGCGAGCCGCCAAGTTTTTGAAAAGACACCTGTACATCAGAATGTTGCCAAAGCATCGACGAACGAAACGGAGACAAAATGAGGTGAACTCCCGAATGAGACGAAATACGTGATTTGACATTCCATGATTTATTTAAGAATATCGATATAAGGGAACACATCATGGTGGAAAGAAGTGGAACAAATCTTTTTCCATCATGAAACACATCAAAGCAAGAGCTTCAATATACGGATTTGTCGATTTATCGATGTATGAAGGGGAAATTGATCATTGCCTTCAGTACTGAATTAGTTTGAATATTGTAAGCTACATGGAATTGAATAATTGATTTGAAAATTTGACATCGAAATAGAGGGTTTCATTGTAGTGATGATGTACCGGTGTGCGAGGATGTAGTGGGATAGAGGTGAATTGACGAATTATCTTTGAAACGATTTTTTATGAATAATGTTTATTTGCAATTTATTTCTACAGAAATATTAAGCAAATGTTTTAATTATAATATTTCTCTACGACTACTGCAGAATGTATACATTTCTGCACGTTATCGGATGTAGTAATGATACCGATTTCATTTGAGAATATTATTCTCAGCACACACAAGCTCACAGTTCATTATACACGGCAGAGTGTTCTCGCAATCGCCAACAGGCGCGATGCGTGCTCTGCCGCAGCAGATCGCAACTGTCGTAAGACAAGTGAACCACGCAACAGTATGCGAGTTGGTGTTTGTTAAGGTCAGAGAACATAGCGTGTTCTGTTAGGTTAAGGCGCCCATTTAGTATTTTTAAAATATCAATTTGAAAGTCGTAGAGAAAGTATAGTCCTCTACTCGCGTAGAATGACTATTATTCACTCGTAGAAATTTCGACACTCGCTCTTACGTCGCTCGTGTCGTAAACATCAACTCGTGAATAATAGCTATCATTCTACGCTCGTTGAAGAATACAAGTATACTATACTTGTATACTACTTGTATATACTACTTGTATATACTACTTGTGTATACTACTTGTATATACTACTTGTATATACTACTTGTATATACTACTTGTATATACTACTTGTATATACTACTTGTATATAATACTTGTATATACTACTTGTATATAATACTTGTATATAATACTTGTATATAATACTTGTGAATAATACTTGTGTATAATACTTGTGTATAATACTTGTATATAATACGTGTATACTAGTATAATATGAGTGGAAATGTTATTCAACTGTAGCACTCCTATTTAAACAAATCGATACATTGTATCTAACGGTTTACGGGAAGCGCTTTGGCTTCGCAAACGAGTACCCGAACACGTGTTCGGCGGGCTAGTGGCGCCGTGTGGACGCCGCCGTGACCGCTTGCGCGCTGCCCCCTCGAGGTGCTGGTGCGTCACGCGCGCCTGGAGGCCAACTCGTGGGCGACGGCGTCGGCGGGCGGGCTGCACCGCGGCACGGTGGTGCGTCTGGCGGGCGACGGCAGCGTGGGCGTGGTGGTGCGCGTGGAGGGCGCGAGCGTGCGCGTGCTGGACGCCATGGACCGCGAGCGGTGCGTGCCGCTGCGCACGGCCCGCCTGCGCTCGCCGCCGCGCAGTCGCTCCGCCGCCGCGGCGTCGCAGCGCCGCCGCGTGCCGGCGCTGGACTGCGAGCAGAACCCGCTGGCGCCGCGGGACAAGGTGGTGGCGGTGGACGGCGCGCACAAGGACAAGAGCGGCACGGTGCTGGCCGTGCAGCGCGACCGCGTCTTCGTGGAGACGTGCGACGGCCGCGAGCGCTGCCTGTTCGCCGCGCCGGCCACGCACCTCCGGCTGCAGGGCGGCGCCAGCGACCGCCACAACATGTTCCTGCGCCAGCTGGACGGCGTGGGCGGCGGCGGCGCGGCGGGGGCCGGGGGCGCGACCCCGCAGCTGGGCTCCCCCGCGGGCTCCCCGGGCCTGCTGCCGCTCGTGGCGCCCCCGGACCCGCGCGCGCCCGCGGCCCCGCGCCGCCCGCCGCGCACGCCCGCCGACGCCGCCGCCGCCGCCGGCCGCGCCGGCGACTTCAGCGCCTTCGACCGCGGCCTGCAGCGCGACCCGTTCCTGGTCGGGTGCGTGGTGAGCGTGACGACCGGCCCCTACAAGAGCTGCGTGGGCACCGTGCGCCAGGCCAGCCGCGCCGCCGCCCAGGTACAACGACCTACCGCCTTCAACTTTTCATCTTCGGCTTGCCCTCAACGCTCAAAATTACCCCTTATTCAAATAACCTTTTTTCATACTTTTTGTAGAGGAAGTGTTTGTACACAAAAATTACTGTTCACGTTGTTACAATAGTAATATCCGTAACTTACATACAGTAACGTACTTGATTACAAACAGTTTTTCACATTGACAATATGACTATCAAATTGTTAAAAAGTCTCAAACAAAACCGAACAGTCCAGCCAATTGAACTTGAGATGTTGAAAATGAACAGGAAAACATTTTGAAACATGTTAGTGCAATGCCAATCAACCTAATAGCCACTATATATTTGGTAATGTATCTTTGAACGCCCTTTGACTAATGAGTGCGGCCATTAGAGAAGTTCTCAAGTCAGAAACACCATCGTTGAAATCACATGCGCGAATCACTAGGACGAAGTACGAAAATTAAATGAAACACACCCTGTCTAACTGGGAACTTAATTTGATCACATTTTAAAAAACCCTACCCTGCATTATTGATTTAAAAAATTATATCCGGGGCGAAAAATAAATCGAAAAACCAGGGCAAACAAAATGTTATAAAACCTGTTTTCGGTTAATGAGTTTTCGCCTCAAACGGATAGGTTTCTTCCATCCTTGCGCGTCCTGGCGGATCCATTATTGATTGATTGATTTAAATATTTATGCTCGAATTATGTAATAATTTAAAAAATAATATTGTATAGTATTAATCTCTAGTGCATAAATAATATACAATATAGTAACAAATGTGTTTATTATTTACTAAAAATGTACGATACCCTCCCCCCCCCTTAATGATGGTGTGGATCCGCCCCCGCCTGCGCGCAGGTGGAGCTGCAGGCGCCGAACCACACCATCGCCGTGCAGCGCAGCCACCTGCGCGTGGTGGAGGCGGCGGCGGGCGGCACGACGCCGCCCCCGGCGGCCGCGCGCGCCCGCGCCGCCGCCCGCGCCGGCTGGGCCCCGCGCGCCGCGCCGTCCGCCGCCGTGGGCTTCTACGGGTCGCAGCTGGGGCTGGCGGCCCCGCCGCGCGCGCCGGCCTCCCCGCAGCCGCTGCCGTCGCCCGCGTTCGCCGCGGGCGCCGCGCCCGCCCCGGCGCCCGCGCCCGCCCACGCCCCCGCGCCCGCCGCGCCCCGGGAATCCCCGGCCCTGCCGGGCTTCCGCACGCCGCTGGCCGCCGCCGCCGCGGCCACGCCCATGTACGACGCCGGCAGCCGCACGCCGCTGCCCACCCCGCAGTCCCCGGCGCCGTCCGTGGCCGTGTGGGAGCCGCGCGCCACGCCCAACACCTGCTCGTCGTCGCCGCTGGGCTCCGTGTCGTCGTCGCCGCTCGGCTACCTGAGCGTGCCGCTGGAGTTCCTGCCGTCGGCGCCGGCCGCGCCGGCCCCCGCCGCCCCGCCGCTCGACCTGCCTCCGGCGTGGGCGCGGCCCGGGATGGAGGTGACGGTCCAGACCGCCCCCGGCGCCCGCGAGGCCGCCACCGTCCGCGCCGTCACCGGCGACGGCGGCGTCTCCATGATGCTGCGCTCGGGCGTGCTGCTGACGCTGGCCACGCCCGACCACCTGCAGCCGGCGCCGCCCGCCCTGGGCGACGCGTGCTGCGTGCTGGCGGACGACGGCGCCGGCGCCGGCTGGGGACGCCGCGCCCTGCTCGTCGACGTGGTGGACGGCGTGGACGGCGTCGTGACGGTGGACGGCGGCGTCGGGCCGGAGGTGGTGCCGTTGGCCCGGCTTTGTCGCGTCGCCGCCGACTACGTCGCGCCCCAGGCGCTCCCCACGCTGTCTTAGGACGCGGAGCGTCTGCGCGGAAGATCTGCGGCGAAATCAGCATCACTGTTTCGGAAAATCCAACGTGCTCGGAATGTTCCTAGTGGCCCAAGTGAATCCGCAGACCTTCCAGTCGACAATCTTGAAGAGGATGGTTTTGAGGAGGCGAGAAAGAAGACCTATAAACTACTTGCTGGCTGCTCGCGCTCTACTCCACCGCACGCGTGCCAATGTCGATACTTTCTGCCTACGAGAACTGAGGCAACAAATGTATTTCAACTTTAAGCACAGTTGAGATCAAATAACCCAATGTTTCTTACTCTCGATTTGTACAGTAAAACCTAATGTAAAGCAGATCACTATCAAGATGATAGTTTGCAAAAGAAGATGAAAAGGAAATATGGTAGAATACAAATACGCCGCGCTTCAAGCCCATCACAAGTTTTGTGATGAGCCCTATGACCATTCAATCTCTGGCCAGATGATTTGTGGCAAAAAAAAAACAACAACAAACTCTCTTTGAGTGAACCAACGAAATGTTTCTATGCATTCAAATGAAATCATAGATTTCCTACTAGGCAAACCTAAAGAGGATAGTTTTAAGAAGCCATTGCGATCTTAAACAAGACCTGTAGTTTAAACTAATCACTGGGAACGTCGCACTCCATGTTCACAAGACACCTGTTACATCGATCGACATCTGCCTAGAAGAGCTGAGGCAAGAAATTAATTTCAATTTTTATGCCCAACTTTTGTCAAGACCAAATAACTCAATGTTTCTTACACGCATGATTTCACCAAGTAGATCACCATCAACAAGAAAATGTCCGAAAAGATATTTGCAATAAATCAAAAGACTAGTTTAGATACCTACTCCAGGCACATGTCACGTGCTTTCACCATTTAACTTCGGTCCATTATGTTTGCGGATAGAAAAGTAAGCGCGATTTGCGTAAGCCAAACTAATGTTTCTGTATACCAAGTGGTTCCTCACACATCAATATGTGGTTCGAATATAAAAATTCAGTAAAACAAGAACTATTCGAATACATTAAATGTTACTAAATCGCCGAATCCAACAAAAAAGACCATGACCCCAAGATACATAGAACAAAGACTTCCAAGAAAATCGATCAGGAAGTTGTAGAGATCTGGAAGAAATCATGTTTAAACGTATTTGTCACTACGTTAGGATATAGGTGACCTGCGTATAGTCGGATTTTTGTAATGGGATTTTAATGACAAATTTTGACACGTTTTAAACGTATTAGTGCATTGTCACTTTAACCTGAACTAGTGTACGTTACTTTAAACTGAAATAATTGCTGTATTTTTACTGTGAAATAGAAATCGTTGGTTTTCTGATAATGTTACCAAATATTTGTAGTGAGTAAATATTACTAATATTTTTCTATGTTTGATTATTTAAGTCTGATACTTAAAAGTGCCATTATGAAAAAAAAATGTATTTAGTAATCGTAATGATTCCTTGAAAAATGATTTTTGGGGAGAAGAATTTGATTTGAATAATATGCTTCGTTCTTTGGGTCAGTTTCAGAACTACCCTGTTTAATGATGTAGTATGTCATGTACTTGTTTCATATTTATGTAGATAGTATTGGAAACTTGTCATTACAATATCCTAGTATATTCTCTTATGATTTATTTGTTTTTCTTAGGTAGTAAATTATTTATATTTCTTAAGATTAGACTTTTGATCATAGATTACTGTATAATTACTGAACATTAAACATTTTTTCTTTTGTTGTATTATAATTTGTTTTGAATTTTAATTGAATTTACGCATACTTTATCACTTACTTTTCATTTTAATTTGTTAATTTGACAGATAAAATTTGAAAAATTCGTTCTTCCAGTTCATCGCTCTAAAATAGTGAAGATCACACTGTGAGTGCTTTTTCTTGTAGCCGCCAAACGGTTCTTTCAGTACTCGACATCAAGCAATTAACTCAAGGGCTCAAAATACTGCATTTCATTATTTAAAAAATACTTATTGGAACCTAGTCTTCATTATTACTTGTTTACTCTAAGTTGGCCGACGGCAGAATAAAGAACTATTAAAATTTACATCAGATCACAATGCATCGTGGGGGAAATGCCTGCGTATACCTGATAACATGAAGCTAGGTATACACCTGGTAATAATGCTTCTCGCAAACAAATCTATGGAATCCGATTTATCCAGGATCTAGACGACGGTGAACTGAACAGCATCGCATCTGCGTTGCCAAAATACTGTATTTCTTTGAATATGGGTTATCAGGAAGTGCAAAGAATTTAGATGAGGGTTTATAACCCGAAATAACAATTATTACAATGATAGTTTTCTTTTTTATTGAATATTTATATGCGTTAGCCTGTGAGGCTTTTGGCAGTTTTCTTGCAAAGCATGCAGTATTTTAATTGCATTGTTAAAATCCTTACATTTTTATACTAGGAAAAATCTCCGGACATTGGCGTTGCCTGGGCAGACAGGAAAACGAAAGGATCTGAAATAGAGGGTGAAAGTATTTTTATGAATTTATTAAATTATGTGAAGATGCATTAATTTATATTAATATGCAGTAATAATTATTTTAGAGGTTTCTGTTAACTATTTGTAAACACAAGGGTGAAGTTACATTAGCATGTTTTGTTGTTGGTTGAAGTTCGTGATTAGTGTGAGAAGATACTAATTTATTAGTTCCGGCATATCCATTTCATTCACAATAACAAACTTCAGAACACCAACTTACTAAGTTTTTCTGTAGAAAGATTTTACGCAACGGCAAACGATGCGCAACATATTACATTAGATACACCTCACAATCAGAATGAAATACATGCCAGAGTTGGCAATGTACAACTTTTCATGAGAAAAGCAGTATGTTTACATCAGCGGCGGATCCAGAGATGAATTTTGGGAAGGGGGTTTTTTTTATTCAAAATGTTTTGGTGGAATGTATTATATTACAGATTATGTAGAATGACGTAAGCTAAACTCAGCTCATGTTGCGATACAATTTTATTCGTTTTAATGTTTATACGAAAATATTTTTGCTTGAATGTTTCGTGACAAGTTAAAATTAACACTTACTGAAAACTTTTGGGAGAGGAAATTTCCCTTCCTGTGGATTCACGCCTATTTACATATTAATCACAATAATTTCTTCCACAATGCATTCAACATGCAACACAGCGAAGAGAACATTATGTAATATCAGCAGAATACCGGAGAAAACATTTAAGTTGATTTCGACGAGAGCAGAAGAAACAAAATCGTAATGACAGAAAAACGTACTTTGACATTTACAGAGAATGGCACAGCTCACTTATTCTGAAAAATTACATCGTCGCATATCCGTAAAACTGCGAGAAGCTGTGGGTTTCTCGAGGCACGAAGTGTGTCTTGTCAAGGAAAGAACCGGAAGAACTTTTTTTTTTGTTGACAGCCATTAGTAAAAGCTGTTACTTTTAGGGCATTCAAAGCGTGCTAAAACTTCAATTTTTAGCACTAGCACTAAAAGTCAGACGATTCTCAAATGTTCAGATAAAACAGTGTGACTGCAAAAAAGAAAACAAAACACTTGCTTCTGACCCCATTATCTCCTACTGATCTTAATGTATCAGAGTGTACAATTAAATAAATTAAAATAAACGCAATATTGAGTGAGACCGCTTCTTGAGGCAAATTTTATTTATTAACCCATCGAAAATTCACCAAATCCTTTTCTTCCAAAACTAATTACAACCCTCTCCAAACTAAAACTAAATGTAATCAAAGACTTTTTCCCCTCGAGAGACTAACTACAAATCACACGTATGGGCTATAAGTAGGGCGATTTGGGTGGCCGAGAACCGACGCGGTCGCATCTTCCTCCCCTCCTCTCAGTTGCCACCAAATACTTGGATTTAAACATAGCTGCACTGTAACGTCTCGAGTTGGGAGGAGAGGGGGGCATTGTTAACCAATCGGGAGCTACAATACCAAACCTATAAGTCCTAACGAAGCTCCTGATTGAAAGACCATATTCCTCTCTCCTTCCAGCTCGTGACCTTGACGTGCAGCTATGTTTAAATAGAGGCATAGGTACAGTGTAATCCAGTGTTGTCAAGGTCGATGCCACGAGCGAGAGTGCGTGGCAAGAGTGCCACAACGAAATCGCCCCTCCACGCAGTTCATTACCCCGCCACCAGACAACGCCATCTCTATTGTAAAACGGCGGGGTTACTAATAGTTTCCTTTAGTTGCGCAGAGAAGCTCATGGCATGTTACGGTGCCACGACACGTGCCATCGCCACCAGACCTTGACACTACTGGTGTAACCTATGGGGCCCTGAGCGTAAGCCTTAAGCTGTCGGAGGAGATCCGCCGAGGATGCGTACGGCGCTCACGCGGGCGCTGGGCCCGCAAGTTCCATAAGTCTGCGAGAAACCGGCCGGGCTAGTGAGGTCCAGCCCCCAGAGGTTCAAAACAGGTGGGATTCACGTTCCGGGCGCTGCCACAAATCAGCGAGATGCCGGACACGATGCGGAGGCTATAGGGCCGCTGATCACCGTGATCAAGTGCCCAGCCGCGTGGCCGCCACGGACGCTTTCAGCAAAGATGGTGCCGTGGCGTATTGAATTGAATTGAATTGATTCCTTATTTTACGTGGCGAGGACTTAGGATATTCGGCTTGCTCTTCGGTCTGATCACGCAAATTTCGCTACACGCCGTTCACCAACTAGCGGAGAAAGAAGGTATTATCGCGGGTGACGAAACAGGTGATTTGAATTTAGCTCAGAGGCTTCATTTAGGCTTGAGGATCGTTTACATGCAAGTAAATCTACTACCATAGGACAGCCGGCTTTACTTCCCCTCCGAAGGAAGGCGTACGAAGGATTTTTTTATTGGCGTATTGTGAAGAGTAAATGGTATTCAGTGATAAGTGTGTGTGTGACAAATATAATTGTGTTATAAATGAGTATAAAAAGGCGTAAGTATGAATGTATAAAGAATTTTTTAAAAAGCCAGCAAGACTATGAATGAATAAAACATGACCGTAAAAATGTATTACCCATGTACGTGAACCTGAAATTGTCGATTAAAGCGCCGCCTACTTCCATAGGTTAAGTTTGTTTAAATACTGCCCCTTTCTACCGCAAAAGCCGAAGAGCTGCAGTGCATGAATTCCTCGTGCCAATAACTGACCCCTTTGATAGGAAAAGGGATTAGCGAGGCCTTCGAGTGGTGACTGGATTTTTGTGAGTACGTACGGCTGCATTATTGATAAAGTACAAGCTGTAAAGTATAAGTTTCTTGTGAGAGTCCTATGTGTTTGGTATACGTTATGTATTTTGAATGTAATTTGCAACTGTGATCAGATTGCTTAGTAGACGTGAAACGCAATAAATGGTGTTATTAACTGAATAATTCATGTTGCAAATATTATTTTACTACACACCTTCTGCCACCAGAATACTAATTGCCACGTTTCTTGTAAGGTGCGATAAAATAAGGCAAAGGACAGGACACAATGGATACTGTCCAACTGATGTCCATGTTCGGTGAAAGGAATTAACTGCATTCCTTTTCAGTTCCTCTGTAATCAGTGAATAAAATCCCTTATTTTTAGTGACAACGAAACTCTTCCAGCACAAGTCTGCTTTCATAGAAAATTTCTAACACGATCTAGTGCCTCTGTTAGTGCACACAAAAATGATTTTACTGTATGATCTGCACATTATTTACATTGTAGATATTTTGTAAATATATGTAAATTTATTTTGTCTCTGCAGTTCCATTTATTAATATGTAAATTTAATTTGGCACGCTTATTTATATTTTCATATTGCTTATTTGTATATTAGTCCGCATGCCTTTGATGTGTTTTTGTGCATTATCATTGAAAGTGCTACGTAGTACTTGTATGTAAATAGAATTCTCATAGAGGATACTAAACGTGTAAACGTTCTGCTTGTGTCCTATCGTAGATGCTGTACCAGTGACAATGCTACAGAGAAAACAAAAGCCTACACATGTATGAGAAACAAAATAACAAAAGCAGCATTGCGGACAGCGGATGGATAGTTTTCTTTCTTGACAAGCAGAACTCCTGCTGCACTGGACGCAATATAGGTGTGCAGCTCTTTCGATTGAGCATGAAACAAACCATGAAGACTAGAAACAATTCTGTAGGCTTCTAGATGGTGGCCGAGAACTATGGCAGTGAATTACACCCTAGGAACGTGTAGTGCGCACTTTCAAATACTTGTCAATGACTTGTTTTCCTTTAAACACGCTTTTTCAAAATTTAATTTCCTAATCGTCCCTCTCGTCAGGTTTTTCCAAAAGCGTTTCCTCGTTTTCTCTTGAACAGGAAAATTTGCCGCTTACAACGCCATCTGTAGGTGAAAATTGCCTACCCCAAAGTAGCCCCCGATCAAGTTGACCATTAACTAATTTTTGTAAATAAAAATAATAAATTAAAAGTTCACATTTAAAAGTTTAAATTTTTATTTACATTCGTTTACAAAACATAATTTGCATTTTCTCACCCGGTATAAATTCAGACATTAACCTACTTTAGTCTTGAACTATCGCCCGCTTAGAGCCCATCCTGCACTTCAGACCACTAGACAATATTTCTATAGGCTTTTCTGAGTGCTTGTTTCGTGTTTGTCCGCTTCAAGGCGTTTTAAAATTCTTATTTTCTCCATCTTACTGACTTTTTCGAAAGTTGTTTCCTTGTTTTTTCCTTGCAAGGGCTTTTAAAAATATATATTGTCTCTTTTCCCATTGTATTTTACTTTTTTTTAAGTTTTTCATATATTACTTTTTCCGAATTTACACAGAATTTTCCAAAGTTTCCGTCTTTTCTTTTGCTCAAGATTTTTCAAGCGCTTGTTCATGACTTTTATTTACCTCTCGCGGACCGTCTATTTCTATTATTGTTTTTTATTAAAGTTGCAAATGAATATCCTCATTTAATGACTGAGTAAGCGTTGAAATCAATGCCACACCATTTCCTACTACTACTACTAAGTAAGCGTTGTGTTTGGCAACTTGAAACCAACATTTGATCGGAACATCTGATACCCCGAATTGGTTCGAGTGTTGTCGACTTTCGTCGTCTCTTGTTATTATCAAACTTCGCCTGCCGCAACGACTTCTCGGCCCTCTTCTAGTAAGTTTAGCTCTTTATGGACTCAGTAACGTAGTGCAATAATAGTTCACATTTTCGGCATTGACGATACAGACGAGTTAGCAAACAGTTGCTGCTGTTTGATACGAGTTATACTTAGTATAACTCAAATACGAGAATTAGTCTCGTCCATCGTTTAAAAAGATTAGTGTTACAAATTTATTTTAATGTTAAAGTATTGTGAATTTGTTTTATGAAAAATTACTATAACGTTTTGCTCAACACATTTTCGAGGGCAATATGTGTGTTAACTATAGTTCGAATCGAACACGAACGATAAGAACTATTAAGCGATCGTAATGGGTCCATTTTAACAATTAAGTATGCTTGTTTGTTTCTAGTCTTCACGGAACAAACACTTGGGTACTCGCACTTTAAGAGCATTTTCACACTGTTCGCATCGGTTCTATCCAACTTGTTTCTCTCATTGTGATGACCGAAATTATGTGAAGGACAGAAGTGCCATTCAGGCTCAAGGTGGTTAGAAGTGGGCATGCGCAATGAATTTCTTTATAATTCTTTATTTCTTGACTTACCACCCTTAACAGTTTATCAGAGAAACATATTGATCCGAACAAAATTTTAACTGCTGAACTCAGAACTTAAACAATCAAAAACCAAGTGTGCTCTTAACTGATTTGTTACATCTTTAGAGTTGGATAGTCCCAATTCGGATACCACATTCTCGGTCAAGAAACTTGTGGTAACTTTGTCTCTCATAGACTTCCCAAAAACTCATCCAAATATTTTAGTAAAATTAGTAAACTGTGGTTTTATTGCCACAACAATAATCAGAAGGATCTTAGATTAAGAGGGATAACAGATACCACGTAAATTTATTCTTGTATTAAATTTGTCTTGTAATTTAGAATTTTCTTATTAGTTGTCCCAGAGTGCTTTCATATTAATAGTATTAATTTGGAAATTAGTATTATTTTTAATATGGATTTAAAAAATACGTATGATAAAGTGGATAAAATATGTTTATTTAGGAGGGAAATATACTTTTAATGAAGAATAAAATAAATATTTTTGGTAGTTTGAACAACAAAGAAACTATTTTATTTGATAATGAGCTTCAGAAGAATAGAGTTTGCGATAACTTTTCTCCCTTCCCTTCTCTCTCTTGCCGAACGTATGAGTCTAACATAATCGACTCGTTTAATTTGTGCACTCCACAAGTGCAAATTTTGAAGACGATCATAATTTCATGGGCCCCCGCAAGAGCTGATCAATGTTTTTAGAATGGGCCACATAGTGGGTTCTCACATTCTAGTTGTTGCATGCTAGGCAATTGTGGAGAGCATGTGGAAAAATGGGAGATCTGGGAATTGGGTGAGGGCAGCGTGTTACTAGCAGGGTAAAACGAAAGTCCGCACCTATTAACTAACCCAAGACTCTTTCATCTGATTTCGTAAATAGCTGTTATGTTTGCTCCAAATATTTAAAACCTCTATTTTCGTGAGCACAATATTTTATTTTCTGTTATCACAGTAAATGTCTTGTTCGAGGATTTAAATCCCTTTGCTCGCTAATCGATCGTACACTACAAGCTTTAGTTTGCCCTCGTTCAAGAATTATTCTGTGTGTGAATGTTCAGACTAAAGATGTGACATTGTTAATAAAACATCGATGTTGTGAAACATCTATGTTAAAAATTAAAATAGCTATGTTGATAATACATCGACCAAAAGCCATCGATGTTTTGAACATTGTTGTTTAAAATGATTTTGTAACCCTAAACATTAAATGTTCGCGTGTGACAAAATTTAATTTGACAGTGACCGTTTGTTAATTGATAAATAAGATTTAACCGGCGGAACAAAGGTAAAAATAATGAGAATAATTAACAAACCGGAGCCTCAAAACATGAGCGCCTAAGGTCATCTCGAAGGGTCAGACCACAGCGTTCGTTTGGTTTGAACACTCCGACAGTACAGTATCATCTTCATCTTATATATTATTTCTCAAAGGGCTGTTTGGTCTTTTCAATAAATTGGGCGACATACGAAACCGATCTGTATAAAGAAGCAATGGATTGAAAAATCGTGTTTCTTTTCACCTGCACATGGGACATTCGTATTGAAAAAGGGCGTTAAAAATACCTAAATATTAAAAAAAGTAGTAATTCGGGATCTATAATATCTGATTGCCGCGCGATCTATCGGAAGAAAATTACACTCGGACGGTGGCGGGAAATGCAATCTCAAGCATTTTTGTTTGTTTCAATTTAGTGTAGGTTGTGTAAGCACGTGAACGTGATTTTCTACATTGAATAGAAATCTTGAAATATGAGAGGTTAGTGATCTTAGTGAGGTTAGGTCGTTTATAATGCTGGAATACAAAAAAAGAATTTAAGCAGAAAACAGTTTGGTTATTTGACTAACCGTGCGATTTAATCGCACGGGTTCTCACTAGTCAGTTATTATTTCATATTTTAACTTTTACAAAATTGAGACAATGAAAATTTTTCGTTCACAATAAAGACAACGATGATGAAAAACATCGGCTTTAATATATCGATATTTAAAACATCAATATTTTCTAAACATCGTCATCAATGTCGCATCTCTAGTTCAGACACACTTGCCGCTCTCCTGATTGGCAACCCAGCGGTCGCCACTGACTAATGATCTCGATAGTTGGGGCGCCCGGAACCACAAAACATTGACTAGTGTGCCCGCGTCTGGCACGGGCGCCTTTATGCGTGCATGTGGCGGGTGAGCATGCGGTGAGCGAACAGTCAGCCGGGGGGGGGTGAGCAGGCCGGTGAATGGGCGGGTGAGGAAGTGAACGGGCGGGTGAATGGGCAGTGAGCGGGCGGGTGAGCAGTCGGCGAGCGGGAGTGTGGGAGGGCGGGTGAATAGATGATGAACAGGCTGCGGGTGAGCGGGCGGGACGGGTGGGGCGGGAGAGGTGGGCGGGGCGGGCGGGTGAATAGATGATGAGCAGGCTGCGGGTGTGCGGGGGGTGAGTGGGCGAGCGGAAGGCAGAACGGGCGGGTGAGCAGGCGGTGAGCGCGGACAGTGAGCGGAGGGGTGAGCAGGCGAGCGGATGGGAGAATGGGCAGTGAACGGGCGGGTGAGCAGGCGGCGAGCAGGAGTGTGGGCGGGCAGGTGAACAGATGATGAATAGGCTGCAGGTGAGCGGGCGGGCCGGGCGGGTGAATAGATGGTGAGCAGACTGCGGGAGTGCGGGGGGGGGAGTTGGCGAGCGGACGGGAGAACGGTCAGAGTGCGGGCGGGTGAGCAGGCGGCGAGCGGGAGTGTGAGCGGGCGGGTGATTGTATGCTGAGCATGCTGCGGGTGAGCGGGCGGGTGAGCAGGCGAGCGGACGGGACAACGGTCAGAGAACGGGCGGGTGAGCAGGCGGCGAGCGGGAGTGTGAGCGGGCGGGTGATTGTATGCTGAGCATGCTGCGGGTGAGCGGGCGGGTGAGCAGGCGAGCGGACGGGACAACGGTCAGAGAACGGGCGGGTGAGCAGGCGGCGAGCGGGAGTGTGGGCGGGCGGGTGATTGGATGCTGAGCAGGCTGCGGGTGAGCGGGCGGGTGAGCAGGCGAGCAGACGGGAGATCGGTGGGAGAGCGGGCGGGTGAGCAGGCGGCGAGCGGGAGTGTGGGCGGGCGGGTGATTGGATGCTAAGCAGGCTGCGGGTAAGCGGGCGGGTGAGCAGGCGAGCGGACGGGAGATCGGTGGGAGAGCGGGCGGGTGAGCAGGCGGGTGAGCAGGCGGCAAGCGGGAGTGTGTGCGGGCGGGTGAGCGGGCGGATGAGTGCGCGATGAGCAGGCGGTGAGCGCGCGCCTGTTGCAGGCAGGAGCAGCCGCTGCCTGGGCTGACGGTGCGCCGCCCGGCCCCCGGCCTCCCTGCCATGAGCTTCTACCCCCCAGGCGCCGCTTTCCCTGCAGTCGCCGCCGTCGTCAATTACAGGTGCGTACTCCCTACAGCTACGATCCCATAGTCAAGGAGCTCAATTGTGGGCCTTCAAATTAATAAGTTATCCTCCATCTTGGAGAGGCCTTTTGCCTCTATGGGATTCCACTGGCTTTGTTATTATTATCCCCTCTACGAAGTTGCATATGTGTCATTTTCGTCAACAAAAAAAAAAAAGAGTAAAAGCTGTGTGACTTATGGAGAGGAGTATTATCTTCTCAAATCTTGAGGTCCAGAAACCGTATCCCACTTCGGTACATACTTCAATGAATAACAGTGTTAACAAAGTGTGGCGAGCAGCATTTGAAAATTAGAAATATTTGCTCCCGAGCAATAGAAAACTTATTTGCTTTATACTTGGGTTTGTATTCCTTGGCGCGTGGGGGCATGTCTTCACGATGGAGTATCTCACGGTATTTCGCGTCGTTCTCTGTCGTGCCACTAGGAGTCGCATGATCGCGACTGTATCGAACACTGCTGACGGTCATCCCACTGCTAGCGACACGACGAAGAACGTCGCGAAATATCGTGAGATATTCCATTCTGAAAACAAGCCCTCACGCGCCAAGAAATAAAAACCCAAGTAGAGTAAATTCTACCTATCTATAGGCTGCTGCCTATCGGCTCTTAAATGGCCCACCAGGGGCTTTCGCGGTACCTACCGCTCCTCAAGGGACATTCATATGAAGAGCACCTTCGTGGTCCCAGAATAGTACATAGAGTCCGGATTTTTATGTAATTACATATTTTTTTTGTCTTTCTACCTACCGTTCTCAAAATTGTAATCTTGGCGAATCACAGCACTCCTAACACAATATCGAGTTTTTTCGTTACATATTTTTACATATTTAATTAGTACTATATTACATATTTTACATATTTTGCTGTTTTCACAATATATTTTCTTATTTTATCAATTTTCTTCTATTTAATTCCATATTTTTTTATGAAAAGATG
This sequence comes from Acheta domesticus, assembly GCA_031308135.1. Taxonomy (NCBI): domain Eukaryota; kingdom Metazoa; phylum Arthropoda; class Insecta; order Orthoptera; family Gryllidae; genus Acheta; species Acheta domesticus. The sequence goes on from JAHLJT010002630.1 coordinate 42,227,144, forward strand.
TATTTTAAAAAATCTGCATTTTTCCTACATTGTTGGGAAAATCTAGGTGTCCAAAGCATTATTGACACCGCGTTTTGTGATCTGTAACCTTAATTTCCGAGAAAAATTTGCGATCGCCGACGTGTAACACTTCGATGAAGATGCTACAGTGTATGCCGTAGATCTCGCCAGTTTATGCGATGGCTTCTATTGCGATTAGTCCGGCTGCTAAACTGCGGTCCTGGATTACAATAGATTAATCTTTTACTACTGACGTGAAAGTTGTATGATGTAAAGTGAGTTTTCTAAATGTAATTTCTTGTTATGTAAATGGTTTTTAATTAGAGAATTTTAATATTACATATTATAGCCGATTGTACATATTTATTACATATTCTTACTATTTTTACTACATATTTATGTACATATTTTTGTACATATTTTGTCGTTTTATACTACATATTTTTCCGGTCTCTGCGCAAAAGCCTGTGCTTTTACATAATTGCCAATGGTATCCCTTGGCCCCATTCGGTGTTTGTACCGTTGTTCTGAGTGAAGGGAGCCAATTCCCCAATTACACACACAGTTCCATGTCAGGCCAAAATGTTATGAAGGGTTAGAAAAGGGGAGTCCAGGTCTGATACGCATCAGTTGGTAGTTTTAATTCTTTTAATCAACTCCGTTTTAGTTTTGGCACGTTTGGTTACATCAATGAAAACTATATTTATTAGGCTTCTTTACGATTTTTTTTATTTCTGAATGCTTTATTGCCCAACTTTTAGAGTCGTTAAAAATCAAGTCAAGATGCTCAGGTTTGGACAGGTTCTGGGGTACGTTGGTATTAACATGAGGTAGGTTGCCAAACTATTTCTATGAAAGTGTGAAGTAATAAATCAATGACTATCCAACGCGAGAACGAACTGAGTGTATACGTGCCACGTGCGTAGGCTGTCGCTAATTGGCTGCAAGTCAGCAAAACACATTTTCCCTACGACTTTTTTAAGTAAACGCGTAATAAAATAGTTCCGTAAATTTCAAGTAAATGCTCATAACATACAGAAGCAAATGAGATGTAAGCGTCTCATTGTAAATAATTGTAAAATTATATTACATAATATGTGTTACTTCGTACTAGAGGGATAAATGAAGATTTTATTCCCTCTGAAATAGTTTCGATGTATAAATATTGGTGGGCTGCTTAACAGTTTGCTCCGAGCGTATATACCCCTATATAAATTTTCGTTATTCATATTGAAACTATTTGAGAATAGTTGGAGAATGAATAAGCGTATAAGAAACTCGCATTTGCGTCAATATCAGTTTTTTTTAAATTGTGAGTATCTTGTGCATCCTGCTCACCGCGAAGGCAAGGAAATGACCAACGTGTGGATGAATTCGATGTCGCCAACAGCCAGTGGTGACAACGGAGCGTTGATAGCGAGTAAGAAGTAGCTAAGAGGCGCTGGACTATGCGGTTCAGCGGAAGGATACATTTTGGTTTACAATTATTTTATTCTCTCGTTGGATGGCCTATAGAAGAACGTCTCGTAAAAGTGACTTCCCCTTCCCCTTTCTAGTATTCTGGGATCCGGTTCCGGGCAAGGCCATCTTGGTAGAAGTTCAGTCCAGGAGTTGATGACAACATTGATCACATTGATGTTTTCTTTGTATGATATGAGGAAAAAAAGTGGACCAATGGACTGTGCATCAGAATATTTTTATCAGAGACACAGAGGACGTTGGATAGATGCGGCGCCAAATAATTCAAAACGATTAAAATCATATTATTTTGCATCCGAATACAAAAGGTAATTACTTAAATAAAATATGGATGTAGTGTATATCTAAAACTATGATATTGATTTTATTTGTTCACGAATAATTCGTGAATAAGTATTGTCTGTACGCCGTTTCCTTTGTTAAGTATTTCGATAAATTGTAGGTTATATCTCGAATTTTTGTTTTGTTTGGAAGCTGTAAAGAAAGATAACGCATTTGCAATCATTAAAAGCGGTACATTTCAACAATGGTGATGTTGCGGTGACTGTAAACTAATATAAATTCATGCACTTTTTGTTCAAATCTCGAAATTTTACAATTCCATCAGTGTGTATTTATTATCCTGAAAGTTTCGAAATCTAAATTAAAGTTGATTGTCTTGTGTTTTTTTTTTTCACTTTTTAAAGCGATTCTCATACAACAATAGAGCCATTTGTAATCTTATTGTCTATAAACGTTCAGGCACAAAAATTTATAAAACATATTTCTCCACTTTTCTTATAGAAATGTTGAATTCTATCAGATGCCAAAATACACATTATATTCATTTGCATTTTCTTAGATAAAACTCAATATCATATGCACTGTTTTTCGTTCAAGAACAAATGATTTCTGAGACAGATGAGAGCGCTACATAAAATGCACTGTAGTGTTTTAAGAAAATATAAATTTTACAGTATACAATTATAAATCGTTTGAATATAAACATTATGTAATTGTAGAAATAAATGATTGAAGTAAGTTTTTTCCAGGTAATGATGATGAGATTATTAACCCAATTCTAATTTCTATGTAGGTCCAGTAATTTTTAGGCATACACAATATTAATATATTTTTATTAAACAATCTTTCCCTAAATTACCCTAAATTAAATTTCACTAAATTATTAGGGAAAGATTGTTTAATAAAAATATATTAATATTGTGTCTGCCTAAAAATTGCTGGACCTACATAGAAATTATAATCATTAAAAAGGCAGTCTTTGACTAATGTAATTGATTTTACTCTCTGCAAAGAATATTAACCCAATTACACGTTTAAAAATTATAAGTTTGTAATAAGTAAAAAATTATACGTTTTAATAATACATTAAAAACATTTTATACAAGAACCTATTTTTTCGGGACATTTATCACATTATTTCTGGTACATTTAATGCGTATTATCACCTGTAATTGTCGCCTCATTCTTCTCCGCTGTTAAAAATATTACGTTGGCAGTAAAACATAACCGTAACCAGGAAGTAATTTAATGTCCTGGTCAGAGGGCATGGTAAGAAGGATAAATTATGCTATTTGTCATTTTTATAGCACATTTAATGTTTGTTAGGTGACATCGACAGAAGGAGGTATTGCAATTCGTCATGCACTTTGTTCATCCTTAACTCTAATATGTCCCCAAGATTTCAATAATGATTTCTTTGCTTAAAGGGTGTAATCAGTGGCGGCTATACCATAAGGTCACATGGTCACGTGCCCTCCCACTTGTAAAGGAAAATATTAATAGTGCACTGAAATGCGTGTCATATTATCGAGTAATAATTCTAGAAAATTTACGTTAAGGTTTTCACGGGCGATATCGATACTATTTCACAGCGCTGATAACGAGGTAGTTGTGGCAACAGAGCGAAGTCCGCAAGCTTCATGTGACCAGCTCCCTCCCGTTCAGCAAAGCTTTTCCCCACTGTGCGAGGAAAAAAGGGAGGGGGTAATGCTTCCTTAAGGCCCTTCACGGTCACAAGTTTTTTGTGACTGCCACTGCAAGTGCCACTTTACAGATGTACAAACAACGCTCGTAGTGTCTGAGAAATGAAATGCTGATTAGCTCAGGGCCCGCGTAATCTTGATAATATCAGCAGCTGTGAATTCTGTGCGAGTTATTTTTTCTTGAGCGTGTGCGTTTGTTGTTTCAGTTGAATTGATTTCTCTTCTCATTCAGCCGAGTTAATACGTGAGAAACCAGTGAGGAATTTCAAGTGTTTTTCAGTTTACAGCCCTTAAACTTCAAAATAAAGTTATTAGTTATTTTCTAGCTTTTTTTCGTGCCCTACCTGGCCCGAAGTTTAGGAGCCGTCACTGGGTGTAATCGTTCGTTGGTATCACGGTATTTTAATAGTATTCTGATAATGGCATCCAGAGAGAAGAATCAAGTGACGCAACACCTCAAACATGCAAAGCATTTACGTAGTTCCGCATAGGGATTTTTCAAACGTGGATATTCTGCGATCGATCTGCCCCAACTGTAAGGTCCACGAATTTTAAAAGGACTTTTTAGTTTTAGGGGGAATGAAGCTCTTTCATTTTCATTATAGTCTCAAAAACGACTCGTTTCTTTTACTTGAATGGAGGACAATTCTCTTATAAAAATTGTGTTTCTATTAAAATTTTTAAATTGTCGAAAATTACCAAATTATCTTCAAACTCCTTGTAACTTTTACTAAATCTAAATTTTTTTCTTTAAGCAATGTATTCGTCAATATTAGCGCTTTGAATGACTTGCCACAGAGTTTTTCAAAATATTAGTTGTTTTGGCGTAATTTTGAATCTAATTGTGTCAATTTTTTTAACATTCGCAAAAATTTCCTTGAAAACGGCTCTCCATTATTCGACTGTTTGTGCGAATGGAAAATAACATACTGAAATGTATCGTACGAGTGCTAATTTCTTTAGAACCTTCAATATTTCAAAACTTATAAAAAGAGTAGGGGAAACTGTCGAATCTAGGAACACTTTTCATGTTTTAATTTTTTCCTCTTGATTTGGATGTAAAATTTTTGATGTTCATCTTTTTGGAATGATACACATCTAAGCATATATATTTATGTGTAATAATATTTTTAAGAACATTCTATAAGATTTTTTTTGTGTTCAATTTGCCCCGTAGTGATGTACCTGGGGACAATGTAGGGGAAGTGAAAACACTCAACTGTATATTCTTTTTTCATGGAGAGGATATTAAACTGACATTTATTTAATAAAAGTATCTTTAACCGAGATTGTAATAAATAGTGTGTAGAGGAAAAAATAAACTTTTGCTGCCTTTAATTACAAATACAGATTGGTTCTGCGGCTTATGTTATGTCCTCTATGTCAACTTCATAGGATATAACTAAAGGATTGTTTAAACAGAAAGGATTTCAACCTAGATTATAGCTTGTAAAGGAAACAGGTAAAACAAATGTTTGCTGCCTTTGAGAACAACCAACACAGATGTGTCAGGAAGCTTAACTTTTGTCCTCCATGTCAACTTATACGATGCAGAACCTTCATCAATTTTGAATGAGTGAATCATTATATGTGCATTTTTTTAATATTGCCTAATAAAGTTTGCAGATCTATAACTGAAATATTGCTGAACGACATCTTAACATCACTATAAATTGTACTGCACTATTAATTGTTTCTACTGGTGGTTGAGGCCTTTTGTTGTATCCTTTGCTTCTGTCACTTACTATCTAGGGACGTCTCTAGGTACATGAACAGTCAGGGTCCCCAGGCACAACAATCTGCAATCATGAATGAACATGGCTACTGTTAAATGTAGGTTACTTCTAGGAAGGAAGTATACACCTTTAAATAACTACTTTTTTTGCTAGTACGAGTGTAGAGGGAGACTAGAGTAGAAGTAGAGACTACTCGGTCTAGTAGGTCTACTTCAGTTTTCGTAAAGTATTAGTAATTACAAAATTGATGAAAGAGAAATGCAGAAATTTTTACTTTTCACTCGTCAAATTTATTAAACTCATAAAATCATTTAAACAGCTCACAGTAGAAAAGCGTTCACTTGAATAAACACAAATGGCAATATCAATAAGGAAAATAACAATCTGAAATTTCTCTCATAGACTCCTCGAAAACATGCTTTGTCTCTGGGTAACATCTGTCCTTAGGTACGCCAGTTTCCCCTATATGACAGTTATTTACGGAGAAAAAAGAAGGGTATGTAGGGGAAGAGACGTAACGTAATAATATATTGTTCACCAAAACCAGAAAAATTAAAATAAAGATTAAATTTAAAGAAAGTCAAACTAACTTACAAATTTAATACCTCTCAAAAGTAAAGCATAATAATTTCGAACGAAATAATTTCTTTCTACTGGATAATGATTTTAACCAAAAATGATACTAAGGTACTTCCATTGCGAAAGACTAAATATATAATTGATCTTTTTTGGTATTTTATTTTTGTGTTTTTTTTTTATATTTCGAAGTAGATTTTACTTTTTTTACTTACTGAACACGGAAGTTTCTAATGTTTTCTCGACGTTAACAATATCATATGCAGTATATGTACGTATATCTTACTGAAATGCAATAACTTTTCTTGTATAAAAATAATACCTTTTAATAATTTTTATTACCTTTCATTACATTGTTTTGCAAGTTAATGTTAAGTTTTAAAAGTTAAAGTTACATCAAGTTTCGATAAATACTCAGATAATTTGATATTAGTTTATGGATGTGTAATTATCATTAAAACAATTGTTTTTTAGCACTGTTTTAAAATTCTCTTAGGTTTAAATTTATCTTAAGTTAAAGTTCCCTTAGGGGAGCGGGCAACTAATTTTGACGCCCAATTACTCCACAAATACGCATATTTAGGAAAAATTCAACATGACCTTATTTGAAGAGCTATTTTTGATGAGCATATTTCATTAAGAAAAACAATGGTATCTTCACAATTGTAGTTGTAGGAAGACGCCGAAAAGTTTTTAATTTTTTAAAATGTTTGCAAAATCAGGCATTTAAACGAACATGAAAAGTGCACCATTCTCTTAAGCTTTCTTTATGTTATCTAAGGTCTCAATTTAATAAAAAACGTTCGATTTTTAAGAAAAAATGGTTTGTAGAAAAAAATGCCAGTGTTTGACCGAAAATACTCATGTTTTTGAAAAATTGAACATGACCGAATTTGAAGCTCTATTTTTTATGAACACATTTCATTAAGAAAAAAGTGTACCTTCATAATTTTAGTTGTAGGATGACGCCGAAACAAATTTGAATTTTTTCAATTTTCAAAAAATTAGAGTTTTCAACCAACATGAGACCTACGCCATTCTCTTAAATGACCTTCAAACTATCCAACAACAAAATTTAGTTAAAATTGTTGGCGCCATTTTTTTGAAAATTTTGAAAATGTCCCAGGGGCTTCATGCAAAGTACCCCCAAGTATCTTGTGTCTGAATTTCTAAACATTTTTTTCTCAAGAACCGCTCCAATTTTTTCTTCAAACTTTTTCCACCGATAGAAAGGGCGCTTAAAAGTTGGCGTGGGTCTCATTTTCGTTGAACTCTGAATTTTGAAAATTTAGAAATATCGCGAGAAAATATTTGCTACTGTAGCATCTCTAGTTATACTATCGTAAATAAATCCCTATCCCAATCCGCGCAGGTATCTCTTCTGTCCCGCCCCCTTCACCCGCCGACCCACTTCGCTCATCCAACCGCTCCGCTTCACTCGTCCGCCCGCTTCGCATACCCACCCGCCCCACTCCCCTTCGCTCGCTTCTCGCCCCCCCGCCCGACCGCTTCATCCGCCCCGCCCGCCTGCCTCGCACACCCATCCGCCCGCTTCGCTCACCCTGCCCGCTTCATTCACCCCGCGCGTTTCGCTCCCCTCGACCGCCTGCCTCCCACACCCACCCGCCCTCTTTGCCCTTCTCACCTGCCCGCTCCGCTCTACGCCGGTGTTGCCAAAGTCGATGCCACGAGCGGGAGTCTGTGGCACGAATGCCACGACGAAAGCGCCCCTCCGCGCTGCTCATTACCCCGCTACCACACAACGCAATCCCTACTGTAAAACGACGGGGTTCCTAATAGTTTCCTCTCCCGACGCTAGTGGCGCAGAGAAGCTCGTGGCATGGCACAGTGCCGTGAGGCGTGCCACTGCCACCAGTTGCAGACCTTGACACCACTGCTTTACTCGCTCGCTCTACCCTTTTCCTCTGTCCCTTGGCCGCTGTATCGCCCGGCCAGCGCCCTCCCCGCTCTTGCGCGACGTCATCGTATCCGCGGGTGATATGAATAAAAATGAGCTATTACTTCTTTCTCGAGGTTTCTAAGCAATTGCTTCAAGCAGTATGAATAAAAGACGTGAGTAATTGCTCTTATTTTAAGCAATTTCTCCATTGACGAGTAACTACTCGGCCGAGGAGCAATTGCTTACTTTTCATATGAATAAAATCGAGAATTTGCTTCTAGTATGAAGCAGTTACTTCGAATTTTCGGAGCAACCTCTGTAGGTGACTCAAATCGTATTGAATGAATGCAAGAGACGTTATACACGACTGTTGTGAGCTGGTTGTAAGGTTTTAGGTAGTGAATGACTGAATGAATGAAGATTTCCTACGATTTCGCCAACTATGCACGGCAACTATACCACTTAACCTAACATGGTCGACAACATCAGGAACAAGCACGCGTCGCCATGATGGAAAGACAACGCGCGAGGCACCATGCGCGACGCGCGGTAAAGTAGACAAACAAAATAGACGAAAATGGACAAATCGCAACAAATCAGTGAGCAATTACTTAGAGAAGCAAATGCTCCAGGTTTCGCAAAACTTTTTATTCATATGAAAAGAAGCAATTGCTTATGAGAAGTAGTTGTTCCAACTTGTACTCGTGAGCAATTGCTTCGGAGCACTTACTCATTTTTATTCGTATCACCCCGCGTGTGTTGCGCAGGCCGCCGTTGCCCGCGGCCGCCGCCGCCGCCGTCGGCGCGGTGCCTCTCCCGCAGCCGCTGGTGGCGCCCCTGCCGGTGCCCGTGCCCGTGCTGGAGGCGGCCGCGTCCGCGCCCGCGCCCGCGCCCTCGCCCGCCCCCGCGCCGCCGCCCAACTCGGCCGCCGCCGCCGCGGTCGCCGCCGCCGCGGCCGCCGCCGTCGCCGCCGCCGCCGCCGGAGGAGCGGGCGGAGGCGCCCCGCCCCGCGCGCCCAAGGACGCGGCCGCCGCGCACGCCACCGCCGACCCCGTCACCAAGGCCGTCATGGACAACATCATGGGCAAGCTGCCCACCAAGAAGCAGCCGGTAAGTCCAGTGCTTTTGGATTCATTGCCATTGCCATTGACGCCAGTGGAAAGGCTCATCTCAATATTTTCATAGTTTTCAATAACCAAATAATTCTGCAGAAGCCTTTCGGTTCACAATCTAGTGTACTGTATCGATCACAGGCAAATCTCGAGAAATGAAATTTCCACAGATACGCTTTTGAAGTTTTCTACGGATTTTCAATAAAGAATAACACGTTAATAATTTATGAATTAAGGAGTCAAGAATTACCAAAAGACTTCGTATAATATATGTTAAAATAATAATAATTATTATTATAAAAATAATAACTATCACAATTCAAAATTCTTATTTTTCGAGTTCTGTCTGCGTGGCAGACCAAGAACGGCTGTTTATAATCTCACTGCGTAGCACTGATACAGTTTTGGAATCCGTTTCATTCGTTGATTGATTGATTCGTGTTTCCGGGCGCGTCAACTACTTTGGTCGTTAGTCCCGTAAGTGTAGTGCGTGTTTTTCTCGGGATGTGGCGATGATCTTTTCCCCGCTGGATGGCGAGATCTGGCGTCGACCTACCGTCGACTAGCGGGGTTTCCCCTCAGCCAGGTATCTCCCACCAGCGGGGCACCGCCCCAGCCGGGACAAGCTCTAAGCTCCCGACCGGTCTCCCGGCATGTGTGGTAGTGTAAGTGTGTGTGTAAGAGGAGAGGAAAGGACAAGGAAGAGGAAGGAAAGATCGCGCGCAGTCCGTGGCCCGTTTGTTAGGGTACTGCTCCGGCATTCGCCTGGTGTTGATCGGAGAAACCACGGAAAATTACCGATGAGAACAGCCGGCCGCTAGAATTCTCCTCCAGACAGCGACTGAATTCGACCTAGCTGACAAGCTAAGTCGATTGCGGTGGGTGGCGTCGCGGTAGCGAAATGACAACACAGACTGGAGCTCTGTGTACAAATTTGTTTATTTACACTATTTACAAATGTACAGCTCTGGGCTTATGTGCGCCAGTACCTCCGTGACTCCCACGCGCCTGCTCCCCGTCCCTTGGGCTAGTGCATCTTACCGCTTCACCGCGCCGGTGGCCCGACACCCGTGTTTCACACACGCCGTGTCTCAAGGACTTCACTAAGGTTTTTTCTTTCTTGACGCACGGGGGTGTGTCAATAAAATGAAATATCTCACGGTATTTCGCGTCGTTCTCGGTTGTGCCGCTAGGAGTGGCATGATCGCTACTGTATCGAGCAGTGCTGGCGAGCATGCGATTATATCCACTCCCGTCTCGGGCGACTGCTCACGAGGTGCCCTGAATCAGAATTGCCTTCGGCTCCTGCTTCTGTTAACTTATTTTGGCGGTCACGTGATCGCCTTCAGCCCTCTAAGGCCGCAGACATGTCGCCCTCTGAGGGTCCGGTGCCCCTACCCGCTCTTGCGTCACGGGGGATGGGGGGGGGCACGGAAGTTTCCACTTTCCAGTCCCATGTGTCCAGCAGCCTCCATGCCCAGCCGATTGGAAATCTGGTTGGCATGTGCCGACGTTACAGGTGCTCGCTCGGCGTGCCCTGGGCCACCGCTTATCACAGGTGTGGCCCGCTGCTTGTTGAGACAACCCGACCTGATAGCTCAGCGGTAGCGTTGTCATTCCCTTTGCGCGGTGGCGGATCCAGGGGGGAGGCATGGTGGCCATGCCCCCCCTCCAAAAAGGCCTCATAAATATTTAAAAATAATATTGTATATCACACACACACACACACACACACACACATATATATATATATATATATATATATATATATATATATATATATATATATATATAAAACTGTGTGTTGGTTTGCTGAAGGCCTCAAAGAAACGTTTCTCACACCGTAATCTACAGAATGAGCTCTTCTCGAACATTCTATTACATATTTGCTGGTCCGGCGCTTCCCGATATTACCTCCCCTGCTCAGAGACGTGCAGAATCTGCGAGTAAATGAGAATGAGAGGGACAGAGAGCGGCAGAAACAGAGACACACAGAGACAGGGACAGGGTGAGGGAAGAAGGGAAAGAGTGAGAAAGGGAGATGGGAGAGGAAAGAGGGAGATGACGAGCAGAAAAATGTCTGCCGGGTTTTCCTAGTACACTATAAAAATAATTAAAATTTAATAACAAATATGTTTATTATTTAACAAAATTCTATAATGGCCCTCTCCAAAATGATCGGTTGGATCCGCCTCCGTCTCTGCGACATCACTGACTAGGAGGACCTAGGGTGATTCCCTCTACGGCGTATACGCATATACGGAAACTGTATTTTCAACATTTGCAATCTGCTAGCACGAGGCATAATGGCAACAGTCTAAAGCCGACTCTCACTGATAAAAAAATGTGGACGATGATGTCATCAGTTCTTTCCTCTCAACCTTCCTCGCACCGAATATCAGACATGGTCAAAGAAGGAAGGGGCGGCTTTTGGAGGCTCAACTCTCTCGCAAAATAAAATAATCTGGCGTACTCGTGCGAGTGGACCCCCCCCCTCACACACACATACACAGTGTGAAGCGAAAATTGCTGGCGTAACTTTGAAATAAAATTCCATATATTGTGCGTCCCTGACTCCTGATTCAAGAACCAGCTTTGCAAGGCCCTAGGACACACTGTTATCAGTTCTGCACGATCGACGTCAATAAACATCGTTAAGCGGGCCGTGCAATTTTGCGTGCGAGGTTTTATCTGCGCCTGCCTCACTTGGTGTTTCCACTAAATATTAATACCTGCGTAGGCATTAATATTTAATGTCTTATCAATTTTAAATTTAATGTCTTATCAATTGAAGTGCAACTCGTCGCCTTTCTATGAAATTCTTTGATTTGACACCATATTTGTTAACAGTGGTTCGATGTTAAAAGGGATCTATACAACAGAAAAAATGCCAGTGCTATTTCTGTGTAGGAACATGTCTTTTTTTTCTCCCAACGCCCACCCTTGGCAAGTTAGCTATTTGGTGACGCGCTGACTAGTTTAGACGTGCAGTTTTCCCCAGCGTGTGGGGATTCGCACGTTCACAATGGTCAAGCACGTAGGTGACGAAACACACTTGCTCATTTAGCGTTACCCAGGGGACACGTGTGATAGACCACAGACGCGAGCGACTTTGTCCCCGCTGTAAATTGTTGATGTTGGTATTATTGTTGTTGGTGTTGTTATTATTATTATGATTGAAGTGAATGGGTAATGATGAGGGGTGAGAAAATTAGGATGAAGGTAGGTGGGGTAGTAGGAATTGGGAGGTGTTCGTGGGAGTTTTGAGCCATTCCAGCAGTCGCCTTATGACCAAAAGAAACCACGAAAAAAACCGGTCAAGATCGCCGGCCCAGGGATCGAACCGAGACCTCCCGATTGCGAATCCAGCGCTTCGCACTAAGCCTCTTCGCTCAGTTTGTGTAGAAACATTGTGTGATCTGTTTTTAGTGACTTCTCTTGGCAGACACCAAGAGCGTGGACGTTACATTAACTGCCTTTTTAATATTGTAAATAAAATAATCAAATGTTTCTCGTTACTTACTTACACCTTCATAAGTGAAAAGCTTCATTATAGTTTCGTGAAATGTTCTGGGAAAGTTTCTGGTCGGTCAGAAATCCTTAATCGATCTTTCATTTTCTTCCTACGAAAGTTCAGAGACCCGTATTTCACGTGAGATTGTCAGATTCGAGACAAACTTACAACTTTCTCCTCCGTGATCTTTATTGGTTTACTAGCTTTCTTGAGAGAATTTTCTTGGAGTCTGTTCAATAAAAGTTATCTGGTGACAAAGCAAAAAAGTATGTGGGGTATCCAACCCTGTTTTTTTTCATTTATTCAGTCCAAAATCTCTTGCAGAACATATGCCAATGAATGGAAAGTCCATTCATTCATTGGCAATTCAAGAATCATTTTCCTTCTGAAATAACACTTTCGTTTTAGATTTGTTTCCGAAAGCTTGGAGAAAATTCCTAACTTAGTTCGCCTATCTGATTTATTCTTTTCCTGTTATGAGAGCTTTTCGTGGGTTGACATACTCACCCTTCGTATGTTTTGATGATCCAACTCTTCCAGACTTCTTTTTGAAACTTGAGTATTGTAGTATTATTATAAGACAACTTTAAAATGCACAATCTAAGACGTTTGCATGAAGTTGAAAGATTTTTCAGTTCCATATTAATCAATGCGCTAGGATTTTGATGATCTAAAAACTACATAAAAAAGCAATAAAAATCCTTCAAAAATGCCCCCCAAAATGCCTTGAAACATATCCATTTCATGATTTTTACATTGCAAAATATCTTTCTTTTGTAAAGCCAATTATTTACCATGGCAAAATATTTGGAATACCTTGAATAATGTAAAACTGTCTATACCAAAGACATAACTTCCGAAGATAAGAGTTTAGTTTCTCCACTTCCTCTGCCAATACACTCTTAAAAGCCATTGACACCACAGTGACAGGATCTAGTTAGTACTTTTACACTATAACTGGTTAGGGTGGCAACAGCAGCATTTTTCTATTTAGGAATTGAGCATGTAAGTACCAACAAATGAAATGAAACTATTGAGAAAAAGAAAAAATGACTAAACAATGGCCTCAAAACTCAAAAATGCAAAAAAATGCGTTTTCAACCAAAAAATTCCATAACAAGTACATGTCAAACATCTCAAAACTCCGATAAAATATGTTAGCTCCAAAGACGTGTTTCTCGAGAATGAGAAAAAAAGTGCAAAATCATCAAAATCCTAGCTCTAGTTAATCATATATAATTCTTTTCCTTGAGTTGCATACAACATTAACCCATTTGGGGACAAATTAATGTGATGGTGATATTTTTTTGTAATTTTTGGTATTATAGAGTAATTTATGCATCAGGGATTTATTTAAGAAACTATCTAAATATTATTTTCAATGTATCAAAATTTAGGCATCCCATTTTTTAGACATCAAAACTAATGTTGTCTTAAAAATTTCACAAATGCACAGAAATAAGTAAACCTAATAACAGACTCCTATGCTAAACTTAAACGACGCAGTGGATGTGAAGTTGAGTGAGTTTTCCTTCACCTAATCCCTATCCCGCCAATATATATTCATTTATTTTGTTTGTTTTTTTTAAATTTATTTGTTCTTTGTTTATTTCAAAATAATTCTCACACATGCAATTGCAGCAATAATAACGAATAACCTTTGTTAAATATTCAATTGACGTGTAATTTGTTACAGAATTTTTTATCACCGCAATATATATTTTTAAACAGGCATGCAGTATATTTATTTGAACAGGAATGCCCCTCCTTTTGGGGGCAGATTGAAAAAGGAGGGGTGGTCTCAATTGAGGCCCCTGATTTCAGAGTCCTTGGTGCAGTGCATTGATTGCACTAGCCTAACTTCACTGCTTTTTAAACATGAAAGATTTTGTAAATCTGATGCCAAATGCCTCTTCAAACTTTTCTTCTTTCCTTTCCTTAAAAAAAAAAGAACCTATATTCAACTATGTGTCAAATTCATTAAACATTTCTTTTGTTTACAGGCAAGCTGCAAATGCGAAGTCTGTGGCTTGGAATTTTCTGGGCAGGTGGTGCTTGAAACACATCTTGCAGGTGCCAAACATGCCAAAAAGGTTAGTGATTGGATTTGTTTTTAAGCTAGAAAACATCAAAACATTACAAAACCTACCTAAGTTTGATTAAACTTATAAGGTAATAATTGTAAAAGGGAAATATTTCAAAATCCAGGAAATGTGTTTTACACAGACATCTAAAATTAGTGTAAGTAAACTTCTTTGGATATCAGTATTTCCAGTTAAAGTATGATTATTTTACAAATTAATCATTTTAATACTCCAAAAATCAAAGGTTAAAACTATGTATTGCTATAAGCTCATTATAATGACATAATTATGAGTTAATTGAAAGTCATCTCAGTGCTGAGTTTTGCAATCAATGGACCCAGTGTGCATTATCTAAACAGTAGGAGTAAAGTATAGTAGATGATTTCACCTGGTTGTGTTTCTTGATACAGGCATAGCAACACATGAATTGAGGCATTAAGAAATCAGGGTGAATGAGTGCCCATTCTGTGAAAATGGAGTTGGCTGTTTTAATATTTAGGCCCAAGTCCAAAAACATGTAGTTTAAGTACTTAAAAATGTGGCTGAATGAAAAATGATAGATGTTATAATAATATAAAGTTGAACAATAAAAAATGTATCCATAATACAACCTGCAATCTTTGAGTTTCATTTTCTCAGAACCAGAAAAATATTACAGACTCACAAAGCCTTAATTCAAATGCATTTCTTAAACAAATTAGAAGACTTCAAAATTCGTGAGCTAAAAGAAATAGGTACATTAAAAATATTTCAAAAATAAAAGTCTTTCAAATATACTTTATAAAATCTTAAGACGTAGGCCTAAGCCTGTATTAAAAGAATTGAAATATTACAAAACTTGAATTATTTAAATTGATAGGAAATTTTCTGGGCAATAATTTTTTACTATACCAATACAGTTACCATAGTTTAGTCCTTTACGAAAATCATACATTAGCCAAATAGGTGTTAAATCACCCTCTTAGTACTTTCAGTGTTATTTGATTGACCAAAATGTTACTCAACCCAATTAGAACCTTCTCAACCTGTTTATCATTCTTCTAGAATATTCTATTATTCATTATTTGGTATTCAGTTAATTTATTTCAAGTGGTTTGTAGAGCAAAATTACTAGTTGTCTTTCAAAATTTTCTTTTACTTTATCATTACAATCAAATTCCACATTGATTACTACTTATCTGATTATAATTAATTTATCTCATAATACTACAGTGCATTGCTAAAGCTTAGGGTTACCAATTCTTTCTAAAATTGTTAAAGTTGAGCATTTCTAAGTTATTTTTTAAATTGAAGAAAATGGATGTTGCTGTTTTCTAGTTCAAAGTTTTACATCTCAAAATAAATAGCTCCACAGCAGCAGTCTAAAGTGTGATATAATGGTTACAAAAGTCCAAATAATGAAAATCTGTAATATGGAGAACCACGGCTTTTCATGCCCCAGTAATTTTACTCTCACCATGGATAATAGTAGAGGCGCACCTGTGTTTTTTTAAGAACTTGGGGGAAAATAGATCATAGAGATTAATATTATGAATAAGCTGCGGATTTTTGCCTATTTGCCGATTTTTATCCTTCAATTAAAAACACAGTATTTTAGGTTACTTATTCATTTTGAAGCATTAGGTGTATTAAAATATAATATAATACTACTAATACCTACTAATAATACTACTAGTAACTACTAAATACTACAAGTTAGTACATATGTGCACAAATTACATCTATAAAAGGGATAGTTCTAGAAATGTTTTAATTGTTTTATGTGCTTTGCTGGGATAAATAATCACAAGTGATAAGTGATAGAAGACATTTTAAACATTATTTTTATATCTACAAACTTGTTGAGAAGTTAATTTGTATTTCAAAATGTCTGAATAGTCAACTAAAAACTAAATGCTGACTAGTACAGAAGTATTGAGTATTTGAAATATGGGTTTACTTACTCTCCTGCAACTGCCTATGTGTTTAATTTGCCAAAAAAATGTTTGAATTACTCTGTAAAACCTATTAGGCTACAAGAGCATTTAAATAAAATGTGTACTCACAAGAACAAAGATTTATCGTAATTTGGACGATTGGCAAAATAACGATAATAAAATTTAAAGCAGCCAACGGCATTAACCCTTTTTGTGTCATCTTCTAAACAAAATGATGATGGACCACAAGCATTATTTTCATTGTTAATTGTAAAAGCAGGAAATACATACACTATTGGCGAGGAATTTATATCGCTGGCAGTCAAAGAATCATGAAAATTGTTCTTCATCATAAGACTATTACAGAAAAGTTCCTCTCATTAATAATTCAATGCAAAGAAGAATAGATGAAATGGAAAAAGACACTTAATTATAATTAAGTGATTAAAGACCAGTAAATTTTCCTTTCAACTTAATGAATGAACTTACCAAATAACAAAGCTCTGCTATTACTATGTGATCGATTTTTAAAGGATGAAAAAGTTAATCAAGAGTTATTTGCTCAAAGTTTGAAAACTGATACAAAAAGAGATTCTATGTTTAATATCATGGAAAATGTTTTCAAGAGAAAGGAATTACTCTTTGCAATATTCTGTCCACTGCCACAGACGGTACTCCAGAAATGGCAGGGCATCATTAAGAATTCGTATTGTATTTGAAACAAGCCGTACCAAATGTACTTGCTTGCATTGTGTAATTCATTATCAGCATTTGGTTCCAAAAAGTTTGAATGAACGCCTGCATATGTTGCTTGATTACATTATTAGAGCAATCAATAATATTTGGAGCAATTCATTAAATGACAAATTATTTGGTCAGATTTGTTGTGAAAATGATGAAGATTCTGTGCTGAAGATGCTGCAGCACACAGAAGTACATTGTCTCTCTAAAGGTGTTTGAATCATTTTTTCAATCTATTTGACTCCGTACTAGACTTTTTTGGAGAAAGAGATAAAAAATTGTATGAACATCTGATTCTATAAAAAAAAAATTGCTTTTGCAAGGAAACTTCTTCTATTCAGACGAAATCTAGGTAGAGCTGAATACATTTTCCCACATTATCAGCACTCTGCAAAAGATTTACTTGTAAACATGTTTTACAATATTTACTTGTAAACATAATTTTCATTCTGATTTTAGAG
This sequence comes from Acheta domesticus, assembly GCA_031308135.1. NCBI lineage: Eukaryota > Metazoa > Arthropoda > Insecta > Orthoptera > Gryllidae > Acheta > Acheta domesticus. The sequence goes on from JAHLJT010002630.1 coordinate 42,244,648, forward strand.
TGTTTTCAGTATATTTTAAATATAATATACCAAGATGGATTTTAGATCCTTTCGCAAATGCAGATACCAAAGATTCATTATATGTGGAAGAAAACTCCCAACCAATGACACACTGAAAGTAAAATTCAAACATGGATACCAAGAGCTTTGGCTTCAGAAATCAATACTAGTTCTCTACCCTGGGCTGTGGGCAATAGTGCAGGAGTTTTTAATTGGATTCCCTGGATATATGTGTGGGTTCAGTGCAGTAGTGAATTTATTGTCAAAGGAGACACTACACATTACTCATCGAGATGATTTGCAATTGATGATGACAAAGTTGGAACCCAACACTCACAAACTGTTAAAACTCCATCAGCTGCAATCATCTCATTAATTCTTTATTTTTAATTTTGTATTTTTATTTTTTACTGATTTTATGTATATTTTAAAAATTTTAATAAATAATTTGGTTGCACATTTGATTGTTTTATTGATTTATAATTTATGATTTTAATAGATACTCAACACAAAAATTAGAAACAGATTATACACTACAATATTTTTATACTTCATATAAAATTAATTGTTATGGACTAGGGGGTGCTGGATTCTTTTTCCTTTTCCTTTCCTTTCCTTCCTTCTTCTTCTTTCCTTCCTTTCCTTCTCGTTTCTTTTTTTTTACTTTTTTTCTCTTTTTCTCTCTCTCTCTCTCTCTCTTTTTCTTCTTTCTTTCTTTCTTTCTTTCTTTTTTCTTCCTTCTACAGTAGATGATGGTCCAGGAAAAGTTGAGAACCTTTGATTTGAATAAAACATGGAGACTACAAGTTTTGAAAACAATTAAATAATTATTAACCCAAGCCACCAAGCAGGTTCAAGGTTTCTAGAGATAGTTTTTATTCTTAAAAGAAGAATATTGCTTACATATTCATTTCTATGAAGAATAATATTCATTAGAATTGACTCTATTACTTATTTGATTTGATTATTGCACGAAATACAAAATAACTGAATTTCAGTACTTTTAGTAGTGTCATAGAGGAAAGATTTCCTCTATGGTTGTATTCAGAGGCGTATCTAGGTATTCAGGCGCCCATGGCAGGCATAGAATTTGCGCCCCTGCCACAATACTTCAAATTAAGGTTATTGTAATTTATTTTACCCGGAATACTCTAAATAGCGCCCCTTGTGAGTGGCGCCCATGGCACGTGCCATGTCTGCCATACCGTAGATACGCCTCTGGTTGTATTATCATATATATTTGGGATTTTTGGGTATTTGGGTATCCTGCATGTCTCCGCATTGCTCTCAGTCAGTTATTCAGAGTTATAGCTCTTCCAGACCATCATTTACAGCAAGTGATGTTTCATCATGTTTCGGTATACTGATGCCGAACTGCCCATATTTTTCTAAAAACTTTCAGGACCTTCTATTAGAAGTGACAAATGCATTTTGGAAGTTTGAAGGCACTTGAACCAAAAGAAGTGATTAATGCTGAAAGATGATGAATGAAACAACTGTATTATTTTTAAACTTTCTTCATATTATGACTTTTCAGAGCACAAATAAAGGTCTTTAACATGAAAATACGCATCAGAGTCACCTGCTAAATTTAAGGTTGAAATAAATTTATGTTAACATTTCATGATGACATGATGATACCACCAGTGTAACCTAGGAAACAGCAAATCAGAAGCTTCGGCATTTGCACATTGTTTTCACCTATAAATTAGTGAATAAATGTCATGAACAAACCAACGTTACAGATGTTAGAAACAAATGTAACAAATGTTAGGAACAAACTGGTCACGAATTTCTCAACATTCCTTTCTTGGGTTTGCCTAGTTAGTGCTGAGAGCTCGTGCTAGAGCACACAGTACGCAGCAACACTGCTCTCCTCCACATCCAAATGTCAACTACATTCTAATTTTATTCGTACTATAATATTTTTTTTTTTTTAAAAGAATGAGCACAAAACAAGTCTCAAGTATAACATAACAAAACAAACCATCTCATACTATATCAAATAATATTAAAAAGTGTCTGTTGTTTCAGTGAAATGCTATTTATGAAAATAACAGCTATCAACATATATATTTCTGATTTTATATTTTTTGAAGCTGATGGAAACATCTTAAATTTTAATTTTTTAATACTTAGTATTATTTGATGTGAATGAATGAATTGTAGTGTAGACTTCTAGTGACCGTTATGCAATTAATGTTACATATTTTTAATATGCTTACTTTTTGTGTTCATTTCAGGTGAAATCTCAAGAGATATTACGACAGCTACAGAGTTCAGGCCAGACTTTTTCACGTGATGAGAAGACCAAGATTTTGAAATGTGAAGTATGTGATGTGGTAGTAAATTCGTCCCAGCAATTGCAGACACACTTAGCAGGTTTGTAGCTTTCAAGATAAAAGGCATTTGTAAAAGTTTGCTGTGAAGTATTTTTTATTTTGTTACAAATATGCTGTACAAAATTTTCTTAGTGTTTGCTCTGCCTAACCATCGAACTTTTCCTCTATTTTGTATTATATTCTGACAACAAATAACAGTTCTGAAAACAAGAAAACTACTAAAATGCAGACAGGCTGAAGAGCACCCTTTAAACATTCTCATAAGATGGACAAGTCAGTAACATTTCTTATAACTACTTGGTCATTTTCTTTCACTGTGTCTTTTTCTTTCACATTTGATTGAGAGTCAGCAATGGACATGAGGGAGAAATATTCTCAGGCAAATTGTCATAACATCTGCCCAATTTGTGTAAATAATAATTTTTTTTGCAATAAAATAATAAATAAAAATAAAAAAGGAAGGAAAAGTTCACCTTCCATTTCAATATTTTTCAATACAAATCACGTTTAAAGATGTGATGATAATTAAGACTTGAAAATGGTTTAAACAATATAAAAATATATTTTGCACTTTCAATTGAACTTCTTTATTGAGCTTCTGCACAGAGATGTCAAGAAGGATTCTTGTTAAAACATAATTAAAAAAGCCAAAAAAGACAAATGTTATCATCTCTAAATGAATGAAAAAAAGAAAAGTGATGTTGAAAGCATCATGATTGTCTAGAGCAGTCTTAAGTGCTTATGCTGTTCTTTATCATGATTGATCAGCTTCTTTTATGTATCAGGATGATAACTTCGATATCCACTCAGTGTGCTGTCCAATACAAAACCAGAACCTTTGGAAGTTAAGATAAACAAAACATGTCTTAGCATCTCATGTTGCCTCTTAAATAAGGACTGGATGTTTATGACACAAAAATGTTAGAAATATGCAAGCATTTATGACTTAAAAAATATGAAAATATGGCCATAAATATGACTTAAAAATTTTTTGGGTACATTTTTGAAACCTTCAAAATCTTTCCGCTGTTTAAATAACCATTATGTTGAAAATATACTTCAGTACTTTTAGTAGTGTCATAGAGGAAAGATTTCCTCTATGGTTGTATTATCATATATATTTGGGATTTTTGGGTATTTGGGTATCCTGCATGTCTCCACATTGCTCTCAGTCGGTTATTCAGAGTTATAGCTCTTCCAGACCATCGTTTACAGCAAGTGATGTTTCATCATGTTTCGGTATACTGGTGCCGAATCTACCACATTCACAATTCACACCTTGTCCTTTGGCACCCCGTGAAAACAATTTTACTTGTTAAAGTTATTAAATCCATTTTATAGAAGTGGTTGACCTTGGCCTAAAATCTGATGAAACTAAACCAACACTTCCTTTGCATCTGGTGCTTTCTACGCTTTCTTCTTCTCCGTCTATATAGCTTACCCTCCTAATTCACATACATACATATTTACGGGAAATACAGACAATTATATACAAGAAAAAAATTGTAAGAAATTAGATAACAATTAGAAGATATGAAAAACCTCTTTGAGATGACTGCAAGCAAGTTTGCAAAAATGGAATTAAAAAGGTATATTACAAAAATAGGAAAATTCATGAAAAATATGACCAAAGTATGAAAATTGAACGGAAAATGACCAAAGAGTAAAAACGCCCAAATATGACTTTATATGACACATGAAAATTGCATAATTTAAGTCATTGAAGATAAAATCATGATTATTTTACATTTTCCATGGAAATAAAGTAAAGAAAAAATATATGACAAACATGTCATAAACATTCGGGCCCTACTCATAAACTTAGCATTTAACAAATAAGCTTTTGGAAATTGTGATGCTTTAAGTATCCTCTGAAACATGGTCAGCTTTGTTTTTGCTTAGTTTTATAAAAAAAAAAAGATGACTAAATCTTTCTCTCTTGAGACAGAAGTGGTTGCTCCTCTAAAAATAAAAATAAAAATGAAAAGTAATTTTTAACACAGCTTCTTCTCCTGTGAGTGTATTTTATCTCTTATAAGAAATAGGTTATTTAAATACTAACAACAGGTATTTTATTTATCATTTATTTGTTTTAGTTTTATTACAATTAATTGCTAATATTATACATGATAACTCAAAGGGAAACACTTTCAGGGTAGAAGCACATGAATGTTTTGATTTAAGTAGTGTGTAGGTGGGTTTCATAAAAACTACAACTATGAATTATTACTTTTATACTTTTAGTTCATACTATTAGTTCAGATTCTTCTTTTTGTTGTTATTATTTATTAGATTTTCATGTAACAATTTGCTAGAAATAGTAATTAATTTTAAATTCCTTATAATTTGTCTATGAATTCCTTCCATATAGGAATTATATTTGCATCAATGTGTTATGCCAATGTCAACAGCTCACTACAAGAAATCCATGTATAATAAATGTACTATATTACATTTTCTGATGACATTAAACAATTAAAATTGATACACAATTTTAAGTGACTAGTAAAATTTTTTTGTTGCATAACTGTTTCTATATAATTAGAGACTAGACTGACAAGAAAAGAAAAATAATATTTATTTCAATAATGGCATTTAAGGCATTAGTTAACATTTGTACTGTACAATTTTAAAAAGACTAAATATGCCTTTAACAAGTAATGTACATCAGATTCTAGTTCATCTCAATCATGTTTTTTCATGCAGTTTCCCTGATCCACTGAGCAAATGCTGAGATAGCTCATTGTTTTGTTTCTGTGCTTACATAGCATCCCATTGCACATGTTTTGTTGAGCTCTTTTTTTGATAGTTGTGATGGGAGAAGAACCAAGGGATTGGGTTGCTATTTTGTTAGCAGTAACTAAAAAGTCAAATCTGTAATTTGTTTAGCCAATGCAAATAAGTTTTCTATAACTTGAGAGCAAAAAATATCCAGTTTTCAAATGTTGCTAACCTCTCTCTGTTGGTACATTTATTTATCATTCAACTATGTGTAGTAAAAAGGGGGAGAAGAAATTCTGGAGCTTCAAGAAATGCACAGATTATTACTTCTTAGTCATACATCACATACTTTTTTTATTGTTCTTTGACAAAAATAAATCAAAAAAATATTGAAATTGCAAACGGCATGTGATGCAAACCTTTTGTCCATCCTGTGAGAAGTCTCATGCATAACTCATTTAAGGAAAAAATCTATTTGCAGAGTTTAATTCAAGAAACAGGAGTACATTTGATTGACTGTTGAGTTTTTGTGTGACAAAAGTTATATAAATGCTTGTAGTTCACCGATGGGTATTGTTGTGTTTCAGGAAACAAGCATAAGCAAAAAGTGCTGAAGAAGGCGGCCCAAGGAGGCCAAGGCAAACTAGGGCCTCCACCTGGAGTGCTGACCACCGTGAATGCAATTGCAGGTCCTCACCCTCCTGGAGGACCTGATGCCAAAGGTGAGTCCAAATGGGGTAGTTGCTGTCACTTTCTTGAGAAAGATGGGTGGGTTTATTTTGTGTCCAGACAAAACTAATGCATCTGGCTAAAAATCTATTTGCTTGGGCCATAGCTGAAGTTCTTGGAGGGAAGTGCACTTCAGAGAAAAGTGCATGAATAAAGTAATTATTGTTTCTCAGTTCATAATTATGATTGATATTGACTAAGTTCTTTATTGCATTTTAATTAAAAATTAATTAAAATTTAGTTTTAAAGTCAGAATTTTCAAAAGAGGCTTGTTAATGGTTCTTTTGTTTCATTCTAAACAGTTCATGCATGTGTTTAAAAGCACAGAGATGTGTAATTGTACCCTGCTCCTCTTTTGCATCACTCCTTGTGGTGCCCATGTCCACTCACCACAATCTCGTGAACTTTTATGTTGGCCTTGCCAAATGTATTTTTGTAATGTAAACCATTAATGTTCCTGAAGCATTAATAATACTTCTTAACTCCAGTCCCTGAGGCACAAGAAGAATTTAGAGTAAACATCATCTGATACATTCGTAATCTAGTAATTTTAATTTAGAATTGAAAGCTTCTTTATAAGAGCACAGTAATTGGTATTCAAATGGGGATCTTAATTTTTTTGACATTAGAAATAAAGATTTTGTTTTTAAATGTAAGATTTGCAACACACTGAATGAAGTTTACTGAAGTTGTAGTGGCAGATAATGCAAAATAAGGAGAGAGAGAGGAATGAATGTGGATTTACAAGTTCCATCACTAGACTTCAGCCCAAAAAACAATGTATAATTTTATCCAAACATTCAATAATTAATTATTAAAATCAAATATGGTGGTTTTGATCATGAAAATTCATATGTGAATAATTAAATCAAACAGTGTTTAATTTTAAAATATTCAGGGTAAAAATCCATATTCCACACAATCCAATATTAAGTGTATAAATGTTTTCATTCAGAATGAACAAAAATAAAGATTAGAAAGAGGTAAATGAACAGTATGCAAAGTACACATTGTCTCCATTAAATGATTGGAATTATGTAAAGTCAAATTTAAACAAGAAAAGAGGTTCAAAAAATACATATCCTAGTATGAACCAAGTTTGGGAGAGACATTTGTACAAAATAACCTGTTGCAAGCTTCAAGTAGTTATCTTTAAACCAGTCTGAACAGACCTAATGTGGTAATTGACACTTCAAGGGAAAAATTGGTAATGTATTTCAGCTTCAGAAAAAAAAATAATAAAGAAAAATAAGTAATTGAAGTGGGTGTGTGAATAATCCAATATGTGCACTTTATAATACTTTCACTTAAGATGAATGAAATGATTGACACAACGAAGTCATCAATGGAACAAATTGTAACAAAGAAATGCAAAATGCACTGATGTGGTTGCTATCAAAGTGGATTCCCAGATGTTCAGTAGAGTAATAATGAAAAGAGGTGAAAGAGAAAGAAGAAAGGGTGATTGCGAATAATAAGAGAATATGAGTTTCCTAATGTGATCAACTCTAAAAATAAATATTCTTTAAGAAACTTTTTGTTTTAACAAGATATAATTATAGGAACATGTAAAGCCATTACACTCCACACTTGTGGTTCGTTGTGATTAAGTTACTTAATGTTAAGATGTTTTTGAGAAAATGTGAAGCGTTTCCTGAGGCTCTAATTCTAGAGTGTGAAAGCCTTTGAAAATAATGTGATGACCAGACAACATAATTGCAATACGGAATTAAGTTTGTGTGGAAGGTCTCTAAAGCTATTGCAATGTTCCTTAATTCTTGTATGGACTTTCCATTTAGTTTGTCATGTATAACATGAATTGCATTCCTGACAATCTGCCTTATAAACATTTTCTGTGTCATGAAACATCATATTTTTAACAACTCTGATAACATTGCATTTATTAAACAATATATTTGTGATGTTAATATTGTTAATGAGGTGTGTTCTTTTAAACATATCAAATTGTTGGAGCAAATTGTAGAAGAACTGTTTGAATATCACTTTCGATCTCAACAGTTTTATCATGATGCATGGTATGTCTGTTCTTGATATACTTCTCTACAAACATCTCCAAACCGTTTTTTGGGGGGGGGGGGTAGAAAATGTTCAAGATGTAGATAGAAAATTCTCATGGTGCAGCCAGTAGAAATTTCTTTTGTATACGTACTAGTTAATCAACATGCTATCATTAACATGTTCTATTGTAAAGATCCAAAACTTTATCTTATTGCTTAGTTCCAACTTGAGTAAAGTGTATCCCACGAAAATGTGAATTAAATGATCATTACATATCAGTAATGTGGTCATTATGGATTATATTGAGGATGACATTCCCATAGATTTTATACATCACCGGACTAACAGTAGGTAAAAAGTTGTTTTGTAGGTATCGTATTTTAGAAAACAGGGAACTCTTTTATCCCCCAATCACAGTCCCCTTTCTTTGTAGTATACTGTATTATTAAATTTTAATTCACTAGTATTGTGACATTAATGGCAATCATTATCTCATCTTTTAGGGTATGATTTCCAGTAATCAAATTTTTTGTATTAAAATGATTGATTTGAATAATTATTGAATAGATAAATCAAAAATGAAGCTATTGCCTTGTAAACTTGTGGAATGAGTAGGCTATGTACCGAGAATTTACAACTCGTGTTGCTTAAATGAAAAGAGTCTTACGGAGCATTGTATTGATTGAGGAGAGAAGGTAATACTCCATACGGCTCCGAAGGGAAATCAAATGCTTGACCGCACAAAGCTACACCACTCTAAATCAGAAGCCGAAGGTTTGGTTCGTGAACTGGCCGCTTCACTCGAACGATTGATTAATTAGTCCTTCCGGGCGCTTCAGCCGAGACTAGCTCTCCCGACATGTGAGGTAACATAGTGCAAGTAAGTGTAAATGGATGTAAGGGCAGAGGAGTGGAGAAGGATGAGGAAGGAAAGATCGCGAGGGGTCCATGGCCCATTTGTTTGTACAGCTCCGGCATTCGCATGACATATCGGAGAATCAGAGCAGAGCAGCTGAGTACTAGAATTCTTCACCAGGCAGCAGCTGATTTCGATGCAACTATCCAGAGAGTGTGGAAAATCCGCCATCGTCATGGCGCGAACCCTGGGGGCTCCGGTCGGAGTCACTGCAGGCGCAGACAGCGGTGATGCTGTCCTCGAATCTCCCATCCAATCGAAGGTCACTCGCGTGATTCTATTCGCGACTTCCTGGATGCGAAAGGTTACTTTCAATCACTTTCTTTTACAACCTGTGACCTTCGGTCTGCGCCTTTCTGCTCGCCTCGTCCCTTTGAATCCAGGCCATTGCAATTCAGACGGGCCATGCGGGTTCGCGGAAGGGAGTGAGTGTAATGACCGTGAATTTGCGGAAATTCAACCGGGTGCCGGCAAAACACCTGTTGAAACGGCATGTTATGTTGTATGTGGATGGGCGTTTACTAATAGCGGCCTACGCGTAGTATGTATTTTATATTTCTACATGTTGCTTCTCATCAAGGGAGCTACTTACCGAAACGCTTGTTACTGTGTACTATAAAAGACTATATGGAGTAATTTCAAAGGCATTAGCACAGAGGGGGGGGAGAGGGCTGTGGCTCCCCTGAAAATTCCAAAAGAGACCCTGTAGCCAGTGGAGGCTCATGTTTGGTTTGCACGGTTCCACAACCCCCTGATAATCGAAAAGTATCTTATAACATTTTAGGAACACACATTTTCCTTTAAGTGACTTTGAATATTCAAGATAGGCTTATTGCAGCGAAATTGATGTAAATGAAATCATTTTGAAACCAAAGAGCGCCCATCAAGCACTCTCCCCGGTGTCTGATGCTCTCCCAGGTTTTGCATCGTGTCACGTTCTTGGTTCTGAGAAAGAGCTCTTTATGAAATTGAATAGGCTAAATGGAAAAATAGCGAAACACGATGCCCTTTATTTTTTATTTCCTTCTTTACATGCGAAAAAGTATTATCATATAATTTATGCGTGACCAAACAATGAAATATAACTCATTTAAATTCTAGTATAATTAAAATGGAAATAGGATTGGGATATACAATATGTTTTATTAAAACTAGTGCTGTTACAGAATGGCACAGACTTTCCCGTATTCGTTTTCTATTTCCTTGAGTCGTCTTCGCTCGATATTCGGAATTGCCACATCTTTCTTGCCAGCTGCCGTCTATCACCACCAAAAGTACATTTTTTTGACATTTTCTTAATTTTTCAGTTTCGTAATGGTAGATCGGAATTATTCATTTTATAATATTAAAGAACACAAAATCCTAGTCCTAAATGGCAATTTTTTGTGGCGGCACAAGAAAGAAAAAAAAGAAAAAAAATTGTACCGTTTTAAAGAAAATGGCGTTTTAGCGCTACTAAAAATGCGAAATTTGAAGCTCATTTCCACAGAAAATGTTTGAGTTTTCAAAATACTTCATTTGAAGTCATTTGAAGCGCATACACTCACAAATATAATAATGTTTACAAATTGCTGGAAATGTGCATGTGCAGGTGATGTGCATCTTCCAAAAAAAATACATTTGTGTAATTTTTGAAAAAACAAAAAAAAATACTTCAAAATAAACCTTACATCATATCGAAGAGTGCATTTAGCACTATCCGATCGAAAAGTTTGAAGAAATTTGTTCTACCCATTTATGAGAAAATGGCGTTTGAGCGTTTCAGAAAATGCGGAATTTTGAGTTAGTTTTCGTAGAAAACGGTTGTGTTTTCGAGAAACTTTACTTGACGTTATTTAAAGCACATATACTAATAAATATAATAATGTGAACAAAGCGCCGCTAATTTAAATATCAACGTAAGAGACAAGTAAAAAAAATTAAATTTTTGCAATTTTTGAAAAAAACAAAAGAATACAGCAATATGGCTTTTATGTCGTCTCACAGAGCACATTTAGCACTATCCCTATCAAAAGTTTAAAGAAAAAATTTGGAACCAATTTTGAGAAAAACAGTTTTTGGTATTTTTTTTAAATTTCAAATATTGCGTGCAATATTGCGCAAAAACTACTAAAATTTCCAAAAAAAATGTGTATGACCTTAATGAAAGAATCACTTTGGACAACAAATTTTATTTAAAAGAAAAATCTATCTTCAATTTTGTAGTTCCAGAAAGACGCCGAAAAAATTTTAAACTTTTGCAATCGGACCTATGCCGCCTTAATAAGTGTATTTTACTCTATTCTTACAAGAAATTTAAAAGAAAAAATTTGGAGCCGTTTTTGGAAAAATTTTGAAAACGTCTAGGGGCTTCATGTAGAGTTCCCCCAAGTTTTACAGAACCTTTTTCAAAATCTCAAAGCTTTGACTAGAACCAGATCGACCGGGAAATATCCATTTTGGAAGAAATCGTGCGTATGGTTTGGGAGCTAGGTGTTCGCAGACGGGCGGATAGACGAACGTTTTCCTTTCAATTTGTTTTTCGGTATCAAGGACCCACAAAAGAGGGGTTCTGGTTACACCACGTGTTAGGGGATTTTTTTTCTTAATTTAGCAACTGGGTTTATCCACTTTTTCCTTATCAGAGCCCGGCAACGAATTTTTGCTGGCGAAAATTGGCCATTTTTTCGCGCAGCATTACATAACTTTCCCTACACTACGTATATAACTCCGTGTATACGTCCGTATACGGGAAAGTAAAATGGGGTCTTTAAAAAATGAGCAAGCACTTGGTTGAAATTATTTCTGCTTCACAAAAATATCTGGTCATTAAAAAAATTCCGAGTGCGGGGTTTCAAAGAAGTAGGAGAGAGGGAAGTTAGAGATTTCATGGCGAAGGCGAGTTGCTCATGGAGGTGCAGTAGTATTACATTGCTTTGTAAGAAAGATTATTCCAGTAACATATATTGCAAACGCGCATCTCAAATGTTCTCTTTCGATTTATAAAATATTAAAATGTACTCTTATCACGAATATAGGTCGGATTGATTTTCTTCAATTGTGATAATGAAAGCTGTGGTTGTAATTTCACAGTTATCATGTAAAAAAACACACTTTGCACACTGTAGCACACATAGCACACTATGATAACATTATCCGTTATACATTAGTCGTAAACTGCATCCTTCCGTCCGTCATTCACGGTGAGATCTCTTCCGACGTACCATTCGGGGCAAATATTTAACGTGTTTCGGTCTGCTGGTGAGGTGCCGATGAACTCTTCCAGGATTCTTCAATAACATTTTACGAAAATGAACAAAAATTCCATTTTGGGAGTTGCGTTTTGCGTTTGCTAAATGCGTTTTGAGAGTTTATGGACACCTACAGAGGTGATCAAGAACTAAGTCCATTCCCCTCGACAAGATACATTCATTGAACATTAACCCAGTTTCTAGAACATTCTAGGATAGTCAAGCGAATAATCTACTCACAATGTACAGCAATTAAAACCTTATTCGTTTGTTGAAGTTGTTTTTTGCCTAGTTTATTTCTTGTAACATGCGGACTTACAGGTTCCCTCCAATAGTTTCGAGCAAGTTCGAGAAAAGTTTGAATAAAAATCGTGAAGTTTAAAAATTTGTCTAAAAATAACTATTTTATAAAACATGATAAAATTGATTTGATTCTAATATTCAAATTTGTAAGCGTCAATGACACAAATAATACTTACCAAAATTATTTACTGTAACTAACATTAAGCATTGTCATTAAAATATGAATTCTAATCTGATGATTGGCATTTATTATAGTAAAAGTATAGAAAATAAGTAGTAAATGAAACACTTTTATAATGAAAAGCACTCGTCTAAAAATATTAAAACTTGTCTGATTGTCAGAATAAATTATACGAGGTCGACACAAATCTGAAGGCACACCTGATACTTACTCGAGAGACCTGGAGAACTCAAAATTCTGAAAATAAACAAGATAACTTAAACATTCGGGGTAAATCGGGAAATTTTAATATAAAGTAAAAACCATTTTTAAAATAAGTGAACATTTAATCAATGTTCATAATATTAGTTCGGATGCCGTTCATATAAAGTTCTTTGCGATAAATTAATGTTTCAATGACAAATGTTAGCAATTTTCTTAAATTTCCAAAACTTCATAGAGGTTTTCCAAAGTTTGTGTTTAGGTTTCAGTGCATCTGAAATTTTCTAGAAACTGATTTCTAAAGAACGTGTCCTCAAATTGCTTGAATTCTCTCTATAAATATCATCGCTGTTTAGTGGTACAAATGTGTGCGAAAGTGCTTTTTTTCAGATCTCGAATAAATTAAATCAAAAACGAGAATTCGCGTCGAAAGTGCGTCACTGGAGCCAGAGACAGAGGCGTAACTACGGTATGGCAGACGTGGCACGTGCCATGAGCGCCACCCACAAGGGGCGCTATTTAGAGTATAACCGCGAAAACAAATAACAACTACCCTAATTTGAAGTATCCTGGCAGGGGCGCAAATTCTAGACTTGCCATGGGCGCTTGAACACCTAGATACGCCTCTGGCCAGAGACTTTGCCTTACTGAACTTAACAGTGGGCGTAGGTATCGGAATCAGTGCCAACCATCATATTAATTTATCGATTGTAAAATAAAGTAATATATTAAACTAGTGAGTTAAATGTAATTCGTTTTCTTTTTTAATGTCTCTGGCCCCCACTTTCCTATACTATAGTTTGATTGGCCCTCGAGTAACTAAATTTTGGACCACACTGTTTTAAGCGATTTGTCGGCGATTGGAAGAGATGACTGTCGTGTTCAAAATAGGCTAATCAGAGGAAGATTATTGAGAAGAAGAATATTACACCGCTAGACTTGCATTGCTTAGGGAAAGAGATGTTAGAGAATACGAAGAAGGGAACGACAGACAACAATAACAACAAAGAATAAGAAAAAGTATTTCAGTTTTTGAAAACAATTTTATGGTAAGAACAGAACACTAAAAATTCTCCTTCCCGGTGTCAGATTTGTCAATGGCTTTGTGGTTGTCACAGAAGTCCGGAAAACATTGCATCAATTATTCGAAAGTCCGAGGAAAAATTAAAGAATTGAGCCAGAAAACGTTTGTAGACGCTCCGCATTAATTGATGGATGAATTAGTATTATCTGTAATCCGGTTCTCCCGGACGTGTGACAATTGCTCCCGGACGCGTGGAATTGTATCGCAGCGCCACAATGATCTCTGACCTCCCCCTCGCTCTTGAACCAATGAGATGCAGGCGATAAACGGACTCGTCCCCGAGCCAGAGCAGCGACCGTGGCGCGTTGCGAAAGCGGCAACCGAAGGCGCTCCCACGCGGACACGAGGAGTAGACGGTCGCTGCCGACAATCAGGGCCGGATTTACTTACAAGCGGAGGCGTTCGCCCAGAGAAGACCGGGGACCGGGGGACCCTTGAAAATTTCGAAAGGGCCCCCGTAATCCTACGCCAGTGTTGTCGAGGTTGATGCCACGAGCAGGAGTCCGTGGCACGAGTGCCACGACGAAATTGTCCCTCCGTGCAGTTCATTACCCTGCCACCAGAGACAACGCTATCGCTATAGTAAAACGGCGGGGTTACAACTACTCGTAATCGTTCCCTTTCCCGACGCTAGTTGCGCAGAGAAGCTCGTGGCATGCTACGCTGCCACGACACGTGCCACCACCACCAGTAGAAGACCTTGATGCCACTGCCCTACGCAATAATACGTTCAATTTCCATAGATAGCATGATAAATTCCTGATTTGCCTCTTTTCTTTAAGTTGACATTTGGGGAATTGACACACAACATTTGGGGAAGAAGCCTTTTAAATAATCTCGCATCTCTGTAATTGGTTCAACATAAGGTTCAATTGTATTATTAAAATCAATTGTATAATTAAATTAAATTAAATTAATCACTTGTATTATTAAAACGAATAATCCATTCCCTTTGAAGTATGGGTTATTTCTTAGTAAAATGTGTCGTAAGTAAATAAAAAAACGTTTACTGGAAAAGGGTGTCCAGAGGGGCCCAGAAATGTAGTGGTCTCCCTCTTAGGCTGCGCACGCCTACTAGCAAAATAGCACCTGTGCCTACTGGCAAAATAAGCCGGGGACCTCTATCCACGGAGGGATCCGCATTCCGAAAAAAAATATAAAATATTCGAAGACAATGTCATAAAACGTTTGATTCTGTAAAATCATTGCTAAACAAATCACCTACTGATCTAAAATGTTTTTTTAATTAAAATTTATTTACATTACGCATGTATTTGTGGACAAGAAATTAAACATGTAATTAATAAAAGAATTCAATTCTATAAGGAATTTGTTAATTTTCATTTGAAATTATATAAACGGATTAAGCGAGGGAGTTAAGGCACTTCCTGTTAATGACGCTAACAAGGGAATTACAAGCATTGCAATCTTAAATCACAATGAGAATCGTGCCATTGCTCATTAAAGACCTGTACGTCACGAGCCGAACGTGTCGGACCAGATTTGGCTCACTGAATGAACCCCAAATGGAACTCGTATAAATAAGTTTATCACTAAATTAAGTTCGTTGTTTTACGCATTCAGAATTCTTTGAAATTCAGTCAGCCTTCACAGAACTCGTTGCGTTCATTTTCCTATATATTTCATTCTCCCCAAATATACTGTACAATACTCCGGAAAAGACATTCTAGAATAATCAGACTTTTAAATTGCAGAAAAATTGTACAAATAATAATAAATATCAACCACATGATTCCCACAAGCCTCTCTTCATTCAGCATGGAATACTTGTATTCCCTTGCCTATTCAAATACCAATCAGTTTTAGTATACCAAAATGTAATGATGGGATCATATTTTCATGCAATACAGATATTTATAATTACAACAGACGTTGTTAGGAAATCTTATTCATCAGGTGCCAGTATCAGCAACTCACTTCAAGAAATCCACTTATAATATATAATTCAAGGACTACGTTATTTTAAAATAAATTTTTAGATGTATTTATGTACTTTGGCACAACAGCTCTTTACGAGCTAAGGTCTACCAGAGGCGTCCCGGCCTTGCGGCCATGGGTTACGAGGTACGTGTGGTTAGCACATAGCCATCCCTATGCCGTATCTCTGGTCCTCTCTGAAAAGTGAGCTTTCTCATCGTCACACAGCAATAGATACTGGGACATTGCAAGAAAAACGCACAGTTAATTTTTGCCCCGACCGAGAACATTGCTAGATGACATTATTCAATTAATTAGTTTAACTATAAAGAAAATATTTTATATTGCATAGCTATTTTCAAACAATTAGAGACTATTCTGACCATCAGAAACCAGCATGATATTTATGTTAATAATAATGTAGATTCATTAGTGACCAGTTATACAGTATAATTCTAAAATACTGAAAATGCCTATAATGGATATCGGTTTGGGGGTAAAAAAACCATCTCGATCAGGGTTTTTTTATCCAGTTTGTATTGACCGGGAGTGTTAATACAGATTCACTGAGCTCACATTTTGTTTGAGCTT
The DNA here is from genome assembly GCA_031308135.1 of Acheta domesticus. Lineage (NCBI taxonomy): Eukaryota > Metazoa > Arthropoda > Insecta > Orthoptera > Gryllidae > Acheta > Acheta domesticus. The sequence continues at coordinate 42,260,903 of JAHLJT010002630.1, forward strand.
TCTTTTTGCTGGTTGCGAGAGGATCGAGATATAAAATCAAAATTGTAATTTGTTTGCCAATGCAAATAGGTTTTTCACGGCCGGGAGTAGAACCTCAATTTCTAGGCGACCCAAACCGGGACAGAAGTACGTCATTTGCTTCCGCTGGTTGTTTGTGAACATTAATTATGCCCTAGGGAGTTTTTCACTATAAACGTAAGAAAAACAATATAAATGTCAAGAACTTAAAATATTAACAAAAAATACAAAGGAATGTATTTTAATTACTAATATTCACAGTTATAATTAAACTTCCACAGTTTGTAAAAGTAATATTCGGAATATTTTCACACTCTGTCTTATTATTGACTTTAATTATCCTCGTTGAACATTCACTTTCATTTAGAACTTTCTTTGCAGCATGAATTTTATTTTCAATTAGATTTTCAATGTACCCCTCAGCCACTGTCGAAGACTTCCACCCTCCGTGACGCTTTATAACGGTGATATCAGCTCCTGCATCAGCTAACAACGTCGCAGAGGTTTTACGTAAGCGGTGACCACTGTAATAGTGAGGATTTCCCAGTTTCAAATACGACGCTAAAGCACTTGGGAATTTTCCAATTGCATTCTTCCTAATTGTATGGCATTTACATTTTCCTGCTTTATAAGAAATATAGACTCCACAATGAGTGATTTTCTTTGTCCGAAGTAAGATGTATTTTCGACACATGCCAATCATGTCAACATCATCCTCCTTTCCGTTAACAACAAATATTCTCGTCGTTTTATTTTTCTACTGTTAAATTTGCACTATTACATGCAAATCCATATCCTCAATATCACCAACGTTGAGGTTCGTCAACTCATCCGTACGACATGCTCCCGCTATGCCAAATATTAATGCAACCTATGTTGAATTAAAGTATTAGCACAAAAGAATATCTTATTTACGTACTTTATTTAAACTAATAATATAATAATAATAATGTCAATTTAATCATAAAAGATTCCTCATTACTAGCATTTCTTAAGAAATCAATCATATCAATTCAATAAGAAATCAATTTTGTAGTCAAAACTTGTTATTTTTTGCTGCGTAACTATGTGATTTTCAGCTTCTTCAATTTCTTGTTCAGAATCTGAATTCTGAACACGAAATTTCTAGTTGAAGTAATGAATCAACAACTTCATCACTTGATAAACAATCACTTTCTGAATCCTTGTTTATTAATCCAATATTTTTTTTGATTAAAATGCATTAAAATAATTTCTTGATGAACCGGCCATGTTATAAAAATGTCACATAAACGGGAACGTTGGGTCGGATGGACTGGATCAGCAACTAGAGCAGGAACAGCACACAACATTTTTGTGATAGACTCAAACTAAAGGTCGTCATCAGTTCAAAAAGATTCACTTAAAGGTAGATTGGTGGATAAGTTTAAAACTAATTTCGTTCATTTAATAGACCGCCTCAAATATGTCACTTTGTGTGACAGACCCAACGTTCCCACTGCCAATAAGGAAAGTATTCTATTATAACCGAAATAGAACATTTCCTTTCATCTTCGCACTGAAAATAAAAATCTCTCTCCGTAAAGTGGCGTCAGTAGCCGTGGTCGTAAAGGGTTGGTTTACAGCTGAGAAGAACTTGTCTATGTCTAGAAAAATACAACTTTTTGTTTTATAATTCTAGGTTAATTTATCACAAAACATGAAAAAAGACGGAAAGCTTATCATAATTGCATACGAGATTTTTGGTAGTGCCCCTCTTCATGAACCACGTGCCGCTACCAGTTTGTGATTTATTACAGTGCTCTGCTTGACGTTGTGGGTGTGAATGTTATTGTTAGTCCGCACGAAAAACTTTGTAGATTGGGAAGTAGTGAGTTCGCACTTCGATAATGGTAGTTTTACGACTCCAAGCTAAGGGTCGTTCGATGTCCGCGATTACCTCTTGGGAGTCGGATTCCACAGTCACGGCGAAAACGAACAAGGAGAGAGGGTTAATGAAAAAATAAGCTTTAGCAACTTTTTTATCTATTTAAAAATAAGGCTGCATCAACCTCTGTGGGCTATTAACGATCCTACTGATAGGTACAGAAAAAATACAAAATTGTTTGGCCATTTAAATAACATACACATTATAGCAAGAGTTGTCAGTACAACTCTTGCTACAGCAAGAGTATAGCAAGAGTTGTCAGTTACAACAAGAGTTGTCAGTAATGATGAATTGGCTGAGAAATAAATCATTTTCACTTATGGTCTTCTTCTATTATGATACAAATAAACTATTATAGTATAGTGTTCTTGGGAAAAGGAATTATGTACGTGTAAATTACATAGATAGAAACACTTACCTTCAAGGGATAGCTTTCAAATAACTACTTCCAAATTACTTATTTGCACTTCAATGCTGAGTTCCAGTTGTACACAGATAAGACAGCTTCTCCACTAGCATTTACACAGCACTTAAATATATTTTAGTTTACCCTTGTATCCTTTGATCTTCTTACGAAAATTGTTTTTAAAATTTGTTTCTTGAATACACAAAATATCATAATTGTGATTACTCTGAAGCTTCACTGAATGAGCCTTCATTCCCTGAATGCTGCCGTGAAGATTCGGAAATCAAGGATTCTTCTATTTTTTTTCATTATTCGCGTAAAGCGGGATTTAATTCCCCTATAGAGTTCTCTTAATAACCCAATTAATTTATCCTGTAATTTAGTAATATTTCAAATGCATTATTTGATCCATATGCGTCTTCTAAAAATCATTTCAGTTCCTCATACGACATTTGGAAGCATTTTGTGATTTTTGTTACTAGAGCTAGTTGTTCATCTATGTTTCTTAACATTACTTCTTTTCATTGATCTTTTTCTTCTTCCTTCTGGATGGTGTGGCCAGATTTTCCGCACTTACAATTACACTATTTGGAGGAGATACTTTCGATACGTCACTGGATCTGTTGGTAATCAATGATAATGGTCCTTTAATTGGTTTCACTTAACTCAGAGGAGGGAAACTTTGAAAGTAGAATTAATTTTGCTTAGGACACCGAAAAATTGAGAAAATATAAAAAAAATGTACTTTGGGCGGCGATAAATGGCAGCTGGGAAGAGTATGTGGCAAGTGCGAATAGCTAGCCCAGACCAAGGAAAATAGAAAACTAATACGAGAAAGTCTGTGCCATTCTGTAGCACCACTAGTTAAAAACTAGTTTAGCACTTAGCTTTGGAGTATGAATTCTGTCTTTTATGTGAGGGGGCCCAAAAATAACCGGACTGAGAGCGTGCTGCCTTTCGTAGGATTAATAAAGACCTCCATGAAACAACTGTCCAGACGGCGTCAGTTTGTATGTGACCGTTTGATCGTAGCGTTGTTTTTCTCTTACTGTTCTGGTGTTCCGCCTGCGAAATCGTTATGGAAGAGTGTTTGAAATTTTGTTTCCTGCTTCAAAAATTGGCAACAGTATCTCACCAAATACTGCAACAGGTTTTAAGGAGGATGCTATGCTACAAGTTTTTGAGTGGTTTGGGTGCTTTAAACGAAATGAGATAGTGTTGACGACCAGTGGCGTAGCGTGACCCGCGCGTTTGGGGATGCTCAACAATAACGCCAACTGAACGCATCGTGAACTTTAATGTTCTCTAGAATCTATGTTATCAAAACAAATGTAACAATACTTCAACAGATGTATGTCAGGAGAGTTCTTGAAAGCAAATTATGCAATGGCTCAGCTTTAATTCTCATGCGCGATTGGCAAAGAGATCACTTGTGAATTTATATGGTTCAAACCAAAATAATATTTAATATATTTGTATGAAGAATTCATCTTCTTAGATATTAATTAAAAATTGGTAGGCAAACACTATTTCTCCTATTAAGTGCCCATAGCCAAGCAGAGAATCTCAAGTGAGAAAGAAAAGTATTTCACTGGCAGTGTCAAGTGTGCTGCGCTCTCGTGCACAAACGAGCACCTTGCTTGTACACCACGTGCTCATACGCCTCGCCCTGCTGTCGTACGCTAGCGTCAGAAACTCGTGAATCTTTGGGAGAGGGGTGAGGTGGGGAGGGGGGAACCTCACCGTCTGCACATGCGTCATTGTCACGGTGTAAGATATATAGGTGTCAACTAGCCGCCTTTTGGACAAAATGTTTGAAGCCAGTTTGAGGCTAGTTCCTCGCTTATCCGTACGGTGCGCACGATCGAGTTGGGCATTCATGATGACGTCTCACGATTTAGTGGCTTCCACTAGAGGTTACAAAGCTATTAAATGGATCACCATCTTGTCCCAAAAATGCCCAAGTCGTTCGCAGCGCTTACATAGCGAGAACTGTGAGAACTAGCCTCACATTAGCTTCAGTTTTAGACCGGGAGTGAACCCACCTACATCTCTTGCACCGTGGTCATTGTCCTTCGCAATCTCTTGGCAGATGCTAGAACCATTTTAGCATCCAAGCAATCAGAGGCTAGCTTGTACCAACGCGCCGAATTCAATCACAGGAAACCACTTTTAATATTAATACAAAATGATTTTCGCTCAATGAACCACTTGTAAGTTTATCGATACAATATTTAGGATTCTTTGATTAATATTTGACGTGGGGATGCTCAGCATCTTAGTGTCCCCTGACACTACGCCACTGTTAACGACCAGGCTCGTTCTGGGCGCTCTTCAACAACTCGAAACAATGAATACGTTGAGAAAATCCGCCAAAAAATCATGGAGGATCGTAGTTTCACTATCGACGAAATTTCAGAAGAAACAGGAGTGAGTTGGAGCTCATGCCAGTAGAAACTTAAACAAGTTTTTCTTAAAAACGACTCCAATTTTTGATTTTGTAAACAATTTATGCCTTACCATCAAGCTAAATAGGAAATTAACTAAATTAATGAGGTAAACAGTAAGTAATTTCATCGAAGCCAGTAGAAATAAAATCGGCATTTTTTAAAAAGAAAATACTATAACAGTGTACTTCTTGCATTACATACATATTGTAATTAATTGCTGATTTGTATATGACGGCCAGCAATCGGCCAATGAACGTAATTCAAATTAATTTGGAAAACCTTCTCCCTCATACGTCACATTCATATTTTTACTGTTTTTACGTTAAATAATTAATAATGGTGAATGGACACAGTTAATACATTTCCGACAATATTATTTTGGAACGAAAGAGTTTGTAAGGAAAGATGTTAAATGAAAAGTGTCAATCTAATTGATTCAAAAGTCAATCGTATTATACTGAAGGATTTTAATAATATATTTGAAACTTGAATAAATGTAGGATTAAATAATTCTTTGAAATGGAATGGAATGAATAAATGCGAATTTAGGGATGGCAAAGATATTTTCAATTTAATTAGAGTGAGTTTATTGAAAAATCTTTGCAAATGAGGTGGAGAGGAGAAATGTTAAGATATGTTAACATCATAACCATTAAACAATGGTTTTAAATTATATATATAATAATTTAACGGGAACGTAATTGTATAAAAGTGTTAGAACAGAAGAAAAATAATTAAACCACAGTAATTAAAATGACGTTGGTAGAAAAATTGAAAACTTCAAATTTACATTTGTGTAAATCACGTTTATGCAAATAAAAATAGACGATTGTGCAAATCTCATTTGAATTATGCAAATGTTGAAGATGAAGAGAGATAAAAGAAATAAATGAGGCCGTACTTATACGTAGAAATGTGCAAATTTGACGGAAGAAAGGAGAAGTAGGAATTTTAATTTAAGGGCTGAAGTATAGAAGTGATGGAACTGCGCTGGAGTGTGTGTGTGTGTGTGTGTGTGTGTGTGTGTGTGTGTGTGTGTGTGTGTGTGTGTGCAGAAAAGATAAAATGTTAGCAATTGTAATGAAAACTTAATTGTAGAAATGAATAACTTTGCAAATGGGTCTGAACAAAGTTATAATGGAGAAAGAATTTCTGCGGAACTGAATTTTAAGATTGAACAATTGTGCAAATGGCATTTATCAAATAATAATGAACATTTGTGCAATCGCAGATATGCAAATTTCTGTCATGCAAATTAATCGATTTAGCAAGAGATTAATAAAATCAATGGGGAAAGAAAATATTGTATTTTATTAATATTTATAGAAATGCTCAAATTTCTAGAAACAGAAGTAGTAAGAGAATATAATGTGCATATATTTCTCATTGAGGAGTTAAGCACCATGAATGTCGGTGCAACTAACATTTGTGCAAATAATTTTAAACATATTTACACAAATTTGCTTGTGATGTAAATCAAGAGGTGATAAGAGTAAGGAAATTCATGGAGAAAAGGGGCAAAAAAACTTCATTGAACAAATTTCTAGGAACACAGAAGTAGTAAGAGATGAGAAATAATGACTTAATGAGGACTGCATAAACATGTGCAGCCATGGTATTTCGATGCACCTCGGGAGCGATGGTAAGGGTTTTGTAATAGGGACATAATGATAAAAATGAACAATTTAGCTAATACGTCGAATCAAAAGATGTTACGGAGAAAAAAAGTCTGCAGGAACGTAAATTTAAAAATGCAAATGACTTTTATGCAAATAATAATAATGAACGTTTGTACAAAAAATATATGTCCAAATTTATGATATGCAAATCAGTTGAATAGATAAAAAGATCAGGGAAATTAATGGAGAATGGACTTGCAGAATAGTGCATGAACACAGCAGTAGGAGAGTAGGAACGTAAATATGGCTGGGTGAAGATTTAGTCATAACAATGAACAACTGGGGAAATAACATTTATGCAAATAATATTGGACTTTGTCTAAATTACAAATTTGAACATTTCTGTGAAACAAATGAAGCGCGATGGTAAGAAATTATGGAAACAAATGAAGAAGAGACTTCCAGGAATGTGGAAATTTATTGGAACACAGAAGTAGGAAGTAAGAATAAATATGCAAATAGACTCAATGGGGATTTAGGCATAATAATGATCAACTGTTCAAGTAACATTTATGCACATAATATTGAACATTGTGCATAACAGAAATTTGCAAATTTCTGTGATGCAAATCAAGAGCGATAGTGGAATAGGAAAATAATTAGAAGAATGAATGGGGGACTTACAGAAATGTGCGAATTGCTGGGAATAAAGAAAAAAATAAGAGGATGTGAATGTGCACGTACGGCTGAATGAGTATTAAGGCCCATTCGCAATGCAAACATAAACCTAAGCATAGCTTTAACATAAAAGTTAGGACTACGTCCATAAGCGAACTCATTCACAATGCCTGCGCATAAGCATAATACATAAGACGTTAAGTTAAAAGCTTGCAAGCTTCAAGCTTCTGTGCTTATGCTTATGTAAGAAATAAGAAATGAACCAATCACAGTACGTTTAACTCAGAATCGAGTATCGAAATAGGATCGAAGTCGATAGATCGAACAAAAGACCTGTTTGGTAAATTGCTTGGTTGATTTTCGGTGGTTGTCTGCGTTGTTTTGTAGCGTACGATCTTTTTGTAGTTTAGTATTGTCTTATTCATAGTAAAATCATTTAGCTTTAATTTTTATTGAAATTAAAATACCTAACCTAACCTAACCTAACCTAACCCAACCCAGCCCATGGTCGCAAGGCCGAGACGCCGCTGGTAGGCCTTGGCTCGTAAAGAGTTGTTGTGCCACAGTACATAGTATATATTTATGTATGTGTGTGTGTGTGTGTGTGTGTGTGTGTGTGTGTGTGTGTGTGTATAAAACATAGATTCTCACATCCAACCATTAGTAACTGGAATCTGGAACAGATAATCTTTGCTTACGCTTTTGTTGGACATTGTGAATACTTCAGTCTATCGCTTACACTGTGATTTTTCTAACTTTGACCCTGAAGGCCCGTCTTCACAATGGAATATGTCACAGTATTTCGCGACGTTCTCAGTGGTGCCGCGAGATATTGCATGATCGCGACCGAATCAAGCAGTGCTTGCGATCACGCGAGTCCTAGAGGCTCGACGGAGAAAGACGCGAAACACCGTGTGATATTCCATCGCGGCCTTAGGGGCTTGAGGGGCAGAGTTAAAAAAATCGCACTATATGTTAAAAGTTATGTCTATGCGTTATGCTTCTGTTAACGTTTGCGTTGTGAATGGGGTATTGAGGATGCAGAGGGCAAAGGAGCGGCGGTAGGCGCGCGTAGCTAGCGGTGCCTCGGGGACGCGCGGAGCGGAGAGTGGTGCGGAGCGGCGGGCAGGGGGCGCGAGGCGTGACCTCTGGAGCTGATGCGGTGCGTGTTCTTCTGTTCTTTCGCGGACCCATCAACACCTGCTATATTATCCCATCAGATGCGAGCGCCGCGGCCGCTCTTTGATGCGATACATAGACAGGTTTGATGCCGGCCCCAGGGGACGCGGAGCGGGCGGCGGCGGCGGCGGCAGCGGCAGCGGCGGCGGCAGCGGCGGCGGCGGCGCCGGGCGGCCACGACGGCATGCTGATGGGCGACGCGCCGAAGAAGCTCGGGGGCGGCGACGGCGGCGGCGGAGGGGGCGTCGGGGTGGCCGGTGGCCCCGGCCTGGTCCCCGCCCCCGCGCCCGCCCCCGCGCCCGCCCTGCGCGCCAGCAAGTACTTCTGCGACACGTGCAGCGTCAGCCTCAACTCGGAGATCCAGCTGGAGCAGGTGAGCGCTCGTCGACGCGGCCCCAGGGCTCTTCAAAATTAAAACATCCATGTTAATAATGCATCGATAAAAAAGATCGATCGATATCGATCAATCGAAAGAAAGATCGAAAAAAATCGATCGAAAGGGATTGATCGACATTGATCAATCGAAAGAAATATCGAAAAAATCGGTCGGTCGATCGAAAGAAAGATCGAAAGATCGATAAACATCGATGTTTTAAAGCTGCTTTAGGGTAACCTCTAACATAAAATTCGTGCGCAACAAAATTTGTCAGATTCTACGCATTTAAATTTATAATCAAAATTTAAATGAAAACAAACGTAAAAACGCTCTCCATCTGCCAAAATACGAGAAAAGAGGAAGGAAATATCAGGGTCACGACGGGCGAGATACAGTCTGCCCTATAAAGGTAATACAAATCGCGTTCATTCGTTTCGAAAACGTAAATTGACACACAGTTTGACTGCCAGGGGATATTTCATGAACTTTTGATTCTGGCCAAGGCCACTCTCCAATTATAATTATGTGTCCAGGCCCTGGGCATGATTCGTACATGATGCATGCGGCCAGTCACAAAAACCTACTGTGCAATACATCTGATGCTCATGGCAGTCAAAATGTTAACTTTCACAAAACTGTGATTGTGAGGATTTTTCTTTCAAACAAAACATCAAAAAAGTAAAAACGTCGACCACAAACATCGCTCTTAAAAATATCGGCGTTAATATATTGATGTTTCTGTAAAAACATTGATGTTTTGAAAATATCGTCATCGATGTCGCATCCCTAAGTTACATCATATTTGCCAAGCGCCAAATATTCGCTGGCTCTACCCACAGCGTATAGACCTTTGAGGCAGCACATCAAAGGAAGCAAACATTCACGAAATACCTTGTCTGCTCGAGATAGGGGGAATATTTATCGCTACTAAAAGGTGTGGAGCCACCTTAATGAGAACTCGAGTCGAGCGAGTTAAGTGTTAATAAAATTTAGGGTCGTAATTAGAAACAGAATATTTCAAAATATTTCACTACATTGTTGGTGTAGATTTTTCCTAATTTGAAGAAACCCCTGTCCATCTGACTCGGGTCGAAGCTTTGAAATTTTGAAAAACATTCTTTAAAATTTGGGAGTACTTTACATGAAGCTTCTGCGACATTTTCAAAATGTTCTCAAAAGCGGCCTCAAATTTTTCTTTAAATTTCTTATAGGAATAGAGTAAAATTTAAGGTGGCATACGTCCGATTTCACGGTTAACTCTGAATTTTCGAAAATTGCAAATGTTTGAATTTTTAGGGGTCTTCCTACAACCACAAAACTAGTGGCGACAAAGAATGACACAGACTTTCCCGTATTCGTTTATATTTCCTTTGGTCTCGGCTAGCTATTCTTGCCACATTCTCTTGCCTGCTGCCGTCTATCTCCGCCGAAAGTACGTTTTTTACTAATTTTTCGGTTTCCAAATAGAAGAACGGAAACATTACGTTAAGAATATTAAAGAACAGTAAACCTAGTCTTAATGGCAATTTTCTTTGAAAAATTTAGAGCCGTTTTTAAGAAAATGGCGTTAAAGTGTTACTGTAAATGATAAATTTGAAGCTCTTTTTCATAAAAACTTTTTGAGTTTTCGAAATACCTCATTTGAAGTCAAATGAAGTACATCAACTCACAAATACAAAAGTGTTGACAAATTGCTGGAAATGTGCATATTAACGGTGTGAGAGATATTTAAAAAAATACATGTGTGTAATTTATGAAAAAAACAAAACGTATACCCCAAAGTGAACATTACGTCATATTAAAGAGTCCAATTAGCAATATCCTTTCGAAATGTTCGAAGAAAAAATTTGGAGCCATTTATGAGAAAATGGCGTTTGAGCGTTTCTGAAAATGCGGAATTTTGAGCTAGTTTTCACAGAAAAGGATTGTTTTTGAGAAACTTTATATATTATTTATAGAACATGTACTCAAAAATATAATAATGTGAACAAATTGCCGATAACGTAAATTCTAACGACGAGAGAGAAAAGTAAAAAAAGTTACATTTTTGTTATTCTTGAAAAACAAAAGAATACAGCAAACTGATGTTTATGTCATCTCATATAGTCCATTGAGTACTATCCCTACCAAATGTTTAACGAAAAAATTTAGAGCCGTTTTTGAGAAAATCTTGTTTTTGTAATTTTTAAAATTGCAGATATTGCACGCAATATTGCGCAAAAACTTCTAAAATGAAAAAATATTACGAGACCATAATGAAAGAACTCACTATGGAAAACAAATTTTATTTGAAGTAAAAATCTCTTTCTTCAAATTTGTAGTTGTAAGAAGATGCCGAAAAAAATTCAAACTTTTGCAATTTTCGAAAATCCATTGTTAATCGTGAAAATAGTACCTATTCCATCTTTATAAGGGTATTTTACTCTATTCTGATAAGAAATTTAAAGAAAAAAATTGGAGAGGTTTTTTTGAGAAAATTGTCCGGGGGGCTTCGTGTAAAGTACACCCAAATTTAAAAGAATGGTTTTCAAAATCTCAAAGCTTCCACTCGAGCCTGATGGACAGGTGTTTCTTCAATTTGGAAAAAAATATTTCGCATGGTTTACGCGCTAGTAGTGTTCAGACTGACGGACGGACGGAAAGAATGACGTTTTGAAAAAAAACATTTTTTTTCGGTATCAGGGGACCCCAAAACGTGTATTTTAGTTGTAAAGTCGAAATCGATTTTCCGCAGCATTACATAACTTTCCCTATACTACGTTTATTACTCCGTATATACGTATGTATACGGGAAAGTAAAAGTCTGTGACAAATAACTTCAAATTTCGCGTTTACAGTAAATCTTAAACTCTATTTACTTCGTTTCCAAACCCTCCAAATGGCTCCAAATGTTTCAATGTAAATTGATATTAGGGACGAAGTTTTACTCTTCTTTAATAATTTTGAAGTAATTCGATTATGCTATTACTAAACCGAAAAATTGAAAAAAATTAAAAGAAATATACTTCGGGAGGCAATAGATGGCAGTTGGCAAGAGGATGGGGAGAGACCGAAAAGACAGTCAAGAGCAAGGAAATTTGAAAATTCTACTACGAGAAATTCTGTGCCGCCATTCTGTAGCACCTCTAGTTCCAAAATTCAATGCAAAGGATTTCAAGTAATTCAAACACTCCTAATTCTTTTTATAACAACTTCGTGTTTGTTGATTTGTCAATAGGCCAAATAGTAATCAATTCTGTTCAATGTATTTATATGAATCATCGCCACAATGTCGATTACAAAATTACTTTAACTTGTCTAACAAAGAAACTGAATACGTGGAAAATTTGTTACGTATATTATTCTATTATTTCATATTATAATATTATGGTAGAAATTTAGAATCCACGATAATTGTAGACTACTGCTGAAATTCCCCAGTTTTCTATTGTTTTTGTCTGGGGGGACGGGGGTAGTGAATGAGCTAGTACGTCCAAGTACGACGTCAGCACTGCCCAAACCCTTTACCCTAGGGTTATCGCCAACCATGTCTACCGCAATACTTGAAGCTCAGTTCTGGGGGTGGGGTGGACCGCTCGCAGGGAGTGAGGCGACGGGAGGCAGTAGTCGGTGCGATGTCCAGAGCCCTTTCTCTCGCTCTCAAACTCTCTCTCTCTCTCTCTCTCTCTCTCTCTCTTGCTCTCTCTCGCTCGCTCTCTTGCTCTCTCGCCCCCTCTCGCTCTCTCTTGCTCTCTCGCCCCCTCTCTTGCTCTCTCTCGCCCCCTCTCTTGCTCTCTCTCGCTCGCTCTCTTGCGCTCTCTCTCTTTCAAAAAGATGGGTTATCAGAATATCGCTGCACACTACCAAGAACACCTGTAAGAATGGGATGGGAAATAATAACATTATTATAAATATCATATTGCGGTTGAGGAGGAAATATCTTGTGCGGCTGGTGGCCTGCTCTATACAGGAGTTACTGCTATGCTCTTAGACTGGAAATGCTCGAAGACCCAACCGAGTAGAGCAGCCGGTCTACGAAATCAATTCATGGCGCCACATACCGAAGATCGACCATCGAGCAAATGCCCGGCGACCGCTCGGGATCGAAACCCGAGACCTGCACCTCTGACGGTTGCGTGGCCTATTTGCGTTTGCGGCACCCGGTAAAAATAACACAAGAGATCAAATTGGTATTCAGTATAAAAAGGCGTAATCCAGTGGTGTCAAAATCTGATACTGGTGGCAGTGGCACGCGTAGTGGCAACGTGCCGTGTCACGAGCTTCTCTGCGAAACTGGCGTCGGGAAAGGGAACTATTAGTAACCCCGCCGATTTACAGTGGGGATGCCGTTATCTCTGGTGGCGGGGTAATGAACTGCGTGGAGATGCGATTTCGTCGTGGCACTCGTGCTACGGACTCCCGTTCGTAGCATCGACCTTGACAACACTGACCTAATTAGTAAGGCAGGGGTACTGTTGATAGTGGCCAAATTGGTTTCCAAATCGGGGTTTGCGTTTAATCAAATTGATTTTGAATTGTTTTCATTTGAAGCGGTAACATTTAGAACATCAATTACGCGTTTCCGTTAATTGGATATTAAGCTGTTGGATGGAAATTTATGGGAAATGAAATAGTCTGTTGAATTTCCTCGTTAGAAATAGACTTGCGCTTCCTTAACAGGTCGTTAAGTTGGAAGACCGAACGCTTAGACAGGAACACTGAGGCTTTTCGAACTAAATGATTTTAACTAAACTAATGATTGTGACGTATTAAATATGTAGGGCGAGTCATTTCAGGTGAACAAAAAAATTGCCCATTCTTCTTTATATTGGCATCAAATAATTCCTGTGACGTTTTGGCCTCAGAAGCCTAGATTTTTGTAGAAAGTGCTTCTTATAATTTTACAATTTCGTCGCAGTCTGTGTGTCACCGCAACTTTGAGTATATTTTGAAAACTTGCTCGTGTAGACATGGGAAGTCATTTGTGCGAGTGCACTTCAGTTCTGAATGCCTAAGTTCGGGTGAGATCGCGGTTCTCCATACGATACGGTGTTATACTCGTATCGTTCGGGGGTTCAAAACCTATCGAAGCCGTGGATTTTAAGGGAGGAAATTCTTCGTATGCCTTCCTTCAGAAGGGAAGTATAGCCGGCTGCCCCATGATGTAGATTCACTACATGTAAAAGATCTTTTAAGAAGTTACCTGTCTGCAATTATCCGAAAGCTCAGAGAGTTCGCATGAAATGAGACATTTTTTACCGTTTGCATGAAATGAGCATCACTTTTTATCGTTCATTGATACATACGAAGAGAACATTTAAAGAAAAATTTGGAATTGTTTTTAATAAAAAAAACTGTTTAAAATTTGCCTATATTTTACGTAAAATTACACAAAAACTACTCACATTTTCGAAAAATTGTATAAGTCCTCATTGCAAAATTTGTCTTTGACGAATAATTTGTATTAAGTAAAAAATCTGTATCTTCAATATTGTAGTTGTAGGAAGACTCCCAGAAAAATTGCGCGTTTGCCTTTGCAATTTTCGAAAAATCAGGAAATTCAACGAAAATCAGTCCCGCACTATTCTTTTAAGCGCTTTTACGCCATCCGAGGAAAAGGTGAATTAAAAAATTAGGAAACATTTTTGAGAAAATTTCGAAAATGTTTTTAGGGCTTCTTGTGAAGTACCCTCAAAACTGAAAATATCCGCTTGAAGCTCCCAAGCTCGAGTTTGTTCAGATCGTTTGGGGAATATCAATTTTAGAGAAACTCAGCTAAACGATTTTGGCGCTAGTGTAGACCATTAACAGACACGCATCAAGGATCATAACATGGATTCTGACGTCATGAGAAGGAAGTAATTTATTACACCAGGGGTCGGCAACCTTTTTTTGTAACTACGGGCCACGTTATCATACTCAGCTCGTGGGCCGCACACATCTCCAATTCACTTTTTATGAACAAATTTAAAATATTAACTCATTTTATTAATATTAGGTCAAAACGAGGTTGGGATTCAGGTACAATATTATAGGTTAGGCTAGTTTGCTATTTTTCGATAGACCAATGCAGTAATACTATTGTTAATTTTTCAGTAGGGCAATGCAGTAGAGGCCCTAAGGGCCGCATAAGAGAGCGGCCCCCGACTTGCCGTCTCCTGTAGTATTCAATATTTAACGTGATTTATCCATTTTTTCCGTAACCAGGGCCCGGGAATAAGAGTTTTCCTTAAAAAAATAGCCTTTTCCAGCCCATGATTGCGGTACTTCCTTTTATACGAAGAAATAAGAGAAAGTAAAATTCCTTAGGTATTTTGTGGAGATCATTCTTTCCTGATATGTTGGCCCTTTCCCATTGGCTCCGTACGTACAGTTAGTAACAGTCTTGTGTGTACAGTCCATAATTTGCTCGAAAATAGTTAATATTAAGTGGAAAATTAATACTAATAAAAATATATTACAAGATAATTGAATAATTCCAGTTAAATAAAATGTAACTTTTTACACCTGGAAAGAAATGGCCTTGAATATGAAATTCACCAGCATATTTAGTCTATCGGGAACTAGCCGCTAGGAAGGTTTCCAAGCAACAAAATGTGCTGGTGAACTTCAAATTCAAGGCCGCTTCGGCTAGGTGTACAAAGTTACATTTTAATTAACTGGAATTATTCAATTATCTTGTAATATATTTTTCATTAGTATTAATCTTCCACTTAAAATTAATGTTTTCGAGCAAATTATGGACTGTACAAACAAGACTGTTACCAACTGTAAATCCGTTGGCGATTGTCAATCCGTTCGTAAATTGGGTGTTGTGCCGCATTATCTGTCCCGTGCGAGTTTGCTTAGGGGTGAACGGCAGTAGGACGCGATGGGTCGTTATCTGCATTTCCCTCAGTCGTCGCTGCCACATGGGTGATAAGGGGAGCGCGCTGCCCTGATGCTTTTTGTGGAGCGCGCATGGTCAAGGCAAATGCCGTGAACTGTTACGTCGAAAGAAAACGACGTCGAGATAGCGGGCGATGGCGTTGCTTTGGGCTTGCATGAATAATTGGAGCGGGGTTAATGTGATTTCATTCTTATTTATTTATTTATCGGAATCTCAGACAGCTACGAGATAGTGCTCACAGTCTCCACAGCAATTTCTTACTTAAAGGTGTAGACAGCAAGGCATTATTATTATTATTATTATTATTATTATTATTATTATTATTATTATTATTATTATTATTATTTTTATTATTATTATTATTATTATTATTATTATTATTATTATTCCTCTAAATCACGACTAAAGATGTTATGTGTCGGCTGAACATAAAATCTACTCCAGGTTGCAACCAGCTACCTAAGGAGTAGATATAGGGACTGTCAGTGCGTCTACAATACCTTGCGCAAAATGTGGGCTGTGCCAAATAAAGCTATGTCTTGCACTTCCCATTTTTTTGAATTACCTGGAAGTTTAGACAAGTTCTTTCAGAAATTTTGCGGAACAAATCCCAGAGCTCCGATGACTATCGGAACGACGTGTGCTTTTACCGGGAGACTTGGCAGACACCTGGGACACTTAGGGCATATTATTATTATTATTATTATTATTATTATTATTATTATTATTATTATTATTATTATTGTAGTCGTAGTTGTGGTAGAATAATTTAGTGTGTAGCAACAACGCTACTCATTTGTTAGGGGGCATGTTCAAAATTCTATGAAAATAATTAGATTAAAGAAAAGGCACGGAATCGAATGATAAGAAAGCTCTCTACATGTAGATAACGTCTTACCAGCCATTCAGATCGGTGCTTTATACACTCATTGGGAATGTCAATAATACATTTGACAGGATTATTAGATTGAAATGTTTCATTTTCGTGCTCAAGTAACCACTCAGAAAATGTTCGTTCACCGACACTGGTTTAAATTGTAAATTATTAGTAAAAATCGAATCTGGCCATTGTATATTCAGAAATCCAGGATATTAATAGTAAATAATATTACATTTCCACCATTTGAAACATTACTTAACTTTTTACATTTTATAAAGCCTCTCATTAAATGATCTATGTATCAGTGATGTCAAGGGAATCGCTGAGGTCAATGGCATAATGAAGTCCTCGCTCCACGCAGTTGACTGCCTGGCCGCAAGAGAGCAGTAGTGGAAGGTATTCTGAAAGTTATATGTGAGATACGATTAGGATTTAGGTAGAAAAATCAATTTTAGTACGTTTGTAGTTTTTATTGACATTTTTGCTTTTATTTTCTGTATTCATCCTCGTTTTGCAGAATTAAAATATTTCATATCCTTTTACGACCATGCTCCTGATGTTTCGACAGCACCATCACTATAGGAAAACAGTGAGAGCATTCTGATCGTTTCCTACATTTCGAGATAGAGGAAAAATGTTAGCTCTTTCAAACATCATCTTCAAATAGCGCTTTCTTCCAAATGTTCTGAGGATATTATCGATACGTTTTCCCGATGTTTGACGTCATAGAGCCTACTACTTTATTCATGATGACATTCCATGTAACGATATAATTGCTGGGCGGAAATTTTCGAAACCAAAACTTATACAAAAATATCTTTTAAATTCAATGTCTCAGCGCTGTGTCTCAATCCTTGAAAATATTACAGCCCAAGTTTCATATTTTATATATGCCAATTTATTCTACTGACCGGGAGTCCCGAAGGCCATGCCCACTCCCAAGTCAGCATTTTTGAAATTTTCCTCAATTTATTCAGTTATTTCCATTACGAATATGCTCAAGCATTTTTACTTTCCCATATAGAATAGGGAAAGTTATGTAATGGTGCGCGAAAAAACGGCGGATTTTTCAAACATAATAGCCCGCTGCAAATTTACTGCGTTTCAGAGCCGGATGCGTCGTAAATTAGAATTTGCAATTTTGTGTATTATTTCTTTGTTCGTTTCTTACATTCGACCTTTTGTTACACATTTACACATTAATCTTTTAGAAATTATTTATTTTGAAATAAAAATTGTTAGCTCTTTAAGGGAGTATTGACAATGCAGGGAATGCAACAATGGAATTCCTTTTTCGCTGTCGCGAATCGTTGTGACTTGATATAGCTGTATGGTGCCAGGCTTATTTTTCCAATACAAGTTTAGAAAACGTTTGTATTATATTTTTATGCAGTTGTAGAATTCACATAGTTTTGACAACGCTGCGATGCAAACACTGTGTTGTTCGCTTCTTGGTTGAACTGGACGTTTTGAAATAATAGTTAAGATGTTAGTAGCGCAGAGAGTGCATTATTTCAGTACTACGTAGCTGTTTCCAATAACACGGGAAAGTATGTGCTGTTGTAACACCACTGGTTTATTTCGTGCTAACAATTTAAAAAAGTACTGTTTCAAAACTGAAACTGACCCTCCTCCCCGCCGAACAACTTTCTGGATTCACCACTGCTAGCTCCATGTATGCATCATGACTGCGTATCTCTTTGGTTGCTCTGTCTTTGCGTTCTCGGCGTATACACACTGAGGAACGTTCAGAAAATGTGTGTTAGCTTTAATTATTTCTCAAGTCGTGGGAAATGGCTTTACTGTGGGAAATGCAATTACACACAACTTTTTCGCGCGCTCTTTCTGAAGGCCATGCTACTCTGAAAGCTACTCTCACTGTTAAAACTTCATGTGTTCAGTGCAAAACGTTCAGCGTTACTAGAAACAAAACTCCAAGAACAGTATGAACATAAAAGTAAGTTCATAATTAAATTATAGTCACATCGCTACAAATCTGAATTTGCGGCGGCAAACTTCTTTCCAGCACACAGCAGTGTCAGAAAGGGGAAAATCTTCATCTAAAACTGTTCTTAGCTGCTATGTGCCTATGGTTAAGTCAGAGGGTGAGGTCGGTGTAAAGCAAACGGTAATTGGTCCGCAGCGAAGTTGACAGGGCATATGCAGCTAACTGGACATTTACAGCAGTTTCGTTACTTCCTGAAGAAAAAAATATATATCCATCTGTTGGCGCTTTTGGAGTGGTCTAGTAGTATAATTTAACAACATAACAATGGTTAAGCAGTGAAAGTTGTAAATACATGCTACCAGAGAGCTACAACAAAGTCTGTGCGCGCATGGACGCGAGCGCTATGCGCATAAAATTACTATGGGCTCAAATGGGTTAGGGATGGGAATGAGAATGGGGTAGAGAAGTGTCACGGGTGGTTCTTGACCCTATTTTAGAGTGCTGCTCTGGCATTCACCACGAATCGACTAATCAGAGAAGTCGGAGTACAAATTCGACTCCAGCTGGCGCCACAAACAGCGGTGTTCAACTGTTCAAGAATCCTAATGGAAAACAACTCTCAAAATTGATTTTTATTACTGTAACGAGTTGAAATTAGAGGTGATAGTAGTTCGTATGTATTTGACATCAAGATGATATGTATAAGCACCGCCTACTGGGATAGGAATGTCAATGTTTTCCATGTCATGGAGACGGTCGACATAAGAAGAGGAAGGAAATCAACATCCAGAGATTGAAAATGGACGTTATGAAATTAGGACGTAAATGATTGATTGAGCATTTCAATCGGAACGGCGCATTTATAATTCGTATGCATGTAAACACAATACAAACATTACAGTTTGCACCTCATAATCACTGGCTACGCTTTCCACTCTGATTCAGTGATTAAAATTATTGAGATAGAATATACATTTTATAACAGGAGATAGAACTAGATTTTGTTTTTAAATTTTCAGTCCATCCAGAAGTCTGACAAACTCCTCAATGAACAAATAACACTTCTCTGCTTTCCTTTGGTAACTATTTTACAAACTCTTCTCTTATCAACTGCTTTCCCCGCCTGCTGAGACCGTTTCAAGAAAATAACTGATCTGACCTCCTCCGCCCCCTTCACCCACAGCCCAAGCAAGTATTTAAAATACATTCTAAACATCCCTTTGCGAACTATCTCCCGCCCCTCGTCACCCTTAGCAAATTTAGCGAAGCGGTTTAGCCAATCATCTTAGCTTCGTAGCATTGGATTTACGTAATATTGTATTTTATTTTCATTATTTGTTCACCCTTGTATCATTTCTTAAATTTTATTTTATATGTATTTATTTAGCCTGATGAAGGCTAAGCTGTCAAAAGCCGACTATCAAAATAAAGTGACGTCGAAAAAGATAACACCCACTTCTATTTTCCCAACTTTCGAAAAAGTTGTGTATTTTAATACACTTGATTGTAGTCACCATTATGCGCAACTATGATTCCAATCACGCATGGCACGGCCGTGACATCTCTGCGTCCGTGAGCGGAAAAAAACACTCCAGTGTTTGGTTTTTTAGAGGGGAGTGGCCGAATGAACCCACTATATCCGTGGGACATCACGTTGCACAAACTCAAGGACGGGATGTTATTTGTAATGGCGCATGTGGAAGCTCTGAACCGTGTCGTAGCGAGTCGAAGTGGAAATACCAGTACGTGCAACTTGAAATACTATTTTTAGTTTCCTAATAACTACTTCGTTGCCTTTTGAGGTAAAAAGTGTTTTTGTCGTGATTGGGAGAAAATATAGCTGTTTACTAAAGTAAGAATTGCTGTGTTTTGGTTGGTACAATAACGAAATTCGCAAAGTTGTCAACCGCCAAACTTTTTGTGGATGACATGAGATTTAAGTATTTTTTCAGAGATTCTTTTTACAAGTGGCCGTAACACTGTCATACCCTTCAGTGTATTAGATGAGTAATAAAGGCTTGTTCCAGAATTCCTAGAGGTATTTAATTAAGCATAATTTCTCAATAAATAGAAATAGCATCTCCAGCTCTAAACATTTAAAAAAGTCTAGTCTTCAAATGCATTTAAAATAAAAGTGTTTGGATTTGGATTGTCGATTCAAATATTAATTAACTGGAATGTTTTTCTCTTCCCCTTGGAGTTAGAATTAAAAGAAGTACCTTTGTTATTGTTTTTCATTAGGGTGGCGTTTATCAGGTCTTGGTGTGTTATTGCCAAGTTTTACGTAACTTATAATTTCATTGTTTTCATTAGGTACCATTTGTTCGTGTCCTTCGCTTGTTTTTTTGTTGTCCCATTTATGTCTTCGCTGACGCCTGTGCAATTGATGTAAACGATCCTTCGGTGAAGATTGTCTCGAGTGGTTTCTATAAATAAAACTTCAATAGGCGTGTTATTGTTCTTTCCATCGAATCAGCCGTTATTGTTTGATTACCCCGAAATCTTTCGCCAATTCTGTCCAGCGGCACTTGATTGCCTTGATCTAAATTGTGTAACTTATGTCTCGATTTTGTGAATTCTTCAAATTAAAGTCTTGATGTGCAGAGTTCGGTGCAAACATCTAGTTGCGCTATTTATCTGGAATATTATGGGTTACATCCGTGAACTACAACGGCTTGAATCTCTGATCCGTCAATTTTGTAAGCATTGATGCTAATTGAAGTCGTCTCTTCGCCCATGATGTATAGGTCGACACCATCAACGCTATACTATTACGGAGTTTTTGCCACCTCGAACGTTAAGCTTTATTGATCTTCTGCGCACGCGTAGATGCACTAAAGTGATGCGAAACCTGAACTGCGCATGAGCAGAAAATCGATAGGGCTTCCCGTTCGAGGTGGCAAAAACTCTCTATTATTTCCCTATGTCACTTTTTTGGGAACTTTCGATCGAGATACTAATAAGGCAATATATCGGCCGATATATTGACATTTCAATGCATTAGAATGTTCAAACAATTACGCGGTATACAGAGATTTTCAGAAAATGCACAAACACAGAGCACAGATGAAGGGGTCAAGTGAATCAGTTTTAGTCGATCTAAGAGCAGCTCCGGTGAGAGGGGATGTGTAACCGGTATAAAGTTAATAACAGTCTTGTTTGTACAGTCCATAATTTGCTCGAAAATCGTTAATTTTAAGTGGAAAATTAATACTAATGAAAAAATATATTACAAGATAATTTAATCATTCCAGTTAAATAAAACGTTTGTACATCTACACGAAATGGCCTTGAATTTGAAGTTCACCAGCACATTTTGTTGCTTGGAAACCTTCCTAGCGGCTAGTTCCCGAGCGACTAAATGTGCTGCTTTTCAAATTCAAGGCCATTTCTTCTAGGTGTACAAAGTACTAGGTGAACAAGCATTTTTGCTGTTGCAAGCCAGTAGTTTAATTCAATTATTCCATTATTCTTCAACGAATTTTTGAAGCTTAAGTTTTCGATTGTCTTTCATAATTGCATAAAGAAAAGTTCCATTTACTATAGAAAATCAGGTGATAATATAATATGATTCATAAAACAAAGTTGAAGTTTCTACAACGTTTCAGAGAACTAAATGGAACTTTTCTTTATACAATTATGAAAGACAATCAATAAAAACTTAAGGATATATGGCACATGGTTCCTTAACGTGCTAGACAAAATATGATACCCTTCAACTCGACACCTCAATGTCAAGATCAACTGGGATTCTTTCAATGCCAACAACCTTTATAAGAAGATATTTTAAAGAATGGATAAAGCCAAAGAGTACGTGATGATTGAGACAAACAGTTCTCTGAAAGTTGTACAAACTTCAACTTTGCTTTATGAATTATATTATCACCTGTCGATAATAAATAGAACCTTTCTTTATGGAATTTTTGAAGGTGCGGACTTGGGATGTGACATTGATGTCGATGTTTTCCAAACGTAGAAGCATTGAACTTTTAAACGTCGAAAATTAATGCGTTTTTAAAGTAATGTTTTTTTAACATCGACGTTTTCTGTATTTCGTTCGACGTTCTGTATTTTTACGTTTTCAATGATATGTATGTGAATGTAAAACATCCATAATCATAATTTTGTAAAAGTCAAATGTATGCTGTAACAACTGACAGTGCTACTGTCAATTTATGTGTTTGAACTAAAGGAACACGGAATACACTAGCTTCATCGAGCCAGAGATGACCCTCATGACCTGGTCTTTCCTTTGCCTTTCCTCGTGTTTCATACATGGAGAGTGCAACCAAACCATCGAGTTAACTAATTTGTTCTGTACATAGTAAGTTATGCAGCATTTTTGTAGAGTTAGTTAATTTTGAAAAAATTGTTCATTAAAAGTTTGATGATAAACTGGCTTTGCTTTGTTGCTATGGAAACATAGTGTCAGAGTTATTCAGATAGATTCATTGCTGCAAAGCACATATGCTACGTATGCATAAAAAGGTCAGTTTTCGTTACATTAATAGTTTTATAAACGTATTATTGTTGTATAAACATAATGTGTTTACTAGTATGATTTAAGTGATTCGACCTCATGAGACTTGGGGCTTGGGGAAGGTGAGCTCAAGTACGTGAGCAGTGAGGCATTGGTGTCCAATCCCGCGTCTAGCATGAATGTTTTAATGTGTGTACGTGGCTGGGAGAGGCATTCCGAGTCCGTTGTGTGTTATATTACCCTCATCCTTCCATAATATTATATTGGCCTGGTAGACAACTGTGCGTTAGATGTGTAAGTGAAGATCCGGATGGATCTCTTCACCAAGAATAACGGTACAAGCACGGAAATGTGTCCAAGGGCAACTACTGTGGGCGTAATACGTAAAGGTACGTATTACGCCCACAGTAGTTGCCCACAGTAATACGTAAAGGCGGCAGAGATAGGCAATGGTTAAGAGAGCTTTTTACTGGGAATGTCTCCAGAAGAGCGGTAGGGAGACGCCGATAGGGAGCAGCTGGAAAAGATGGGTCAAAACCAAAAAGCTAGCCTTGACTCAAAATAATAGGCAACTAACTAGTACGAGAAAGTGTGCGCCATTCTATAGCAACATTAATTATCTTTTTATTCAATTTTTATTCCATATTTTGAACATTTTAACCCATATGTAAGTACCTATTTTTGGTAGTACTACATATTTTTCCTGATAAATTGGTAATCATAATGGTGGTTAGAATCGTTAAATCCTGTTTTCGGGTCCCCAAATAGGCCCTGAGTTATGTTTCTTTAGACGTAATCTGCAATTTTTTTTAACCTTATCGCGGAGTTGTCGGGCTTGAAGAAATGAGCTGCCGGCCATTGAACGGATCGTCTCTGAGCAAGACGTGCGCGTTGCGATCGTGGCGCGTTGCGAAATCGACGACCGAGGCTTCCCACGCGGACAAGTGGAGCGGAATCCTTTCCCTCTGGGCTTTGTCGCCATTGGACCAACAATATTACGATAATCATCATCTTTATCGCATATTTACACGGAAAAAGTTGTCAGACTCAAAGACTTGACACGTGTTTATGTATGTCGACGCACTGAATCCGAATCTGAAGCCAGAACGGCGCCACCATCCTCCATTTTTACTTTCTTGCGCTTGAGAAGGAACTTCTTAAGAAGAGAAAGATATGTAATGCTGGGCGCAAGAATGGCAAATTTTCGGCCGAAAAACCCGTTTTACAGGACCCTGGTAACGAAAAAATGGATAAATCCAGTTGCTACATTTAGGCGGGGGGGGGGGCGGAACTCGTAGTGTAGCCAGAATCCCTGTTTTGTGGGTCCTTGATACTGAAAAATCGATTGACGGCAAAACGTCTGTCCATCTGTCTGTTTGTGATCAACGCTAGCGGTTAAACCATTCAGACCGATTTTTTCCAAAATTGATATTTCCCAATTGATCTGGCTGATGTCGCGGCGTCTAGAATTAGAATAGAAACCGATATTTTAATTTTGGGGGCACTTTACATGAAGTCCCTGGGGCATTTTCAACATTTTCAAAAAAATGGTGCCATCGATTTTGATTAAATTTTGTTGTTGGATAGACTGAAGGGTGTTTAAAAGAATGGCGTAGGACTCATGTTTGTTGAAAACTAATTTTTCAAATATTGCAAAAATTTCAAAATTTTTTCAGCGTCTTCCTACAACTAAAATATTAAAAACATAGATTTTCCCCCTCAGTAAAAAACTGTTCCTAAAGATAGATTTTGAAATAATTAAGTCATTTTTTAAGCAATTTTTTTCTCAAAAACGGCTCAATTGTTTCTGTTTAAATTTTGTTGTATATTCTGAAGGACGTTGAAGAGAATGGTGCAGGTCTGATGGTTGTTGAGATCCCTGATTTTTCGAAAACTGAAAAAAATTAACAATTGTTTCAGCTACAATTAGAACTACAATTATGAAAGTACACCTTTGTTTCTTAAAGAAATGTGTTCATAAAAAACATATCTGCAAATAAGGTCATGTTCGACTTTCAAAAATGTATTTTTTTTTCCGTAAATTGGAAACGAATTTGAAATGATAATTCGAATTTCTAGTGCTTTGTTTGAAACACTGTCAGACTGTAAACGTAATTTGAGAGGCAGAGGCAGTTAGATATTCTGAAAATCCCTTTATAAAAACCGTTGAAGGCTTGTCAAACCTAGTGGTTACAATTGTGTGCTGCCTTCCACCATTCATTGGCAGATTCAGTGGCAGAAAGCTGTTTTCGTTTAAGCATTTGAATTTTAAAAAAATCTATGTATTTTTCACGCTTTGTTTGTTGAATTTTTCGAATGGTTGTTGAACAGAAATTGTCATATAATATTACATAGTCCTTAACAATATCTCGAGAAAGTACGTGCTGTTAGAACCACTAGTTTTAAATCTCGAAAAAAAAAATAACTTGAAAACAATTTCACTGTTTTAAAACATTATTTGTCTATTACTTTTCGGCTGTCCGGGTGACGCCGCGTCGTTGCCAGAGAGGCCGACGTTTCGCCTAACATGTCGTAGGCTTCCTCAGGGCAGTGGACTCAGGGCAGTGTCACTGCCCTGAGGAAGCCTACGACATGTTAGGCGAAACGTCGGCCTCTCTGCCAACGACGCGGCGTCACCCGGACAGCCGAGAAGTAATGAACTCGAGCCGCGGAAGCTTGCGTGTACACCATTATTTGTCTATTCATTACTATTTCATACATTATTTACATTTTTATACATAGACCCTAAGACTTGACACACGTTCTCTATGTATGACGACGCGCTGAATCCGAATGTGAAAACAGAACTGCGCCAAACTCCCTTTTTTGTTGTTATTTAAATGGCTCGACAGGGAGAAGTTGTCTTAATGGTGAAGAGCATTATGTTAATGCATTCACATTCGAAAAGTTTTCAAGGAAATTGTCAGCCATCATTTAGATAAGGGCCGAGATCTAATGGCGAGATTCTAACTTGACTGTACGCGACAGACGTACCAGAAATGAGGTTCAAGATAGATACTTGGCTGTCCGCTAGACGCCTCGTTCACCAAGTTGCCAACGTTTCGGTTGTCACAGAGCGACATTCCTCAGATCGAAAAACACTGGACTACTGCAAGGGTTTGTAAAGAGAGGGGTTTCCGTCCACGTGGTGTCGTTGGTTGGTCGATCAATCATGCGGTCCACTTCCACGAATTTCACCCTTGAGGAAGGTCGCAGAATGACGGCCGAAACGTCTTTGACGCGGCGTCTCCTGGACAGCCAAGAAGGTACTGACTCCAGCGGACAAAGCCTTCGCTTTCTTTTGAGAGAGAAGATATTCGTCTTCCCTCGTAACACCACCGTCCTCTTCCACACCAAGCTTCGTGCAACGATTCGTGATATCGTATTCCGTAGAGATCGTTTTATCGGGAGCATTATATGGGCGAGTCGAAGTGCATCCAAGTGCATCATTGTTTCGGAAGGCGTGGTCAGATCAGAATCAGCGAATTTTATCTGCAACCAGCCTGATGTAGCATCTGAACGACTGACGAGCGACAACATATCAGCGCCCGCGCGCCATCTGCCCTCCCCCTCTATCTCGCTCCTTGCGTCAATCGAAGTGCGACGTCACAATGTGACGCTGGGCTAAGAGTCTTTTGATTTCACGTCAGGGAAACGTAGGAGATTGTGTACGTTAGGACCAATCTCTGCTTTTGTTTTTGTTTGTGTTTGAACTCTATACGGAGTTGTATGTATTGATCATAATGCACACAAGAAAAAGTAAAAACTCAGCAAACACTATAGTATTGCATTGAAGGTTAAACACGCAAACCACCTTGACATATTTAACGATAGTGTGTGAATATACTGGAATGCCTTTTGATAATGAATATCCATAACAACCCTGAGTATATTTATTAGTACTATTCGAACGTAATGCAGTAGTACGTACTTTAGTAGGAATACAGTAGTATATAGTACTACTACGTACTACTACTACTACATAGTAGAACTGTAGTACTACGTAGTAGTAGTACTACAGTATTACTACTATTTGAACGTAGTACGTTCAGGTAGTCATATACGGAGTATAGAGAAAGTTTTCAACGGAAATACATGTTTTGGGGTCCCCTGTGTGTTTTTAATTACGAAAAAATGTTGTTTTTTTTTGTTTTTGTTTATGAAAGATATTCAAGAAAACTGCAATGCGGAAACAGAATTCTACAGTGACAACGGGATCTTGATTAGAAGAGACAGAGTTGTAGTTCCATCAACTTTGCAATCATCGGTACTAGACGAACTTCACCGCACACAAGTCGGGATATCAAAAATGAAACAACTTGCCCGCCGAAATGTGTACTGGAAAAACATCGACAAGGACATCGAAAGGTTAGTTCGCTCTTGTCCGACTGTGTCAAAATAAAGAATACTCCTCCAAAAGCTCCGTTACATTCATGGGAAGAACCAGAGGACAATAGGCAGCGTATTCACATTGATTACGCAGGATCATTTCAGGATTATTTATAATCTAGTTATCATTGATACAAAATCAAAGTAGGGCCGAGATAGGAGTTGAGCAAATTACCACCAACTTTCATATTAACTATTCAACTACTTCGGAAACGTTTTCACGCGACATGGGTTTCCTGAAGTGATGGTGGCTGACAGTGCTACAGTTTTTACCAGTCAAGAGTTTCAAGAGTTCTGTAAAGACGCCGACATTTTTCAAAACCTTATCGCACCAGGACATCCAGCAACAAATGGCTTAGCGGAACGTAATGTGCATACACTGAAGAAAAGATGCAATGATCAAGCAATGATCGATGAACCTATGTTGGTACAGATGAAAGTTCGAGAAATTCTTTTTCGATATCGAGCAACGCCATTAAACAGTAGCAAATCTCCAGCAGAATTGTATTTGCATGAACAAATTCGAATCAAATTGAATGCTTTAAAGCCAATAAAATTCAAACCATCTGTTTTTGCTAACAAATCAGCACGACAGTAAAGTGTGGGAGATCGTGTATAAGCTCGTTATTATTCAAATAACAAAGTACAACTGGAAGCTTGGAACGATCATGAAAAAATTTGAGTTTTTACATTATTTAGTGAAGCTTCACGATGGGTGTATCTTCAAACTCCACATTGATCAACTAATATACGGTCGTACCACCAAAGAAATCTGTATCAATATTCTCCGGATATTGAGAATTCTATCGATAGCCAAAGACCCGATGTTGTAGATTTGGGAGACTTGGTTGATTTTCCCCTGACGAGATCTCAACCTACAACTAAAGAACCTGTCAACAAGAGAAACCAGCTGCAAATGAGGAAAAAGAAGTAGTTCGTTCCCGAGCCATTATCTGCAGCAGAGGAGAAAGAAAAAAGTTTCGAACCACTACGACGTTCAACAAGAACAAGACGTCCTCCAGAATATTATCATCATCAATGGCGCTAATTTGAATTCAAATGTGGGAGAATTATTATAAATGTATTCTTCCAGTATATGCACCGCCGTCTGGATCGTTCAACCATAGCGACGTGCGATTATGTTTATTATTAGAAGGCGGATTTTGATGACCTAAAACATGAAATCAATAAAACCAAAAATGATCAATAAAATTCTCTTTAAATGTTTCAAAATGCCCTAAACAAGGGAAAATGACGTTGAAAATTTGATAAAAATCACTTCGAATTGAACAACTCAAGGTGTTGGATATGTTGCTGATGTAATTGAGGCTTCTTCATTTTGTTCAAGTGCACTCAGTTTGCAAACTTTTGGTTTGGACTGTTCTTTACATGAAAATCTCTACCTTTATTTATCACGAAATCGCCAGAACTGACAATGGCACCGATAAACGTCATCGACAGACGTCCGGTTACATAATACTGACGACTGACATTACAATACAGGATGTCCGGGGAGGAAACGTCGAAACTTCGAAAGTAAGCTCTTAAGACAATTTAAGCATATTTTGTCGAATAAACTACGTGGATATTCCGAATGGTTGAGCCTCAATAAGCACTCAAAAGTTGGTTTGAAAAATTGATTTCTAGGCAAAAATTTGAATTATAGAAGCATAGAAACACTCCAGAAACACGTAAATTGTTTATTATTTACAAAAGAAATTAATATATTTGTTCAGAAAGTAAAATTAAGCGAGAAATAAAAAGAGCACCCAATTTACACAATTCGACTCCTTTTTTATTTCTTGATTAATTTTTCTGTCTGAACAAATATATTCATTTCTGGATGAAACCGTGACAGAAATTTGAATCATGAAACGGACGTTATTTTAGTACTGATTTATTTTGCACGATATAGCACGTTTTGGGGGTTACTGCACGAAATCGCACCTTTCACTTCACTACACATTTTTACCCTATTGACTAATTCTCTATATTTTTTTTTCTAAAACCACGCGCTGAGCAAAGAAAGAGCTCAAAAACTGCCGCAGGCAAATCATTTCAGTCTAATATTGTTCTCTTTACAAAGGGGAATTTGCCTACGTCTATTCTTTGAATTCTTGTTCTAAATTTATATTTATGATCAAATCTATTAAAATAATTTGGTTTATCTAGCCTTCCCCGTATTTCCTGCCATGCAGAGCCACCATAAGATTTACACATTACGCAAAGTCGTGCCCTTTTCGTCCGGTGTTCTAATGATTCCCAGTGCGCTGGTATGTTCCTCCGAAAAGTGTATTTTGCCGCACTGTTTTGTATCCTATTAGAAAACCGAAAAAATTGGGTAAATGTCAAAAAAAATGTACTGGTGATAGATGGTAGCTGGCAAAAGGATAAGGCAAGACCGTATAGCCAGGACACGCCAAAGAAATTAGAAAACTTTACGACGAGAAAGTCTATGCCATCCTGTAGCACCACTAATTTTGTATGAATATACATTTCACTTCTACTCTGTATTGCTGTAGCAAAATGCCGATTTTGGGGCCAAAGATGTGGCTTATTCATAGTAGCATGAACAATATTGGTGCATTAGGGAATTTTAAGAACGGCATAGCGTTACAGCAAACGACGGTAATGTCGATCTGCGGATGTACCGATCAAGTTTCGCATAATTTTTAGCACCTGCTCAAACGCAGAAGTGCATAAAATACCGTGCATAAAATCCTTATTTAAATCTTCAAATTACGTAGCTGAATGTGGCAGAGCTCAGACAGAAGTTATCTGACTGGGTAACGGATCGCTTATCATTCACTGTGGTCACTGCAAGAAGACCAAAGCCATTATTATGTGAGCTATTCCCAGGCAATAGATAAAAATGGCCTGGAAAACAAGACATTTCCTCGTATTTCGTGGCATCACCTTGCTTGTGTTGAGGACTGTGCCAACCAGGACTGGATTCATCACAGTTCCGTAGCCACAAACAAAATTGGGGTGGGTGAAAATATAATAGGAGTGGCTCAGCCACCTCTATTCGTCGACTGTAATTTATCATTACAATGTGGAATGAAATAAAATTCATTAATTTATTTCCAGTCATGACTGTAATGTTTGGCTACTGTTTCATCATTATTACAAACTATTCACGTCATAAGCTGAAAGTTTCAATTTCCAACAGTTGGATTATTTTAATGTTTTTGTTAATTTTAAAACTACAGAAAACTGAAAAATTGCAGACTTTATGTGACGAGCGTGAGTGTGATTGTTGTTTCCCAGTATAATAATTATTGAAGGTGAAAAAAAACAGCCCAAAAACACAATTTTTCAGGAGAGCGAAAAAACGTCCCACGACGAAATCGGTAGGTATTTGTAGCATGAAAATTGTTGTGGACTTTCTCAAGCTATTGTAAATACTGATGAACGCTTGAGTATAGTCTAAGCTCGAACTGTATTGTGGAAGTGGGGTGTGTACGGATTACACTGGATTTTGTTTGTTGTTTTTTTAATTGATAAATGTGTGTTTCAAAATTCTTTATTTTGGATAGTAATATTACAATATTTGAAGGAATAATGCAATAAGTTAATGAACTTAATAAATCCCTATATTGTATTTGATAAAACTCTTCCAGCGTGCGTGCGTTAGCAGTTCCGTCTCTCACGGCTAGATCACTTACCGTGCACCAATCGAGACATACGAGGTGACATTGAACGCGTCTCGGTCTCCTGATGGGGAACTAATTATTTGTTTTCCGATCCGGCCATAAGATTCCAAGAAATGGCCAAAAACGTGTTTTTTGTGTTTGTCGCTGCGATCTTTGTGAGTATGACGGGAATTAAACCAACACCACCTAAATAGCACCTTTATGCAGGTGGAGTTGAATAAACCCCATTATTCCGTGGTTATTTTCAATCCTCGACACCAAAATTGTCTTCCAAGGGTATGGCAAGACTGATTTTTGAAAAACGAGCAAAAATGAAATGAATATCGCTCGACAGAATGTGTTGTAAATTCTGAAGAATTTCATTTGTAAAGTGTGAAGTATTTCATGCGTATTTTGTATAAAGAATTTGCAACTTGCCTTGGAACATTAAATTTGAAGAACATGAAGTGAATACGAAGAAAACAAGAACTGTAAATACTAAACAATACATTTCTCAAGCGCGCAAAAATCTATTTTCAATTTAATATGACTTACAACTTATACACATAAACATTAGTAACCTTTTCATTTTTATATATATTCGCCTTCAGAAAGAAAATCAGACTGAGTTTGTGGAGTTTTAAAATCTTAAAATAGGGGACTAAAATATGGAAGAGTTAAGCAAATCAGGGGAATCAAATGTAGTTGGAGAATATTTTGCATCAGAATTTTCCGAAAATGGAGAAAGATCTTAGGTTAGTATTAGAGAATAACGCAGAACAACAGCTTACAGGTGATTATTTATGTTCATATTAGAAAACAAAAAGTAAAAAATATAGCTGTGCTGTCGCATCATTCATATACCTGTAAGTATTTTTTACAGCGATTATAATTTTGAAATTGCATCATGACCAGTTCATATCCCGTTTGGAGTTCCGCGACGTTCAGTGCGAGTGCTAGTAACAGTGGAGTGCCAGTGTCATATACAAGGCCATTGAGTGTTGGAAATTTTTGAACTGGAGTAAAACATTAACAGCTACTACGATTCATTGGTAAGTCCAATAAAAGATACTCTAAGAGCATATCTGAACAAAGTTACGCATGAAAAAAATGTTCAACACATGAATATAGTTTTGAAACAGTTTACAGCGTCGGCGACGCCACATTCAACTAGTTTGGAATATGATTTTCCAACTTATTGTTCTTCGCCTGCTGCTTCGCCTGTTATCATCATTATCGGTGTTTTCCTTTTACACATTAGCATCTGCCACTGAGGAAAAATATAGATATTTAGGTACAAATCTCTGTTGCAGGTGGCTGCAAATATTTAGACAACTTGTTGATATTCCTTTGTGATTAAAACACATGCTTCTCCTTTAACCGTCTTTGCTCTTTCCTCTCTTTCTTTGGTTTATGTTTTTCACTCTATTCTTTCTACATCTGTCGTAGAATCCATTTCTTAGTTTCTTTCTCCCTTGCTTTCTCAGATTCACAACAAATAGGACATAAATGCCACAAGAACAGCTCAGAAAACAGTTATCACCAACTTCCAGGACAAAAATACTGATTATGCTGAAAAAACACAATCACAAAACAAACATCATCCGTTGCAGATTGAGATCAGTTATATTTGAAAAATTATCACAGAAAAAACTATTATGTGCAGAATTAAGTTTTTTTTACCAAAATACCTATAGTTCTTTTATCGAAATCACTCAAAGTTTCGGAGCTATTAACTACGGACAGGGACTGATTTTGTTCATAGCAACACAGTTAGCAAATAGTGGCTATGAAGCTCTAGCAACAGTTCTAGTATCTCAAAATCTCACTTTTTGGACTGAGGTTGCTTTCTTTAAACCACTCCAATTTCAGTCAACCAATTTAGGTGATTTTTTTTTCATCCCGTGAGCATGACGAATAGTTCTGCTATTCTTTTACAAACTACATTTGTTTGTGTCTGACGAAAATGCTGAAAGTTCTTTGGATCTTTCTACCGAACACGATAGTGTGTTGTTCTCACGTGATCTCGTTCTCACTTTGAACTTGAAAGCATTAATTTTGCCAACTCTCAGTGTGACGACTTACAATACGTCCATGTTCAGAGTTACGTTTAGATTAACGGATGTGAATCGTTCCATCCTAGACCAAACTTTTGTGTTCACAGTTACATTTACATTTAGTTTTCTTTATGAATGGGCCTGATTAATCATTGACCATTTCTCTAGAGCTAGTTTCCCAATGGACGATGTCGTATTCACTTGAACTTCATCCAGTGATAGGCGTTTATCGGCAAGTGTATCGACTTTTTTATCGCTGTAATCATAATGACGTCCATTTGTTTGTTTTTAAGCTACTTTGTGGAATGAAATCTGTGAGAACACGCGCCGTAGTAATACTAATTGTTTGCTATTGTATTTATTCGCGAAATAGGCGCACTAAATACCACTCGATGTTCTGCACTCAGTTTACTCTCCGTTAGGCAGATCGTGAATTTATTGATAATCTCAAAACCTCTCTAGTCATTATTGTAATAAAAAGTAATCTACATACTGCAATCGTGAGGTCACTTGATCTTTGAGTTTTGTCCGTCCGGATGTAGTCAAAGCTCGCCCTTTAACCGTTCAGACGATTTTCTCCAAAATTGATATTCCCCGATCGATCTTGAACTCGAGTTTGAAACGGATATTTTGATTTTGGGGGCACTTTACATGAAGTCGTAACATTTTCAAAATTTCCTTCAAAAATGGCTTCAAATTGTTTTATTAAATTTTGTCATGGGAGAGCATAAGGAAAATTAAAAAAAGTCGCAGTATAATTTTCATTGAAATATCTGAATTTTCGAAAACTGCAAAAGTTAGATTTTTTTGGCGTCTTGCACCTACAATTTTGAAGATATTTTTTGCTAAATGAAATTGCAATCAAAATACATCTTAAAATAAAATCATGTACAATTTTCCAAAAATATCAATAGTTTTCTAGTATTTTACATGGAATATGGGCAATTTCTACTTTTTAACTATTTTTTTTTCAAAAAGGCTCCAATAAATTTTCTATTCGAATCTATCAAAAGATGAGAAAAACGTGGTGCTAGTCTTATTTCCGGCAAACACTCTGTATTTTCAAAAATTTACGAAACTTAACATTTTAAAACTACAAAATTGTTGAAAAATATTTTTGTCTTAAAGACTGTTGTAAAAAATCAGCTCTTTAAAAAAGGCCTATTTATAAATTAATGTAATTTATAAAAAACCGTTTTTCAAACCCCCTCCCAAATAATTTCTTCAATTTGTTTCCACGGATAGAACAAAAAAAGCTTAGAGAATGGAAGAGATACCATTTTCGGCGAACTCTCTGTATTTTCGAAAATTAATAACATGAAATTAACATTGCAAAACTAAATTACTGATGATTGAGACTTTTTTCTTAATGAAATCTGTTCTTCAAAACTAAGTCTTGAAATAATGTACGTTAACATTTCTGAAATTTTGAAAATTGCAAGTTCACATGCTCAGCTATTTTTAAGCGTCGCAAAGGTTGAGTTTTGCTGTGCGGCTTTTGGTGTAAGAGCATGTTAACTCTAAAGGCCTGAGTTCGAATCTCGGCGCCGAGAAAAAGACGGAAGGAGGGGCGTTTTGGAAACAATGCTTTTTCGTTATCAGCGGCCCCCAAAACGTTTATTTTCGTTAAAATCTACGAAATCGAGTGAGTGGAGAGAACATAACGTTCTCTATACTCCCTACATTACTCCGTATGTACGTACGTACGTACACGAGAAAGCAAAACTAAGTTTAAGGAGAAATGCTGAAAATGTAAAATTAGTAAAAATATATTAAATGCTTTTAATCAGCACAAAAAATGTGAAAATGATACGAAGTCGTCAATTAAGCTAACATGAATTCATGAATAAATGAAGTGATTTATGAACACATATTGTAAGTACATTTGTCGGTATAGCAACCACTGATATGAATTTTTCCAACGCTATTTCCTTACTTATTAATTTTTTTGGACTTCTCACACCTAATGTGTGTTTTTCTACGCCCCTAACTTGGATCTACCATTTAACTTTGGCAATGGCTGATTTTTTCAAGTATCTATCATGTATTGTAAATCTAGTTCCTCACAACCTCGCCTCCGTCCGTTATTGTGCGTGCATCAGTTTGTAAACAGAGGAAAGATATTGTGGAGGCAGAGACACTAGTTAGCTTTACTTATCGGAATCCAAATAGCGGTTGGCAGTCTTCCGAGTTCCGGATCACGCCTCCATGGTCCTAGGGTTTTCCACTTGAGCAAGGTTTCGTTATTTCTTTGGATTGAATTGTTTTGAAATTGTAAGGGGCGAGAAACAGACCGTCACAACTGCTATTCGCCCCATCATTAGCCCGGTTGAAATAAAATTATTTGGTATATTTTATTTTTTAAAGACAAAAGGAGTTTAAAACTGTATATAACGTTTAAAATAGGCGAAAAGCTTAATTGAGTGTTCAAAAGAAAAGCTATCACTCAGTATTTTCTCAGTTGATCAAGGAAACTAAGCGAAAAAAGCTGTTTAATTGGTGGTCAAAGAAACCTAATATTTTTACGTTCGCGTACTACGTGTATACGGATTAATATACTCTGTTAATGCTGAAGAAAATCGATTTCGAGATTTCAACGGATATATACGTTTTGGGGTCCCCTGATAACAAAAAAACTGATGTTTTTTCAAACGTCCGTCTATGAATAACACTAGCGCCTAAACTATTCGTAGGATTTTTTTTCAAAAATGGATATTCCATCTGGGTGTACTTGAAGCTCTGCAAGTTTGATTAACTTTTCTTTCGAGATTTTTTTAATATTCTTAAAATCATATTTCCGATCTACTATTAAGAAACCGAAAAATTAAGAAAATGTCAAAAAAATATACTTTGGCCGGCGATAAATGGCAGGTGGCACGAGTGTTTAGCAAGTCTGAATAGCTAGCCGAGACCAAAGGAAATAGATAACTAATAAGGGAAAGTCTGTGCCATTCTGTCGTTAAACAATTTGTTCATTTCTAATAGTGCCACTTTAGATACTCCGCATTATCTTTTCAAAAAATAAATTTGTAGACCCATTAATTTTTCTCCTTCTCTTTTCGTTAACTCCCATGTTTTGAGCCATAAAGTTCTATACTTTGACCTATAGTGTAAAAACGTTTTTTCTTAGTAGACCTGGATACTTCTTATCCCCAGAACAGCGAGTGTAACTTTTTAATGGCTTGTCGCCCTTGTGTTATCCTTGAAACAGGATTTTTCTGGAATCTTCTTCGGTTATAATTCCTTCCAAATAATTACATTCTTGACATGCTTCTACCTAATCTCCATTTATTGGTAAATTATTACTTTTCTTCTCTCTCATTCTGCTTTTTAGTATGTTTCTTGAAGCTTGTTTCCTCGCATCATGTTTTCCAAGTCAAACTCATCATTGGACAAAAAAACCTCGAACAACAGAAAAAATGTTAGAAATTCGAATATGTTCTTCAGAAAGCACTTTGGGCCCATAGCGTCTTAAGTTGGCGCGGCAGAGAAGGTTCAATTGACTCGCAAGTGGGGCCGCGGGGTCAATTTGACTTCCATGATGCTGCTCTAATTATGCAAATGAAAGTCTTTGAACTTGCAATGGAACGGGCTAGGCCAACACCGAACAAAATTTTCCACGCCTTAACGCTAAAGTAGTGTTTGCTAACTTGGGTTACCAGTTTTGGAAATTCCGGGACGTAATTATTGATAAAAAAATACCAAACCAACGAGATGAACCGATTGGATGATAACTGAAGTTGTTGTTGTTATTATTATTATTATTATTATTATTATTATTATTACTATTATTTTGACTTTTCCGCTACTGCTTACGCAGAATAGAAAATTAGAGAGTTTTTGCAAGCCGGGAAATCCATTGTCGTAGTATGTAAACGTGATCGTCAATAGGAAATAACGTATATTCAGAAAAATGAGTTTTTGCCAGTCGTACAATCGAAAACATACCTTAAAACGAAAACTAATTGCAACGGAATACCTCTAACAGTATCTAAAAGCTTTTACTGAACATCTGTGTATCTCTGAGTCATATTTTGCAATACAAAAAGAAACAAACAAGACAGTAAAACGTTATAATACATGAAATCTGATTGTATCATACGAATATGTAATACATGTATTTTTCTCCAAAGAAAACTTTAGCTTCCTAGATTGTCTTAGAGTGTAACCCCGCAATTTTACTGTAACATATTGTTTATATTAGGAATTGGAAATGTATGGCAATCATAACGCCATGGATAAATAATTATTTTTTCGAGACAATGAATGTAGCCTCAATATATACATAACCTGAAATCCTAAACCAATTATATTACTAGTTTATTCCTGACATATTTGAATTTACGTGAGAAAAAATAACCAATTAAGTTCCTGCTATTGTTATTTTGATTATTTTGACAAGTAAATATATTTAAAGGAAGAAGTAGTATAAGACTTCCTCCTTCGCTATTGTGAAATAAGATGAGATTCCTTTGTGTGACTAGTCAGTTCCAAAAGGCCAACAAGAGCACGATTTATTTTATTCGAGAAAACTCAACTTAAGATTTTTTTTTTCGATTTTTGCGAAGCTATTCTACTCCCCACCTCGACTCGGTGAGGGAAGAACATTTTGAAAATTCACAACCCCTCTCCTGATAAGATTTCGCAGTCTCTGGGAACCGCTGCAGATCAGCCGAACTTGAATTTCGCAGTCGGATGTCAATCACAGCCAGATTAATATCTAGAGAGGTCCTTAGCATGACCGAACTATGGGTCATGCTTAATCACATTAAAAAATCGAGCATGAAGAAATAAGTTTGGATAAGAAAATAAACTATAAACCTTACAATTTCAAACATTAATATTAAACTATTTTTAATATTAGGGCACTATTATAAAATTCCTGTTTAAAAAATATTGAAAAGTCCCCCCCCCTTTCCGGCGGAGTTCGTAAGGGGCCGTCCATATAATCCACGTAACGCAAATTTGGAGTATTTTGAAAACCTTCTCTCCCTCTTGTAACGCTATCTGTAACACGAACTTGAACCCCCCCCTAAATAATTCCGGTACGCTTGCCATATCACTACCCCCCTCCACCTACAAGAAGAAAAAATAAAATATATCACAGTAAAACAATTTGTATAATTTTTTTTTTTGCATATTAAAGTGGATGATAATTAAAGTCAGAATTAGTCGGTGATGCTGTCTGCACTTAACAATGAGATCGGGAACATTTTTTTAGTGTAAGAAGGACGCACAGTCGTGAACATTTCTGACAACAAGCCGTGCACACGCCGTCATGAGGTCGCCGATGACACATGGGCGATAGTCTTCTTTGCCAATTTAAGTGGATTGTGGAATACACTATAGATCAGTTTTGAAGGTTTTCTTCATAATCTAACGAACTTAATCAATATGCTATTGATAAAAAATTCTAATCTGTAGTAACAATTTACATATAATAAATGTTTATGTATTTATAATTAAAAGTAATTAATAAATATTTTAATGTTTAGTACAAAACTAAAAAAGGAATTATTTCAGCAAACGTTGAAAAATAAACTATATCAGCGTTACGTAACTCTAAGCCAACACCCCCTTCCCCTGTGTAACACTGCGTAACTCTGCCTCAACCCCCAGCCCTCTTTAGCGTGAGGTAATTTATGGACGACCTCAAAGTAGTAAAAAAATATTATTCTTTCATGAAGAACATGATGAGGGTTAAGGGCACAAATGTATAGCCAATTTACCTTTGAAAATAGATTTTATTATATAGGAGCGAATATTTAGTCAACAAAACTTGAAAAAACGCTCTTTTTTGTATTAAAAATTCGACTAGAGTATGGCTTAGGATAGAGATCACAGAATGATGAAAACGTGCACAAAATTCACTTCTCCCCATTGCTCGTCACACAGTTTTTAACAGTTTTTGACGTAAATAAATAAATAAAAATTACGTAAGTATTCATCCAGCTCCGGTGCCAATGCGTCAAGAGACCCCGCTGCCCCCGAGGGGGTCGCCACCAGGGCTGGGCTGGCCGGCGCCGCTTACGCAACGCGCCCCCGTTACGCAATTAGCCGCTGCGCCACGCCGGTCACGGGGCAACTGCGGCCTTCCAGGCGGAGGGCACTCAGCCCTGTTGGAGGAGGCGGGATGCGAAGGCGACAGGCGAGGCTGGATTAATGCATATGCACAAGTTGGTGCTATGGACCCGTAATAGTTCTTTTAATTTTAGTTCATAAAGTGCAAAAAAGTACTTTTTTCATTAATTTTTAAATTCCAAAGGTAATAGGTTAATTTCAGATTAATTTTAATTCCATGTTAGCAGTCCAATATTTTAGGGGACCCCATAGTTTGGTCATGATTTAACCCCTTATGATGTTAATCCGATCATGACGATAGGGTATTCTAATCTGATGGGAAACGTTTCGTCTGCTCCAAGGATGTTTTGACGACCTAGTTAGAAAACGGTTTGATTAAAAGAGCCCCATAAGCATTCGAGATAAGTGATAGGTTTTACCCATGAGGGTTTGTTGGTCTCGTGTTCATCTCTACTCTGCGAGTTTTCACAGACGCACGAGTTTTACCCGTCTGGAATTACTGGTCGGGACCTTAGCGGAACAACTTTCATTTTCACGTGTGAGTGATTGTTTCCGAGATCATATACTGCGATTTTCTAACTTTGCCCCTGAGGGCCCGTCTTCAGGATGGAATATGTCACGGTATTTTCGCGACGTTCTCAGTCGTACCGGCCAGATATCGCATCATCGTGACCCTATCAAGTAGTGCTTGCGATCATGCGACTTTTAGCAGACACAACGGAGAAAGACACGAAATGCCCTGTGATATTCCATTGTAGCCATAGGGGCTTGAGGGGCAGAGTTAGAAAAACCGCACTATAATAATGGATACCCCGTCATATCGCGGGAGAAGCTGTGTTTCTCCAAGCTGGAACATGAGATCCGGCGCCGACATACATGTAAGCTTGCGGGGTTTCTCTCCCCCGATATCTTCCCTAGCGGGGGCACCAACCCAGCTAGGGGGAGAGGAGGAGGCAAGGATGAGGAAGGAAAGATCGCGCACGGTTCGTGGCGAATTTCTCAAGGCCATTGGCGAAGTTAGAGAGGGACAGGGAGGGGGGGTCCGCCCCGGGTGTCACCATTTTAGAGGTGACACCAATTAGAAACTTTATAGATTTTACATGGATTACAGCATAGATTTTGATGAAATTGTACATAATTTTCCCGCTCTTAAATCTGAAAAAAACATGCATTTGATAATTCGTTCTTCTTGGTTTTAGATTATTTGTTTAAAAACTATATTTCAATTATTTTGAATTACGTATTTTAAATTATTATTATTAATTTTAAATTAATAAATGTCATGTGCAAATTTACTTATAT
The DNA here is from genome assembly GCA_031308135.1 of Acheta domesticus. Taxonomy (NCBI): domain Eukaryota; kingdom Metazoa; phylum Arthropoda; class Insecta; order Orthoptera; family Gryllidae; genus Acheta; species Acheta domesticus. The sequence goes on from JAHLJT010002630.1 coordinate 42,301,175, forward strand.
TTTTATTAAATAATGTACCAACCATTCTGTAAGAGATGTTTTTATATTTAATTTACGGGGGGGGTGATACCATTAGTTTTGCCCCGGGTGACACCGACTGAAGCTACGCCACCGCTCAAGGTACTTCTCCGGCATTCGTCTGGTATTGATCGGAGAAGCCAAGAAAAACTATTGATCAGAGCGGTCGGCCGCCCTCCAAACAGAGGTTGAATTCGACCCAGGTAATCTTAAAATACTAGTGCTGAAAATCCGCTCCTATGTGGACTCGAACCCCAGGGACCTGCCAGTGAATGACGATTCAGAGGCAACCATGTTGCCCTTGAGCTATCATCGCCCATCTACGTACGAGCGTCCCCTTTTTTGTTAAGGTCGCATCAACTACTAGGTCATGAGCGACCACTATTGGATGTAACGTTATGGTATGAGGATGAAACGATAAGGTGATGATAGGGGGTGGAAGGACGAACACATACAACCATGCCCGAGGCGGTTGAACCCGTTGCCCGGACTCGAACCCGCGACCCCACGGTCCAAGATCATTACAGCACTACTGCCTTAGCGATCTCGGCCACGGGGCCGACGAGCGTCCCTTTGTTTTTAAATCCGGTCGTACTTTTGGGAGTCTTTGACATTTCTGTCGCTGACCGCGCCTGTGCGATGTCTGTCCGCAGCACCTGGGCTCCCGCAAGCACAAGGACCGCATGGCGAACGGCGGCAAGTCCCGGCCGCGGCCCGCGCCCTACTGGAAGAAACCTCGCGGGCCGGGCTTCGGCAGCGGCGGCGGCGGCGCGGGCGGCGGCGGCGGCGGCGGGGGCGGCGGCGGCGGGGGCAAGCAGGGCGGCGTGGGCGCCGGCGCGGCCGGCGGCGGCAAGCTGCCCGGGCCCAGCCTGCCCTACACGCAACCGCTCTCCTCCACCTTCGTGTCCGGCGGCTCCATGATGTGAAGCCCGGTCCGGCTTGGCCGCCCCGCCCGCCGCCGCCGTCGCCGCCGCCGTCGCCGCCGCCGCCCCGCCCACCGCCCGCGGGCGGCGCGGGGCGGCGCGCGTACGGACGCGGGCGCGGCCCGGGCGCGGGCGGGGGGCGGCGCCTTTCCGCCCGACTCGGCGCCCCGGCGGCCGCATTCTCAGTTCTCCAACATGTTATTTAGTTTTTAAGAGAATCTTCTATAGTGTTGGACTTGTCAATGCATTTGCATGTCAGCAACGCGTCTATGTTCCGAGGCGGAGTTCTTGCCCCCCTCCACCCCTCCCCCGGCTCCGCCCCTTGGGTTTCTTCCCTCCGTCGTAGCGTAGGCCTAGAGGGGCCTAGGCGTTGTGTTTCCGCTCTTCTTCTCCGTATCCTCTCGCGCTCCGGCGCTGTTCTTCTCGTAGTCCCGGGGCCCCCGCGCCCCGGCCAGCACTCGAAACAGCTTTTCCGAGTTGAGTAGGGCTCTGGATAAGTAGCGTTGTGTGAATCTTTTCTTGTAAATGCATTCTCTCCTGAGGCATGTGTCGATTTTTTAATTTTTTTTTTTCGTTTGTTTAGTGTAGATGAGTTAGTGTTCGTTTTTTTGTTACATTTTTTATCGTCACAGCAAGTTCGAATTCGTAGGCGGATTTTTCGCAGATTTTGGGTGTTCAGGCCAGTCGGCATGTGCCGTTTCGGCCGTTGTCGCTTTGCCCGCCCTCGTAGTTTCCCTCGTAGCGATGCGGACCGCGCGAGAACAACGAAGTTGTTCGCTTATACTCCGTGCTAGCCGAGTTGTTTTTTCTTCGCGAACGCAAACCGCTCGCGACGGTCCTACTTACTACAAGCGTGCCCGCATCGCCTGAGGCTGCTTTAGCTGCACTAAGCTCGAATCGTGTAGGGCGCTGGCGTTGGCAGTACAAAGTTGGGAGGCTGGTTGTGTGTGCGCACGAGTGGAGATCGTTGCCTCCTTTCCAGTGAATCAGCCGAGCTTTGGTTCTCGCACTGCACAATCTTCTGCACGGAGCTCGGTTGACATATCATGGTGGACTCCCATCCACCAGAGCATGTCTTCAACGTTTTAATGGGTGAGAAACGAGCAGTTTTATTCGACTGTGGTTCAGGGTCCCGTGCGTAAGCCGGGGGCCGATTTTTCAAGGCCAGCCACTCGGTTTTAACCAGATGGTTCGCTTTCTCAAATTTCCATTTTAGCTGTAAAAAGTTCTATGTTTTAAATCCTCTGACTGCTGAATTTGTCTCATCTGAGACGTGTCACCTTACGGGATTGGTTGTTGGTTAGGGTGAGGACATCACAAAAAGAAAAGAAAAAAAAAATAATAAACATGTGATGTTGACATTTGAATAGAAGAAATGACATGTCATGTGGGTTGGTGCTAATGTTTCTGAAGGTCATCAAGAAAAAGACTCTTTGGAACAATTTTTGTTATTAACTACGTTCTAGTCAAAATGCTGTGGGAGAAAATTGTGTGTGATGAGTGAACGTTTCTCCAGTAACACAATATAATGTTACACTCTGTTGAATAATATTTATTAATAAGTATATAGATGTTTGTTTGAAAACAGGGTCACAAGACTGAGACTATGTAGGAATACCCTTAGTGATGATTATTCTTCTTTTAGGACATTCCATTGTAGCCTTTTACGTATCATAGTGGTGTGTAATTATACCTCTTTCAATTCGGTAATCCATCTCAATCATTCCTCAATGAAATGGTCCCCCTGTTTTCAAAAAACTGGAATGTCCGTTTTGTTTGGTGTGCATCTGTTGTGTGGACACACTTGTGGCGATAAGTGTGTCCCCCTCCCCTCGCCCAGCCCCGTACCCCTTTCAGTGCCTCCGGGTCTTTGCTCCGGATCTCTTCACCAGTTGCATAAGGTGTCACGTCCTGGAATGGACGAGAGCGTAAGCTGGCTGCTCTTTTTAGCTGGTTTTAATGTAGAGTAGATTTAGAGTTTGCTCAATATTTTCTTGCCTGAGAAGGCAGAGTCCTGGCGACCGTCTCTGACATATCAAAGGGCTCTGCACAGAGTAGGGCTATGTTCGGACATGCGTGGCCAGCAGCATCAGCACAGAGACAGCTGAGGGGGAATGGCATCCTTGTATGATAACCCTTTCCCCCGGAGGTCGCATGTTTTTTTTTCTCTTTCTTTGGCCTTGGTCACAAGATTAAACTCGGTACCAAGTGTGAAAACTGAGGTGAATAACTAGTTGTATGTTCCTTGTGTTACTGGTTGTCAAACAGCTGGCCTATATGATAATTTCTATTGTTCATATTATTGAACACAATAAATGTTTCATGAAAAATGTTGTTGTTTTTATTGTAGTTAGTGCTCATATTACCCTGTTTGTTTCATATTTTTACTCAACTAAATACCCCTCTTTTTTGTCCATCTTCAGGGAACATTTTGTTCCTAAGAGTTAATTTTTTTGCAGCCTGGGTCTGGGAAGATCAACTTGTTTGTTTTTTGTTTTGTTTTTTTCATATTTTTAAGCAGTGTGTGTGGAACCTGTATTGTGATTGGCCAGTTGCTCCCATGCTTTCATTACTTGTCTGTGATTGGTGGAAAGAGACAGCCTCAATATCACCCCGATCTTCCTTATATCAGCAATTTGACATGTGGGATGCCAGTCTGTCTCAGCAGCCTGAGCTGGAATCATCGAAGAGTGAAACAGAAAATTTGTAGTGCCTCTTTTTAGTGAATATTTATACATTAACTTGGGAGAGAAAAATTTCAGCTGAAAAAAATAATTCCAAAAAAAGGCTAAATTGCAAATTATTTTTAGAAATATTTATCTCAGAAAAATTGTTATTTTCTTCAACAATGGCAAAATGGTTGGGCTCCATACGTGGACACCGCTTCAGCACATTCTTTCATCTTGGAGCGTTAATACATCATATGTTTGTGATTTATTACATGAACTTCATGATTGATGTGGGAAATCACATTCACAAGTACCAGTATATTCGTGTTATGGCTGAATTCTCTTATCGCTTCTTCACTTGCTGGAATTTTGTAAGTATGCATATTTCAGTTTTCTGGTCCTTATGATTATATTGTATTAAATATTGTAACTGAAGAAATAATGTTTCTATTCAGAGAAGATTTTCTGAAACAATTTTCAAACATTTTTTTGTTGTTTGAATTTAGATGGTGCAATTTTGGTATTTTTCACTATGTTTGGCTCATGATCTCCTACAAATGACTGATTCAGATGTTTTATTGAAGACCAAAGAAAATGTAGTGCAGCTGAGGAATTTCACTTTCCGAGCATTTGCTTTTCCATTAGCTATAGTAAGTATTATTATTTTAAATTATTTATTTTTTATCATTTTTATCAACAAATTGTTAGTCAATAAATAGGTAATAGTATATAATATTGTGAAAGTAATAGTATAGTAAAGTTAGTAATAATGAAGTAAAACTTTTAACATTTTTTTATATAGAAAAAATGTATAAAAGTGAATCAATCAGCTAAACAATTTTTTTTATATATCAAGAAAAAACAGTAAACATAACTGTAATTTTAAAAGACTCTATAAGAACTGATAATATTGATTTTTAAAAAATGTAAACTCAAAAGGAGTTTTTAATATTTGTTCTTTGAAATCTTAGTACAAAAACAACTAAATAAACCACTATTTTCTGATGTTTTACAGACTGTGTCTGTCATGTTTTGGGGATTTTATAATTTTGATCGATCGTTTGTCTTCCCTACTGAGGCTGAACTTGTTGTGCCTTCATGGTGCAACCACGCTATTCATACCAATATTGCAATTTTGGTATTAGTGGAGATTGCTACCACTTGCCATGGCTACTCACATCCTGAATCAAGACGCACAGCAATTCTTGGTATAACTGTATTCGCCAGTCTCTACTTTTCATGGTAAGCCCTAATATGTTGACAATAGAGTGCCTTTTGAACATTGATTATGCTTTTATGAAATCAATGAAAGACATAATAAATTTATTCTGTAATTGATGCAGTTTGGTGCAAATATTATTTTCTCAATAAGATTGTATTTTTACATGGAATTCTAGTTAATTAGATTCATATTGTGCTAAAGTTAAAATAGTTTTCACATTATGGAACACATTTCTGATATCACTTCATGTGTTTAAATTATCAATTTTCCCAAAATGTCTACAGTCTTTGCTAGAAAATACAAATGAAATGCTGGTATGCAATTAGAACATTGTATTACATGCAATTAGAATTGTATTACTGAAAAAAGAGCAATTGGCAGAACATGATGGAAATATACATTTAGCCTTTTCTAATATTAGGCTATATCCAAGATCTTAATATTTGAATCAGACATTCAAGATTTATTGTTACAGAAATTACAGACAATAAAGATTGTGGGCTAATTATTTTGTGTCTTATACGTATCTGTTTCTTTATTTTTTATTTTACACTTCTTGTTTCTATTTTCCTTCATTCATTATTGTAATACTTCATTTCTTTTTGCAGCTACTTAGGAACTTATTTCCAACATGGTGTATGGCTTTATCCAATTTTTGAGATTCTCAATTGGTCCCAGCGAGTTCTACATATTATCTTTGCATACATTCTTATTGTGGTGTGTTACCTTTGTGGGGAAGGCCTCTCCATGAAACTTTGGGGTAAGTACTTTCAATAATTATCTCTTTCTGAATTTCATCAGATAATTTCAATACAATTCAAATTGAAGACTTGTTAATAGACTTCTTAGTTTTCATTTTGAAATGCTCATTTTCTATATACTTCACATTTAATTCACAAAATTGTACACTTGATAATATAGGCCTACATAAAAGCATAAGTCGCTTGTAGAAACCAACGAAATTAAAATCGTCTAAATGAAAACACCAGAAGTAAAATTAAGTAATTCTAATTGTTAAAAGTCTTACTTTAGAAGGGGGAAAAATGTATTTTGTCCAATATTGGGGTTCTCTTTACAAAACACTTTTTCAAAACTCTATTTTGAAAATGTTTCAAATAGTGAAGTGGATTTTTAGTGAGTGGAATTATGATGTCAATTACAACCTACTACATTATTTTTCATTTATATATAATTATCAACAACATATTGGAATTTTAAAAGAATTGACACAAATTAGCTCTTTCAATGTTATTAAAATCTATGTTAAATTCACTGTAACGAAATAAATTGTGAAGTTTGATACATATGATTGAGAAATAGTTGATAGAAATTTCCATAGCAACAGCCTTTATTTCCTTTGCATCCTCACTGCTCTCCTTATACCTTCTTTCCTAATATTATCAGGGCTTCTTTAAAGGAGCAATCTAAATAGTTTATATCTGCAAATTATTTTTATTGGTAAATAAACATGAACATAGTCAAGATTGTAATCAGTGGAGGTAGAAAAGGTATCAGCAATAAAAAAATAATAATCAACATAATTATTTAATTAATATCAAAAAATTAGAACATAAATTTAACTAGTGGTGCTACTTAATGGTGCAGACTTTCCCGTATTAGTTTTCTGTTTCCTTTGGTCTCGGCTAGCTACTGGGATTTGCCACATTCTCTTGCCAGCTGCCATCTATCGCTGCCCAAAGTACATTTTATTAATTTTTCAGTTTATCAATAGTATAAGAGATATTATTTTAAGAATATTAAAGAACAGCAAAATCTCGTCCTAAATGGCAATTTTATTTGAAAAATTTGGAACCATTTTTAAGAAAACGGTGTTTAAGCACTGCTGTAAATGCGAAATTTTAAGCTCCTGTTCACAGAGTTTTTGAAAAACATCATTAGATGTCATTTGAAGGACATTACCTCACAAATACAATGGTGTTTACAAATTTCTGGTTATGTGCATATTAATGGTGTAAGAGATATTTCAAAAAATTACATTTGTGTAAAAAAACGAAATTATACTCCAAAATGAACTTTACTTCATATTTAAGAGTGCAATTATCACTATCTGTTTGAAAAGATTGAAGAAAAATTTGGAGCCACTTTCGAGAAAATGGCGTTTGAGCGTTTTTGAAAATGCGGAATTTTGATCTGGTTTTCACAGAAAACGGTTGAGTTTTCGACAAACTTTGTTTGACATTATTTAAGGCACATGTACTCATAAATATAATAATGTGAACAGATCGCCGCTAGTGTAAATATTAAAGACGTGAGAGGCAATTAAAAAAAATTACTTTTTTGTAATTTTTGAAAAAACAAAAGAATGGAAAAATACGGTGTTTATGTTATCTCATAGAGTACTTTTATGCACTATCCATACCAAAAGTTTAAAGAAAAAATTTGGAGCCGTTTTTAAGAAATTCTTCTTTTTGCATTTTTTAAATTGCACATATTACATGCAATATTGCGTTAAAACTAGTAAAATTTTCAAAAAATGTAAATGACCTTAATGAAAGAACTCACTAAGGAAAACAAATTTTATTGGAAGAAAAAAATCTGTATCTTCAATTTTGTAGTTGTAGGAGGAGGCTGAAAGATATAATTTTACTCTAGTCTTACAAGAAATGTAAAGATAAAAATTTGAGCTGTTTTTGAGAAAATTTTGAAAATGTCTTTAGGCTTCGTGTAAAGTACCCAAACATTTTATAGAATATTTTTCAAAATCTCGAAGCTTCAACTTGAGCCAGATCAACAGAGGTTTCTTCAATTTGAAAAAAATCCTACATATGGTTTAGGCGCAGTAGTGTTCATAGACGGACAGAGGCTCAGATGGACAGACGGACATTTTGCTTCCAATTGGTTTTTCGGAATCGAAGATAGATGTATTCTGGCTACACCACTTGTTAGGGGATTTTTTCCCCTTAATTTAGCAACTAGATTTATCCCTTATTATTTTTCGTTTTCACGGCGGTGCATATTAAAGGTTTGCGAGACCTTTAAAAAATTACATTTATGTAATTTTTGCAAAAACAAAAAAATACCCCAAAATGACCCACACGTCATAGAGTGCAATTTGCAATATCCGTTCGAAAAGTTTGAAGAAAAAACTTTCAGCCATTTATGAGAAAAAGTCGTTTGAGCGTTTCTGAAAATGCGGAAATTTGAGCTAGTTTTCACAGAAAACGGATGAGTTAACTTTATACAACATTATTTAAATCACATGTATTCATAAATGTGATAATGTGAACAAATCGCCGCCAATGTAAATATTAGTGACGTGAGAGACGTAAAAATTACATTTTTGTAATTTTTGAAGAAACAAAAGAATAGAACAATTTGGTATCTGTCATCTCATAGAGTACATTAGGCACTATCCATATCAAAAGTTTAACCGTGAAAATCGCCTTAATAAGTGTATTTTACTCTATTCTTACAAAGAATTGAAAGAAAAAAATTGGAACCGTTTTTGAGAAAATTTTAAAATTTCCGGGGGGCTTCATGTAAAGTACCCCCAAATTATGAACAATGTTTTTCAAAATCGCGACGCCCCAAGTGGAATCAGATCGGCCGGGGAATATTCATTTTGGAAGAAAGCGTTCTCCTGGTTTCGGTGCTACGGTTGTTCACAGACTGACGAACGGACAGACGAATGGACGGACGGACGTTTTGAAAAGAACCACTTTTTAGGTATCAGGGGACCCCAAAACGTGTATTTCCGTTGAAATTTCGAAATCGATTTTCCGTAGCATTACATAACTTTCCCTATACTATGTATATACTCCGTATATACGTACGTATACGGGAAAGTAACTAGTGGTGCTACAGAATGGCACAGACTTTCCCGTATTACTTTTCTATTTCCTTCGGTCTCGGCTTGCTGTTCGGAATTGCCACATACTCGTGCCAGGTGTCATCTATCCTCACCCAAACTACATGTTTTTGTTATTTTCTTAATTTTTTGGTTTCCTAATGTTAGAACGGAAACATTAATTTTAAAATATTGAAAATCACAAAAACCTCGTCCTGTATGGCAATTTCCTTTAAAAATGTGTAGCCGTTTTTAAGAAAATTGCGTTTTAGCGCTACTAAAAATCCGAAATTTGAAGTTAATTTTCACAGGAAATTTTTGAGTTTTCAAAATACTTTATTTGAAGTTACTTGAATCACTTACATTCACAAATATAATTATCTTTACGAATTGCCGGTAATGTGCATATTAAAGATGTGCGAGATCTTAAAAAAAAACTACATTTATATAATTTTTGAAAAAACAAAAAAACCTAAAATAAACTTTACGTCATATTAAAGAGTGTAACTAGCACTATCCATTACAAAAGTTTGAAGAAAAAATTTGCAGACGTATATGAAAAACTGGCGTTTGAGCGTTTCTGAAACTGCGGAATTTTGAGCAACTTTTCACAGAAAACGGTTGTTTTCGAGAAACTTTACTTGACATTATTTAAAGCACATGTACTCGTAAATATAATAATGTAAACAAATCGGCACTAATGTTAATATTAACGACGTGACTCTCACGTCGTTAATATTAACATTAGTGCCGATTTGTTGTCTTGTTTGTCAAGTAAAAAAATACATTTTTCCAATTTTTGAAAAAACAAAAGAATAGAGCAATATGGCGTTTATGTCATCTCATAAGGTACATTTAGCACTATTCCTACCAAAAGTTTAAAGAAAAAATTTGGAGTCGTTTTTGAGAAAATCTTGTTTTTGTAATATTTTTAAAATTGCATATATTGCACGCAATATTGCGCGAAAACTACTAAAATGTTCAAAAAAATGTACATGACCTTAATGAAAGAACTCACTTTAGACAAATTTTATTGAAAAGAAAAATCTCTATCTTCAATTTTGTAGTTCCAGAAAGACGCCGAAAAAAAATTTTAACTTTTACAGGTTTTGAAAATTCAGAGTTATCCGTGAAAATATGACATATAAGTGTATTTTACTCTATTCTTACAAGAAATTTTTAAAAAAAATGGAGCGGTTTTTGAGAAAATTTTGAAAATGTCCGGGGGGCTTCATGTAAAGTACCCCCAAATTTTACAGAATCTTTTTCAAAATTTCAAAGCTTCGTCTAGAACCAGATCGACCGGGGATTATCCATTTTGGAAGAAATCGTGCGTATGGTTGAGGCGCTAGCAGTGTTCTGACGGACGGTCGAACGGACAGACGGACGTTTTCCTTTCAATTGGTTTTCCGGTATCAAGGACACAAAAGACGGGTTCTGGCGACATTACGTGTTAGGGATTTTTTTTCTTAATTTAGAAGCTGGTTTTATCCACTTTTTCGTCATCAGCGCCCGGCAACGAATTTCCTTCTATCGAAAATTGACAATTTTTTTCGAGCAGCATTGCATAACTTTCCCTACACCACGTGTATCACTCCGTGTATACGTACGTATATGGGAAAGTAAAAAGGAAGAAAAAATTACCAATGTGCTGTGCTAGATGAATATAAGAGAGGTAGCCTTACGTTCATTTGTTTATTTTATATCAGCGTCTTTCACAATTTCACCCTTTCTCATTCTAAAACAGTGGTAATTTTTTTCTATCCATTAATAGCTCAAAGTATTGGATTCTCCATATGTTTTTGGAACCCCCACTCTATTATTTCTGAAATCAAAGAAATTTTAAAATATACTGGTCGGAAATCATTACGAACTGACGAAAATTAACTTTTTATTGAGTTGGGGAATGTGTAAATTTAGCATTTTTTTCTAATAGTAGAAATACCATTGCTCTTTATCCCACAATCAGTATTATCCGCGCACGTTTTTTTGAGCCCTCGCTTCGTTAGTTGGGAGAGGAGTAGGGAATTTCTTTATTTTGACAAGGAATTTTATATCAAATTTGTAGTTCGTTTTTCGATGTAAAATAGTTTCTATTATGCGGGAGCGAACTTTTCTGGTCATCAGATTTTGTGTAGGCTGATGCAATAATATTTACTTATTTTCACTGATGTTGGCAAAGGAGTGGGGTAGGTATTCCGGGGCTCAAGAATACGTGCGCGTAAAATACCTACACTATTACATCGTCAATGGTTTCCATCAGTGGATGGCGAGGACTCGTTAAAGTGTCGTTAGGGCATTTAAAATGTACTACGTTTCGGTGTAAAGACGCCTGCGATGTCGCACATGTCGGTCAGATTTCTATTAGACCTTGTATTATTGTTTTTATTATGTTATGTACCTAATTCTGCATATTATACTGCTTATTGTTTGTATGTGTCTAAGTACATTATAATCATTGTTTTGAAGGGAAAAAAATTCCCTTATTTACACTTCCCAGAAATACTACATTTTCCCTATGGTCCCAAGAAAAGTGTAAAAGAACGGTTTTACTGTAAAAGGAAAGGGGACAGAAGTTCAAACATTTAGGAGAGCAGTTGCCCCCCTGTCCCTCCGTGTTTACACTCATGTTAATAACCCAGTTATAATTATATAAGTTATTACAGGACTACAAGTGAGGACTTTAAAATGACTGCAAGTAATTGCATTAAAATTAGTACATGAACCAACTTATTATATGGACCATATGCATGTAGTTGATTTTTGAAATACAATTCTGAATTTTAAGCAAGAGCTTCAATTATTCAGATTATGCAAATCCTTAATTTATTTCTTCTTTTACAGAGAACACAATGCCTGATATCTGTTCTGCAAAGAGAAAGGTTCAGTGAACTGCTTCCTCGTGTTTACTGACTTAGGTAATTATTTATTTTTCATGTTTCATTCCTCTGTATTTTCTCATTGTTAATAACATTTTTTTTCTCATATTCATTTATTTATTGTTGGTTGTGGTCTGTTAGATATGTGTTCTTTATAATTTCTCAGAAGTTTGTTAATAAAAATCTTTTCTTTGAATTTTTGTACATTTATTCCAAAATTAACTCCCATGTATCAACCAAATGACAGCATGCAAATAAAAACCAGAATGTCTAGTAGAACTGCAATGAGATTGTATTATTACAAATTCCTGTTCAGTAATATCGTAACCTTGGTAAGACATTCAATGAATATGTTGAAATGTTTGAGTGTATTTCATTTTGACACAATTTTCCTACTTCCTCAGTTAATAGTTTCATTTTTTCAGTGGATAAAGTTATGAAACTTATTTTAAAAGTTACAATATTCTTAATATTACTTCAAAAGGTGTACCTTGTGAGGTATTACTTCTAAGAGGGTTGTGTTTATTTTGGCAACTTTGGTATTTTAATGAGTGCCATGGGCAGATCTAGAGGTGAGGGTCAATTTCAGTTCAGATTTTTGAAATAGGAATTTTTTTTATTTGTTACCATTAAATAACAATACGATAATATTAATGAGAATCCTGTTTTGGATGTGATGAGATCTATATATAGTAATTATTTTCAATAAATTCAGTAAAATTGCATGGCCTCCTTGGCCCCTTGGGACCATCACTCATGAGTGCACACTGCGAATTGGTTTGATGTGTGAAAAGAAATAAGCTCCTAAAATTTCAGCCAAATTAGTTCATATTATTTCATGTCCCACATGATATTTGAGTTTTGAAAGGGATTTATCATAAGTTTTGAGGGTTTTTAAGGACTGGCATTTTTTCTTTTCCAACATTTTTGCTTAAAACTTTGTATTCCAGTGTTTTGGGGGCCACTGAACATGAATCAATGCACAAAAATTTTGCCATTTGGCAATTACTAATGTTAGTCATCATCCTAAACCTATGTGAAACACTAAGCTCTACTATAATGATTTTTTTTAATGTTGCCACACATTAACACATTGGATGGAGAAACATAAGATGTATGCCCACACACAGCAAATTTCATCCTTAAAGTGATCTTGTTACTAAATGACAATTATATTAAATATTGATATGAAGATGAAGATTATATTCAAAGCTGTATGTGTGGCACAAATGAAATTTTTAAGATAAATTTAATCTTCGAAATATAAATTGATATATTATTTTTCATATAAATAACTGGTTCCTTTTTATGAGTGTTTGATCTGTAGCGAAGAATCACCATAAAAATTAACCTGTTACACGAAGAATCACCATAAAAATGATTTCAAAAAGCATTTATGTACTCTTGAAGATGGAAGATTGGAAACTCATATTTCTTGAGACAACAATTTTTAACTTTATTGGCCCTTGAACTGAATAATGGCTACTGTGAAATAGATCAAAATAAAGGAACCTAGGTGAAAGTTTAATTTTCCAATGAATTCAGAGCCATTGAGAATTTAAAACTTTGAATGCTGTCAGTTGGTTCATTATTCATTACATTACCTTAGTTGATGCCTCTGATTTTAATTGATCTCTCATCAGAAATTGACACAAAATTTACATTACTAGTCTGAAAACATATTTAAAAAAATATTTCAATGTTCAATTGAAAAACAATTTTTAAAATAATATTTGAATTATTGTTCATAATTTCTTTTGTATATGTTATTGAACATACAATAAATGTTTCTTGAAAAATGTTGTGCTTTTTATTGTAGTTAGTGTTCATGTTTCCTTCAATTTGTATCTTTATCCAATTTATTATTACCCTTTTTTTGTCATTTATCGTCTAGAAAGATCATTGACTGAAACTTAAAATTTCCTGCAGCCTTTACCTGGTAAGGTGAATTTGTTTGTTTTCATCCTCATGTGATGAAATATAGATTCTGTGTTGGGATTGGCTAGTTTTTCCCAAGCTTTGAAGACTTGTCTGGGATTGGTTGAAAGAGAAAGCTTCAATAACACCCTGACCTTCCTTATAACAGCAAAGTGACAGGTGGGGTGTCAGTCTGTGCCAGCAACCTGAGCTGGGCATATCCAAGTGTGGAGTTAGGAATTTATAGTGCCTGTTCTGAGTGAATATTCATTAATAAACACCAGGGAAAAAAAAATAATCTGAAGAAACTGTAGAAAAAGGATAGTTTGTCATTTATTTTTTGTCTCAAAAAATTACTAATTTTCTTTAATAATGTCAAAATGGTTGGGCTCCATACGTGGACACCGCTTCAGCACATTTTTTCATCTTGCTGCTTTAATACATCATATGTTTGTGATCTATTACACGACGTTTGTGATTGATGTGGAAGATCACATTCACAAATACAAGTATATTCGTGTTATGGCTGAATTCTCATACCGCTTTTTTACCTCCTGGAACTTTGTAAGTATGCATTTTTAACTCTTTTGTTTATAAGATTACGTTTTATTAAATATTGTAACTCAAGTAATAATGTTAATCTTCAAATTTAAGATTTTCTGAAACAATATTCGTTCTTTTGTGTTGTTTGTCATTTAGGTGGTGCAATGTTGGTATTTTTCATTGTGTTTGGCTCATGATCTCTTACAAATGACAGACTCAGAAGTTTTATTAAAGGCCAAAGAAAATGTAGTGCGTCTGAGGAATTTCACTTTTCGAGCATTTGCTTTTCCATTGGCTTTAGTAAGTGTTATTTTAAATTAATTATATTTTTAATCATTTTTATTAACAGCCTTTTTGTCGGTTCTAATGATTTTAAAATAATATTGTTATTTTCATTCTGTAAGAAATTTAATTCCAAAATAAATGTTGAATATTTTTGTTTGTGTTAAAAATATTTTTATAAAATTAAATAAATCATTGCTCTCAATGTTTTACAGACTGTGTCTGTCTTATTTTGGGGATTTTATAATTTTGATCAATCATTGGTCTTTCCTGCTGAGGCTGAACTTGTTGTGCCTTCATGGTGCAACCATGCTATTCATACCAACATTGCAATTTTGGTGTTAGTGGAGATTGCAACCACTTGCCATGGTTACTCACATCCTGAATCAAGGCGTACAGCAATACTTTGTATAACTGTATTTGCCTGTGTCTACTATTCATGGTAAGCCCTAGTATATTGACAATAAGGTAACTTTTTGAATTTTGGTAATGTTTTAATGAAACATTACCAAAGACACAATTAATTATTTATTACACAAAGAAAGACACAATTGATATATTTTGTATCTGCTTCAGTTGGATCCACTTAGTGTATAAGATCAGTAACATTTTTTCAATAGAACTATTTTTACAAAGAATTCCAGTTAATTAGAACAATATTTTCTTATAATTGGGCAAAACTTACAAAAGCTTTCACATCTGGAAATGTTCATTGTGATATCAGTTGGTGAGTTTATTTATAATTAAGACACAATTAATTATAATAAATAACATAATTCACAAATCTAAACAAGAGAAGTTGTTTTATTTGAATATGCTTTGAGTGCACATATGTGCCTTTCTGTCATTTGACAGACTGATAAATTGACATGATCTCCATTTTAAAATCTACGTTACATTAAAAAGAACATCTTTTTTTGCTTAACAGCCATAACAACTTGATCAGTATGATCTGAAGAACAAGATACTAAATTTTCAGACAATTTGACCGAAACCTCATTTTCATAAGATTTGTGCAAGGTTCTTTTATGATTTATAAAAGAAAAAGTGACAAAATAAAGTTTTCATGTACTTTTTCAATGTTTGAAATCAAGTATTTTAGCAATTAAATATTTCGTCCAAAATAGTTTTAATGTTTGTATATCCTTATTGTGGCGATTCAACTGTTGTGTGCTCCAAAAGGAAGATTGTAGATTAATACATGGACTTCGGTTTTCTTTCATTTCAAGAAATGTGTTTAGTAACTAATATTTCATCATCAGCTGCAAGGATTAGACTTGTTCAGTCTGTTCAGGCTCCTGAAAACTGCTCTCTCCATCTTCTCAGTGGTCTTCCCACATTTCTTCTCCCATTTGGCTTGTAGTTCAAGGCAACTTTGACTATCCTCTCTTCAGGCATTCCTAATGCATGATTTTTCCATTTTTCTCTATATTCTTAAATATTGTCATTCACATTTAAAATTTTTAATTCATTTCTAATTTCTTCGCGTGATCAAGAAGTGTATAACTTGCTACTGTTCGAAGAAACTTCATTTCAGACAATTCTAACATTCTAATTTGGTCTTAAGTTAATGTCCCACATTCACTCCCATATAACAGCATGGGTAGGGCCGTTGTTTTGAAGAGTTTCAGTATAGTTTCTTTTCTGACTTTATTTTTCGAAGTTCGAGGTATTGTGCCACAGAAGTGTCTATATCTGTTTAATTTTACTTCAAATCATTATTTTTGTGGTATGTTATTAAGCCAAGGTAATTAAATTCATTTACTTCTTCTATTATATTATTTCCTAGGACTATTTTTGCTCTTATTGGCTCACAACCTCTAAATGCCATGATTTTAGTTTTGTCTATTGACATAATCATATTATATTGCTTAGCTATATTATCTAATTTTATGTTGCTTCTTGGATACTGTCTTCTGTGGAGCCTATAATAACTTGATCATCTACAAACAATACTATGGTAATATTTACATTATTTAACACAAATTGTCTATTTTAAATTTTTAGCCACTCATTTATGACTTCGTCAATATATATGTTAAATAAGGTAGGGGACAATGGACACCCTTGTCTTACACCTTGATTAATGATTGCAGTTTGTTTTCCATTTCTTGTTGTCATTATTTTGTTTTCTCTACACAGGCTCTGTATAGCTCTTATTAGATGTTTTGATACCCCTTTCTTTTTTAATGTTTTCCATAGTAGTGTCCTCCTCCTAACTTTATCAAAAGCCTTCTCATAGTCGATGAACAGGTAGAAGGTTGGTAAATTTGGTTCATGTCTTTTCTCAGTTAATTGGGTAGTTATAAATATACAATCACTGCAAGATCCTCCTCTCCTAAATTCATGTTATGCTTCTGAGATTTTTTTTCATTAATGGTGTTAGTCTTCTTCCTATTATATTAGCATAGATTTTATAGCATGAGTTTAATAAGCTTATTTCTCTATAATTGCTACATAATGTTCTGTCTCCTTTTTATATATAGAATGGATATATGCTTCATTCAATTCTTCTGGAACATATCCTTCATGCCAACATGTATTTATGAAAGCCACTAATCTTAGTTTAAACTGTAGGGTTGCATACTTTATTAGTTCTACTTTCAAGTAATCTGTACCTGCAGATTTTTGCTGCAGGTATTAATATTTGTTTCATTAAATTTTTAGAATTATGACATACATTGTAACATCTGCTACAAACATTGTTTAAGTATAAAAGTGCACTTGTTTTATAATGTTCTTTAAGTTGACACTGTAATGACAAAGCTTCTATAAATACAATTTAATATTTATTTTAAATAAGAGTTTTTGAGTATTAGAGTGTTAGTTTTAATTACATATAACACACACTTTATTCACTTTTTGAAACTAAACAATTAGATTGATACAATTATTTTGATAAGATTCTTATATTTTAGGTTTTACTATATAATGATTTGTTACTTTTTTTCATTGTACTATTAATTACTCTTTTTTTTCTTCTAAAGAATACATTATTTGTAGTGGTTGTCTAAAATCATATAATTTTATTCAGTCAGGCTTTTCTAATTAATTTTATTTGCCAATGAGAAAATAATCAGAAATAAGCATATAGCATTCAATTTAGTTTAAAGAGATACTAGATCTTCAGCTGCAAGAGTTGTTAAATATAGAGAAAATTTGAAGAACGAAAATCCAGGAAAATGGAAAGAATTTCTTGAGAAAAAATATTGAAAAGATAAGAGGATAAAAAATGTCTAAAAGATGAAAAGATGCTAAAAGAGAAATAAGAATAAATGTTCAGAATTGACATACAAAGATATCTCCAGAGAAGCATGATTCCAAAAAAAAGAAAATGTCAAAGAGTTTTTTGAATCAGATGAAGTAAGCTGGCAAGCACCAGGTAAAAGGGAATGTGTCTGTTGAAAACAACACAACAACAACAAACAAAAAAGAAGTAGGACAGAAGGTTCAAATGCAAAAACACCACCTACTTTTGACTATTGCAGAAGTTCACACACTTTACGTGAAAAAACAAAAATTAAAGTTCTTGTTCTGTTGAGCTCTGACCATGTGAAGACTCGCCGATACCCTGAATGAAGCTTTTTCCCACATTTGTGAATTTTCATTAACCCAAAAATCAATTCTCGAGATGAAGTGCAATAGTATTGAAAGTGCATGGTAAATAAGTGCAAAACGTGTAAGTGGGGTGTTAGGACATTAAATTTCCAAATTGTGATGTTGAAGGTGCAAGATTTTTTCTAAACAAGAAATGGGAATCAGTGAAAAATATCTGGGAGTAGGAACTGCCATAATTTTGAATGATTTGATGAGAAACCTTTTTTGGCGAGCTTTACTTAGAAGATACTCAGAATGAAAGGAAATACCAATTGTTTCCTAAGAAAGCAATATAAATTTACAGTAATTATAATTAATATAATTTTATGTTATTAAGAGAAATTAACGTGAAATGTTGCTTTAAGTTGTCATGTGTAACATCCATAATAAATTAGGGTGTAAGTAAGTGTATTGGTAAGAATATAATTTAAAAAAATCAATTTCATTATTATCTGCTAAATAATTTGTGAACACCAACTTCTTGAAACATACTGAAAAATTCAAAACAATTTTATTATATTTGATGTAGTAAGGTTGTAATTTTGCTTAGATAATTCAACAGCCCTAAAAGGACTTCCCAAATTTCGTAACATCCTAACAACTATTCTTTCAATATCTTTGAAATTAATAAAAGAAAATAATAGAAAATATGCTAAAATGAAGTCATTTCTTTACTATAACAATATATTATGATAAAAAAATACACTAAATTCTCCTTGAAATATTTAAGAACAAAAAGGTGTTGAAATGCAAGATTCGCAAAAAATGTGTAATGCTGAAAGGTAATGTGTGTGGTAGAGCCCTATTTAAAATTATGGTGAAGTGTAATTCTTTAGATTTAACCTGTTTTAATCTTTAATCACACAGTTGGATTATTTGAATAGGCATTCTAGACATTACTATGTTTGGTCATTGGAAATTATTAGGAAGAGAGATTGTGAGTTGTTAAATTTGGACTTACTAGCACCTAAGTTTCTTTTATGTTTATTTCACACCTATTGTTTCTGTTACCTTTCATTAACATTGTATAAACCATTATTTTTTGTAGTTATTTGGGAACATATTTCCAACATGGTGTATGGTTGTATCCTATTCATGAAATTCTCAATTGGTCCCAACGAGTCATACATATTATATTTTCATATATTCTTACTGTGGTGTGTTATCTTTGTGGGGAAGGCCTCTCCATGAAACTTTGGGGTAAGTACTTTCAATAATTTTCTCCTTCTGGATTTCATCAGAGAGCTCATTGTTATACAAGATAGTCTTATTCATGGATATCTTAGTTTTCATTCAGAAATACCATATGGACCATAGTCTTGAGATATATATTTTTAATTACATATAATTTTTAATGTTTTGTTTCATTTATTCAGATCATGCAAATCATGAACCCCCCACCCACACTTTCTTCTCCTATTAAATGTACCTCAAAAATTAATTTGTATTATTGTAAAGTCAATAACATAAATTAGTTTCTTACTCATTGGTGTAATTTTTGTTTTAACAATTGACATAAGGCCAATAAAGTCTCTGAAATAGTATGTAATTGTCTTTAAATTGTATCAATTAATTTAATAATAATTATATTAATTATTATTATATTAATTATACAAATTTAATAATTTATTATATTGATTTGATTTAGTCATAAAATTCAGGCATTTATTTTTACTAAAACAGGGATGCGAAGAGCATTGATTCTGGGTAAAATAATGCTGCAAAAAGGCATGTGAACAATGGCATGTGACCATTAGAATGGATTTTTGGTGAAACAATTTATAGGCCAAAGTAAAATGGTTCAAATCTTTTTTTAAGAACTTACATGGTAGAAAACAATCGTCTTTGTAATCTCAATTGCCCGAAACTATCACACATTTATTTTTGCACTTCACCTATCAGAAAGAATGTTTTTCAGCTTCACTTCTGAGCATTATTCTTAGATGCACTCTTATTTTGGTATGATGACTTTTAATTTGATTCTATCAGTATAAAATGCTATTGTGGACTAAACTATTGACTCCTTGAATGATGTTAATGAAAATATTGCTATTGTTTTCTTTCTTCCAACTTGGGTAATCGCCAGTACAGGAAAGGGCAATATCATGTACAGAGAACTTGGAGTTAGAGGTCTTACACAAGGGTGGGATGGGATCCATTGGGATGAAAGAAAATCTGTCAGTATTAATGAAAGATATCACGATAGATATCATCTCGCTTACTCATTGGGATTTTCACACTTAATTGAAACCAGTGACAGAAAAAAAGGAAAGGAAGAAAGGGGGTGAGAGAGAGAAAAAAGACACAAAAGAAAGAAAATAAGGCAAATTATTAAAACTAGACATCAAAAACTACATTGAAAAATTTCTAAAACAACTACAGAAGCATAGTTAAGTTGTTCTTATTGTAAAAACCCTTAAATAACGATAATAACAAGACATTTTACCAAATGTCCAGGCTTCAAATATACAGATATTTATGATTGCATTTTCTAAGTTTCAAATCCATCATTTGAAGTGGTGGTTGTTTGAAAACTCAAAACTTTTGTGTAAAATAAGCTGAAAATTGTGCATTTTCAGAAAGGCACAAATTATATTTTCAAATAACATAGCTTCAAAACTTTCAAAATGAATTCTCTAATAAGTCCAGATTATGATCTTCTGTAATATTCGTAGTCACATTTCAGAGGACCAAAAAACTGAGAAAATATGAAAAAATGTCTTTTAGGTGTTTGTATGTTGCAGCTGGGAAGAGAGTAGGGCAAAATCGAAAAGCTAGCCCAGATGAAAGAAGATAAAAAAAAGATCCAGTATGACGATGTCTTAGCCATTCTGAAGCACCATTCATGATTACATGTTTTAACTTCTCCTTGAATTACTAAATAAACAGTAAAGTCTTGATAGGAATGCTTGAAAAATTTGTGAAATCAATTGGTAGCAACAACTTTAGTTAAATTTGAATCCTGCTTTCCTTTCACCTCCATTTCTAAATGTTACATGGGTTTTTTCAAAAGAGCAATAAAAATAGTTTAATTCTGCAAAATATTTTCTTGGTTTCATAAAACTGATTTAATGATATAACTTACCTTTAAAGACTTTTAAAGGCCATTTTAAAAGTTGATGTATGACATTTTCCATTAGGTTTATATTTTATGATTTCTTAAATAAAATGAATACATAAACAAATCCTAATAAATGTCCCATATTCATAAAGTGTACCTTATTCTTAAAGAACATACAATTTTGAATTTATCTTCCTTCATTTATTCAGATATGCAAATCATTAATGTACGTCTTCTTTTACAGAGAACACAGTGCCTGAAATCCAATCTGCAAAGAGAAAGATTCAGTAAACTGATCACTCCTGTTTATTATTTTAAGTATTTATTCCTCATATTTCATACCTCAATATTTTTATCATTGTTAATAACATTCACTTTCTCATATTTATTTGTTGTTGGTTATGGCCTGTTAGATATTTTTGATAGTTTCTCTTAAGTTTGTAAATAAAAGACTTTTCTTTGAATGTTTGTACATTTATTTATAAATTAACTATCTATTCTTAAGAATAATTAACTAAGAAATTGCAAATTAATATCAGAAGATCTACTCGAACTTGAATTTAATAATGTTAAAATATAGCCACTAATGTTGTCACTTTGGTAAGACTGTGAAAGACATTTAATGAAGATTTTATAATGTTAAGTAACTCATTTTGACACAGTTTTCTACGTCAGTTGCATACTTAAAATGAGATTATAGTACTCGTATACTGTATGTACGTACATTCAAAAGTCATCATATCATTATCATCATCATCATCATCATCATCATCACAAAGTCATACGTAAGAAAAGTTATGTAATGCTGCGCGAAAAAATGTCGATTTTCGGCAGAAAAACTCTTATTACAGGGACCTGGTATCGAAAAAGTGGATAAATCCAGTTGCTAAATTAAGAAAAAAATCTCTTAACACGTCGTGCAGCCAGAAACCCTGTTTTGTATGTCTGATACCGAAAAAAAACAATTGAAAGCAAAACGTCTGCCCTTCTGTCTCTGTGAACAACGCTAGCGACTAGACCGTTCAGCCGAATTACTCCAAAATTGATACTCCCTGATCGATCTGACTGATCTCGCGGCCCCTTGCATTTGAAACCGATATTTTAATTTTGGGGGGTACTTTACATGAAGCCCCTGGGACATTTTCAAAATTTTCCAAAAAATGGCGCCAACAATTTTGACAAAATTATGTTGCTGAATAGTCTGAAGGTCATTTAGGAGAAAGTCTCATGTAGGTTTAAAACTCTGATTTTTTTAAAATTGAAAAAAATCCAAATTTTTTCGGCATCTTCCTACAACTACAATTATGAAGATACCAGTGGCGAAGCGTCAATTATGAAGATGCTGAGCGTTCTCATGTAAAATATTAATCAAAGAAGCCTAAATATTGTATTGATAATTTTCCAAGTGAGCGAAACACGTTTTGTATTAATTTTAAAGTGATTTCCTATGATTGAATTCCGCGCATTTACACAAGCTGGCCTCTGATTGCTCGGACGCTAAAATGCTTATAGCGTCTGCCGGGAGATTGCGACCAGCAATGACTCATGCGCAGACGGCGAGGTTCTCCCCTCCTTCCTTCATCCCTGCCACTGGATTCACGTGTCCCGAAAAGCTAGCATACGGCTGAGAAAAGGCTTGAGAAAGTTGCTCGTTTGTGCACGAGAGCGCAGCACACTTCAGGTTGTCAGAGAAATATTTTTTCTCTCTCACTCGTGATTCTGTGCTTGGTCATGGGCACAAACAGTAGATATAATGCTTACCTATTAATTCTCAATTAATATCTAAGAAATTGAATTCGTATTTAAATATATTTTATTTTGGTTCGAAATATATCAATTCACAAGTGATCTTATTGTCAATCGCGCATGAGAACTAAAGCTGAACTATTTCATAATTTGCTTTCAAGAAGCCTTCTGACATAAATCTGTTGAAGTAGTGTAACATTTGTTTCAATTACAGATTCTAGAGAACTTTGAGAATCATGATGTCTTCAGTTGGCGTTATTGTTGAGCATCCCCAAACGCGCGAGTCTCGCTACGCCACTGGAAGATACAATATTTTTTCTTAATGAAATGTGTTCATAAAAACAGGTCTTCAAATAAAGAGATGTTACATTTTTCAAAAACATAAGTATTTTTGCGAAAATTTGTTTCAAACATAAACAATTTTTAAGCCATTTTTTTTCTTAAAAACCGCACGTCATTTTATTAAATTGAGACCTAAGATAGCATAAAGGAAACTTAAGTGAATTGTGCAGATTTCATATTCGTTAAAATGCCTCATTCTGCATAAATTTTAAAAAATTAAAAAGTTTCGGCGTCTTTCTACAACTACAAGTGTGAAGATACAATTGTTTTTGTTAATGAAATATGCTCATCAAAAACAGATCTTCAAATTAGGTCATGTTGAATTTTTTGAAAATATGAGTAGTTTCTCTATAATTTCCTGACAAACATATTAGCCTGCCAGAAATTCACTGCGCTTCGTTTTCGGCGTCTTCTTACAACTATAATTGTGAAAATACAATTTTTTCCTCAATGAAATGTATTTTTCAAAACTACATCTTCAAATAAGGTCATTTTTAATTTTTTGAAAATACGAGTAGTTTTTCTATAATTTCATGACAAATATAATAGCCCGCTGCAAATTTACTGTGCTTCAGACAGCTGGATGCGTCGTAAATTAGAATTTGCAATTTTGTATATTAATTCTTTGTTCGTTTCTTACAAACGACCTTTTGTTATACATTTACACATTAATCTCTTAGAAATTATTTATTTTAAAATATTTGAAATAAAAATTACTAGCTCTCAGAGAATAGCGACAATGCAGGGAATGCAACAATGGAATTCCGTTTCGCGCTCGCGAATTTCTGTAAATTACGTGTCATTGTTGTGACTTGATGTAGCTGTAAGAAAAGGAGTTATAATTGTCAAAATTATGTTGATATTCGCATGAAATAATTATATATTATATTATAATAATATTAAATAATTATATATATTATATTATTATTATTATTATTATTATTATATTCGCATATTTAATTTTCGCACCGAAATGCTGTAACATTTGTAGTGAGTACAGTATTTTTGTATGGTTTTAGAATACTCTTCTCTAATCATGGCCCTATGAAATGCATTTCTGTATTGTCCGGGGTATCAAGCTTCTTTTTCCAATACAAATTTACAAACTTTTGTATTATATTTGTATGCAGTTGTCGAATTTACATAGTTCTGACAACATTGCGATGGAAACAGTGAGTTGTTCGCTTCTTCGCTTCTTGGTCGAATTGGACGTAATAGCTAAGATGTTAGTAGCGCAGAAAGTACAATATTTCAATACTACGTAGCTGTTTCCAATAATGCGGGAAAGTATGCGCTGTTGTAGCACCACTAGCTTTTTAATGTTACATTATGTAACATTAATACGTAGTAATACATGTATGTAACATAATGTATACATTCTTAATTTCACTATATTCTCACACTTTCTATATGGGTGATCGGCAATAATCGGAATCTATATGGGATTTCGGCAACTTTGTAATTTTAGTGAGTGCCTGTGGCAGATCCAAAGAATTGAAGAAGAAGAAGGTTAATTTCAGTTCAGACCCCCAGAAATATTATACTTTCCCATATACGGAGTACTATACGTAGAATAGGGAATGTTATGTAATGCTGCACGAAAAAACGGCGGATTTTCGTCAGAAAAACTCTTATTAAAGGGCCCTGGTAACGAAAAAGTGGGGAAAAAAATCCAGTTGCTAACATCCAGCGGATGAGTCCAGTAAAAAGTGGAAAAGTCCAGCTCGTGGCTTGGCACGGTGCCGCGAGGAGTGCCACTGCAACCAGGAGAAGACCTTGATACCACTGACCTAGGCAGTTGCCAACATTTCGGTTGTCACAGTGCGACATTCCTCAGATCGAAAAACATGGAAGTCGACTACGCAAGGGTTTATGAAGAGTGGGGTTTCCGTCCACGTGGTGTCGTTGGTCGGTCGATCAACCATGCGGTCCACTTCCACGAATTTCACCTTGAGGAAGGTCGCAGAATGACGGCCGAAACGTCTTTGACGCGGCGTCTCCTGGGCAGCCAAGAAGGTACTGACTCCAGCGGACAAAGCCTTCGCTTTCTTTTGAGAGAGAAGATATTCGTCTTCCTCTACACCGCCTCTTCCACACCAAGCTTCGTGCAACGATTCATGATATCGTATTCCGTAGAGATCGTTTTATCGGGAGCGTTATAGTGGGCGAGTCGGAAGTGCATCCAAGTGCATCATTGTTTCGGAAGGCGTGGTCAGATCAGAATCAGCGAATTTTATCTGCAACCAGCCTGATGTAGCATCTAAACGACTGACGAGCGAAAACATATCAGCGCCCGCGCGCCAGCTGCCCTCCCCCTCTATCTCGCTCCTTGCGTCAATCGAAGTGCGACGTCACAAATGACGTGGGCTAACAGTCTTTGTGTACGTTAGGACCAATCTCTGCTGGTTACGAAATTGCTTTTATTTTTGTTTGGGTTTTAACTTTATACGGTGTTATGTGAGTATTGATCATAATGCACCAAGAAAAACTAAGAACTCAGCAAACACTGTATAGTATTGCATTGAAGGTTAAAAACGCAAGCCACATTGACATATATGACGATACCGTGTGAATATACTGGAATGCCTTCTGATAATGAATATCCCTAACAATCCTAAGTAGATCTTTAGTACTATACTGCGATTTTTGTAGGAAGAGCTCTCAAGGCCACTCAAATCCCATCTTCGCGATGGAATATGTCACGGCATTTCGTGTCATTCGCAGTCGTTCCGCTAGATTTCGCACGATCGCGACCGTATGAAGCAGTGCTTGCGATCATGCGACTTCTACCGGCAAGACCGAGAAAAGACGCCAAATGCCGTGACATATTCCATCGCGAAGATGGGATTTGAGTGGCCTTGAGAGCTCTTCCTACAAAAATCGCAGTATATATGTAGTACTACATCAACGTGTTTCGTTCAGGTTGTACATGCACGTATGTTTTACTTTCTCGTATACGTACGTACCGAGTATATACGTAGTAGAGAAAAAGTTATGTAATGCTGCTGAAAATCGATTAAGAGATTTAAACGGAAATACACGTTTTGGGGTTCCCTGATACTTTTCTTTCTTTCTTTCTTTCTTTTTTTCTCAAAACGTCCGTCCGTCTGTGAACGCCATTAACGCCTAAACCATACGTACGACTTCTTCCAAAATGGATATTCTCCGGTCGATCTGGCTTGGGTTCTGTACTTGAAGAACATTTTCAAAATTTCCTCAAAAATTGCCCCAAATTGTTTCTTTAAATTTCTTGTAAAAATAGAGTAAAATATTATAAAGGTCCGATTTTCACTGTTAACTATTCATTTTCAAAAATTGAAAAAGTTTGAAATTTTCTCGGCATTTTTCTCCAACTACAAAATTGCAGATAGAAATTTTTCCTTCAAATAAAATTTGTTCCTCATAGTGAGTTCTTTCTTTAAGGTCATGCACATTTTTTTGAAAATTTTAGTAGTTTTCGCGCAATATTGCATGCAATATGTGCAATTTAAAAAAATACAAAAACCAGATTTTCTCAAAAAGGGCTCCAAATTTTTTCTTTGAACTTTTGGTAGGGATAGTGACATGTTATCTATTAGATGACATAAACGCCATATTGCTTCATTTTTTTCAAAATTTACAAAAATAATTTTTCGACTTGTCTCTCGCGTCGTTAATATTTGCATTCGCGGCGATTTGTTGACATTATTATGTTAATGAGTACATGTACTTTAAATAACTTCAAGTAAAGTTTCTCGAAAACTCAACATTTTCTATGAAAACTAGCTCAAAATCCCGCGTTTTCAGAAACGCTCAAACGTCATTTTTTGATAAATGACTCCAATTTTTTTCTTCAAAATTTGGAACGGATAGTGGTAATTGCACTCTTTAATATGACGTAAAGTTTATTTTGATTCTTTTTTTTTGTTTTGTTTTTCAAAAATTACACAAACGTAATTTTTTTATCTCTCACATCTTTAATATGCACATTACTAGCAATTTTTAAACATCATTATATTTGTGATTGTGTGAATTCTTCAATTGGCTTCAAATGAGTATTTTTGAAAACTCAAAAAGTTTGTGAAAAAGAGCTGCAAATTTCGCATTTTTAGGAGCTCTTAAACACCATTTTCATAAAAACTGCTACAAATTTTTAAAAGAAAATTGTCATTTAGGACGAGCTTTTTGTTTTCTTCAATATTCTAAAGTTAATATTTCCGTTCTACCGTTAGGAAACCGAAAAAACTGAGAAAATGTCAAAAAAATGCACTTTGGGGGGCGATAGATGGCAGGTGGTTTTCTCAATGAAATGTATTTATCAAAACTACATCTTCAAATAAGGTCATGCTTAATTTTTTGAAAGTACGAGTAGTTTCTCAATAATTTCGTGACAAACATAATATCCCGCTGCAAATTTACTATGCTTCAAACTGTCGGATGCGCCGTAAATTAGAATTTGCAATTTTCATATTATTTCTTTGTTCGTTTCTTGCATTCGATCCTTTTGTTATACATTTACACGTTAATCTTTTAGAAATTATTTATTTTGAAATAAAAATTGCTAGCTCTTTAAGGGAGTATCGACAATGCAGGGAATGCAACAATGGAATTCCGTTTCGCGGTCGCGAATTTTACAACAAACAAAGATGTAGATCAAGGTAGAGAAATTCTACAATCATCGTTAGATACATTTATAAATTGGTGCTCAAAATGGCAAATAAAAATAAACCCCACTAAATCACAACCCAGTATATTTACGCTACGACGACCTAAAATGCCAAACCCACTAATCATTAAAAATGTAAATTTAAAATGGATCAAAAAAGATCAACCAGTAAGATATTTAAGAGCACTTCTTGACCAAAAACTAACGTGGAAGTATCACATTAAAGAAATAGCCAATAAAACATACGTGAAAATTGCAAAACTATATCCACTTATAAATAACCACTCAAGACTAAGCATAGAAAATGGGATAACTATATTCAAATCCATTATCAGACCATCGCTTACTTACGCCTGCCCAGTCTGGGTGGAGCCGGAAAAAGTAATTTGGAGAAAATTCAGGTAGTTCAAAACAAATTTTTAAGGCGCATAATTAAAGCACCATGGTACGTGTCAAATAGACAAATAAGAAACGAGTTGAACATAGAAAATATAACTACTTTCATTAGTAAACTATCAGCAAAATTTTTTGAAGCATTACCAGAAGCAGAATGCGTTAAAAACTTCAATCTAGGACGATCAGCAGAAGACATAAAAATTATTTCAAGGCTCCCCAAGGACAAACTACGCCCTCCATAAACATTCAAATAAGAAAGCAAATTGAATAAAAAAATGATAAACTTACAGACATTACATTCAATGATAGAATACTACAAATTCAAAATGAAGTTTAAAAAAAATAAAAAAATTCAAACACTAAATCATAACAAAGTGAGAGGGAGCTTCAAATAAATGAACTCCCCGCCTGCCTATGCCCTAACCCTGTTCTAGTGTTAAATAATTAAAAGCTCTGTAAAATCAATGGATTGAACAGACAGAAAATAAAGCTGTTAAAAAAAAATTCTGTGAATTTCGTGCCATTGTTGTGACTTGTGTAGCTGTATGAAAAGGAGTTATAATTGTCAAATTCATGTAGATGTAGCATGAAAATATTTAGATTTTGCATCAAATGCTGTATCATTTGTAATGAGTAAAGTATTTGTTGCATGGTTTTAGAATAGCCTACTCTTCTCAAATCATGACCCTATGAAATGCATTTCTATATTGTCTGGATTATCAGATTTCTTTTTCCAATACAACTTTACAAAACTTTTGTATTATATTTGTATGCAGTTGTGGAATTCACATAGTTTTGAAAACACTGCGATGGAAACAGTGAGTTCATCGCTTCTTGGATGAATTCGACGTTTTCATAACTTAATAGCGCAGAAATTGCAATATTTCAATACAATGTAGCTGTTTCCAATAACGGGAAAGTTTGTGCTGTTGTAGCACCACTAGGTTATCACTTGCACATGTGCAGAAGATGAGTGTTTCTCCCAATTGCTGTGCGTTTGCCGTGCATAAAATCCTTATTTAAATCTTCAAATTACGTAAACTGAAAGTGGCAGAGCTCAGACAGAAGTTATCTGACTGGGTAACGGATCACTGCAAGGAGACCAAAGCCATTATTATATAAGCTATTCCCAGGCAATAGATAAAAATGGCCCGGAAAATAAGACATTTCCTCGTATTTCGTGACATCACCTTGCTTGTTTTGAGAACTGTGCCAACCAGAAATGGATTCATCACAGGTCCGTAGCCAGAATCAAAATTGGGGAGGGTGAAAGTATAATAGGAGTGGCTCAGCCACCTCTATTCCGTGGATTGAAATTTATCATTACAATGTGGAATGAAATAAAATTCATTAATTTATTTATTCATTAGGAAGTCACGACTGCAATATTTGGCTATTCTTTAATCATTACAAAATATTCGCGTCATTGGCTGAAAGTTTTAATTTCCAACAGTTGGATTCTTTTAATGTTTTTGTTAAATTTAAAACTTCAGAAAACTGAAGGATTGCAGACTTTATGTGACGAGCGTGAGTGTGATTGTTGTTTCCTGGTATAATAATTATTGAATGTTAAAAAAACAGTCCAAAACACAATTTTTCAGGAGAGCAAAAAAACGTTCCCCGACGAAATTTGTAGGTATTTGAAGCATGAAAATTGTTGTGCGCTTCCTCAAGCTATTGTAATCACTGATGAACGGTTGAGTGGAGTCCGAGCTCGAACCATATTGTGGAAATTATTGGATAAATTGGCTGGACTACAGTGGGATTTTTTTCTTTAAAAAAATGAGAAATTTGTGTATCAAAATTATTTATTTGGAGCAGTAATTTACAGTATTTGAAGGAATAATGCAATAAGTTAATGAACTTAACAAATTTGGGATATTACTGACAAAATTATTGTTCTTCGCTTGCTGTTATCATTATCAATGTTTTTCCTTTTACACATCATCTGCCACGAATGAGAAATTTAGATACAAACCTCTGTTAGCGTTGATTGTAAATATTTAGACAACTTCTGAATATTCCTTTGTTCTTCTCCTTTGTGTGCTTCTCCTTGAACCTTCTTTGCTCTTACTACTTCCTCTTTCCTTTCTTTCTTTGGTTTATGTCTCTTTCCACTCTGTTCTTTCCACATCTGTCGTAGAATCCATTTCTTAGCTGTTTCTCTCTCCTGTGCTTTCTCAGATTTACAACAAAAAGGACGTATAGGTCACAAGAACAGGTCAAAAAACAATAATTACCAAACTTATAAGACAAAAATACTGATTATGCTGAAAAAATACAATCACAAAACAAACATCATCCGTTTTATTTATTTACGTCGAAAACAGTTAAAACTGTGTGACGAGCTATGGGGAGAAGTGAATTCTGTGTACGTTTTCATAATTCTGTGCTCTATCCCAAGCCATATTCTAGTCGAATTTTGAATACAGAAAAAAGAGCGTTTTTTTTAAGTTTTGTTGACAAAATATTCGCTCCTTTATAATAAAATCTGTTTTCGAAAGTAAATTAGCTATAAATTTGTGCCCTTAACCCTCATCATGTTCTTCATGAAAGAATAATACTTTTTGTCCCAACAATATGACGAACGATAATAAACATATATTTCCTACTGAAATTTAGAAGACGTGCACAAATAATGAAGTTACATTTATGTCCAGAAGCAAAACAAGGAACCATCTCAGCATTTGCTCAAAGGATCAGGGAAACTGGACGAAAAGCCTGATCGAGATGGAAGTCATCGACCCAGAAGCCGTGATACAATACTTGTTATAGGTTCTTTAGAATTATACAGTCCAAAAGGTAAATAATTACATTAACTATCATTGTTAAAATTAATGTTACTTTCCTGTTGATGCTCGGTGTAGTCTCGAATTGAATAGAAACAGATATGCAGCAGAAAAGATTTTACTTGGGACTTAAACATATCTATCGAATTTAATCGTTATTTTTCGTCCTTTATTTTCCCACATGTCCCCCAATTATCCCTCAAATATGACCGAATTATTATTTAATAAACTGTCAAACACTATTATCTTTCCTTAGCGTACGATTACTTACACAAAGGATTAGAAAGCTTAAAAAACAATAATTTTTATTCCAATTTATTTCTATTCCAAAGTCAAAATATTCCTGGGTGCTTCAACAATGTATACTGTGATATACCAAAATATTATATATTTTTTTCAATAACATTTGCTGTAAATGGATTGGATAAAAGGGTCTGCAAATGGCGATATACAGCCTTAGCAACGCCGGCATAGTGGTTGGCAAGGTAAATAAACGGCATTCAGGCGTTGAATAGGTGGGGGCGCTGGCTAGATAGATAAAATAATGTGGGATTGGTCTGAAAAGAATGACTGTCGAGGGCGTGGCTACTTGGTTTGATAAGATATGGATGGATTTGCTAAGGGAGAATAGACTGTCAAATTTTGTCGTTTTGTTTTAAAAAAGAGGAACGAAGGACGGATACCGAAGCGTTGAGGCCGGAAAAACGGCGGAGAACGGGACATTCTGATAGAGGTCGCCGAGTAGTACAGATCGCTCACGAGATTAACGTAAGGGGTCTGAGAGGAAGGGGTAAGAGGTCTAACAAATGCTGAGATGGCCCCTTGTTTTGCTTCTGAACGTAAATGTAGCTTCACTGTGCGCACGTTTTGTTGAGCACTCCTTTTGCTTGTAGTGGTAGGAGTAGAACTGATGTTCGTTACTATTTTGTTAGCAATGCATAAAACAAAGCAGCAATTCATTTACCGTTGAAATTGTTTTTCTATAACTCGGGAACAAAAATGTTTAGTTTTTTCAAATGTTGCTAATCTCCATTGTTGTTGTTGTTTTATTTTTTTATTCTGGGCCTCAAGAAAATGTGCGCAGATAATCTCTTCCCCCATAAGTCATACATAGTTTTTACTGTTGTTAGACCAAATAAATAAATAAATAAACTGATGTTAATTATTTCATAAAATAACGTAGCATCAAACTTTTGCGTTAACGTTACATTTACTTATAATTTTCTTTATGAATGGGCCTGATTAATCATTGTCCATTTTTCTAGAGCTACTTGACGTTGTATTTACTTGACCTTCATCCAGTGACAGACGTTTATCGGCAAACATTCATTGACGTTTTTTAACGCTGTAATCACAATGACGTCCGTTTGTTTGTTTTTAAGCCTACTTTGTGAATGAAATCTGTGAGAACACGCGCCGTAGTAATACTAATTGTTTACTATTGTATTTATTCGCGAAATAGGCGCACTAAATACCACTCGATGTTCTGAACTCAGTTTACTCTCCGTTAGGCAGATCGTGAATTTATTATTAATCTCAAAACCTCTCTAGTCATTATTGTAATAAAAAAATAATCTACATGCAATCGTGAGGTCACTTGATCTTTTGAAGTTTTGTCCGTCCGTCTGTAGTCGAAGCTCGCCCTTTAACCGTTCAGACGATTTTCTCCAAAATTGATATTCCCCGATCGATCTTGAACTCGAGGGACTACGAGTTTGAAACGGATATTTTGATTTTTACATGAAACGGGATACTTTACATGAAACCCCTGCTACATTTTCAAAATTTCCCCAAAAATGGCTTTAAATTCTTTGATTAAACTTCGTCGTGAGAGAACGTAAGGGAAACTTAAAAAAGACGTAGTAATTTTAGAGGTAGTATAATTAGGAAAATAGGAATGATGAAGGTTTATTAAGTGATGTTATTAAATACTGATAGGATTAATAATTATATTACGAATTTTTAACGAAAATGCTTTAACAATTTTCATTATTTCTAACGTACATTAAATTTGTATAGGTTTGTGAAGCACATTTTCGCCCAGAAGATATCCAACGAATTCCTGAGTACTATGACGAGAACGCAAAGAAACAACAAACATCACTAGAAAAATCGAAATTAAAATATGGTACAATGCCATCAATATTTTCGAATTGTTTTAAATATTTATCGTCAGAAGCAACATCAAGAGAGAGTGCTTTAAGTATCAAAATCTGCAACGTGTATTATAATTGTGACAGCCTTTCATTGAAAGCGAATACAAAAACAAATTTTGTCTTGAAAATTTTCAGAATGTGATCAGTGTGGCATTGTGACAATTCATTGCATTGAAGAGTAAAGTGCCACATTTTGATTAATGTTACAAGAAAAATTTTATACTGTAAATTATTGTTTGTTTTAAATATATAAGAAACTGGTGAAACTACTTTTTGGGTTCCTTGTGTTGAAGTTTATTCCTTAATGTGTTTCTATATCTTTCTCAATCCACACATTTGAATATTTATATTACGACATTGGGAAAGAGATATTAATTTAACTTTCTTCAACTGGAATTTGTAGGTAAGTAATATTCATGCAGTAATTATTTTAATAAGTAACACATTCAAACCCAAACCCAATCCTTGCTTGTTTTCGCTCCCTTGAACACAGAATGGATTCTATAGAAAGAAATGCTATTTATACGCAATAATTTATTTTATTGTTTTTCTACTATTAGGAGGAAACGAACTACGGTAAATTCTGGATGCAAACCAATTATTCTGAACAAGGTTTATAAATATTAAAAACAGTTCCAAACAACACAACTGAACCAGATCACAGCTAAACAAGCGACAGAGCACATACATGCGACAGAGCACTCACGCGGTTTATGCTACAAGCTTTCTGAGCACAGCAATATGGCGGAGGTGGCTCCAAGTTTATGAAATCACGCCACCTCCATGTATTCTTAGCTCCATGGGAAATACTATGTAATAGCGATGGGCCGTGGATGTCATGACAACAAGAGGATCAGCAACGAAAATATGATGAGGAGGAGGTTGTTGTGAAACGGTGTGTGAAAGGAAGTTTTTTAGCTAATGGAATAATAATAAAATAATAATAATAATAATAATAATAATAATAATAATATGGAGGACGAGCATTTTATTCCGAAGATAATGTGGATTATGTCCAAATAGTATTATTAGTTTATGAAGAATGAACATTCAAAACATCGACAAAGTGCAGTGATACATTTTGTTTTTGAAAATCACCAAAGCAAGACGGCACTATCCGTTAACTCGAATATTGAAATTCATAAACTGAGAAAGAAAGAGAACATAAGTATATGAACGTCGGGAGAGATAACTTTGAGTTGTGTAAGACATGTTTAGTTCGTAGTGAATAGTAGTAGTGTTTAAACTTATTAATTCATATTTTTGTTAATAAATTGTTATTCATTGAATGTTGGATTTGTTTTTATCAGCATCACCAGTAAGTTTATTACATTTTAAAAATGTACAGTGTATACTGTATCATTATCAGCCTTAATTATTGTTTATAGAAATATCTATTTTTCCAATGATTTTTTTAATAAATCTTATATTAAGAAGAGGAGAAATAATACAATAGAGGACTTTTAGAGGAACTATTTCAATAAAAGACAATAAAATTCAATGACAAAGTGTATATTTATTATTAAAGCAACAATTAAACTAAATATTAAGCAATCAATTTGCATCTCTTGTCAAAATTGTTATTTTGCGATATTCAACTTAGGGACAATTTGGGGATAGTCTCCGGCAAGCATAGCGTACATTTCGGATTTGTTTATAAAATTGTTAATTGTTGCAATCGCAGTTTGCAACAATGTGGTTAATTGTTCGCAGTTTTCGATTCTGGGACATCAGGGAACTCTTCCTACTTTAGAATTGCAAAAATTGGAATTTGTTAATAAATTTACGAATTTTGCAATTCTTTTTTATTCTTTCATCTCAATTGCCTTTCAACAAGTTGCGAAATTCCGCAATCCGATCGGCACTATCGCCTTTCATTTTCGAGATACGCTATTGTTTATAGGAAATTAGCATCTGATGCCAACCCTCATTTGATTTACAGACAATCCAGTCGCTCTTTGCAGTTAAGTATATTGTTCAGATCGTTTTGCAGTGTCTCGCTTTCCGCCGATTATATTGTATTAACGGTTTCTGACTTACTTTGTCTGCGTTATAAATAAATTATCAAAACGTCCGAAGTGTTGCCCTGGAAATGTGAACGTAAATTTTTTTACGTGTTTGTTTATATTCCATTCAGTGGTGCAAGCTGCATGCCGATATCTTTATCGTCTAGTGATAGAATCTATTTTAAACAAATTATTTCGCAAAACGCGTTTTGATAATACCACATTATTATGAATTAAATTTTTTCTATCGAATTGTTTTGTTGATTTTTCTGAAGTCCCTGTTTGAGCTATCCGGAAGAAAGTTTTAATTCCATCGATTTCACTATTACCGTCAAAATTGCAGAAAATACTATTCGGTATCATATGAGACTGCTGCCGAAATTCGCAGTGCGATGTAAGGAATGGTGTCGAAACACTAGTGATACATTCTGGAGCTTGTATTTCCCATTTTCGATTTTGATTAATAATAATTAATAACTAGTGAAGTTTGAATATTGATAATTTTAACATTTAATCCACGAGGTAAGTATTGCGCAGCAGAGATATTCTTTGAAATATTTTTAATTTTGCAGAAATTGAACAAAATTTGATTTTTTAATAGAACTACATAGATCAAGTTGAACTATAGACTGTCTCTTGTACTTTTTTAAGTTAATGAAAGTTCCAAATGATTTTCAGGCAGTCGTAATGTTTATTCAAAAGTACACATGTAATTATTCTCTTGGCTACGTTTCGGAGACAAGATGTGTCTCCATCATCAGGCCTTTAAATATAATATAATGTTACTTAGTTACTTGATGTCAATCATAACATGAAGCTGTAGAATATAAAATTTATTTGGACGAAAGAAGAAATTTATTCTTTTCTTATTCTTCTGCTTGTTCAACTCAGACCACTCATTCTTCTTTGAGAGTACGGACACGAATGTTCCTGGGTCTCAAGAATTCTGGGAGGGGTAACTTCATCAGAAATAACATCTGGACGACTTTTGAATTTTCTACTAAAATTCGTTAATATCGAATTATAACTTTGTGCATACTGATTGCATTCAAGATTAGAATTCATGGAAGGGTAATGTTTTATAAATAATGATCCCAGAACTAGTCTCGAACACCATTTAGGTTCTGTAGCTAAAATTGTGGGATTGAGAAAATCAAGTAACTAAGTTACATTATATTTAAAGGCCTGATGATGGAGACACATCTAGTCTCCGAAACGTAGCCAAGAGAATAATTATATGTGTATTTTGAATAAACATTACGACTGCCTGAAAATCATTTGGAACTTTCATTGACTTAAGAACTACATAGATTTTTTTACTGGAATAATTTGATTGTTTGAAGAGGAATACAGTGATATCTTAGTTGTAAATAACTTAAAAGAAAGTAAAAAATATTTTTTCTAAACTTTATTTGACATTATGGACAGTTGTTGGTCCGGGAAATATTTCCCTTGAGACGCCTGTAAGGCGATCGCTGTTGGGACACTTGGCCTTCGCGGCGCCGAGATCTTTAGGCTGAACTAGGAACTCGGTGAGATGAATGCTTGAATACTGTGATAGAATGGTCATGGTAGGAAGGGCATGGAAACGGACATCTTTGTTAAAAGAATCAATCGTCGAAAACAACGATGTAAGAAACTGAGAACTTAAGAAAGAAAATATTAAAGTCCATTTTCAGACGTAACAAGCATTGACTTCAATTTGTAAATGCAACAAACCTACAGTTTAAGACATTTGAAGTAGAAGGCAAGGAATTCAATAGGTTAAGATGTTTTACAATAAAACATCGAGATAATTAACTTTTAATTACTCTCGCTGGCGCACTGAAAAAATATTATTAAACAACTTAACACAACACTATTAACTGCAGCTCAATAATAAAAAAAATTGAAAAAAATCACTACAATTTGTGTTTTACTCTTAAAACTTTTGAGTTTTTGAAGTCTGTTCCAAGCTTTTTAGACACAGTAAAAATATTCTTTCTAATTTTTTTCAAAAATATTTTTTGTGTTCAAATTTGGGCCTGAGAAAATATCGAGAAATATTTTTTCTGATAGTATTAATTGTGTCGTGGGGGAAGGGGTCTGGCACCACGTGCAGGGGAAAGGAAGGACGGTAAGGGCAGAAGGTGCCCTCTGGGCCATTCCCTATTCTATTAAAGGCCTAAGGCGGATGAGAGGGAGCAATAAGAACAGGGATGACCCCAGTCATGGCAAACAGCAGTTTATTGGAGAGGTGTAACTTACATAGGCACCTGACGTAGCCCAGCCTCGGCGAGGACGGTCCTCCGGAAGAGCGACTTTGCAGCGACCATGGCGACTCGAGTGTCACCATGTATTTAATTATTGTTCATTATGGCGACTCGAGTGTCACCATGTATTTAATTATTGTTCAAATAACAAAAGTTAATTTATTCCATGAACGTTATTTTGAACATATTGTTTGATTTGCCTGAATTTTTCTATGGTCATGACCTCTGACCAGCTTACATACAGACACAGGAAGAAACTATGCTTCAATAAGAAACTTTCAAAACCAATTACTTTATGGGCTACAGAAATACTAAGCACGATATCAGAAACCATTCCCCTTCTTAAACCTATCAGTATCGCTGACAATGCACCATGGACTATGCAGGACATTAAAGCTAAGGTGCTGACAAACAATTCTAAGACGACAAAGACACAATCAAGAGATAAGAGTCAGAATAGAAGAAGAAATTGCTAAATATCAGAACTACAACAAAGTATACACTCTGGAGTTTTCTTTTTTCGTCTCTTTCCCACGTCCTATCTTAATTAATTAATAACCAGAAAATGCCTCACGATTCCGAAAATATCCCCCGTAATTCTAATCCGGAATTCCAATTCGTCCATACACAAATATTTACACCGCCCAGATCTTGAAGTGGGGACCAGACTCCAGAATAAATTTATTAGTGGTGGGTTCCCTGTAGCTTACCCATACAGGTATTTAAATTAAATAAAAAGAGAAAAATGCAATTTAAAATGTATTTCGCCCCGAATGAATTGTTAATATTTCAAACCAAATAATAACAATTATATCTTCCTTCAAGCCCGTTGTGCCATTGTGCAAAAATAGCATGCCATTGGTCGCCATGCAACTGACGGAACACATACAACACTCAAATAACAACACAGACGTAATTTTCGCCATTAATTATTATCCTGATTAGTCATTAAAATTTCAAGTTACCTCTCCTCGTACGTACTCGGCCGTTCCCTTTAAAAAAGATTAAATTTCAAATCAATAAATCTTAAGCTAATTATTTTTATTCCCAAAACTTGAGCTTCAAATTCGGGTTCGGTATTCTAAATTCCAAAATGTCCCCCATTGTTGTTGGCTTTAGAGCCTTCTTGATCGATGCCTATTTTTCGTTTTCATTTATTCGTTTTGTTTTTTTCAATTTCGTTTTCGTTTCTTCGTTCTGGTTTTTTCGTTTTCGTTTCCTTTTTCTTTTTTTCGTTTTCGCTTTCCTTTTTCGTTTTCGTTTTTTCGTTACGGTTTCTTCGTTTTCGTTTTTTCGTTTTCCTT
The DNA here is from genome assembly GCA_031308135.1 of Acheta domesticus. NCBI lineage: Eukaryota > Metazoa > Arthropoda > Insecta > Orthoptera > Gryllidae > Acheta > Acheta domesticus. Next base: position 42,339,730 of record JAHLJT010002630.1, read on the forward strand.
TTATTCGTTTCGGTTTTTTCGTTTTGGATTTTCGTTTTCTTTTTTCGTTTTCTTTTTTTCGCTTTATCGTTTTCGTTTTTTCGTTATCGTTTTTTGTTTTCGTTTCCTCATTATCGTTTTTTCGTATTCATTTTCGTTTTTCGTTTTGGTTTCTTCGTTTCGTTTTTTTCGTTTTTTCGATTTCGTTTTTCGTTTTCGTTTCATCGTTTTAGATTTTTCGTTTTAGTTTTTTCGATTCAGTTTTTTGTTTTCGTTTTTTTGGTTTTAATTTTTCGTTTTCGTTTTACCGTTTTTGTTTTTTCGAGCTCGTTATTTGGTTTTCGTTTTCACGTTTTCTTCTCCGTTTTTTCGTTTACATTTCAGACTTTTCGTTTTTTCGTCATAGTTTTTTAGTTTTCGTTTTTTCGTTTTCGTTTCTTCTTTTTCCTTTTGGTTCTTTCCTTTTCGTTTTTGCATTTTCATTATTCCTTTTCTTTTTATTTTTTTCGTTTTCGTTTACCTTTCTTGTTTTCCTTTTTTCGTTTTTCTTTTTAGTTTTTCGTTTCTGTTTATCGTTATCGTGTTTCTTTTTGTTTTGTTTTTTTTCCATTTCGGTTTTTTTCGTTTTTCGTTATACCATTTTCGTTTCGGTTTTTTCGTTCTTCTTTATTACGTTTTCGTTTTTTGTTTTGGTTCTTTCGTTTTCGTTATAGTATTTTTGTTTCGGTTCTTTCGTTTTTGTTTTTCCGTTTCTGTTTTTTCTTTTGGATTTCATTTCTTCGTTTTCGATTTGGTTTTTCGTTTTCGTTTTTTCGTTCTCGTTTTTTCGTTTTCGTTTTTTCCTTTTCCGTTTTCGTGTTTTAGTTTTTTTCGCTTATTCGATTTTTTCGTCTTTTCCTTTTCTTCGTTTTTTGTTTTTTTCTTTTTTCGTTTTTTTTGTTTTTTCGTTATTTCGTTTCTTTTTCGTGGGTTAAATAAACATCACGGAAAAGTATAACCTATTCATCTATTAACCACATTGGCTGAATAGTTTTTTCGTTTCTTCCTTTTTCTTTCTTTCATTTTTTCGCTTTTTTTTGTTTTTTGTTTTCTTTTTGTTTTGTAAAAACGGAATTTTTACCGATTTTTTGTTTTTTGTTTTTTTCTTTTCTTTCGTTATTATGTTTTTTAAAAGTTTTTCGTTTTTTCGTTTTTTGTTTTTTCCTTTTTCTCGTTTTTTTTGTATTTTCGTTTTTTATCGTTTTTTCTTCTTTGTTTTTTTCGTTTTCTCGTTTTCTTCGTTTTTTCCGTTTTTTGTCTTTTGGTTTATTCGTTTCTTTTTCATTTTTTTCGTTTTTTCCTTTTTCGTTTTTTGGTTTTTTCGCTTTTTTTCGTTTTTTTCGTATTTTCGCTTAATTTTTCCTTTTTTCCTTTTATTCGTATTTTCTGTTTTTTTTCCATTTTTGTTTTGTTTTTGTTGTTTTTCCATTTTTTGGTTTTTGGTGTTTTCCTTTTTCGGTTTTTTTCCTTTTTTCTTTTTTCGTTTTTTCTTTCTTGTTTTTTCGTTTTTGCTTTTTTCCTGTCTTCGTTTTTTCCCTTCTTTTCGTTTTCTTCGTAAAAACCGAATTTTTATCGTTTTTTGTTTTTTGTTTTTTTCGTTTTTTTCGTTATTTGGTTTTTTATTTGTTTTTTAGTTTTTTGTTTTTCGTTTTTTTTGTTATTTTTTCGTTATTTCGTTTATTACGTTTTTTTCGTTCTTTTCGTTTTCTTCGTTTTTCCGTTTTTTTTCGATTTTTTCGTTTTCTTCGCTTTTTTTCTTTTTTTGTTTTTTCGTTACTTTTACGCTTTTTTCGATTTTTCCCTTTTTTGTTTCTAAGTTTTTTCGCTCTTTTCGTTTTTTCCGTTTTTTGTTTTTTGGTTTTTTCCTTTTTTCGTTTTTTTCCTTTTTTTCCGTTTTCTTCTTTTTCCTTTTTTCGTTTTTCTTTTTTGTTTCTCGTTTTTTATCGTTTTTTGTTTTATCGTTTTTATCGTTATTTCGGTTTTTTTCGTTTTCTGTATTTTCCGATTTCTTTTTTTTCGTTTTTTCGTTTCTTTTGTTTTTTCCGTTCCTTTTTTTTAGAGTTTTCATTTTTTGTTTTTTTTTGTTTTTAGTTTCTTTTTCGTTTCTTTATGTTTCGTTTTCTTTTTGTTTTTCGTTTTTGTTTTTCCGTTTCTGTTTTTTCTTTTTGGATTTCATATCTTTGTTTTCGTTTTAGTTTTTTCGTTTTCGATTTTTCCTTTGTTGTTTTTTTTTCGTTTTTCCCTTTTTTCGTTTTTCCGTTTTTCTTTTTTCGTTTTTTAATATTTTTCCTTTTTTCGTATTTTCGCTTTTTTCCTTATTTTCGTTTTTTGTTCTTTTTTCGTTATTTCGTTTTTGGATTTTTTAAATTCCGTTTTTTCTTTTTTCTTTTTTTCGTTTTATTCCTTTATTGTTTTTTCGATTTTTTCGTTTTTTCCTTTTTTCTATTTTTTCCTTAACTCATTTTTAATTTTTATTTTTTTCGTTTTTTTCGTTTCTTTTTTGTTTATTTTTTCGTTTTTACGTTTTTTGTTTTTTCGTTTTTTTTCCCGTTTTTTCGTTTTTGTTCTTTTTTCGTTGCTTCGTTTTTTACGTTTTTTGTTTTTTGTTTTTTTTTCCTTTTTTCCTTTTTTCGTTTTTTCGTTCTTTTTGTTTTCTTCGTTCTTTCCGTTTTTTCGATTTTTTGTTTTTTCGATTTTTCCTCTTTTCCTTGTTTATTGTTTTTCATTTTTTGGTTTTTGGTGTTTTCCTTTTTCGGCTTTTTCCTTTTTTCTTTTTTCGTTTTTTCTTTTTTGTTTTTTCGTTTTTGCTTTTTTCCTGTCTTCGTTTTTTCCCTTCTTTCGTTTTCTTCGTTTTTTCGATTTTTTCCTTTTTCCGTTTCTTCGTTTTTTCGATTTTTTCCTTTTTTTCGTTTTCATCGTTTTTTCTTTTTTCGTTTCTCTTGTTTTTGTTTTCTCGTTTCTTTTCGTATTTTCCTTTTTTCGTTTTTCGCTTTTGTCGTGTTTTGTTTTTCGTTTTTTTTGTTTTTCATTTTTCTTCATTCCTTTTTTCTTTTTTCTTTTTGGTTTTTCTTTTTTCTTTATCTTTTTTCGATTTTTGTTTTCCCATTTTTTAATCGGTTTTTCGCTTCTTTCTTTTTTCGTTTTTTAGATTTTTTCGTTTTTTCCGTTTTTTCCCTTTTTTTCGTTTTGTTTTTTTGTTTTTCGTGTTTTTGTTTTTTCGTTATTTCATTTTTTACGTTTTTCGATTTTTCAGTTTTTGTTCTTTTCGTTTTCATCTTTTTCGTTTCTTCATTTTCGTTGTTTATTTTTCGTTTTTCGTTTCCGTTTTCTCGTTTGGTTATTTCGGTTTTTGTTTTTTCGTTTTCGTTTTTTCGTTTTCGCTTTTTCGTTTTCGTTATTTCGTATTCGTTTATTCGTTTCCTTTTTATCGTTTTCGTTATTTTGGTTTCGTTTTTTTGTTATCGTTTTTTCTTTTTCGTTTTTTCGTATTGGTTTTTTCGTTTTCGTGTTTCTTTTTTCGTTTTCCGTTTTTTGTTTTCCGTCTTGCGTTTTACGTTTTCCGTTGTCCGTTAATCATTGTTCGTTTTCCGTTTCCGGTTTTTCGTTTTTCGTATATCATTTTTCAATATTCGTTTTTCGTTTTTCGATGTTCGTTGTTCGTTGCTCGTTCTTAATTTTTCGTTTTCCGTTTTTCGATTTTCGTTTTTCGTTGTTCCTTGTTCTTTGTTCGTTTTCCGTCTTTCGTCTTTCGTTTTTCGTTTTTCGTTGTTCGTATTTCGGTTTTTTCGTTTTCCGTTTACCTTTTTTCGGTTTTTGTTTTCCGTTTTTCTTTTTTTCGTTTTTCGTTTTCCGTTTTCCTTTTTTCGGTTTTTGTTTTCCGTTTTTCCGTTTTGTTTCGTTTTTCGTTGTTCGTTGTTCGTTTTCCGTTTTCCGTTTCCCGTTTTCCGTTTTCCGTTTTTCGTTGTTCGTTCTTCGTTTTTCGTTTTTATTTTTCCGTTTTTCGTTCGTTTTTTGTTTTTCATTTTTTCGTTGTTCTTTGTTCGTTTTTCGTTTTGGTTTTTAGCTTTTCGTTTTTCGGTGTTCGTTGTTCGTTTTCCCTTTTTCGTTCTCCGTTTTTTCGTTGTTTGTTGTTCGTTGTTCCGTTTCCCGTTTTTTCGTTTTCCGTTCCGTTTTTCTTTGTTGTTGTTCGTTGTAGGTTTTTTGTTTTTGGTTTTCCGCTTTTCGTTTCTTGTTTTGCCTTTTCCGTTGTCCGTTGTTCGATTTTCGTTGTTCGTTTTCCGTTTTCCGTTTTTAGTTTTTCTGTTTCCGTTTTTCGTTGTTCGTTTTTCGTTTCCGTTTTTTGGTTTTTTTTCGTTTTTTCTTTTTCGTTTTCCGTTTTCCATTTTTCGTCATTCGTTTTTCGTTGTTCGTTGTTCATTGTTTGTTTTTCGTTTTTGGTTTTTCGTGCTTCGTTTTGGTTTTTCGTTTTCCGTTTTACGTTGTTCGTTTCCCGTGTTTAGTTTTCCGTTTTTGTTTTTTGTTTTTCGATGTTCGTTGTTCCTTGTTCGTTTTTCGTCAATCGTTTTTCGTTTCCCTTGTTTGTTGTTTGTTGTTCGATTTTCGTTTTGAGTTTTGCGTTTTTTGTTTTCGTTTTTTGTTCGTTTTTCGTTGTTCGTTCTTCGTTTTTGGTTTTCAATTTTTCGTTGTCCGTTGTCCGTTGTTCGTTCTTCGTTTTAGTTTTTCGTTGGTTGTTGATCGTTTTTCGCTGGTTGTTGATCGTTTTTCTTTTTTCGTTGGTTGTTTTTGGTTTTTCATTTTTCTTTTTCGTTTTCCATTTTCCGTCTTCCGTTTTTCGTTGTCCGTTGTTCGTTGTTCGTTTTTGGTTTTTCGTTTTTTCGTTATCCGTTTTTTCGTTGTTCGTTTTCCGTTTTTCGTTATTCGTTTTTCGTTTTTCGCTTTTCCCTTTGTTTTTCGTTTTCCGTATTTCGTTTTCTGTTTTTCGTCTTTCGTTTTCCGTTTTCCATTTTCGTTTTTTGTTTTTCGTTGTTCGTTCTTCGTTGTTCGTTTTTGGTTTTTAGTTTTTCGTTGTTCGATTTCCCTTTTTAGTTTTTTCGTTATCCGTTTTTCGTTTTTCGTTCCGTTTTTCGTTGTTTGTAGTTCGTTGTTCGTTTTTTGTTTTCCGTTTTTCGTTTTTGTTTTGCGTTTTCCGTTGTGCGATGTCCGTTTGTACGCTTTTTCGGTTTTCGATTTTCGTTGTTCGTTGCTCGTTTTTCGCTTTCCGTTTTTCGTTGTCCGTTGTCTATTGTCCGTTGTTCGTTGTTTGTTTTTCGTTGTTCGTTTTGGTTTTTCGTTTTTCATTTTTCGTTGTTCGTTCTTCGTTTTCGGTTTTTCGTTTTCCGTTTTTCGTTTTTCCTTTTTTCGTTGTTCGTTTTTCGTTTTCGTCTTTGTTTTTTTTTCGTTTTCCGTTTTTCGTTTTCCGGTTTTCGTCTTTCGGTGTTCGTTGTTCTTTGTTCGTTTTTCGTTTTTGGTTTTTCGTTTTCCCTATTTCGTTGTCCGTTGTCTGTTGTTCGTTGTTTGTCGTTCATTTTTTTGTGTTTTGTTGTTCGTTTTTTCGTTTTCGATTTTTTGTTTTTCGTTTACCGTTTTTTCGTTTTTCTTTTTTCGTTGTTCGTTTTTGTTTTCCGTTTTTCGTATTCCGTTTGCGTTTTAAGTTGTCTGTTGTCCGTTGTTCCTTTTCGTTTTTCGTTGTTCGTTTTCCGTTTTTTCGTTGTTCGTTGTCCTTTGATCTTTGTTCGTTTTTTCGTTTCCCGATTTTGGTTTTCCGTATTTTGTTTTTCGTTCTTCGTTTTTTCGTATATCGTTTTCGGATTTTCGTTTTCCGTTTTTCGTTTTGCGTTTTGCGATTTCTGTTGTCCGTTAATCGTTGTTCGTTTTTCGTTGTTCGTTTTTTGTTTTCCAATTTCCGTTTTCCATCTCCGTTTTCTGTTTTTCGTTTTTCGTTTTCCGTTTTTTGTTTTTCGGTTTTCATTTTTCGTTTTCCGTTTTCTGTTGTCTGTTTTTCGATGTTCGTTGTTCCTTGTTCGTTGTTCGTTTTTTCGTCTTTCGTTTTTCGTTGTTAGTTTTTCGTTTTTAGTTTTTCGTTGTTTGTTTTCGTTGTTCGTTTTTCGTTTTCCGTTTGCCGTATTTCGTTTTTTTTGCGTTGTCCGTTGTCCGTTGATCGTTCTTCGTTTTTCGTTGTCCGTTGTTCGTTTTTCGTTGTTCGTTTTTCCTTTTTCGTTGTCCGTTGTTCGTTTTTGGTTTTTTAGTTTTCCGTTGTTCGTTTTCCGTTTTCCGTCTTCGGTTTTTCGTTTTTCGTTGTCCGTTGTTCGTTCTTCGTTTTTGTAGTTCGTT
>JAHLJT010002630.1:42347116-42365376 GCA_031308135.1 Acheta domesticus
CTGTTGCCTCTGCAGCGATTCTGGCATAGAGGACGTAGGGTTCGAGTACCGACGATGGCGAATTTTTCTAATGAAGACTTCTCCAGCGCATGATAACGATCGCGAAGAGAATTTATGCAATTGTATTGCCCTATGACACAAAACATTTTTGAAAAACTTGAGAGATTTTACGATCTCGCCGACTGTTAGTATTGTGACCCTACCACTACAAAACGTGCTGCGAAATCATTCTGTTCTTTTGCGTTACTCCCGCAGGGTGGGAAAGATTGCTTTGCCACGTCTGTCGCGGGGAAACCACGAAAGCATGCAAGTGCTCTAAGACTATTCTTTTACAGCCTTGCGTATTGTATTCATTTACACCCATGACCTATCTTTACGCTGCGAGATGCTCTTATGTGTGTTTGTGTGTGTGTGTGTGTGTGTGTGTGTGTGTGTGTGTGTGTGTGTGTGCGCGCGCGCACGCGCAATGTGTTACGTAAAGTGAGAGTGGCTGTGCCCATGTGCCCAACTATTAGATTCAGCGAACACCACGGTGTAAGAGATGTAGGTGGGTTCACTCCTGGTCTAAAACTGAAGCTAATGTGAGGCTAGTTCTCACAGCTCTCGCTATGTAAGCGCTGCGAACGACTTGGACATTTTTGGGACAAGATGGTGATCCATTTAATAGCTTTGTAACCTCTGGCGGAAGCCACTAAATCGCGAGACGTCATCATGAATGCCCAACTCGATCGTAACGGATAAGCGAGGAACTAGCCTCAAACTGGCTTCAAATATTTTGACCAAAAGGCGGCTAGTTGACACACCGTGGCGAACACCGCTACTCCAGAACTCAAACCGGCTGAGCTGGCTTAGGGCATCAACTGATGTCACTGCAGTGCCTCTTTCCGCGAGGTCCTAGGATCGAGTCCTGACTGTGGCAGGATTTTCGACATTAGCTGTATAGCTAGATCAAATTCGGTTTCTGTCTGAAAGAGAATTCTAACGGCCGGCTGCACGCTGACCGGCAATTTTTCGTGCAACACCAGGCAAATTCCGGAGCAGTGCCCTAACAAACGAGCCACGGACTGCGCGCGATCTTTACTTCCTCTTCCTTGAACCCATCCCACCTCACCACTCACACAGACTTACTCTAACATGCACTACACTATCACACATGACGGGAGACTGGCGTAGAGCTTGTCCCGGCTGGGGCGCTGCCCCGCTGGTGGGCAATGCCTGATTGGGAAAACGGTAGGTCGGCGCCGGATCTCGCCATTCAGGGGGGTAGATCAGCGCCACCTCGCGATCAAAAAAATATGAATTACACTTACGGGACTATTGTCCTCAGTAGTTGACGCGCTTGGAATCACTAACAATCAATCTAGCGGCCGGTTGCTCCGATCGGTAGTTTTCTGAGGTTTCTCCGATCAATACCAGGCGAATGCCGTGGCAGTACCCTAACAAAACGGTTACGATCTTTGCGCGAACTTTCCTTCCTCTTCCATGTCCTATCCTCACTCCATACTTTCATGCACGACTCTGTATCGGGATGACGTTTGGTAGCCTCGAGTTTATCCCGGATATGGGACGATGATTTGCTGGGGGAGACATCTAAATTAGTCCAGTCAAATGGTGCTCAAAAGGGCTCGATTCAGGAAAAACGTCCGGAAGTATTTTTCTCAAATGTTGCATAGTTTTGAGGCTGCTGAATTCGAATTTGATGTTTGCCACCTCAAAAAAAGTCGGTTTCACAGAAAAAATTGCAAAAAACAAAAACAAAAGAAATTGATTATATCTTCAAAACTATGGGTTTTATCGAAACAATTGTCATTTACAAAATTAAAGCAGATAAAATGTACTACAAAATGTGTACATAAACTATACATTTGTGAAAAATAGTTTAGGCGCTAGAGCGCGCAGAAAAGTGGTTACTTTTTGGGCCTCTAGCTAACGCGGCAGAATAGCTCTTTCCAGCCAACCTATCTTGCGGCGGCTATTTCCATCGTCGGGACTCGATCCCTTGGCCCTCCCGGCAATAAACGCTGCAGTGGCAACAGCAAAGTCCCTGAATCATCTCAGCTGGAAATCCCTCACTGTAGATCTCACTACGCGGAGTCTCAGGGGCGAGGTCCAAAGGACGGAGATCGGTTACAATCATTCGTGTTTTATTACTTTTGCCAATACGCCGCGCAAGGTTCTAGTGCCACGAGCCTGTAAGATAAAGCAAAGTAAGGTTTGTAAAAATGGAAGCAGTGATAAACCTTTCAGATGCAAGTTTCAGAGCGGTTGCATGTAGTGCAGGCAGGGTCCGGGAAGTTTGCTCCGGGAAGTTGACAGGCGCAAGGTCAGGTCGGATTCATAATAAAAGTGACTTCAGTTATGGCAACAGTGGTGGCCTCTAATAATATTGGTAGAGTATTTCGTTTTTCAGGTTGCGTTAATCGTTACGATGGTTCCATAAGTGTGGTAAATGTTATATTCCGTGAAATGGTGGCGTTCCTCCCCCGCTGGAACGTGAGATCTGGCTCCGACCTACACGTCGACTTGCAGGTGTTCTCTCTTTCTCTTTCTCTCTCTCTCTCTCTCTCTCTCTCTCTCTCTCTCGAGGTATCTCAGCGAGACGAGCTTGTAATCTCCCGACTGCTCTTCCGCCATGTGTGGTAGCGTAGTGTATGTGTGTGTGTGTGTGTGTGTGTGTGTACGGGAAGAAGAAATTACAAATATGAGGAAGGAAAGATCGCGCTCGGCCCGGGCCTTGTTTGTTGAGTTACTACTCCGTCATTCTCCTGGTGTTGATCGGAGAAACCACGGAAAATTACTGATCAGAGCAGTCGACCGCTAGAATTCTCCACCAGGCAGCAGCTGATTTCGACGTAGCTATCCAGAGAGTGTGGAAAATCCGCCACCGTTATGGCGCGAACCCTGGGGGCTTCGGTCGGAGTCACTGCAGGCGCAGACACAGCAGCGATGCTGCCCCCGAGTCTCCGGTCCAATCGTAGTTCACTCGCGTGCTTCTATGCGCGACTTCCCCGATGCGAACGGTTAACTTTCAATCGCTTTCTTTTACAACCCGTGACCTTCGGCCTGCGCCTTTCTGCTCGCCTCGTCCCTTTGAATCCAGGCCGTTGCAATTCAGACGGATTCGCGGAAGGGAGTGAGTGTAATGACCGTGAATTTGCGGAAATTCAACCGGGTGCCGGCAAAACATCTGTTGATGAGCATGTGAGGTTGTATGTGGATGGGCGTTTACAAATAGCGGCCTACGCGTAGTATGTATTTTATATTTTGCATTACATTTTACATCTTGTGTATCCAATAAAATACTGCGTGGACTTGCTACATTCAACAAACGGGCCAATTCTTTGATCAAATGCATTGAAGACGCCTGTGCCTATTGTGCTGGGCTATGTCTTTTGTATACAAAATAGGCATAGTCTTTATTATCAAAAAATGGATATACCTTTGTCTATGTACCCTACGATTTGTAAGTAGCATTTAGTGATTAGTTTGTATCTTTAGTTGGACAGTCGCAAACTATTCTTACTACACAATATCCTTTGACAATAAAAGGAACTGAAATGTAATCCACCGCCAGGATCCCAACTCTCCAAATCAGGTACCATGGGGATTCGAACCTTAAGACCTCCGGCCAGAAGTGGTCCAGGAGCAACAATTGTGGTTCTGAGTCACCTCAGCCGGCAAAAGAGAATTGAAATAATGAACATCGTTGTAAATGAACGTGAACATAAGAATTTAAAGGATTAGTATTACAATAATAAATACAATATCAAAATAATTTAGGTATGGTACGAAAGCTTTTTAATTAAAGTATGTAAAGGTAATTTTGAATTGGCTTTATTTTTGTCCGGAAAAAGTTTTATTAGGACATCAAAATGTGATTGGAGTAGAGCATCAGGTTCCATGCACAATAAAGAGATTGTTTGTGCTACAACAACTCTCATATTTAAACTGCGCGACTCGAAGTCGCGAAGAATCAGTTTTCCCGAAAACTAAATTTTTAACGGGACAATTTTTGAAATAATTCTATGCCTACCCTTTTGCCCCGGGTATTTTTAAGAGACACCTGTTAAGAGCTCAATCCCTGGGGGCTAAGTTCTAGGGCTTTCGACTTCAGCTTCGAAAGAATTCTGGTTAAAATGATCTCAGTGCACCATGTAATGAAAATCCAAACGACCGTTAAGGGATTAGTACACTTGGGTTTGTAAGCCCATTGTACTCGTCCAGTTTTTCGTGCCTCGCGTTTGACAGTATTTGGGTTTGACACGTAAAATTAGGCAGCATTGAAGTGCATTGTATTACCGGCAAATATTGCCAGTTTTATCTGTCAGTTTGAAGACAAAGATCTTCTTCTCATGGTCTCTCCTTCGGAAACAAAGCATCATACTTTGACATCCGATGGGGATGTTATAAAACCACTATGTTTGTGCCAAAACCTTTGCATCAGTCGCATACTCCATGATAAGTTATTAAAAAATCTATTGTAAGAATAATAAATATAGCTCTCAGCTTCCAGCGTTCACACTACAGGCAAAATTCCAACAACAGTAGCAAAGTCCTTAAAGCTATCTAATCCAGAACATAACATTGCATCACACACGCTTCCGCAAATTTATAAGCTGACGCGAGATTCAGTTTGATTAATCTAAAATAAACATGAAGGTTGGAAGAGTTCAACAGTCGCAAAGAAATATTTACAAGATTATGTGACTAATAAAAACACTTTTTTTGCATGATGCATTTGCAAGTAACCGTCATATCACCAGAACCATCACAAGCTGAAACAGGAGGTGGGATTGATGAAAGAACACTGAAAGTTCAGTCGCAGCCTACTAGACATTGTGGTGTTACCCATCTCTAAGTGCTTATTTATAACCTTTCGTATATACCCCCTCTGCCGTAGTAGTAGCAAATGGTATAAAAGATAGTGGAAACTCCTCGAATATTTTGGTGACAGTAAAGCAGCGTTCTCCAGCGGTTCGAGGTGTAAACTACAGCGCAAGAATTTGTGTGTGCCAACTTACAAGGTGTGAAAGTTAAGTTTGTTCGTAGTTTTCTGAGAGATAATTTGGTAGAAGAATATCTGTGTAGATATTGTTATTTGATGCTCTGCCGCAAGTACTTTAATGTATAAATTAAAACCAATGCGATTGAAAAATGACAAAACAAAACTGTGAAATCAAATAATGTTTAAAAAAAACTAGAGGTACTACCGGAGCACATAACCTAAAAATTAAAATATACGTACATTTGAAACTCCCAAAGCCTCGGGTTCATTCAGGTTAATTAGAGAAAAGAATAAAATATCTCCATTCTCTACCTTACAAAGTAATGTCAAAAAATGGTACACACGGTTGTATTCTATTGGCAACATTTACGCCTGTCTAGTAGTGTACACCTAAGGCCGCTAGGGGCAGCACAATCACTTGTCGCTTGTGCCGCCCATGCTGATTTGCCCAAGTTTCCACTATTATCTTTTATACTATTTGGTAGTAGTACCGACGAAGAGAAATGAGGGAGACCCGAGCGGGATACTCCAGGAAAAAAAATATTGTGAGCCATGAGAATCATGCCCTACGTGAACTTACATGGGCATCTCAGGAAAGGATGTCGAGGTATTTAGCTCTAACAAACACACTCAGAATCCAAAATGATAATATAGATTTATTTTCTCTTCGTGGAAATATTGGGAAAGGTAAACTATTTACAAAATTAGTTCGCAGGTCTTCTTGGTTCCGGCGACCGAGAGTATCTTCGTTATTAAATCAAATTGTACAGACCAAAGGAAAAATGTCTTCAATCTTTTTACAATCTCAGTTCACAATATTTGTTATAGCTCTCACTTTCTTTACAGAAATCTGGTGGCAACGAGATTACACTTTATCTTTAATAAACGTGGCCCTTAAGGCTGTCTAATCGAGTTGAGCGCAAGGTTGAAAATCGCTCTCCCTTCGTAACAATGCTGAGTCTGTCTGTCCCGTACAATCGCGTCTACGATCTCTCAAATCGTTTTTTTTCTTCTATTTATTGCTTGTTGGGTTGACCATAGATCAGTTTACACTCTTTCATATGTATTGAAGACTTACTACTAATTTAAACTATGCTTAACCTAGTACTACATTGGTGTAGATTCCTCATGAGAGTACCTACAGTTCACAATTGTTTGAGAATATTTTTAGGAAGGAATCGAACGGGTATCTATTGTTTATTCTGGTCTATGTGTTGTTTGTTGAGGCTAAATTATATTGTTTGAGTTGATCTATTGAGTTTTTGTTAGAGTAGAATTATTGGATAGGCGTGCTATTTGATGGGTGATTGAGTTCATATTTAATTCTCTATGGAGTTGATGGTTTGAAATGAATCATGGGGCGTTGGTGATTATTCTGAAAAATCCGTTCTGTAATATTTGTATTTTATTTACATTGGATGGTGCAGCATTTGTCCAGATGGGACAAGCGTATAGCATTATGGGTCTTATGATAGTTTTATATAGTGTTATTGCATTTTTAGTGAAAGTTTGTAGTTTTTATTAAGTATTGGCTTGAGTTGGATTAATTTGATTTTAGCCTGTTGTGTTTTAATGTTGATGTGGTTTTTCCAGTTTAGTCTTGTGTCAAGATTTAGTCCAAATTATTTTATAGGTTGGTTTGATGGTGTCCAGTTTATTTGGCTATTGTTTAATATTAATGGGAAAATCGTCTGGGAAATGATTTATCTTCTCTCCTGTTAACAACCTCCACATGGGGTATTTAAACTTGCTAAACCACCGTACACCTATTTCTGTGTATTCAGCCTAATACAACCAAATAACATTTCAGCAATTGTTAGTTGCACGAGACTGACTGACTGCAATGAAAACTAGTGGAACTACAACAGCATTACAACTGCAACGATATTGCTAATAGCTATGTAATATTGTAATATGTTCTCTCATACACTTCAATTACTATTCGAAAAAATATTTATCAGTCACATGCCTCTTTAACCCCTGTTAACATGCAACCCTTCAAGTTTGTTAGGGTCACTTGTACCTACCTGTATGTTAAGAAATTTAACATCCTGAGCAAATTAAAATACACAAGCACCGATTCATTGCAAGCCAACTTTATAACGAAAAAACATGGCAATTTACAAGACCAGTGGCGTAGCTTCAGTTGGTGTCACCTGGGGCAAAGATACTTGTGTCTCCCCCCCCCCATAAATTAAGTATAAAAATATTTATTGGTGCATAATTTTAGGTTATTTTATTAAAAATACAAACATATTTGCATATGATAGTTATTTATAATATATTAAAAATTCTATGTAATTAAGAATAATTGCAATATAATTTTTAAATAAGTTATGTTTCATTTTAAAATATTTATCAACAAATGTATGTTATTTATAAAACCTCTTTACGAGGTTTTAGGGCAGCAAACTTATTTATAACTTCATTAAAATCTGTGCTTATTGCAATGTCATTTTCTATTGACAAAAGAGTCAAATCAACTAGTCTTGATTGACATATACATTTTTAAGTAAATTATTTAAATTATATAATTCCAACTATAAAATATTTTAATTGGTGTCACCCCTAGAATGGTGTCACCCCCTGCCCCCCTAGTTACGCCACTGTACAAGACTAATACTCTCGTCACCACTATTACGTCCATGGTGCGTCAGTTGTCTCTGAAGATAGTCATTGGCCTAGTGCATCAGGTAATTGGAGAAGAAGCTGGAGAATGTCGAGGGGATGTTTATCTGCGGGAGTGTCTGGGAGGGTTGGATATGATGTGATGATGTGGGGTAATTAGGTTATGGAATGTTGGGTTGGTGATAGATATTAATATTTCCGCAGGTAGGTTTATGCAACCTGGTGGCGGGAAAGGTTTTGGATTATGGATTTAGCGGAATTTTGGATGTGGGTTAGGATGTGAGGGACAAAATATCGAGGTACTTTATATGAAGCCCCACGGGGATTTTCAAAATTTTCTCAAAACGACTCCAAGTTTTTTCTTTAAACTTTTGGTAGGGATAGTGGTAAATGAACTCTATCAGATAACATAAAAGCCATATTGCTCTATAGATTGTGTTTTTAAAAAATTACATAAATGTAAATTTTTCACATGTTTCTCACGTCGATAATATTTACATTAGCGGCGATTTTTTCACATTATTATATTTACATGTGCTTTAAATAATGTCAAGTGAAGTTTCTCGAAAACACAACCGTTTTCTGTGAAAAGTAGCTCAAAATTTCGCATTTTCAGAAACGTTCAAACGCCATTTTCTCATATATGGCTGCAATTTTTTTTCTTGAAACTTTTGTAACGGATAGTGATAATTACACTCTTTAACATGACGTAAAGTTTATTTTGAGTTATTTTTTTTGTTTTTACAAAAATTACATAATTGTAATTTTTTTGAAATATCTCTCACATTTTTAATATACACATTACACGCAATTTGTAAACATTATTATATTTGTGAGTGTAATTGCTTCAAATAACTTCAAATAAAGTATTTTGAAAACTCAAACATTTTCTGTGAAAATGAGCTTCAAATTTGGCACTTTTTAGTAGCACTAAAACGCCATTTTCTCTTAAATGGTACATAATTTTTAAAAGAAAATTGCCATTTATGACTAGGTTTTTGTGTTCTTTAATATTCTAAAATTAATGTTTCCGTTCTACCAATAGGAAACCGAAAAATTAAGAAAATGACAAAAAAATGTACTTTTTGTGGTGATAGATGATAGCTGGCAAGAAAGAGTTTGTGGCAATTTCGAATAGCTAAAGAAGACCCAAGGAAATAGAAAACTAATACGGGAAAGTCTGTGCCATTCTGTAGCACCACTAGTTTCGATATCAAGGACCCACAAAAGAAGAGTTCTGGCTACACCGCGTGTTAGGGGATTTTTACTTTCCCGTATACGTACGTATACACGGAGTGATATACGTAGTATAGGGAAAGTTATGTAATGCTGCGCGAAAAAAATGGCCAATTTTCGGCGGAAAAAAGTTAATTGCCGGGCCGTGAAAACGAATAAGATGATAAAACCAGTTGCTAAATTAAGAAAAAAGATCCCCTAACACGTGGTGTAGCCAGAAACCCTCTTTTGTGGGGCCTTGATATCGAAAAAACCAATTGAAAGGAAAACGTCCGTCTGTCCGTCTCTGTCCGTCTGTCCGTCCGTCTGTGAACACTGCTAGCGCCTAAACCATACGTACGATTTCTTCCAAAATGGATATTTCCCGGTCGATCCGATTTTGGTCGCAGCTTTGAGATTTTGAAAAAGATTTTTCAAAATTTGGGGGTACTTTATATGAAGCACCCCGGACATTTTCAAAATTTTTCTCAAAACGGCTCCAAATTTTTTCTTTAAATTTCTTGTATAAGTAGAGTAAAATACACTTATTAACATGGTATAGGTCCGATTTTCACGGATAACTCTAAATTTTCGAAAATTGTGAAAGTTTGAATTTTTTTTCGGCGTCTTTCTCCCACTACAAAATTGAAGATAGAGATTTTTTTCCTTCAAATAATATGTGCTCCTCCAGATCGTGAGTTCTTTGTTTAAGGTCATGTGCATTGTTCTGAACATTTTAGTAGTTTTCGCGCAATATTGCGTGCAATATGTGTAATTTTAAAAAAGTTACAAAAACAAGATTTTATCAAAACGGCTTCAAATTTTTTCTTCAAACTTTGGTAGGGATAGTGCTAAATGTACCCTATGAGATGACGTAAACGCCATATTGCTGTATTCTTTTGTTTTTTCAAAAATTGCAAAAATGTAATTTTTTTGACTTGTCTCTCACGTCGTTTAATATTTACACTAGCGACGAATTGTTCACATTAGTATATTTATGAGTACATGTGCTTTAAATAATGTCAAGTAAAGTTTCTCGAAAACACAACCATTTTCTGTAAAAAGTGTTCTAGCTCAAATTTCCGCATTTTAAAAAACGCTCAAACGCCATTTTCTTATAAATGGCTACAAATTGTTTCTTTAAACTTTTCGAACGGATAGTGCTAATTGCAGTCTTAAAAATGACGTAAAGTTTATTTTGAGGATTTTTTTTTCAAAAATTACACATATGTAACTTTTTTAAAGGATCTCTCACATCTTTAATATTTACATTACCAGCAATTTGTAAACATTATTATATTTGTGAGTGTAAGTGCTTCAAATAACTTCAGATAAAGTATTTGGAAAACTCAAAATTTTTACTGTGAAAATGAGCTTCAAATTTCGCATTTTAGTAACGCTAAAACGCAATTTTCTTTAAAACGGCACATAATTTTTAAAAGAAAATTGCCATTTAGGACTAGGTTTTTGTGTTCTTTAATATTCTAAAATTAATATTTCCGTTCTATCAATAAGAAACCGAAAAATTAAAAAAATGACAAAAAATGTACTTCTGGCCGTGATAGATGGCATCTGGCAAGAAAGAGTATGTGGCAATTCCGAATAGCTAGCGAAGGTCCAAGGAAATAGAAAACTAATACGGGAAAGTCTGTGCCATTCTGTAGCACTACTAGTTTCGTTATCACGGCCCGGCAACGAATTTTTTCTGGCGAAAATTGGCCATTTTTTTCGAGCAGCATTACATAATTTTCCCTATCTACGTATATCACTCTGTGTATACGTAGGTATACGGGAAAGTAAAATGTGTAGACACATTTTTGAATAATTGCTTGTTCTGAACCCATGTTTTGTAAATATACAAACGTTCAAATGATCTCCCGTGCTCCACTTGAACAGCAAAAGGAGAAAATAACTAGGTTAATGAAATACAATGCACGCGTTTAATTCATCCTAACCTCACAACAGCAGTTGAACGAGCATTTTAATGTTAACAAAAACTTTGATGGTGGGGTACCGCTCCGTCAAAATTTGACGAATAATTTGACGATCGTCAGGCAAAACGACCTTGGTGAAACGTAAATAAGGCGTTTAAAGCGCTGTCAATGGTTTCACGTCCGTCAAAACCACTGATCAGCGTTGGTGAAACCGGCCGCATAACTTCCATACCTAACCTCAAAATGGCCCGGTGCAATGGACGCGCCGAGTGCACTCTGGTGTCGTGTTCATTGTGCGAATGGAACGTGGAGTTCTTCGCACTGGTGCCCTCTAGCGGTCGAATGGAACACCAAAGCTGCCCTAAATGCGCACTGGTTGCGCACCAATGCGGCGAATGGAAAACGCTATTAGTAAGCCGCGGCAAATTGATGCAAAGTGTGGCGGCCAGATCGCGAGAGTTTTGCTGATTCCGCCAGCGAACGGTCATAGTTTCACACAGTTACAGCTGGAGCGCTAGTCACCGACCATTCAAGCCAAGTTCAGTATGACCTTCATTCGCGCGGCCTTCACACTGCAATGCTGTCCAGAACACGTGACTTTTTAGACCTTAATGCAGCACCATCGCGACGAAGCTGGGTGACAGTGACAGATGATGGTTGCCGAAAGCCATTGGTTAAAATACGGTCGGTATATGCGTCGATTTTCTTCTGGCACGTCGAGATCATTCTTTGTTGGAATTTTTTCTTCTGCCTATAATGGTTTAAAGACATTTTTCTTTGGCGTAGGTGCATTATCTCGAAGTGATATATTATTTTTTCTCTAAAGTAGTATTTTACGATAACTGAGTGTTGTGCGGTAGCGGACTGGGTTCGGAGAGAGACAGTACCGGCAGCGTATAAGCGGCAGTTCAATGCGCTGTTGCCACACGTTACTACCCATATGGCACCACCTACATCACAGATACATTAAATATCAAAGCATTAACAAGCAACTTACTGACAGGCTACGTCACGTCTTGATATCATGTTCTTAACCTTCGTCAAAGCCGAATCTTATCGTCTCCGCTACTTCGTATGAGTCCGATGAATGGCGACGCTAAACCCTGGCTTTAAGAAAGTAAACAAGTTCTCGCAAGCTGATTGCTTCACAGCAAGTCACATGACGTACCACAGCACGTGGCGAGAGAGCTTTCAGAGCCGCTATTGTAGTAAGGTTTTTTAGATTCCGTATCTCCAGAAATCAAGAATGTAAAGTTATATCATCCTCGGAACAAAGATGGCAAAAGTGTTTTTCTGTTTGGAAGTGAGAAAAGTTAGATAGTAATTGCAACTCCATAGAGGCCACTTGTAGGTACTAACATCTTCGTAATTCGCAACTTAAAGGTCTAAATATCTAAAGATTTTCCCATCATTCTCAGATATTTCACCTGCAAACGTATGTAGATCCTCCACATTTTTTCAATATAAACAACCCATTAAAAAGGCGAACAACACGATGAATAAGCCGTCATTAACATGCAATGCCTGAGCATATTGCACAAACACAGCATCATAATACGCATTAGTCACTAATTTTTGTGGATTTCAAGACTTAAGTTGGGAAAGAGTTAAGCCCAAATATTACGTAGCTTACTGGATAAGGTTATCTGTAATAACCGGCACAACTGAATTGAAGATATATTTATTATGAAAACTGTGTGAAGACAATGTTGCAAATAGCTCCAAAGGAGAATAACAACACACACGTTCACTAGCCCAATTTTAATTTGCAGCAGGTTCAGAAACGTGACGTCACTCGAACCAGCGCCGGGCGCGCTATCTTGTGTAAAATTTTGGTAATAACGTGTATCTACGAAATACGAACTGAGTGCTTCATAATACTTTGCGATGGTAATGCAACAATTTCGCTGCAAAGATACTAATCTTTATTATTTTGCTTTCTGTCTAAACACATTATTATATTCACATAATTCCTACCAGTGATATCGTAATTTGTCAGTGGCCATATAATGTTCATGAGATGTTTTATTTTTGATTTTAAAGTTATATCATTAAAAATGGGCAAAATCTTTTGTCATCTAAAATCTAACCCGACTCAACCTTTAAAATCAATTAAAAGTTATTTGTCTATAAATGAATGGAAATTAAACGTTGATGAAACTGTATTAATAATTTCATGTTACATCATTTTTACCCACACCCAAAACAAAGTGGAAGTAGACTACAGAGAGTAATTATATGGTAGAGTATGAGTGGTAGACTATGAAATAATGAATCAAGCTGTCATTAGTTTTTAGGAATATTCATAGATCAAAACCTAGCTTATAACAAAAAAGTTGACACACTTTGTAATAAAATAAACTCCAATATATTCCTCTTGAAATACTTTTCCAGACACCTGGAAACAAATGTACTTCTTTCAATCTATTGTGGCCTTATCTTCTCTCAACTTCAATAAGATTCTGAAATATGATGAGATACAAAGAAAATGGATAAATTAATGGTTCTACAGAATAAACGTATCAGAGGCATTTTCAAACTGAATCCGAGACAGTTCCGTAAAGATTTTTTTTAACAAATATGGATTACTGTCTTTTATAACATTACTTGTACAATGATTAATATTATTTAGAAATGATCAGAAGCAATATATTGTAAGATATATTGCTCATTGTAAGATCAGAAGCGAAATATGTAATAAAGAGAGATAAAGAGATAAATTAAGAGAGTAATAAAGAGATATGTAACTATCATATGGGACATCGTAGAAATAATAAACTCTTGTATTATATTGTTTATGCACTGTAGACAAGATACAATACAATATTGTTTAAATAATTACATAATTCGAACATAAATATTATTTAAATAAATGTTGTCAAATAAACAAGGTAAAACAAAAATTCAAGGCCTTTTGGGGGGGGGCATGACCCCCATGCCCCCTGGATCCGCGAGCGGTCACTTGCCACCCAGCTTCGTGGCGATGTACTGCATCCGGTCTAAAAGTCACGTGTTTTGGACATCTCCATTGCAGTCTGAAGGCCGCGCGAATGGTCATTATCACGAAGTCTAGTTCTGTAACTCGTGGTCATTATTATGAACTTGGCGCGAATGGTCGATGACTAGCGCTCCAGCGGCAACTGTGTGAAACTATGCCCGTTATAGCAGGCACAATCACCAAACCTCCCGCGATCTGGGGCTCGTTTCACAAAGGATACAAGTTACCAGTTACCAGTACTAGTAATCACAAGTACTCGTAAGTTCTGTTTCACAAAGATTTAATAACGGACGTTTCGCCGTCAATGGGTTTTTCGGTATCAAGGACCCAGAAAACAGGGATTCTGGCTACTCCACGTATTAAGAGGATTTGTTTTCTTAATTTAGCTCCTCCTTACTTTCTCGCGATATTGCTAATAGCTATGTAATATTATAATATGACAATTTATCTCATACCACTCAATTTTTCACCATTTGAAAAATCCTTAAACAAACAAACGTGAAAAATACGTACTGTAATGATTTCATCTATTGCATAAAAACCCGAAATCCCCCATAAACAGTTTTCGAAATAAATGTAAACATTGAATAGACTATAGCAGAAAGCGGCCCAACTATACATGAACCATAGCTAAACGGCCGGCCTGTACTTGAATCGATAGTGACAAAACAAAAGAATGACGCGCCGCGGAAAAATCATATTTTATAATTTTTGAAAACGCGAACAGAAATAAAGTCTGACAAAATAGCGAATTAGAGATGGAATAATTAAACATTTTGGTGTTTGTTTGGACGCAATCAGACAACGGGTTCGCTTAAATTTTGAATGTGTAGAAATGAAGGAAAAGTTCATGTGAGACGTTCAAATAAAATGACATAAATGTCAAGATTTTATGAAGAAACCGTGATGTGGGTGACGAAAGGCGTTGCAAATCAGCATAATTTAAAATTAGCGAAATTATGGAATGCTTAAAAGACTTATCAGTCGTCGGAATTATTTATTTGAAGAAATCTTGTGTGTGTTAATAATGTCGAAAAACAATTGCCGAAGCAGTGCATAATTTCGACATAGAAATTCATCATTTTTCGGCATATCAAGCGTTAGAAACGTCTATTTTGGCAATAAAACTTGGATGTTGAGCACAAATAGTAATAAATAAATGTAATGGCATGTCAAAATAATTAATATTTTAGATTTTAGAAAATTTTATGAAACAACAATAGAGGATGCAAGAATGGAATTCGCCGGCATTTGTAAAAACAGTAGACAACACGAACTTAGGTGGTGAATCGACGCAGATTTTGTATCACTTTTGAGTCAGAGCTCGTGGAGGCAAGACGTCGAATTTATGTTAGGCTGCGTTAAAATTTTGTGTGCAAACCGGACTTAGAATATTTTTCATCGAACAGTGCAGTGCTAGTGACATAGATTTTTTTTGAGAAACGTGAACGATTTTGGACTTAGTACATTTGCAGCTAGTCGACGCAGCATAGACAAATATGTTTTTAACATGAACGTGAAAAAAAACAAACTACAATTATTCTGTGAGACACGGTTGAAAGTTTTATCGAACGAATTGTAATTTCATTTTTTACGTAGTGAACTTTATTTTCGCGAGGCAGCGACGGCGTCCATTGTTGTCACAAGAATTAGATACTGACGCGACAAATACTTAAAGAAGAAGTTTATTTTGTATGTGCTTCGCAAAAACGCAGTCGTGAGTAATTAAGAAATTCTTGGAAGCTATGGTTTTCTTTGGAAGTTGGTGAATTCAGTTTTGGTGTAAGCTGATCTGTCGGCGCGTGCAATTGGGCACGCAAAACTGGTGACCTATTTGGGGCAACGACGACGTGCCTGGCTGCATTTTGACAAAGGGAAGTGCCCGCATTTTTTTTGTGTAGTATTTCCAGTTAAAATCTGTACAAGACCAAGAATGTTTAAGACAAAATAATTTAAATTCTTTGCAAATTAGTTGAGAGAGATGTTGTGAAGTATTTTCTAAAACATAATGCATGCGAGTTGTCGCTGAGCAAAGTTCTTATTAACAAATGGTCAACGTACGTACGAAAAAATTAGATAAATATTTTTACAAAGAGGAATCCTACATAAATTAAATAGTCAGTCAGTTGGTTTTTATCATTTGGATTTTTAAGTGTTATTGTATCATATTGTATTGTTGATGTTGCAAAGCGAGTGTGTTCGTATTGTTGTATTTACATGTTGTCTAGTTACTGGGTAAGGGCTTTACGAAAGCGAAGAGAATTTCCATGTGAATACTTATTTTTTTTAAAGAAATAAATCAATGAGAACGGAATTTTTCCGAAGTTCTCCTTTCTCTCACAGAAAATGTGTTATTATTTTGAATTAAATAGAAGCCTGGGTATGCTGAAGTAATGAACGTTAGTTTACAGGTAATTCCCGTAGGGGCCAGCCACGACCTGCGACCAAAGACATTTTCTGTAACCACGTAATACAATGTTTTGACAAAATATCTGTCATTTCTAAGTAATTAATTGAAAGTAAGTGACTAGAAAGATAGCTAGTCTACGAAACAGAATCACCGCTACAGTAGCGCCCAGAACGTGGGGCGCGACGTTGCGTTTAGTAAAAATAAATTGTAGTGATTTTGGCGAGAGGGTATATTACCGTGAATTACCCGTTACAATACATTTTTGTAATTTAAACGTTTTAAACGAAAACGGCTTTATGCCATTGAATTTAGTGTATACACGTTCTAAATAAATGTGTCAACGTTGGGCGATGCGTATTCTAGCCGTAAATAAAAGTATTAGTTTATATTAACACGAACTACGGCCGTCATTATCGCCTTGTTATAAGGCGCTACAACAATGTATAGCAACACGCAACAATGACCGCTAATTCGTATAGTATTGCAAATTAGCATTGTTGATACACCTCGCTAGAAACGAAAATGTATACAAAAATACAAAAATTAAATATAATATTGCTATATATTCATCAAAACTGCTCGGTTTTACACACATTACTCTTCATTCCCACATCTTATTATGCAAAGCGACATCATCTACTCGTTTTCACATTTAACTCAATTAAAGGACAAACTTTTAAATAGGTCTTTAATAAATTATAAAATATTAATTTGTAAACATATAACAAAAGCTCGAATGTACGAAACGAACAAAGGAATACGAAATAATATACAATTTCTAGTAACTTACGAAGCATCCTGCTGGAATTATTACGTTGATGAAGCAGAATCAATTGGGAGCAGGCAATTATGTGTGTCACGAAATTATAGAAAAAATACCCATATTTTCAAAAAATTCAAAATGACCTTATTTGAATATCTGTTTTTGAACACATTTAATTAAAAAAAACTTGTATCCTCACAATTGTGGTAGTAGGAAAACGCCGGAAAATTCTTAATTTTTTTTAAAAAATTGCAAAATCAGGCATTTTAACGAACATAAGATCTGTACCATTCTCATAAGCGTCCTTTTCGCTATCTAAGGTCCCAATTTAATAAAACAGTTTGCGGTTTTTAAGAAAAAGTGGTTTAAAGAAAATAAAAATTGCCTATGTTCAACACAAAATTTTGCAGAGAATACTTGTGTTTTTGAAAAATTGAACATGAGCTTATTTGAAGATCTTTTTTTTATAAACACGTTTCATTAAGAAAAAGAACTTCATAATTGTAGTTGTAGGAAGACGCCGAAAAAATTGTTTTTTTTCAATTTTCGAAAAATCAGTTTTTCAACCCACATTCGACCTGCCCCATTTTCTTAAACGTTCTTCAGATAGCTTAATTAATTAACAACAAAATTTCATCAAAATCGATGGCGCCATTTTTTTGAAAATATCCCAGGGGTTTCATGTAAAGCCCCCCCCCAAAATTAAAACTCAATTTCATTCAAAATTCGATTTCAAATTCAATGGATCATGACATTAGCCACGGGAATATCAATTTTCAAGAAAATCGTCTGAACGCTTTAGTCGCTAACGTTGTTCAAACAGACACGTTTTGACATCAATCTATTTTTCGGTATCAACGATCCATAAAACATGGATTCTGGCTACACCGCGTGTTAGAGGATTTAGCAACTGGCACTTTTACGATACCCGGGGCTTGTAATAAGAAGTTGTTCTGCCGAAAATTGTCCGTTTTTTTTACGCGCAGCATTTTCTTAAAGGTGCCTTCTTAAGCGCGAGAAAGTAAAATACTATTCCAAACTAATGGTGCTACAGAATGGCACAGACTTTCCCGTATCGGCATTTTATTTCCTTTGGTCTCGGCTAGATATTCGGACTTGCCACATACTCTTGCTAATTCACACACATATACTACTGTGATTCTGTTTTTTTTATTTCAAAAACTTTTTAAACTAGTGTCTGTGGCCAAACTCATCTAATGTAAAAACATAAAAAGTAGTAAAATGTACTCTTTAACGTTCTAAAGCCGAGAAATCGCAAGGTGTTTAGTATATAAAAATATTTTTTT
>JAHLJT010002630.1:42366376-42377314 GCA_031308135.1 Acheta domesticus
AATCGCAAACCCAAAACGAAAAACGAACAATGAACAACGAACAACCATCAACGGACAACGAACAACGAACAAGAATCAACGAACAACGAAAATGAACAACGAACAACGAAAAACGAACAACGAAAAACGGAAAACGAACAACGAAAACCGAAAACGAACAACGCAAAACGAACAACGAAAAACATAAAACGGAAAACGAAAACGAAAAACGCAAAAAGGAAAACAAAAATTGACGAAAAGGAGGAAATCAATCCGAATAAACCAAAACGAAAAAGGGAGACAAAAAAACGAAAAACGAAACAATTAACAGAAAAAATACGAAAAAGGAAACAAAAAACTAAAAAAACAAAACGAAGCGAAAAAAGGAAAACGAAAGCCAAATAAGGAGAACAAAAAAAACGAAAACAATTAACAGAAAAAATACGAAAAAGGAAACAAAAAACTAAAAAACCAAAACGAAAAAACGAAAGCGAAAAACGAAAAACGAAAAAAACCAAAACGAAAAACGAAAACGGAAAAAAGGAAAACGAAAGCCAAATATGGAGAACAAAACAACCAAAAACGAAAACAATTAACAGAAAAAATACGAAAAAAATAAAAAACAAAAAACGAAAAAACGAAAGCGAAAAAACGAAAACGAAAAAACGGAAACGAAAAAAACCAAAACAAAAAACGAAAACGAAAAAAACCAAAACGATAAACCGAAAAAATTAATACGAAAAACAAAATGAAAACTAAAAAACGAAAACCAAAAAACCAAAACCAAAAAATGAAAAGGAAACAACGAAAACGAAAACAAATCAACCAAAGCGAAAAAACGAAAACGAGAAATCGAAAACGAAAAAACCGAAACGAAAAAGCCAAAACGAAAAAAATTAAAAACCTAAACAAAAAAACGAAAACGAAAATGATAAAACAAAAAACGACAACGAAAACGAAAAACAAATGGAAATGAAAAACGAGAAAGAAAAAACGAAAGGAAGAAACAAAATGAAAAAACCAAAACGAAAATACGAATAAGGAAAAACGAAAACGGAAAAATGAAAAAACCACAACGAATACGAAAACGAAAAACCAAAAAATGAAAACGAGAAAACGAAAACTAAGAATCTTAAACGAAATCTAAGTATCTAAAAGCGAAATGAAAAAACCAAAATCATGAAACGAAAACGAAGAAACGAAACGAAAGCAAAAAAACGAAAACGAAAAATCAAAAACGAAATCTAAAAAACGAAAATGAAATACGAAAACGAATATACGAAAACGAAAAAACCAATGAAAAAACGAAAACTAAAAAACTAAAACGAAAAAAAGATAACCAAAAAACGAAAACCAAAAACGAAAACGTAAAAAACGAAAACGAAAACGAAAACGATAAAAAGAAAACGAAAACATGAAAAAATCGAAAACGAAAATTCGGAAACAAAAAAACGAAAACACGAAAAAAACGAAAATTCAAAAACGAATAAACGAAAACGAAAAAAACAAAAACACGAAAAAATCGAAAACCAAAATTCGATAACGAAAAAGCGAAAACGAAAAAACGAAAATGAAAACGATAAAACGAAAAACAAAACCCAAACGGAAACGAAAAACAGAAACGGAAAAAACGAAAACGAAAAAACTAAAACGAAAAAACAAATATAAAAAACGGAAACCAATAAACGTATCAAATAAACGAAAAAACGGAACTAAAAAACCGAAACGAAAAAACAAAAACGAAACTTCCAAAACCAAAAAACGAAAAAACGAAATCGAAAAAACGAAAACGAACAATCAAAAACGAAAAAAGCGAAATGAAAAAAACAAAATCATGAAACGAAAACGAAGAAACGAAACGAAAAAACTAATACAAAAAACGAAAACGAAAAAACCAAAACTAAAAAACGAAAAGGAAAAAAACAAATTGAAAAAACGATAACGAAAAAATGAAAACGGATAAACGAAAATAAAAAACCAAAAGGGAAAAGCGACATGGAAAAAACGAAAATTAAGAAAGGAAAACGAAAACGAAAAAACGAAGAAAAAGCGGAAACGTGAAAACGAAAACAAAAAAACGAAAACGAAAGTTTCATTTGTTTTCATAAAACTGGAAAATCCGTTTTGTTTGGTGTACATCTGTTGTGTGGACTCACTTGTGGCGATAAGTGTGTCCCCCTCCCCTCGCGCAGGCCCGTACCCCTTTCAGTGCCTCCGGGTCTTTGCTCCGGATCTTTTCATCAGTTGCATAAGGTGTCACGACCTGGAATGGACGAGAGCGGAGAGATTTAATGTAGAGTAGAATTAGCGTTTGCTGAATATTTTTCTTGCCTGAGGAGGTAGAGTCCTGGCGACCGTCTGTGACTTTTTGAAAGGGTTCTGCACAGTCGATGTTCAGACATGCGTGGCCAACAGCATCAGCACAGAGACAGCCGAGGGGGAATGGCATCCGTGTATGATAACCCTTTCCCCCGAAGGTTGCATTTTTTTTTCTCTTTCTTTGGCCTTGGTGACAAGATTAAACTCAGTACCAAGTGTGAAAACTGAGGTGAATAACTAGTTGTATCTACCTTGTGTTACTGGTTGTCAAACAGATGGCCTATATGATAATTTCTATTGTTCATATTATTGAACACAATAAATGTTTCATGAAAAATTTTGTTGTTTTTTATTTTAGTATATTTTCACCCTATTTGTTTTATATTTTTATTCAACTAAATGCCCCTCTTTTTTCTCCATCCTCAGGGATAATTTTGAGCCTAAGAGTTAATGTTTTTGCTACCTGGGTCTAGGAAGGTGAACTTGTTTGTTTTCTTCATATTGTTGGGCAGTGTGTGGAAACTGTATAGTGACTGTCCAGATGTTCCCATGTGCTCATTACTTGTTCTTGATTGGTGGAAAGAGACAGCCGCAATATCACCCCGATCTTACTTATATCAGCAAATTGACATGCAGGATGCCAGTCTGTCTCAGCAGCCTGAGCTGGAATCATCAAAGAGTGAAGCAGAAAATTTGTAGTGCCCCTTTTTAGTAAATATTTATACATTAACTTGGGAGAGAAAAATTTCAGCTGAAAAAAATAATTGCAAAAATAGGCTAGGTTGCAAATTATCTTTAGAAATATTTATCTCAGAAAAATTGTAATTTTCTTGAACAATGGCAAAATGGTTGGGGCTCCATACGTGGACACCGCTTCAGCACATTCTTTCATCTTGGTGCGTTAATACATCATATGTTTGTGATTTATTACATGAACTTCATGATTGATGTGGGAAATCACATTCACAAGCACCAGTATATTCGTGTCATGGCTGAATTCTCTTATCGCTTTTTCACTTGTTGGAATTTTGTAAGTATGCATATTTCATTCTTCTGGTCCTTATGATTATGTGGTATTAAATATTGTAACTGAAGAAATAACTTTTGTATTCAGAGAAGATTTTCTAAAACAATTTTCAAACATTTTTTGTTGTTTGAATTTAGATGGTGCAATTTTGGTATTTTTCACTATGTTTGACTCATGATCTCCTACAAATGACTGATTCAAAAGTTTTATTGAACACCAAAGAAAATGTAGTGCAGCTGAGGAATTTCACTTTCCGAGCACTTGCCTTTCCATTAGCTATAGTAAGTATTATTATTTTAAATTATTTATTTTTTATCATTATCAACAAATTGTTAGTCAATAAATAAGTAATAGTATATAATATTCTTAATGTAATAGTATAGTAAAGTAAGTAATATTAAAGTAAAATTTTTAACATTAAATTTTTAATTTTTTTCCTTATATATCAAAACTTTATAAAAGTTAATCAATCAGCTAATTTTTTTTTATCAAGAAAAAACAGTAAACATAACTGTTATTTTAAAAGACTGTATAAGAACTCATAATATTGATTTTAAAGAAATGTAAATTCAAAAGAAGTTTTTAATATTTCTCCTTACTTTTAAATTTTAGTACAAAAGCAACTAAATAAACCACTATTTTCTATGTTTTACAGACTCTGTCTGTCATGTTTTGGGGATTTTATAATTTTGATCGATCATTTGTCTTCCCTACTGAGGCTGAACTTGTTGTGCCTGCATGGTGCAACCACGCTATTCATACCAATATTGCAATTTTGGTATTAGTGGAGATTGCAACCACTTGCCATGGCTACTCACATCCTGAATCAAGACGCACAGCAATACTTGGTATAACTGTATTCGTCAGTGTCTACTTTTCATGGTAAGCCTTAATATGTTGACAATAGAGTGCCTTTTGAACATTGATAATGTTTTTGTGAAATCAATGAAAGACATAATAAATTTATTCTGTAATTGATGCAGTTTGGTGCAAGTATTATTTTCTCATTATTTATCTTCTTATTATCAATAAGATACAAAAGTTACAAAAGTTTTCACATTATGGAACTCATTTCTGATATCACTTCACTGTGTTTAAATTATCAATTTTCCCAAAAAGCCTATAGCCTTTGTTAGAAAATACAAATGAAATGCTGGTATGCAATTAGAACAATCCGTATTACTGAAAATAAAAGCAATTGACAGATCATGATGGAAATATACATTTAGCCTTTTCTAATATTATATCCATTTGAATCAGACTTTCAAGATTTATTGTTTAGGAAATTACAGGCAATAGAGATTGTGGGCTAATTATTATGTGGCTTATACGTATGTTTCTTTATTTTTAATTTTACACTTCATGTTTCTATTTTCCTTCATTCATTATTGTAATACTTAATTTCTTTTTGCAGCTATTTAGGAACTTATTTCCAACATGGTGTATGGCTTTATCCAGTTTATGAGATTTTCAATTGGTCCCACCGAGTTCTACACATTATCTTTTCATATATTCTTACTGTGGTGTGTTACCTTTGTGGGGAAGGCCTCTCCATGAAACTTTGGGGTAAGTACTTTCAATAATTATCTCTTTCTGAATTTCATCAGATAGTTTCAATACAATTCATAATGAAGACTTGTTCACAGCCTTCTTAGTTTTCATTTTGAAATGCTCATGTTCAATATACTTCACATTTAATTCACAAAATTAAATGTGACACAAGACAATAAGACACTTGGTAGTATAGGCTAGAAAAAAAACAGAAGTTGCATCTAGAAAACAACAAAATGAATATCGTCTAAATGAAAACACCAGAAGCACAATTATATGATTCTCATTGTTAAAAGTCTTATATTAAAAAGGAAAACAATGTATTTTGGCAAATATTTGTGCTCTCATTACAAAACTTTTTCTCAAAACTCTTTTTTGAAAACGTTTCAAATCCATCTGAAGAAGTGCTATTGAATTTTTAGTGAGCGGAATTATGATGTCAATTACAACGTACTACATTTTTTTCATTTATATATAATTACCAACAAAATATTGGAATTTTAAAAGAATGGACACAAATTAGCTATTTCAATGTTATTAAAGCTGTTTTAAATTCACTGTGAATTACAAAATAAATTGTAAAGTCTTGATAAATATAGTTGAGAAATTTCCAAATAGTTGATAGAAATTTGCATAGGAACAGCCTTTGTTTCCTTTGCATCTTCACTGAAAAAAAAAAACAACAACTTGTTCTCTGTTCTCTGTGGACAAAATACTCAAGTCCGCCAACCTCTCTTGTCCCATCGAGTTTCGAAGGTAATTTTTGATCATCTGCAGTTTCGAGAATGATCGCTCTGCCGTTGCAACTGTCACGGGAATTGTCAAGAAAAGTAAAAGTACGGAACACACATCCGAGAAACTAGCCGAGAGACTGAAATACTCGATCAGAACCAAGTTTGCCAACTCCCTGATGGAACGGATTTTCGACAATTAGTGTTTCAGACAGCTTCGCAAGGATTTGATTTAACAGTTGGTCGGTTACGTCGTCATAGTATAGTTCACTGAACTTTTCGCACCGCTTCGCAAGTTCTTCTTCAGAAAACTCCAATAAATTCTGTGGCTGAATTATGGCAAACGAAACGACAATTTGGCTCAAGCCAGTATTCAAGCCAACAAATCGGTGTCTCAATTGAGTCACTACAATATTCAAAGACATAGTAAACATTTACTTGGAACCGTTTCTCGCCCTCAGACGGACGTCAGACAGCCGTTGGAAAGTTATAAATTACTAATAACGAGACTCTCAGATAGGCCCATTTCAAGACATGAAAGAAAGAAACAACGAAAGTTTTCTACAACTGTAGTAAATTAAATTTCGTTATCAATCGTGTTAAAAACAAATGATTGATAGTAAGATTTGGGGACCAAAATATCGTAAAATAATGGAGGCCCCGTACAATCGTTACCAAAGATTTTACAGATCTAATTGAAAAATATTGCATCCCTATTTTTCATTTAAAAAAATTATACCAGAAATAATTACTTTTTGTTCTCAACTGTAATGAACAAGCAAAAAAAGATTCAAACGGGGACCCGTGTGGTCGGGGGCCCCACCTTACTGCATCCGCTGGACCGGCGGTAGTTACGCCACTGTATCTGGGCTTCTTTAAAAGAGCAATCTAAATAGTTTAGTTCTGCAAATTATTTTTATTGGTAAATATACAAACATAGTCACGATTGTAATCAGTGGAGGTAGAAAAGGTGGCAGCAATAAAAAAATAATAATCAACATAATTATTAAATAAATATCAAAAAATTCGAACTTAAATTTAAACTAGTAGTGCTACTGAATGGCACAGACTTTCCCGTATTAGCTTTCTGTTTCCTTTAGTCTCGGCTAACTGTTCGGACTTGCCACATTCTCTGGCCAGCTGCCGTATATCGCCACCCAAAGTACATTTTTTTTGACATTTTATTAATTTTTCGGTTTCGTAATGGTAGAACAGAAATATTATTTTAAGAATATTAAAGATCAGTAAAATCTTACCCTAAATGCTAATTTTATTTTAAAAAATGTGGAGCCGTTTTGAAGAAAATGGCGTTTAAGCAGTACTGTAAATGCAAAATGTTGAGCTCTTTTTCAAGGAGTTTTCAAAAAACATCATTAGAATTTATTTGAAGTAGATTATCTCACAAATACAATAGTGTTTACAAATTGCTGGTAATGTGCATATTAAAGGTTTGTGAGACCTTTAAAAAATTACCTTTATGTAATTTTTGCAATAACGAAAAAATACCCAAAAATGAACTTCACATCATATTAAAGAGCGCAATTTGCACTATCCGTTCGAAAAGTTTGAAAAAAATATTTGGAACCATTTATGATAAAATGGCGTTTGAGCTTTTCTGAAAATGCGGAATTTTGATCTAGTTTTCACAGAAAACAGTTGAGTTCTTGACAATCTTTATTTGACATTATTTGAGGTACATGTACTCATAAATATAATAATGTGAACAAATCGCCGTTAGTATAAATATTAAAGACGTGAGAGACAAATCAAATTTTTTTTTTGAAAAAACAAAAGAAAAGAACAATATGGCGTGTATGTCAGTCATCTCATAGTGTATTTTATGCACTATCCTTACCAAAAGATTTTGAGGATTTTTTTTTAATTTTTGGGGGGGCTTCATGTAATGTACCCCCAAATTTTATAGAATATTTTTCAAAATCTCAAAGCTTCGACTCGAGCCAGATCGACAGTTTCTTCTATTTGAAAAAAATCCTACGTATGGTTTAGGCGCAGTAGTGTTCACAGACGGACGGACGTTTTGCTTTCCATTGGTTTTTCGGTATCAACGACCCACAATAGAGGTATTCTGGCTACACCACGTGTTAGGGGATTTTTTCTGAATTTAGCAACTAGATTTATCCACTTTTTCGTTTTCAGGGTCCGGCAATGAATTTTTTCTGCCGAAAATTCGCCTTTTTTTCGCGCGGCATTACATAACTTTCCCTATACAATGTTATTACTCGTATATACGTACGTATACTGGAAATAAAAACACAGAGGAAAATATTAAACATTTATAGCATTAAAATTACTTCTTCCAACAATCAAAATTATAATTAATATGAAATTGTTGAAAATGAGATTTCACTTTCCTAAAATGATGGAATAGTTAATATGTAAAGATTAAAAACAAACCATTTCCTTTACTATAATATTTAATTTGATTAAACAAAAAGTTTTTTAATATAAATAAAGAAACATTTTTAATATATCACAAGTTTCTGAGGATTTTCTTAAAGTAGTTTTTTAAAAATCCACTTTCATATTCTTACTCCTTCATTGATTAATATATCCTGTGTTTCCTCAATTAGCATTATCTACTGTGTTGTCCATTCACTGCTAATTATACTAATTAGAGTTTTATCTTACACAAAGTGGTGAATGACTGCTCTACAAAACACGGGGTGCATGATGAAGCGAGAGAAATGTTGCCATGGAACTAATTTTTAAGGAGTTTTAAAAATTGTATAAAACATATTTTGTATTATTACAGTAAAACCCCGCGTTTTACAATCCCGCAATTTACGATATCCCGGCATTTAAATTTCTTGGCGGTTTCATCCGTTTTCTAATATTCACTTTGTTTTGAATATCCTTAGTACAATTTCGATTTTCCCGGTTTAAAATTACTTGCCACAATACTATCTACAAAGCACTTCGCGTCGCGCAATCACTACACTGCACATTCACCCACATGGCCGTAAGATTATTGAAATGGTGCGATTTAATAGTTTTATGAAATGTTACATGAAGACTAGAAGACAGTTAAAATTTTTATTTAGCAGCTTCTTTAAATTTCCATTTCATGGCATTATAGCGATATTTATTGTGGTGCTACAGAATGGCACAGACTTTCCCGTATTAGTTTTATCTGTCCTTGGGTCTGGGCTAGCTTTTCGGAATTACCACATACTCGGTACCAGCTGCCAACTATCGCCGCCTAAAGTATATTTTTTTTACATTTTCTTAATTTCTCGGTTTCCTAATGGAAGAACGGAAATATTAATACTAGAATATTAAAGAACAGTCAAACTTCGAAAAATTTGGAGCCGTTTTTAAGAAAATGGCGTTTAAGCGCTATTAGAAATGGGAAATTTAAAGCTCTATTTTTTTTGAAATTTTTTGAGTTTTCGAAACACTTCATTTGAAGTCGTTTAAAGCACTTACACTCACAAATACAGAAGTGTTTACAAATTGCTGGCAATGTGCATATTAAAGGTTAGAGAGCTTTAAAAAAATTACATTTATGTAACTTTTGCAATAACAAAAAATACCGAAAAATGAACTTCATATCATATTAAAGAGTGCAATTTGCACTATCCGTTCGAAAAGTTTGAAAAAAATATTTGGAGCCATTTATGATAAAACGGCGTTTGAGCGTTTCTGAAAATGCGGAATTTCGAGCTAGTTTTCATAGAAAACGGTTGAGTTTTCGAGAAACTTTATATGACATTATGTAAAGCATGTGTACTCATAAATGTAATAATTTGAACAAATCGCCGCGAATGTAATAACGACGTGAGATAAAAAAATAGATTTTTGTAATTTTTGAAAAAACAAATCAATAGAGCAACTTGGTATTTTATGTCATCTCATAGAGTTCATTAGGCACTATCTTTTCCTAAAGTTTAAAACAAAACTTTGGTGCAGTTTTTGAGAAAATGTTGTTTTTGTATTTTTTTATTGGACATATTGCACATAATATCACGCGAAAACTACTAAAATTTTCAGAAAATTGTACGTGACCTTAATGAAAGACCCCTCTGTGGAGAACAAATTTTATTTGAAGGAAAAATCTCAATCTTTAATTTTATAGTTGTAGGAAGAGCCCGAAAAAATTCAAACTTTTGCAATTGTCGAAAATTCAAAGTTAACCGTGAAAATGGGACTTATGCCGCCGCCTTAATAAATGTATTTTACTCTATTCTTACAAGAAATTTAAAGAAAAATTTTTGAGCCGAAGTAAATTTGAAAATGTCCGGGGGGATTCATGCAAAATACCCCCAAATTTTGAAGAATGTTTTTCAAAATCGCGGTGCCCCGTGTGGAACCAGATCGGCCTTGGAATATTCATTTTGGAAGATATCGTACTTATGGTTTCGGCGCTACTTATGGTTCACAGACTGCCAGACGGACGGACAGACGGACGGACGTTTTGAAAAGAACTGCTTTTTCGGTATCATGGACCCCAAAACGTGTATTTCCGTTAAAATCTCGAAATCGATTTTCCGCGGCATTACACGACTTTCTCTGCACTACGTATACACTCCGTATATACGTACGTATACGGGAAAGTAAAAAGGAAGAAAAAATTACCAACGTGCTTTGCTAGAAGTATATTAGAGAGGTAGCCTCACGATCACTTGTTTATTTTATATCATCGTCTTTCACGATTTCACCCTTTCTCATTCTAAAACAATCGTAATTTTTTTCCATCCATAATACACACAATATTCTTATTAATTCTCAAAGTATGGGATTCTCCATGTTTTTGGAACCCCTTTTCTATTATTTCTGAAATCAAAGAAATTATAAAATATACTAGTCAGAAATCATTACGAACTGACGAAGATGAACTTTTTATTGAGTTGGGGAATGTATAAACTTAGCATTTTTTGCTAATAGTAGAAATACCATTGCCCTCTCTTTATCCAGCAATCAGTAATATCCGCGCCCTTTTTCTTGAGCCATCGCTTCGCTAGTTGTGAGAGGAGTAGGGAATTTGGTTATTTTGACAACAGGAATTTAATATCAAATTTGTAATTCGTTTTTCGATGTAAAATAGTTTCTATTACACGGGAGCGAACATTTCTCGTCATCAGATTTTGCTTACAAGGCTCATGCAATCATTTTTAATTTCACTAATGTTGGCAAAGGAGTGGGGTAGGTATTCCGGGGTTCGAGAATACGTGCGCATAAAATACCTACATTATTACTTCGTCAATGGCTTCCATCAGTGGATGGCGAGGACTCGTTAAAGTGTCGTTAGGGCATTTAAAATTCACTACGTTTCGGTGTAAATTCGCCGGCGATGTCGCACATGTTGGTCTG
>JAHLJT010002630.1:42378314-42407367 GCA_031308135.1 Acheta domesticus
ATTTCTATTAGACCTTGTAATATTGTTTATTATGTTATGTACCTAATTCTGCATACTATAATGATTATTGTTTGTATTGTAACGAAAAACCCCTCTCACTTGTACTGATATCGATCACGCCCACTAAACAGGCGCCAATGCAACGAAAAAACCCCCTTTCCTATTTACTAAAACGCCCTACGAACTGGGCACTAATGTAATGAAAATCTCCCCTCTCAACTCCTATTGTTGATCACGAAAAACTTCCATGCTGATCACCTGTAATATCTACAATGCACACCACTGTGCCCCCCCTTTTTACTATCCGGAGTTTTCCTGTTTACATAAATTTATCAGGGCGGGCCGTGATTTGTTCTCTACAGAACACAAGCGCCACGCCAATGCAGGGACCAGGATCAGCTAGCTATGTGATAAAACACCGGTTACGTAACATCAAAACGAGAACTCAAAATCTCGTTTGTTTATTTTCTTTTAACCAACAGAAACATTAATACACTCATAAAAGAATCAATACCACACAACATCAACAAAACACGATATCATAAAATCACAAAAATCAATAACATATTATACCCAAATGTTATTACGAAATAATGAGCTCAATACTGTGGCCACACCCATTACATTGCAATCCCCCCCAAAATGTTTCCAGTTTTTGGCTTTGTAAACCATTTATTCTTCCCAAGAGCAAAGAAATCAAAGTCATTGACTTCACTGGAGTGTTGCAAAACAAAAAAAAATATTCCACTTCCCTTTGCGTTGTTAACCAAGCGGCGACCAGGTCCACACACACACGATCTCACGCCGTCATGCGTAAGAACTCTGCTCCACTGCTGCCTGCTAGCGCCGAATTACCAGTGCCCCCCAAATTGGCACTGACCCCGGCGACGATATGCAAAGACGCGCTCGAGTCTGCTGCACCTCGGCACACACCTCGTTCGGTGACACCCGCACTAAAATAGTTCACATCACACGGCATACAGTTCCGCCACCTTGCGAATACAAGTC
Organism: Acheta domesticus; assembly: GCA_031308135.1. NCBI lineage: Eukaryota > Metazoa > Arthropoda > Insecta > Orthoptera > Gryllidae > Acheta > Acheta domesticus. The sequence goes on from JAHLJT010002630.1 coordinate 42,379,323, forward strand.
CGAAGGAGCAACACCTTCTCGAAATTTTATAAGTTCGCGTGTTAAAATAATATCACGAGTGACGCGGAGTACAACTCGCCACGAAGTTATTCACTCCTCTCACAGTTTATAATAGTTCACTAGTACGAGTCCAGAAGAGAACACTTCATCAAAAATTACAAATCCAAAATTTTTTAAAATTATTCTTGCAACAAGCGACGCGGATTCTGCCTCTCGCTACCAAGCTATCCCCTCGTCTCTCTCCCATTGTTGTCCTAAAGCATTTATAGCTTTTTTCCGAACAAAACAATAGCGCCTCTACTGTCTTCTGCTTTATAACTTATAAAAATAGTTTATTATTAATTTCTAACACTTCCTGGATTGTCTTATTATATTGTAAAATTCCCAATTAAAATTTCGTATCCATTCCACTTCTTAGACATCACTTTTCTCGCTTCATTTTGTTAAAAGAATGCTTTTTCGTGCGTCTCATGCCTACAAACATCGCTCGTTTATTTCTCAATTAACTCATGTAACATAATGTTTATCTATTAATGTTCGGCGTCCTAAAATTGTGTCACCACGTTTATAATTTGGCCCGTATTCCACGGAATACTTTGGTATATGCCAAATCTCGGTAGACACACTAGTTTTCGTTTAATTTATTAATATATCCAAACTTTTCTGAAGGGACGTCACGACCATTGTTGTTTTAGTTCTGTAACATGTTAAATCAATGTCATGATCACAAAAACTCGCGATATTATGCGTTTCTGTGACCCGATTTAGCTGAAACAAACTTTATTGTGTTCCTTATAATTTTGTGCGTTGACTAGTAACATGCAACCATTAATTAACCACGGCGTTCACATGCTCGCCTGAAATACTCGTTTTCTCTTAGATCACCTTCACTTGTTTTTCTATATTCCGCTCTGGAAGTTTCTACATAAAGTTCTATACCCGGTTCATAAACCAATGGTCACTTCATGTTATTTACCTATTTCATTTGTAATAGATGGCTAAACTATTACAACTTCCCCTCCCTAGACGTCGGTCACTCGCTGACGTAGTCACGATGTACCGACTTCTACTACTCTAACTCAGCAAACTCGTCATGTCTGATCAATTGTTGGCCTCAGTGGCACCTGCTACGCTTCACACTTGCGGTTCTAACCCCTGCCTATCGTACGTGCACCTGTTGCACCACCTTGACCGTAGCATTACCTATTGTACATTCACCTGACACAAATTCGCGATTTGTACCTGTCGCACTTTCACTCACTCACTATTCCAATCTTGCTTTCTTACTTATAAACATGACTTACATACTAAAACTACAACTAAAATACACTTACATACTTAACACAACAAAATATACACTTAACAACCGTTCTTCTATCCCCCTTGGCTTCTATCGTTCAACCATTTCTTTATACGGTTTAATATTAAACCAGTTTTGGACCCCACAATCATGTCCTTGGTTCGACAAAACAACACTGTTATTGTCTAGTACCTTTTCAATTACGTATGGGCCTTCAAAGATAGGAAAGAACTTCCGAAACAATTTCCGCTCGGACGATGACGAGTGAGGCGACTTCACCAGAACTTTGTCACCTACGCGATACACCCCCCGATAGAACTGCCCTTGAGCCCCTTTTCCACGACTGGCTGCCTTCTTCAATTGGTCATAGATAATTGATGGTTTTCCCGTAATCGCCCACTTGAAACAGGACTGCGCCCAGCGCCGATCCGCTACTGTCCGTCTGCAAGTACATTCGCCTACGGAAGTCGGGGTAACGTACCACGTACGTCTCTTCAAAAGCCCGTAGCAGCTGTTCGTAAGCTTCCTGGCATTGTTGCGTCCCAATTCCACCTGTTCCCCTTTCGAAGCAAGTGTAACAGCGGCACTACCTTCTGTGAGTAGTTCTTAACAAATCGAGAGTAATAGTTTAAATACCGAACAATCGGCGAAGTCCACGGATATTCTTAGGCGGTGGCAACTTTCGAATCATTTCCTTTTTACATTCCTGAATCTCGATCCCCTCACCGGAAATTTCGTGTCCCATAAATTGTACTTTAAGTTGACAAAACTTACATTTTTCTATATTTAATTTCAGGTTGTAGGTTCGAAAAATCTCAAACAATTGCCTTAAATCTCGCAAATGCGCCTTTAAATCTGGTGAAAATAACACGATGTCATCCACATACGTTATTAACGTCTCCTTCAACTCAGTCGGGATGACGTCATCCAAGTAGCGGATTAACGCCGCCCCCGAGTTCTTCAATCCGAATGGCAACCGTGTAAATGAATATACAGTTCCCTCGAACCTAAAACTGATATATTTCTGGATCCGGATTCAACTGCAATTTGCCAATACGCTGACGAAAAATCAAGGGCGCTAAAGATAGCCGCCCCTCCTAACTTCACGATCATATCATTAATGGTGGGTGGTGCTTCGTAGCGGGGGATCGTTACGGCATTCAACTTTCGTGCGTCGAGGCAAATCCTTATACTGCCATTCTTCTTTGCCACGACTACTAATGGACTTACATATGGAGTGATAGCCCTCTTAATGATGCCCTTCTGTTCCATTTCAGCTATCAATTGTCGCACTTGTGCCCGGTGCGCGTATGGGATAGGGTATTGCTTCGTCACAAACGGTGCAGCATCACTGATCTCCAACCGAAATTTATAACCTCTCACTGCCTCTGATGACTCGTGAAACACGTCTACAAACCTTTCCAAGAGTTGCCGAATTTCTTCCGGGCCGTTCTCTTTGTCAACGACACCTTCCACAGCACGTTCCACGCCCTGGAGAACCTCTTCCATCGAAGCCTGCACTTCGTCCCCATCGACCGCCGCCTCATCATCTTCAGCGACCACTAAGCCACCACCAATACAACCTCGTAACCGTAATGTAATTACACCTGTGCTTACGTCTACGACGGCTTGGTAGGCCCTTAATGCGTCCATTCCGATGATAATCTCGCGTACGAGTCCTCGGACCACTATTGCCGCTACCTCGATGGTCAGTCCCTCCACGCAGAATTCCAACCAAACTTGTCTTCCCGTGGTACTTGCTGCCTTCCGGTTCGCCATCACGACCCTTAGCTTCCGCGTTGGTAATTCAACCAGCTTCTTGTCCATCCCTCTTCAACTCCTCACACAATTCTTCAGATATTGCACTGATGCTACTTCCCGTATCTACCAACGCATACACCTGTCTCCCATAGCACGTGCCCTTCAACACTAAACACTTGCTCGGCTTCGCACCTTCCATTGTTTCTTCACGAAGCAATTCATCTCCCGCGACCATTACACTTGTTGTTGCTAGTACCGTAACCTGATTCCCTTCCACGTCATTTGGTTCGGGCCACCCTCCCGCACCAAAGCTATCTAGTTTTCCGGCCTTCTGTCTACATTCCTCTTTGCTTCCGATTCACCTTGGTTCATATCTTGACGACCCCCACCATTTTCTTTTGGTTTTGGTTGCTGTTGTGACGGCCCACCTTGTGGCTTACCTTGTCTTGGCGCTTTCTCTCCCGTGCGCACTTCAACCGCGCATACATTTTCCTGTCGGTACTTCGTGCCGTTATATCCATTCGTACCGCCCCCCATTATTACCAAAGCGTGACCTCTCATTTGGGGAATCTTGGTCATTTCCATCATTCGTCTGATCGAACCGACTAACACGCTCGATCAGCTCATCTATTGTTTCCGGCATATTATTCCATAACAAGTTACGGACGTTACCCGGCATCTGTCGTATCAATATTCTAATAATTTCAGCGGGATCGAAATTCTCGCTACAAATCTTGAACGCACTTACTTTGCGCGTCACGAAATCGCACATGCTTTCTGCACTTCCCTTCCGGTACTTTTCCGACATCAAGCGATATCTTAACTCGAACCGATGATGCTGGTTCCAATAACGCTCTAAGAATTTCCCCCTCCACTCTTCATAACTTCTCGGAGTCGGTGTAAGAGCCTGCCACCAATACTGGGCCTTCGAACTTAACGCCTCCTCCACGAATCTTAATTTCATCGTCTCAGGCGTACCGTTCACAAGAAAATAATTTTCTAACGCCGTTAGAAAAAGAATACGGCTGTTCCTTGCTTTCTCCGTGGAAGCGTAAATAATTCGGGAGTGCCGCGTGACTGACAACGTTCCCAACATTCGCAGACCTCTGCGCCGCGTACATACGTTCTTCTAACTCAGTTACCTTTTTGGAGAGCATTTCATTGACACTTCTTGTTTGTTCTAATTCATCCGGCCTCAGATTACTGATTTCTCTTTGAACTGTTGACATAATGTTCTCGCCTATCCCGTTCATGGAATCCTCGAGTAATATTAATCGCGCGTCCTGCCGTTGTGTTGTTTCTTTAACGACCTGCAAATTTTTGTTAATGTCATCGAACTGGCGGTGATGTCCGTCTACCACCTGTTGGACGGCTAATACGGACGACTTGACTTTGCCCACTTCTGCGCTAAATTGCATATTAACGGATTCCTGGACTGCGAACCGCGATTCTATCTTTTCTTCAGCGATCTTCGCGTCGTTTTCCAACTTGGAAATCTTCGCAAACGTCTCGGTTCTCAAGCCACTGACGTCGTTCCGGATTGCCAATAATGCAGAATCTAATGACTCCATTCTGCCCTCTAATTTACTCTCCAAACTGATATTATTCTCTACCATTTGCTGGCGCAAATTAACATTACTTTCTTCTATCTTGGCTTGCAAATTGTTTTCTCGACGGGCATTATCCGATTTTATTTCTGCCATTAACAACTGTAACATAGCATTCAGACTCGACTCTGTAACGCCTCGTTCTTCAGCTGTGGTACGCGCTACTTCACCGGGATCATGACCCCCATCCCCCACTACCTGACCAACAGCCATTTCATTCGCGACTAACGCGACATTATCTTCCCCTTCGACCTCCAAATTTGGTAACCGCTGATAATCCTCACCATCGTCACAAGCAGATATCGTCCTCGGAATCAGATCCTTCCCTGATGCTAATTAGTTTGCCACTTCGTGTTTCCATTTTGTTATATTTCTTTATCACGTGCTAGCTATTAACAACCTGTCCTGGTTTCCTACCCCGGCGTTGCGTTTGCTAATCACGCCCCACGAATTGGGCGCCAATGTAACGAAAAACCCCTCTCACTTGTACTGATATCGATCACGCCCACTAAACAGGCGCCAATGCAACGAAAAAACCCCCTTTCCTATTTACTAAAACGCCCTACGAACTGGGCACTAATGTAATGAAAATCTCCCCTCTCAACTCCTATTGTTGATCACGAAAAACTTCCATGCTGATCACCTGTAATATCTACAATGCACACCACTGTGCCCCCCCTTTTTACTATCCGGAGTTTTCCTGTTTACATAAATTTATCAGGGCGGGCCGTGATTTGTTCTCTACAGAACACAAGCGCCACGCCAATGCAGGGACCAGGATCAGCTAGCTATGTGATAAAAACACCGGTTACGTAACATCAAAACGAGAACTCAAAATCTCGTTTGTTTATTTTCTTTTAACCAACAGAAACATTAATACCCTCATAAAAGAATCAATACCACACAACATCAACAAAACACGATATCATAAAAATCACAAAATCAATAAACATATTATACCCAAATGTTATTACGAAATAATGAGCTCAATACTGTGGCCACACCCATTACATTGCAATCCCCCCAAAATGTTTCCAGTTTTGGCTTTGTAAACCATTTATTCTTCCCAAGAGCAAAGAAATCAAAGTCATTGACTTCACTGGAGTGTTGCAAAACAAAAAAAAATATTCCACTTCCCTTGCGTTGTTAACCAAGCGGCGACCAGGTCCACACACACACGATCTCACGCCGTCATGCGTAAGAACTCTGCTCCACTGCTGCCTGCTAGCGCCGAATTACCAGTGCCCCCCAAATTGGCACTGACCCCGGCGACGATATGCAAAGACGCGCTCGAGTCTGCTGCACCTCGGCACACCTCGTTCGGTGACACCCGCACTAAAATAGTTCACATCACACGGCATACAGTTCCGCCACCTTGCGAATACAAGTCCGAAGGAGCAACACCTTCTCGAAATTTTATAAGTTCGCGTGTTAAAATAATATCACGAGTGACGCGGAGTACAACTCGCCACGAAGTTATTCACTCCTCTCACAGTTTATAATAGTTCACTAGTACGAGTCCAGAAGAGAACACTTCATCAAAAATTACAAATCCAAAATTTTTAAATTATTCTTGCAACAAGCGACGCGGATTCTGCCTCTCGCTACCAAGCTATCCCCTCGTCTCTCTCCCATTGTTGTCCTAAAGCATTTATAGCTTTTTTCCGAACAAAACAATAGCGCCTCTACTGTCTTCTGCTTTATAACTTATAAAAATAGTTTATTATTAATTTCTAACACTTCCTGGATTGTCTTATTATATTGTAAAATTCCCAATTAAAATTTCGTATCCATTCCACTTCTTAGACATCACTTTTCTCGCTTCATTTTGTTAAAAGAATGCTTTTTCGTGCGTCTCATGCCTACAAACATCGCTCGTTTATTTCTCAATTAACTCATGTAACATAATGTTTATCTATTAATGTTCGGCGTCCTAAAATTGTGTCACCACGTTTATAATTTGGCCCGTATTCCACGGAATACTTTGGTATATGCCAAATCTCGGTAGACACACTAGTTTTCGTTTAATTTATTAATATATCCAAACTTTTCTGAAGGGACGTCACGACCATTGTTGTTTTAGTTCTGTAACATGTTAAAATCAATGTCATGATCACAAAACTCGCGATTATTATGCGTTTCTGTGACCCGATTTAGCTGAAACAAACTTTATTGTGTTCCTTATAATTTTGTGCGTTGACTAGTAACATGCAACCATTAATTAACCACGGCGTTCACATGCTCGCCTGAAATACTCGTTTTCTCTTAGATCACCTTCACTTGTTTTTCTATATTCCGCTCTGGAAGTTTCTACATAAAGTTCTATACCCGGTTCATAAACCAATGGTCACTTCATGTTATTTACCTATTTCATTTGTAATAGATGGCTAAACTATTACAGTATGTATCTAAATCCTTTTCTACTCATTGTTGTGAAGGGAAAAAATCCCCTTATTTACACTTCTCAGAAATACATTTTCCCTATGATCCCATGAAAAGTGTAAAAGAGGGGTTTTATTGTAAAAGGAATGGGGACAGAAGTTCAAACATTTAGGAGGGCAGTTGTCCCCCTGCCCCTCCTTATCTACGCCCATGGTAATAACCCAGTTATAATTATATAAGTTATTACATTGAAGGACTACAAGTAAGGTCTTTAAAATGACTGCATGTAATTGCATTAAAATGAGTACATGAACTAACTTGTTATATGGACCATATGCATGTAGTTGATTTTTTAAATACAATTCTGAATTTTAAGCAAGAGCTGCAATTATTCAGATTATGCAAATCCTTAATTTATTTCTTCTTTTACAGAGAACACAATGCCTGATAGCTGTTCTGCAAAGAGAAAAGTTCAGTGAACTGCTTCCTCCTGTTTACTGTCTTAGGTAATTACACAGGTCTACAATTTGATAATTTTCACTAGTCTTTATGCTTTTTGATGTGCTGAAAACAAATGTGAAGTCCATCCTTCTCAATCACATACAGATTTTTTTCAAATCAATGAAACATAATTCCTCTTTTGTAGCATATATTTACAGTTGTAACCAATATTTTTTCTTAAACTATTTCTGACATTCTAAACATGTATTATAATACTCTGCCTGAATAGGTTGTGTGGTCATGAAGGTTCTGTTAAGATAGGAAGGTAATTGTTATCTTTTCTTGATAGTCCCCTTCCGATGTTAATCAAAATAGAAATGGTTATACATGGAAATTGGAGGCCACTTTTTTGCTCTTTTTTCCAGTCCAGTAGTGTCAATTGGAGTGAATATATTCACTTTAATCATCTAGTTGCGTCAAAGTTATTAAAAAGGTTTTCTGATGTTTGAAAGCGCATTTCGAAAAAATGTCTCATCAGCGTTGTGTAACTAGTCCATACTACTTCTGTTTTATGTGGTGACACAATTAATAAGTACCAAAGAAATACAACAGATTTCATCACAATAAACAAAGTGAATGTTTCAAGTACTTATGCTCCATGTTTCCTTGTTTAAGTAATAAAAGAAAGAATCTTTGTAGGCCCAGACATCAGAAAACTTTTCTCAGATCCACATTTTGCTTAGACCATGGACAAGAAGGAGAGGGAAGCCTGGAATTCTTTTAAAGAGGTTGTTGACACGTTCCTTGGTTAACGCAAATGATCCAAACTACAGATGTATCGTGGATGTATCGCTGAAGGATTTTCAAATATTAGGTTGACGAACATGAGTTTGAAGATTCACTTGCTACACTTCCTACACTCACATGTGGACTATTTTCCGGGAAACTTAAGAAACATGAGTGAAGAGCAAGGGGAAAGGTTCCATCAGGACATCAAGAGGGATTAAACGTAGGTATCAGGGTAAGTGGAACGTGAACATGATGGCTGACTATTGCTGGATGTTACATCGTCAGACACCTGAAGAGTCATATTCTCAGAAGCGCACACAAAGATGTTTCCAGGAGAAAGAACACGTTTTCACAAAAGTTACAATTAAATATGCATCATTATTTACTCTGACAAGCTTTGCAACAATGCATTTGGTATTGTTAATAACTTGTAAATGAATAAAAACTGTCAATGAATTCTGTTTCTTATGTCGTTATAACTTTTATCATTAGAGTTTGAACTTGATATTGAAAAAAATCTGTACGTGATATAGAAAAACTGACCTTACTTTCAGTTTCAGCACACCAAAAAACATAAAGATCACATGATATTATCAAATCAAATTTCGAAAAGTTTTCTTTTGTAGACCTGTGTTATTTATTTATCGTGTTTCATTCCTCTGTATTTTTTCATTGTTAATAACATTTGTTTTCTCATATTCATGTATTTATTGTTGGTTCTCGTCTCTTAGACTATGTGTTCTTGATAATTTCTCAGAAGTTTGTTAATTAAAAGCTTTTCTTTGAATTTTTGTGCATTTCTAATATTAACTTCCATGTATCAACCAACTAACAGCATGCAAATAAAAACCAGAATATCTAGTGGAACTGCAATGAGATTGTATTATTACAAATTCCTGTTCAGTAATATCGTAACCTTGGTAAGACATTCAATGAATGATATGTTGAAATGTTTGAGTATATTTCATTTTGACACAATTTTCCTATTTCCTCAGAGAATAGTTTCATTTTTTCAGTGGATAAAGTTTTGAAACTTATTTTAAAGTCACAGGTATTTTTAATATTACTTCATAAGGTGTACCTTACGAAGTATTACTTCTATAAGTGTGGTGCTTATTTTGGCAACTTTAGTATTTTAATGAATATAGTCTTTCAAACTTTCAAAGAATATAACACAATTCCGTTGAACGTCGATTATCCGTTTTTTATAAAATGAGATTTGCTTTTTAGGTAAACATTTTGAGAGTTGAAAATAAAACAAGCATTTCCAAAGCTTAAGGATTTTTTAAAAAATATTTTTATATACTAAACACCTTGCGATTTCTCGGCTTTAGAACGTTAAAGAGTACATTTTACTACTTTGTATGCTTTTTACATTAGATGAGTTTGGCCACAGTCACTAGTTTAAAAAAGTTTTTGAAATAAAAAAAACAGAATCACAGTAGTATATGTGTGTGAATTAGCAAGAGTATGTGGCAAGTCCGAATATCTAGCCGAGACCAAAGGAAATAAATTGCCGATACGGGAAAGTCTGTGCCATTCTGTAGCACCATTAGTTTGGAATAGTATTTTACTTTCTCGCGCTTAAGAAGGCACCTTTAAGAAAAATGCTGCGCGTAAAAAAACGGACAATTTTCGGCAGAACAACTCTTATTACAAGCCCCGGGTATCGTAAAAGTGGATAAACCCAGTTGCTAAATCCTCTAACACGCGGTGTAGCCAGAATCCATGTTTTATGGATCGTTGATACCGAAAAATAGATTGATGTCAAAACTTGTCTGTTTGAACAACGTTAGCGACTAAAGCGTTCAGACGATTTTCTTGAAAATTGATATTCCCGTGGCTAATGTCATGACCCATTGAATTTGAAATCGAATTTTGCATGAAATTGAGTTTTAATTTGGGGGGGGAGGCTTTACATGAAACCCCTGGGATACTTTCAAAATTTTCAAAAAAATGGCGCCATCGATTTTGATGAAATTTTGTTGTTGGATAGTCTGAAGAACGTTTAAGAAAATGGCGCAGGTCAAATGTGGGTTGAAAAAACTGATTTTTCGAAAATTGAAAAAAATCTTTTTTTTGGCGTCTTCCTACAACTACAATTATGAAGTTTTTTTTCTAAATGAAACGTGTTTATAAAAAACAGATCTTCAAATAAGCTCATGTTCAATTTTTCAAAAACACGAGTATTCTCTGCGAAATTTTGTGTTGAACATAGACAATTTTTATTTTCTTTAAACCACTTTTTCTTAAAAACCGCAAACTGTTTTATTAAATTGGGACCTTAGATAGCGAAAAGGACGCTTATGAGAATGGTACAGATCTCATGTTCGTTAAAATGCCTGACTTTGCAATTTTTTTAAAAAAATTAAGAATTTTTCGGCGTTTTCCTACTACCACAATTGTGAGGATACAAGTTTTTCTAATCAAATGTGTTCAAAAACGGATATTCAAATAAGGTCATTTTGAATTTTTTGAAAATTGGGTATTTTTTCTATAATTTCGTGACACACATAATAGCCTGCTCCCAATTGACTCTGCTTCATCAACGTAATAATTCCAGCAGGATGCTTCGTAAGTTACTAGAAATTGTATATTATTTCGTATTCCTTTGTTCGTTTCGTACATTCGAGCTTTTGTTATATGTTTACAAATTAATATTTTATAATTTATTAAAGACCTATTTAAAAGTATGTCCTTTAATTGAGTTAAATGTGAAAACGAGTAGATGATGTCGCTTTGCATAATAAGATGTGGGAATGAAGAGTAATGTGTGTAAAACCGAGCAGTTTTGATGAATATATAGCAATATTATATTTAATTTTTGTATTTTTGTATACATTTTCGTTTTCTAGCGAGGTGTATCAACAATGCTAATTTGCAATACTATACGAATTAGCGGTCATTGTTGCGTGTTGCTATACATTGTTGTAGCGCCTTATAACAAGGCGATAATGACGGCCGTAGTTCGTGTTAATATAAACTAATACTTTTATTTATGGCTAGAATACGCATCGCCCAACGTTGGCACATTTATTTAGAACGTGTATACACTAAATTCAATGGCATAAAGCCGTTTTCGTTTAAACGTTTGAATTACAAAAATGTATTGTAACGGGTAATTCACGGTAATATACCCTCTCGCCAAAATCACTACAATTTACTTTTACTAAACGCAACGTCGCGCCCCACGTTCTGGGCGCTACTGTAGCGGTGATTCTGTTTCGTAGACTAGCTATCTTTCTAGTCACTTACTTTCAATTAATTACTTAGAAATGCCAGATATTTTGTCAAAACATTGTATTACGTGGTTACAGAAAATTTCTTTGGTCGCAGGTCGTGGCTGGCCCCTACGGGAATTACCTGTAAACTAACGTTCAATACTGCAACATACCCAGGCTTCTATTTAATTCAAAATAATAACACATTTTCTGTGAGAGAAAGGAGAACTTCAAAAAATTCCGTTCTCATTGATTTATTTCTCTAAAAAAAAATACGTATTCACATGGAAATTCTCTTCGCTTTCGTAAAGCCCTTACCCAGTAACTAGACAACATGTAAATACAACAATACGAACACACATACACACTCGCTTTGCAACATCAACAATACAATATGATACAATAACACTTAAAAATCCAAATGATAAAACCAACTGACTGACTATTTAATTTATGTAGGAATTCCTCTTTGTAAAAATATTTATCTAATTTTTCGTACGTACGTTGACCATTTGTTAATAAGAACTTTGCTCAGCGACAACTCGCATGCATTATGTTTTAGAAAATACTTCACAACATCTCTGTCAACTAATTTGCAAAGAATTTAAATTATTTTGTCTTAAACATTCTTGGTCTTACACAGATTTTAACTGGAAATACTACACAAAAAAATGCGGGCACTTCCCTTTGTCGAAATGCAGCCAGCACGTCCTCGTTGCCCCAAATACGGTCACCAGTTTTGCGTGCCCAATTGCACGGGCCGACTGATCAGCTTATACCAAAACTGAATTCACCAACTTCCAAAAGAAAACCATAGCCTCCAAGAATTTCTTAATTACTCACGACTGCGTTTTTGCGAAGCACATACAAAATAAACTTCTTCTTTAAGTATTTGTCGCGTCAGTATCTAATTCTTGCTACAACAATGGACGCCGTCGCTGCCTCGCGAAAATAAAGTTCACTACGTAAAAATGAAATTACAATTCGTTCGATAAAACATTCAACCGTGTCTCACAGAAATAATTGTAGTTTGTTTTTTTCACGTTCATGTTAAAACATATTTGTCTATGCTGCGTCGACTAGCTGCGAATGTACTAAGTCCAAAATAGTTCACGTTTCTCAAACAAAATCTATGTCCACTAGCCCTGTTCGATGAAAAATATTCTAAGTCCGGTTTGCACACAAAATTTTAACGCAGCCTAACATAAATTCGGCGTCTTGCCTCCACGAGCTCTGACTCAAAAATGATACAAAATCAGCGTCGATTCACCATCTAAGTTCGTGTTGTCTACTGTTTTTACAAATGCCGGCGAATTCCATTCTTGCATCCTCTATTGTTGTTTCATAAAATTTTCTAAAATATAAAATATTAGTTATTTTGACATGCCATTACGTTTATTTATTACTATTTGTGCTCAACATCCAAGTTTTATTGCCAAAATAGACGTTTCTAACGCTTGATATGCCGAAAAATGATGAATTTCTATGTCGAAATTATGCACTGCTTCGGCAATTGTTTTTCGACATTATTAACGCACACAAGATTTCTTCAAAATAAATAATTCCCACGTTCTATCAGTCTTTTAAGCATTCCATAATTTGGCTAATTTTAAATTATGCTGATTTGCAACGCCTTTCGTCACCCACATCACGGTTTCTTCATAAAATCTTGACATTTATGTCATTTTATTTGAACGTCTCACATGAACTTTTCCTTCATTTCTACACATTCAAAATTTAAGCGAACCCGTTGTCTGATTGCGTCCAAACAAACACCAAAATGTTTAATTATTCCATCTCTAATTCACTATTTTGTCAGACTTTATTTCTGTACGCATTTTCAAAAATTATAAAATATGATTTTTCCGCGGCGCGTCATTCTTTTGTTTTGTCACTATCGATTCAAGTACAGGCCGGCCGCTTAGCTATGGTTCATGTATAGTTGGGCCGCTTCCTGCTATAGTCTATTCAATGTTTACATTTATTCCGAAAACTGTTTATGGGGGATTTCGGGGTTTTTATGCAATAGATGAAATCATTACAGTATGCATTTTTCACGTTTTGTTTGTTTAAGGATTTTTCAAATGGTGAATGAAGTGTATGAGATAAATTGTCATATTATAATATTACATAGCTATTAGCAATATCGCGAGAAAGTAAGGAGGAGCTAAATTAAGAAAACAAATCCTCTTAATACGTGGAGTAGCCAGAATCCCTGTTTTCTGGATCCTTGATACCGAAAAACCCATTGTCGGCGAAACGTCCGTTAATAAATCTTTGTGAAACAGAACTTACGAGTACTTGTGATTACTAGTACTAGTAACTGGGAACTTGTATCCTTTGTGAAACGAGCCCCAGATCGCGGGAGGTTTGGTGATAGTGCCTGCTATAACGGGCATAGTTTCACACAGTTGCCGCTGGAGCGCTAGTCATCGACCATTCGCGCCAAGTTCATAATAATGACCACGAGTTACAGAACTAGACTTCGTGATAATGACCATTCGCGCGACCTTCAGACTGCAATGGAGATGTCCAAAACACGTGACTTTTAGACCGGATGCAGTACCATCGCGACGAAGCTGGGTGACAAGTGACCACTCGCGGATTCAGGGGGTATGGGGGTCATGCCTCCCCCCAAAAGGCCTTGAATTTTTGTTTTACCTTGTTTATTTGACAACATTTATTTAAATAATATTTATGTTCGAATTATGTAATTATTTAAACAATATTGTATTGTATCTTGTCTACAGTGCATAAATAATATAATACAAGAGTTTATTATTTCTACGATGTCCCATATGATAGTTACATATCTCTTTATTACTCTCTTAATTTATCTCTTTATCTCTCTTTATTACATATTTCGCTTCTGATCTTACAATGAGCAATATATCTTACAATATATTGCTTCTGATCATTTCTAAATAATATTAATCATTGTACAAGTAGTGTTATAAAAGACAGTAATCCATATTTGTTAAAAAAAATCTTTACGGAACTGTCTCGGATTCAGTTTGAAAATGCCTCTGATACGTTTATTCTGTAGAACCATTAATTTATCCATTTTCTTTGTATCTCATCATATTTCAGAATCTTATTGAAGTTGAGAGAAGATAAGGCCACAATAGATTGAAAGAAGTATATTTGTTTCCAGGTGTCTGGAAAAGTATTTCAAGAGGAATATATTGGAGTTTATTTTATTACAAAGTGTGTCAACTTTTTTGTTATAAGCTAGGTTTTGATCTATGAATATTCCTAAAAACTAATGACAGCTTGATTCATTATTTCATAGTCTACCACTCATACTCTACCATATAATTACTCTCTGTAGTCTACTTCCACTTTGTTTTGGTGTGGGTAAAAATGATGTAACATGAAATTATTAATACAGTTTCATCAACGTTTAATTTCCATTCATTTATAGACAAATAACTTTTAATTGAAAAGGTTGAGTCGGGTTAGATTTTAGATGACAAAAGATTTTGCCCATTTTTAATGATATAACTTTAAAATCAAAATAAAACATCTCATGAACATTATATGGCCACTGACAAATTACGATATCACTGGTAGGAATTATGTGAATATAATAATGTGTTTAGACAGAAAGCAAAATAATAAAGATTAGTATCTTTGCAGCGAAATTGTTGCATTACCATCGCAAAGTATTATGAAGCACTCAGTTCGTATTTCGTAGACACACGTTATTACCAAAATTTTACACAAGATAGCGCGCCCGGCGCTGGTTCGAGTGACGTCACGTTTCTGAACCTGCTGCAAATTAAAATTGGGCTAGTGAACGTGTGTGTTGTTATTCTCCTTTGGAGCTATTTGCAACATTGTCTTCACACAGTTTTCATAATAAATATATCTTCAATTCAGTTGTGCCGGTTATTACAGATAACCTTATCCAGTAAGCTACGTAATATTTGGGCTTAACTCTTTCCCAACTTAAGTCTTGAAATCCACAAAAATTAGTGACTAATACGTATTATGATGCTGTGTTTGTGAAATATGCTCAGGCATTGCATGTTAATGACGGCTTATTCATCGTGTTGTTCGCCTTTTTAATGGGTTGTTTATATTGAAAAAATGTGGAAGATCTACATACGTTTGCAGGTGAAATATCTGAGAATGATGGGAAAATCTTTAGATATTTAGACCTTTAAGTTGCGAATTACGAAGATGTTAGTACCTACAAGTGGCCTCTATGGAGTTGCAATTACTATCTAACTTTTCTCACTTCCAAACAGAAAAACACTTTTGCCATCTTTGTTCCGAGGATGATATAACTTTACATTCTTGATTTCTGGAGATACGGAATCTAAAAAACCTTACTACAATAGCGGCTCTGAAAGCTCTCTCGCCACGTGCTGTGGTACGTCATGTGACTTGCTGTGAAGCAATCAGATTGCGAGAACTTGTTTACTTTCTTAAAGTCAGGGTTTAGCGTCGCCATTCATCGGACTCATACGAAGTAGCGGAGACGATAAGATTCGGCTTTGACGAAAGTTAAGAACATGATATCAAGACGTGACGTAGCCTGTCAGTAAGTTGCTTGTTAATGCTTTGATATTTAATGTATCTGTGATGTAGGTGGTGCCATATGGGTAGTAACGTGTGGCAACAGCGCATTGAACTGCCGCTTATACGCTGCCGGTACTGTATGTCTCTCCCGAACCCAGTCCGCTACCGCACAACACTCAGTTATCGTAAAATACTACTTTAGAGAAAAAATAATATATCACTTCGAGATAATGCACCTACGCCAAAGAAAAATGTCTTTAAACCATTATAGGCAGAAGAAAAATTCCAACAAAGAATGATCTCGACGTGCCAGAAGAAAATCGACGCATATACCGACCGTATTTTAACCAATGGCTTTCGGCATCCATCATCTGTCACTGTCACCCAGCTTCGTCGCGATGGTGCTGCATTAAGGTCTAAAAGTCACGTGTTCTGGACAGCATTGCAGTGTGAAGGCCGCGCGAATGAAGGTCATACTGAACTTGGCTTGAATGGTCGGTGACTAGCGCTCCAGCTGTAACTGTGTGAAACTATGACCGTTCGCTGGCGGAATCAGCAAAACTCTCGCGATCTGGCCGCCACACTTTGCATCAATTTGCCGCGGCTTACTAATAGCGTTTTCCATTCGCCGCATTGGTGCGCAACCAGTGCGCATTTAGGGCAGCTTTGGTGTTCCATTCGACCGCTAGAGGGCACCAGTGCGAAGAACTCCACGTTCCATTCGCACAATGAACACGACACCAGAGTGCACTCGGCGCGTCCATTGCACCGGGCCATTTTGAGGTTAGGTATGGAAGTTATGCGGCCGGTTTCACCAACGCTGATCAGTGGTTTTGAGGGACGTGAAACCATTGACAGCGCTTTAAACGCCTTATTTACGTTTCACCAAGGTCGTTTTGCCTGACGATCGTCAAATTATTCGTCAAATTTTGACGGAGCGGTACCCCACCATCAAAGTTTTTGTTAACATTAAAATGCTCGTTCAACTGCTGTTGTGAGGTTAGGATGAATTAAACGCGTGCATTGTATTTCATTAACCTAGTTATTTTCTTCTTTTGCTGTTCAAGTGGAGCACGGGAGATCATTTGAACGTTTGTATATTTACAAACATGAGTTCAGAACAAGCAATTATTCAAAAATGTGTCTACACATTTTACTTTCCCGTATACCTACGTATACACAGAGTGATATACGTAGATAGGGAAAATTATGTAATGCTGCGCGAAAAAATGGCCAATTTTCGCCAGAAAAAATTCGTTGCCGGGCCGTGATAACGAAACTAGTAGTGCTACAGAATGGCACAGACTTTCCCGTATTAGTTTTCTATTTCCTTGGACCTTCGCTAGCTATTCGGAATTGCCACATACTCTTTCTTGCCAGATGCCATCTATCACGGCCAGAAGTACATTTTTTGTCATTTTTTTAATTTTTCGGTTTCTTATTGATAGAACGGAAATATTAATTTTAGAATATTAAAGAACACAAAAACCTAGTCCTAAATGGCAATTTTCTTTTAAAAATTATGTGCCGTTTAAAGAAAATTGCGTTTTAGCGTTACTAAAAATGCGAAATTTGAAGCTCATTTTCACAGTAAAAATTTTGAGTTTTCCAAATACTTTATCTGAAGTTATTGAAGCACTTACACTCACAAATATAATAATGTTTACAAATTGCTGGTAATGTAAATATTAAAGATGTGAGAGATCCTTTAAAAAATTACATATGTGTAATTTTTGAAAAAAAAATCCTCAAAATAAACTTTACGTCATTTTAAGACTGCAATTAGCACTATCCGTTCGAAAAGTTTAAAGAAACAATTTGTAGCCATTTATAAGAAAATGGCGTTTGAGCGTTTTTTTAAAATGCGGAAATTTGAGCTAGAACACTTTCACAGAAAATGGTTGTGTTTTCGAGAAACTTTACTTGACATTATTTAAAGCACATGTACTCATAAATATACTAATGTGAACAATTCGCCGCTAGTGTAAATATTAACGACGTGAGAGACAAGTCAAAAAATTACATTTTTGCAATTTTTGAAAAAACAAAAGAATACAGCAATATGGCGTTTACGTCCTCTCATAGGGTACATTTAGCACTATCCCTACCAAAAGTTTGAAGAAAAATTTTGAAGCCGTTTTTGATAAAATCTTGTTTTTGTAACTTTTTTTAAAATTACACATATTGCACGCAATATTGCGCGAAAACTACTAAAATGTTCAGAACAATGCACATGACCTTAAACAAAGAACTCACTCTGGAGAGCACATATTATTTGAAGGAAAAATCTCTATCTTCAATTTTGTAGTGGGAGAAAGACGCCGAAAAAAATTCAAACTTTCACAATTTTCGAAAATTCAGAGTTATCCGTGAAAATCGGACCTATACCATGTTAATAAGTGTATTTTACTCTACTTATACAAGAAATTTAAAGAAAAAATTTGGAGCCGTTTTTGAGAAAATTTTGAAAATGTCCGGGGTGCTTCATATAAAGTAACCCCAAATTTTGAAAAATCTTTTTCAAAATCTCAAAGCTGCGACCAAAATCGGATCGACCGGGAAATATCCATTTTGGAAGAAATCGTACGTATGGTTTAGGCGCTAGCAGTGTTCACAGACGGACGGACAGACGGACAGAGACGGACAGACGGACGTTTTCCTTTCAATTGGTTTTTCGATATCAAGGACCCACAAAAGAGGGTTTTCTGGCTACACCACGTGTTAGGGGATCTTTTTTCTTAATTTAGCAACTGGTTTTATCATCTTATTCGTTTTCACGGCCCGGCAATTAACTTTTTTCCGCCGAAAATTGGCCATTTTTTCGCGCAGCATTACATAACTTTCCCTATACTACGTATATCACTCCGTGTATACGTACGTGTACGGGAAAGTAAAAATCCCCTAACACGTGGTGTAGCCAGAACTCTTCTTTTGTGGGTCCTTGATATCGAAACTAGTGGTGCTACAGAATGGCACAGGCTTTCCCGTATTAGTTTTCTATTTCCTTGGGTCTTCTTTAGCTATTCGAAATTGCCACAAACTCTTTCTTGCCAGCTATCATCTATCACCACAAAAAGTACATTTTTTTGTCATTTTCTTAATTTTTCGGTTTCCTATTGGTAGAACGGAAACATTAATTTTAGAATATTAAAGAACACAAAAACCTAGTCATAAATGGCAATTTTCTTTTAAAAATTATGTACCATTTAAGAGAAAATGGCGTTTTAGTGCTACTAAAAGTGCCAAATTTGAAGCTCATTTTCACAGAAAATGTTTGAGTTTTCAAAATACTTTATTTGAAGTTATTTGAAGCAATTACACTCACAAATATAATAATGTTTACAAATTGCGTGTAATGTGTATATTAAAAATGTGAGAGATATTTCAAAAAAATTACAATTATGTAATTTTTGTAAAAACAAAAAAGTAACTCAAAATAAACTTTACGTCATGTTAAAGAGTGTAATTATCACTATCCGTTACAAAAGTTTCAAGAAAAAAATTGCAGCCATATATGAGAAAATGGCGTTTGAACGTTTCTGAAAATGCGAAATTTTGAGCTACTTTTCACGGAAAACGGTCGTGTTTTCGAGAAACTTCACTTGACATTATTTAAAGCACATGTAAATATAATAATGTGAAAAAATCGCCGCTAATGTAAATATTATCGACATGAGAAACATGTGAAAAATTTACATTTATGTAATTTTTTAAAAACACAATCTATAGAGCAATATGGCTTTTATGTTATCTGATAGAGTTCATTTACCACTATCCCTACCAAAAGTTTAAAGAAAAAACTTGGAGCCGTTTTTGAGAAAATTTTGAAAATCCCCGTGGGGCTTCGTATAAAGTACCTCGATATTTTGTCCCTCACATCCTAACCCACATCCAAAATTCCGCTAAATCCATAATCCAAAACCTTTCCCGCCACCAGGTTGCATAAACCTACCTGCGGAAATATTAAATATCTATCACCAATCCAACATTCCATAACCTAATTACCCCACATCATCACATCATATCCAACCCTCCCAGATACTCCCACAGATAAACATCCCCTCGACATTCTCCAGCTTCTCCTCCAATTACCTGATGCACTAGGCCAATGACTATCTTCAGAGACAACTGACGCACCATGGACGTAATAGTGGTGACGAGAGTATTAGTCTTGTACAGTGGCGTAACTAGGGGGGCAGGGGGTGACACCATTCTAGGGGTGACACCAATTAAAATATTTTATAGTTGGAATTATATAATTTAAATAATTTACTTAAAAATGTATATGTCAATCAAGACTAGTTGAT
The DNA here is from genome assembly GCA_031308135.1 of Acheta domesticus. Taxonomy (NCBI): domain Eukaryota; kingdom Metazoa; phylum Arthropoda; class Insecta; order Orthoptera; family Gryllidae; genus Acheta; species Acheta domesticus. The sequence continues at coordinate 42,399,658 of JAHLJT010002630.1, forward strand.
TTGACTCTTTTGTCAATAGAAAATGACATTGCAATAAGCACAGATTTTAATGAAGTTATAAATAAGTTTGCTGCCCTAAAACCTCGTAAAGAGGTTTTATAAATAACATACATTTGTTGATAAATATTTTAAAATGAAACATAACTTATTTAAAAATTATATTGCAATTATTCTTAATTACATAGAATTTTTAATATATTATAAATAACTATCATATGCAAATATGTTTGTATTTTTAATAAAATAACCTACAATTATGCACCAATAAATATTTTTATACTTAATTTATGGGGGGGGGAGACACAAGTATCTTTGCCCCAGGTGACACCAACTGAAGCTACGCCACTGGTCTTGTAAATTGCCATGTTTTTTCGTTATAAAGTTGGCTTGCAATGAATCGGTGCTTGTGTATTTTAATTTGCTAAGGATGTTAAATTTCTTAACATACAGGTAGGTACAAGTGACCCTAACAAACTTGAAGGGTTGCATGTTAACAGGGGTTAAAGAGGCATGTGACTGATAAATATTTTTTCGAATAGTAATTGAAGTGTATGAGAGAACATATTACAATATTACATAGCTATTAGCAATATCGTTGCAGTTGTAATGCTGTTGTAGTTCCACTAGTTTTCATTGCAGTCAGTCAGTCTCGTGCAACTAACAATTGCTCAGTGGCGTAGCGTCAGGGGACGCTGAGATGCTGAGCATCCCCGTATATAAGAACCTTAAATACTGTATTGATAATCTTACAAGTGGTCTGTTGAGCGAAACACGTTTTGTATTAATTTTAAATTGATTTCCTATGATTGAATTCGGCGGGCTGTTGAAGCTGGCCTCTGATTGGTTGGAAGCTAAAATACTTCAGCGTCTGCCGCCAGATTGCGACGAGCAATGACGCATGCGCAGATGGCGAGGTCCCCCTCTCCCCTCTTCATCCCTGGCCCTGAGAAACCCGACTGCTTTACGCTAGCGTCCAGAGCGTCTACTGCGGAAAGAAGCTCGTTTGTGCACGAGAGCGCAGCACACTTCAGGCGTTCAGTAAATTATCTTTCTCTCTCTCTCACTCGGGAGTTCCCGCTTGGTCATGGGTACAAACTGTAGAAATAGTGCCTGACTACTATTTCTTAATTAATATCCAAGAAATTGTATTATCTCTTAAATAGATTACATATTATTTAAGTCTGCAATGTATAAATTAACAAATGGTCTTATTGCCATTCGCGTATAAGAATTAAAGCTGAGCCATTGTATAATTTGCTTTCAAGACATCGGCAGCCCTGACTGCTGTGAGGATTTTGTGGGAAGCGCCTACACCGTCGTAAGCAATCGAGATCGTGGAAGTAGTCCCAGTGTATCTGCCTTGTGTTGCGTTCGACTGTTAGACGAAGTAGTTGATAGTGACATTTTGTGTGTTATTGTTGAGCATCCCCAAACGTGTGAGTCACGCTACGCCACTGCAATTGCTGAAATGTTATTTGGTTGTATTAGGCTGAATACACAGAAATAGGTGTACGGTGGTTTAGCAAGTTTAAATACCCCATGTGGAGGTTGTTAACAGGAGAGAAGATAAATCATTTCCCAGACGATTTTCCCATTAATATTAAACAATAGCCAAATAAACTGGACACCATCAAACCAACCTATAAAATAATTTGGACTAAATCTTGACACAAGACTAAACTGGAAAAACCACATCAACATTAAAACACAACAGGCTAAAATCAAATTAATCCAACTCAAGCCAATACTTAATAAAAACTACAAACTTTCACTAAAAATGCAATAACACTATATAAAACTATCATAAGACCCATAATGCTATACGCTTGTCCCATCTGGACAAATGCTGCACCATCCAATGTAAATAAAATACAAATATTACAGAACGGATTTTTCAGAATAATCACCAACGCCCCATGATTCATTTCAAACCATCAACTCCATAGAGAATTAAATATGAACTCAATCACCCATCAAATAGCACGCCTATCCAATAATTCTACTCTAACAAAAACTCAATAGATCAACTCAAACAATATAATTTAGCCTCAACAAACAACACATAGACCAGAATAAACAATAGATACCCGTTCGATTCCTTCCTAAAAATATTCTCAAACAATTGTGAACTGTAGGTACTCTCATGAGGAATCTACACCAATGTAGTACTAGGTTAAGCATAGTTTAAATTAGTAGTAAGTCTTCAATACATATGAAAGAGTGTAAACTGATCTATGGTCAACCCAACAAGCAATAAATAGAAGAAAAAAAACGATTTGAGAGATCGTAGACGCGATTGTACGGGACAGACAGACTCAGCATTGTTACGAAGGGAGAGCGATTTTCAACCTTGCGCTCAACTCGATTAGACAGCCTTAAGGGCCACGTTTATTAAAGATAAAGTGTAATCTCGTTGCCACCAGATTTCTGTAAAGAAAGTGAGAGCTATAACAAATATTGTGAACTGAGATTGTAAAAAGATTGAAGACATTTTTCCTTTGGTCTGTACAATTTGATTTAATAACGAAGATACTCTCGGTCGCCGGAACCAAGAAGACCTGCGAACTAATTTTGTAAATAGTTTACCTTTCCCAATATTTCCACGAAGAGAAAATAAATCTATATTATCATTTTGGATTCTGAGTGTGTTTGTTAGAGCTAAATACCTCGACATCCTTTCCTGAGATGCCCATGTAAGTTCACGTAGGGCATGATTCTCATGGCTCACAATATTTTTTTTCCTGGAGTATCCCGCTCGGGTCTCCCTCATTTCTCTTCGTCGGTACTACTACCAAATAGTATAAAAGATAATAGTGGAAACTTGGGCAAATCAGCATGGGCGGCACAAGCGACAAGTGATTGTGCTGCCCCTAGCGGCCTTAGGTGTACACTACTAGACAGGCGTAAATGTTGCCAATAGAATACAACCGTGTGTACCATTTTTTGACATTACTTTGTAAGGTAGAGAATGGAGATATTTTATTCTTTTCTCTAATTAACCTGAATGAACCCGAGGCTTTGGGAGTTTCAAATGTACGTATATTTTAATTTTTAGGTTATGTGCTCCGGTAGTACCTCTAGTTTTTTTTAAACATTATTTGATTTCACAGTTTTGTTTTGTCATTTTTCAATCGCATTGGTTTTAATTTATACATTAAAGTACTTGCGGCAGAGCATCAAATAACAATATCTACACAGATATTCTTCTACCAAATTATCTCTCAGAAAACTTCGAACAAACTTAACTTTCACACCTTGTAAGTTGGCACACACAAATTCTTGCGCTGTAGTTTACACCTCGAACCGCTGGAGAACGCTGCTTTACTGTCACCAAAATATTCGAGGAGTTTCCACTATCTTTTATACCATTTGCTACTACTACGGCAGAGGGGGTATATACGAAAGGTTATAAATAAGCACTTAGAGATGGGTAACACCACAATGTCTAGTAGGCTGCGACTGAACTTTCAGTGTTCTTTCATCAATCCCACCTCCTGTTTCAGCTTGTGATGGTTCTGGTGATATGACGGTTACTTGCAAATGCATCATGCAAAAAAAGTGTTTTTATTAGTCACATAATCTTGTAAATATTTCTTTGCGACTGTTGAACTCTTCCAACCTTCATGTTTATTTTAGATTAATCAAACTGAATCTCGCGTCAGCTTATAAATTTGCGGAAGCGTGTGTGATGCAATGTTATGTTCTGGATTAGATAGCTTTAAGGACTTTGCTACTGTTGTTGGAATTTTGCCTGTAGTGTGAACGCTGGAAGCTGAGAGCTATATTTATTATTCTTACAATAGATTTTTTAATAACTTATCATGGAGTATGCGACTGATGCAAAGGTTTTGGCACAAACATAGTGGTTTTATAACATCCCCATCGGATGTCAAAGTATGATGCTTTGTTTCCGAAGGAGAGACCATGAGAAGAAGATCTTTGTCTTCAAACTGACAGATAAAACTGGCAATATTTGCCGGTAATACAATGCACTTCAATGCTGCCTAATTTTACGTGTCAAACCCAAATACTGTCAAACGCGAGGCACGAAAAACTGGACGAGTACAATGGGCTTACAAACCCAAGTGTACTAATCCCTTAACGGTCGTTTGGATTTTCATTACATGGTGCACTGAGATCATTTTAACCAGAATTCTTTCGAAGCTGAAGTCGAAAGCCCTAGAACCTAGCCCCCAGGGATTGAGCTCTTAACAGGTGTCTCTTAAAAATACCCGGGGCAAAAGGGTAGGCATAGAATTATTTCAAAAATTGTCCCGTTAAAAATTTAGTTTTCGGGAAAACTGATTCTTCGCGACTTCGAGTCGCGCAGTTTAAATATGAGAGTTGTTGTAGCACAAACAATCTCTTTATTGTGCATGGAACCTGATGCTCTACTCCAATCACATTTTGATGTCCTAATAAAACTTTTTCCGGACAAAAATAAAGCCAATTCAAAATTACCTTTACATACTTTAATTAAAAAGCTTTCGTACCATACCTAAATTATTTTGATATTGTATTTATTATTGTAATACTAATCCTTTAAATTCTTATGTTCACGTTCATTTACAACGATGTTCATTATTTCAATTCTCTTTTGCCGGCTGAGGTGACTCAGAACCACAATTGTTGCTCCTGGACCACTTCTGGCCGGAGGTCTTAAGGTTCGAATCCCCATGGTACCTGATTTGGAGAGTTGGGATCCTGGCGGTGGATTACATTTCAGTTCCTTTTATTGTCAAAGGATATTGTGTAGTAAGAATAGTTTGCGACTGTCCAACTAAAGATACAAACTAATCACTAAATGCTACTTACAAATCGTAGGGTACATAGACAAAGGTATATCCATTTTTTGATAATAAAGACTATGCCTATTTTGTATACAAAAGACATAGCCCAGCACAATAGGCACAGGCGTCTTCAATGCATTTGATCAAAGAATTGGCCCGTTTGTTGAATGTAGCAAGTCCACGCAGTATTTTATTGGATACACAAGATGTAAAATGTAATGCAAAATATAAAATACATACTACGCGTAGGCCGCTATTGTAAACGCCCATCCACATACAACCTCACATGCTCATCAACAGATGTTTTGCCGGCACCCGGTTGAATTCCGCAAATTCACGGTCATTACACTCACTCCCTTCCGCGAATCCGTCTGAATTGCAACGGCCTGGATTCAAAGGGACGAGGCGAGCAGAAAGGCGCAGGCCGAAGGTCACGGGTTGTAAAAGAAAGCGATTGAAAGTTAACCGTTTCGCATCGGGGAAGTCGCGCATAGAAGCACGCGAGTGAACTACGATTGGACCGGAGACTCGGGGGCAGCATCGCTGCTGTGTCTGCGCCTGCAGTGACTCCGACCGAAGCCCCCAGGGTTCGCGCCATAACGGGGGCGGATTTTCCACACTCTCCTGGATAGGCTACGTTCGAAATCAGCTGCTGCCTGGTGGAGAATTCTAGCGGTCGACTGCTCTGATCAGTAATTTTCCGTGGTTCTCCGATCAAACACCAGGAGAAGACGGAGTAGTAACTCAACAAACAAGGGCCCGGGCCGAGCGCGATCTTTCCTTCCTCATATTTGTAATTTCTTCTTCCGTACACACACACACACACACACACACACATACACTACGCTACCACACATGGCGGAAGAGCAGTCGGGAGATTACAAGCTCGGTCTCGCTGAGATACCTCGAGAGAGAGAGAGAGAGAGAGAGAGAGAGAGAGAAAGAGAAAGAGAGGAACACCTGCAAGTCGACGTGTAGGTCGGAGCCAGATCTCACCGTTCCAGCGGGGGAGGAACGCCACCATTTCACGGAATATAACATTTACCACACTTATGGAACCATCGTAACGATTAACGCAACCTGAAAAACGAAATACTCTACCAATATTATTAGAGGCCACCACTGTTGCCATAACTGAAGTCACTTTTATTATGAATCCGACCTGACCTTGCGCCTGTCAACTTCCCGGAGCAAACTTCCCGGACCCTGCCTGCACTACATGCAACCGCTCTGAACTTGCATCTGAAAGGTTTATCATGCTTCCATTTTTACAAACCTTACTTTGCTTTATCTTACAGGCTCGTGGCACTAGAACCTTGCGCGGCGTATTGGCAAAAGTAATAAAACACGAATGATTGTAACCGATCTCCGTCCTTTGGACCTCGCCCCTGAGACTCCGCGTAGTGAGATCTACAGTGAGGGATTTCCAGCTGAGATGATTCAGGGACTTTGCTGTTGCCACTGCCAGCGTTTATTGCCGGGGAGGCCAAGGGATCGAGTCCCGACGATGGAAATAGCCGCCGCAAGATCGGTTGGCTGGAAAGAGCTATTCTGCCGCGTTAGCTAGAGGCCCAAAAAGTAACACTTTTCTGCGCGCTCTAGCGCCTAAACTATTTTTCACAAATGTATAGTTTATGTACACATTTTGTAGTACATTTTATCTGCATTTAATTTTGTAAATGACAATTGTTTCGATAAACCCATAGTTTTGAAGATATAATCAATTCTTTTGTTTTGTTTTTTTGCAATTTTTTCTGTGAAACCGACTTTTTTTGAGGTGGCAACATCAAATTCGAATTCAGCAGCCTCAAAACTATGCAACATTTGAGAAAAATACTTCCGGACGTTTTTCCTGAATCGAGCCCTTTTGAGCACCATTTGACTGGACTAATTTAGATGTCTCCCCCAGCAAATCCATCGTCCCATATCCGGGATAAACTCGAGGCTACCAAACGTCATCCCGATACAGAGTCGTGCATGAAAGTATGGAGTGAGGATAGGACATGGAAGAGGAAGGAAAGTTCGCGCAAAGATCGTAACCGTTTTGTTAGGGTACTGCCACGGCATTCGCCTGTATTGATCGGAGAAACCTCAGAAAACTACCGATCGGAGCAACCGGCCGCTAGATTGATTGTTAGTGATTCCAAGCGCGTCAACTACTGAGGACAATAGTCCCGTAAGTGTAATTCATATTTTTTTGATCGCGAGGTGGCGCTGATCTACCCCCCTGAATGGCGAGATCCGGCGCCGACCTACCGTTTTTCCCAATCAGGCATTGCCCACCAGCGGGGCAGCGCCCCAGCCGGGACAAGCTCTACGCCAGTCTCCCGTCATGTGTGATAGTGTAGTGCATGTTAGAGTAAGTCTGTGTGAGTGGTGAGGTGGGATGGGTTCAAGGAAGAGGAAGTAAAGATCGCGCGCAGTCCGTGGCTCGTTGTTAGGGCACTGCTCCGGAATTTGCCTGGTGTTGCACGAAAAATTGCCGGTCAGCGTGCAGCCGGCCGTTAGAATTCTCTTTCAGACAGAAACCGAATTTGATCTAGCTATACAGCTAATGTCGAAAATCCTGCCACAGTCAGGACTCGATCCTAGGACCTCGCGGAAAGAGGCACTGCAGTGACATCAGTTGATGCCCTAAGCCAGCTCAGCCGGTTTGAGTCTGGAGTAGCGGTGTTCGCCACGGTGTGTCAACTAGCCGCCTCTTTGGTCAAAATATTTGAAGCCAGTTTGAGGCTAGTTCCTCGCTTATCCGTTACGATCGAGTTGGGCATTCATGATGACGTCTCGCGATTAGTGGCTTCCGCCAGAGGTTACAAAGCTATTAAATGGATCACCATCTTGTCCCCAAAAATGTCCAAGTCGTTCGCAGCGCTTACATAGCGAGAGCTGTGAGAACTAGCCTCACATTAGCTTCAGTTTT
>JAHLJT010002630.1:42407467-42458901 GCA_031308135.1 Acheta domesticus
GCGGCGAACGCATCAGTCAGCCTCGTCGCGTCGCGCGCGCGAGTGTTTGGCCGCGCGAGGGCGAAAGTGAAGGCGGAGAAGAGCGCGGACTCCGCGGGCGCCTGGCGCCGAACCAGCGACTCTCCGCACGCACCGGCACGTCGCACGGAGCACGCGCCGGTAGAGGAAGAGCTCAGCCACGCGACGCGACGCGACTCGACGGGCGCGGCAGGCGCGTGCCCTGGGTGTTACGGCCTTCTGGATCCACTTCCTCGTGTGACGTACCGAAACATCGTCTCCTGTATTATTTCAGTAGTATACCTTTGGGTTCCGGCTCTCACACGCAACCAATCTTTATAAATGAGGGCCCTAAAGAAAGAGAATTTCACGGAGACTTGGCGAATTCCACTTTGACTTTAAAAAATATGGATGATTTCTTTAAAAAAAAACGCGTCGAAACATTCGTGTAAAATGCAACCCGCATCACATGTCAACTCTACATCGGCAAATAACTCATAAACAAAGCGTTTTAGAGCCCTAAATAGTAAAATTTTGAGGCCGTAAGCCTCAAAGAAGCGTTTTTCCCACCCATAATCTACAAGATGAGACATTCTCCAATCCATTCCATTAACTTTTCGGTTCCACGCTTCAATACCATCAAGGCCACCTCAATATTTCAGCCCTTCCTACTGGTAGCAATTTTTGTGGCGACACGCTTAGAATGCTTAGATTCGACAATCTTTATTTACGCTTTCTGTTAACACCGTAGTTTGTGCAGTCTGACGAGGTTTATTTGCATAATCATTAATTCAAGATTTGCTCTCCAGCAACAACTAGAAGTACTATTATAGTTGCTTGATACCTATACCTATGAAGATTGTTTCTTATGCGTGTAGTGAAACTACTCAATTAACGTTTTTTTATGGTATATAAGTGCTGCGTACTTAATTGTGGAGGTATGTGGGTGTTCAGTGAAGAGTGAAGACTGTTTGTGTTTTATCTGTACCAATATTTTCCTTATCATTCGATGAAATTTTAAAGTCAACGGGTTCAGACACGTAGCTTTCCTCGAAAGTAAAAAGCTAATATTTTTGTGACTATCACGAAAACTAAAACCTAACTGACAAAAATATTGAATAATTACTTCAAATATCTTTAAGTAAGTGTTGGGAATTGTTCCAAGCAAATTCTCCATGATATTGAATAAATATTTTTTGAACATTTCTTTTACACATTACTTGCATTGTTTTTTATTTTATTTGTAATTGTGTTAGTACATTGCAAGTTACCTTTATAGATTTTAAACAAATAAACACGTTTCGTTAACTACTTTCCCTCTTAGAATGAATATAGAAGAATAGGGATGAGTGTGGGGTCTTAACATGCGAGAGTTCTCGCACGGGTACGCTAGTTTATTTCTAAATGAGGGTGTCAGTGCATTAGTGGCCTATCCACAAATTCTGTGTTTGAAAAAAAATGGCTTAATAAGTTACTAGTACTAGCAGTATTAAAAAATTCATTTGTGTTTTATTGTGTTGCAACTGCTGGATGATGACCCGCTGAAACTATAACACAATTAACACAGATAACACAATTTCCCAAAAATGTGCTGATACCCCTCAAATATGCCCGACTTTTTCTAATACCTCAACACAATGAATGTTGATTTTTTTTTTTCACCAATTCTCGGGACATGTATCCGTACATCGGAATGCTCCATATGGAAAACATCGGACAAAATTTTCAAGAAGGGTGGAAAGAAAACTATATAACTAATATAATACCACGAGCTTCTGTGTTGAACAAAGACAAATTTATTTATTTAAATGAAAAATTGTTTTTAAACAAAACAAGAAAGTACACTGTTATTGAAATAAACTATTCCTACTCTTTTTTTAAGGCCTTTTATTTTCCTCGTACTAAATTATTGCTCTCCCTTTTAGTTCATAATATCAGTGCTTTGACTTATCTTGATTATTTCTCGGAAGATTTCGATCCCCATTGATGACACAAGATTATTCCTAGTGAACTTCAGCACTCAATTTCACTTAATAATATTCTCGTGTCACTTCTTGTCGTAAAATATCGTCCTATTTCACACCTCTTATTACTTTATAACGTTATTTTTCAACACTGCCAAAAAACGTCCTCCTGTGGCAAACTTTTTTTTATATCGTCTCCCAAATCAAAATCTTCTCTCTTCTTTATTTTAATCTTCTGCACAATCCATGGGTTTACATATACATGTAATATGATATATTACTCGTGTTGCGGGCAATCCCAGCATGCATCGGTTCCCCAACATAGATGCTGCCTGATGAGGATGCGACATCCACGTCGATGTTTTCAAAACATTGAGGTTTCCATAAGAACATGGATGTTTTAAACATCCATTGATTAAAACAGATTTTTTTAATATCGATTTTGTATTCTGTAAATTAAAACAGGAGAAAAATATTGAAGTCCCCAAAACAATATTTGTCTATTCTACAGGTAGCTTGTCAAAAAGCTTTTGAATTACTTATGCCAAGCAATTTGATTAGTTTGATCTGTAGTTCAGAGTGTGTTAAAAGGAACAATAAAAATACATTTCCTGTCGCAAAGTATATTGTCCTGCATTGGTCTGAAAGGAGTTATTGCATATACAGAAACACTGTATTGTAACATCGTTCAGTTTTAGAGCTCAAAATAAAATAGTGCATTGTGCATTCACAACCTCAAAATGAGACGTCAGTCGCGGACGATCGGAAGATCTCTAAAATTTCAACGTCTGGATGATAATTCATATGGTGATTTGTTTAAAATTTTATTTTATTTCGCGAAAGTTTTGTCTTCCGTCTTTCAACACTAACATTTGTCTTGCGGTTTTACTAAAAAGCAACGTCACTACTTCGATCGCGAAAAGTGACGAGTGTTTTTGTTGTAGGGGCATTTTCTTCGGAACGTAAAGCTGTCACGTCATAGATTTTCTGAAAATCGCGCTCTTAAATATATGCTTTCAGTAAGTTGGGCTTGCCAAATTTCTCACGAAACGAAACAAACAGTTGCGTTCTAAATAATGTTGACGTAGAACATACACCGCCCTTGTTCTTGAAGGAAGGAGGATTCAATACGGAAAATCGTGAACTTCCTATGATTTCTGCGTCTAGAACTATAAATGTCATGATGCTGTTTTAAAAGTGTCGTCAATGAATTCCGGGTTAGATTGCAGAATATCCGGTGGAAGTTGTTTTCCCCTCTTTGATAGAGGGAAACTCAAAAGAATAGCGTCATTCATACAATTGCAATTTCTTCAACTGGAACATTTCTTCAAAGGGTGTTTTGCTGAAATTATTTAAAACCAAATCTTCGAAGTCAGTTTTTTAATGTTTTAAAATATATTAATCCTTTTTTGGAGTTTTTTAGGTGTCAAATTCTGAAAATTGTAAGTTTGTCGGTCAGCTTTGCATCTCAGTATTTGATACGTTAAGTTTATTTAAAAACGCCTTGCAGAGAAAGAAATATAATTTCTTTATCATTGCGTAAGTTCTTTGAGAAGCATGGAATACTTTGAGGAGCTTTGGAAAGCTTGGAATACTTGAAAAATATTTTTATCGATACTTTCCCGTCTGTTTTTAACCATGACATATTCCCTTAGGAAAAGTGAAAAAAATTATTACATCTTCAATTAGACCTCATTGAATCCATATTTTTGCGTGTTTTTTTGCGATGTAATGTTTGTGGTCATTCTGTATAGAAAGTATAATTTACAAATGTAAACACAGAGGGGCTTCATTAACGAATTCAGAAGCAGAATATCGGAATAAAAAATGCTGATGTGAAACAATGATATTTATGACATCAACAATATTTAAAAATTTATAAGCAATATATCGAAACGTTCGGTACAATTAGAAGCTGAAATATATTTATAATAAATGATAATATTTTAGATACCACGAATTTATTTCTGTTTCCAAATGCAATCGATGCATTTCTTGAGTTATTAACACTGAAAATTTTACACCGGAAACCACAACAGCGCACAGTGTATCGTCCCTAAGCATAACATATCTATGAGGCCCCCTTTTGAAAGAAAATTTGTATTCGAAAAGAATATGGAACTGAACTATAACCTTGTCTATTGTGTATGCATTTGATTTTTTCAGCGTAGGATTAATCCCACTTTGCCAGTTAGCAGTGTTCCCAGACTGGGGCCCTGTTTTTATTTATTATCCACGACTAGGGATAATGGAGACATGTGGCGAGCATGATGTATTCCCTTCACCGTTTCCAGCGTATTTGGCCTGCCTGAGGTTTTCTTTCGTCACACATGTATAGAAAGTGAGACTATTGCAATGAAAAGCTACGGCTCCATTCATATTTCTGTGATCTATATCCTATACCATATTCTAGTCGAATTTTGAATATAGAAAAGAAGAGAGTTTTTTTCGAGTTTTGTTGACAAAATATTCGCTCCTATATAATAAAATATATTTCCAAAGGTAAATTAGCTATAAATTCCTGCCCTGAACCCTCATGTTCTTCATGAAAGAATAATACTTTTTGACGCGATAATATGGAAAACAATAATTTGAATAACTATATTTCCCACTGAAATTCAGAAGACGTGCACAAATAATGAAGTTACATTTAAGTCCAGAAGCAAAAACAAGGGACCATCTCAGCATTTGCTCAAGGATCAGGGAAACTGGACGAAAAACCTGATCGAGATGGGGGCCATCAACCCAGAAACTGTGGTACAATACTTGTTACACAAGTTTGTGAACAAGTAAAAATGCTTGTTTGAAAGGGTATAGGGAACCCTAAGCACATGCTTAGTCTTCTCGAGCGTTGATCCACACTAGATAACGCAAATCAGGTTTTTCAGATTGAAAATGCTCAAAAGAAAATGACGTACGGATGACGTATATATACAGATACTTCAGTACCCAGAGCCGAACAGTCTCTCGCACGTGAAAGATATCTGGCGCGGTACTTGATATCGATGTTGATATCGAGAGTGTTTGTTTTGGCTTCGGGGCATTGCCAGTCGATAAGCTTCCGAGAGTGGATCAAACGCAGGTTTCCCGGAATGGCTTGGACTCTCCCTCGGTGATTTACCGCTATCGGTGATCAAACCCGGTGGCAAATCCTTCGGTAAACTGACTGTCAGGATGCGCAGCTTAAGACAGGAGGGGCCACGTACATTCCAGGGCCCCGTTTCCATTAAACTTTTTTTATATTTTCATATTGCATATTTTACAAGTAAATAAATGAATTAAAGTTTGTTCAAAGAATTGGTCGGCCCGAACGGAATTCGAACCTGGGTCTTCTGGTTTACGCCCAGCTGCTCTGACCACTAAGCTACCGAGTCAGCCGACAGCTGATTCCTGTCAGGGACAAAGTTACGAAAATCGCAGTATAGCAAGCGACCCATCCACACTACTCGGGATTCGGCGAGCGGTTGCTCGCTCTTCGCCGAAAAGCGAATGTGTGGAGCCGTCTTAAAGTTCGCTTCCTTTGATGTGTCGAAAAGACCGACACATGGTGGGTAGGGCTCGTCAGTCAGCAAATTTACTCCAACACGAATAAAAAACAAGATCCGCTTTTAACGTCATCCTAAACATATTCTCGAACCATTGTCAACAGTAGGTGCAGATTGTAGCTTCCAACCCCTTCCTAAAGTTAGTTTTTTTAGATTAGGAAATAAGAATAGTTTGTAAGCCATTCAATGTATATGAAAATGTGAATGTAAACTCAATTATGAATTTCCGAATGAAAATAAATACTGTATAAAATGAAAACTGAAAAATACTGAAAACTAAATATGACTGAAAAATAAACTGAATACTAATAATTAATTTTTTTCAAAGAAGTTCTAAAAGGTGACAGGAATGGTGCAATTATATATAAACTGAACACTTAAAATACTGAAGTGTACTGAAAAATAAATAATCGGTAAATAGCAGGCAAATCATCCAGATTCGTAGCGGTTTGCTCGCTACTCGGCTCGCTACTCGGCTTGCCAGTAGCGGTTGCTCGCTACTCGGCGAGTAGGGAGAATGTGTGGAGCAGCCGTAAGAACCTCCACTTCCTCGCCTTTCCTTCCTCGCCGCGTGGACGCTTTGTTCGCGAACTTTCGTCGGCGGAACAATCTTACCAGCACGACCCCCCGGACCGGCCCCTGGCTCAGCTGCTTCCTTTGTGTGTGTGTGTCTCCTCTCTCTCCCCTGCCCTCCCCCCCCTTTGCCAGGCAAGCTGTTCCGGTGGCCCTTCCTCCCTTCGATGAGGCTGGGCCCTTCTTGCCTCTCTCTCCTCCCTGCCCCCCCGGGTTTCCCCCCTTCTTGGTCCTTTGGCGCGCTGAGGGCGAGGAATCCTTTAAAAAGCCACATCCTTTAAAGGGCTCCGCCACGGGCCTGCGGCCTGGTTCACCGAGCTTGCACTCTGGCATGTACGCGGACGTGAGAGAGTTTGGGAACCAATCCAAACGACATGGCGTAGATAAGATTAACTCACGTCTTGATCTTCACCTTTTGTTTTAATATAATTAGAAGAAGCTAGTTCGTGGGACTTGGTCAATAGAATATAATTTTAATTGCTTATTTGGCGACGTTTTCAAACAAAAATTCGTCCTTAGCCTTCATAGCATTTTATTGGTATAACATTTACAATTTAAAACGGGGATTTTTATTAAGGCGCGTTAAGTGGATAATGACCGTAACGAGGGGTTTTTGTTTAGAAACATACAGCTTGTAGCCATCCTTGACTTCCATGCGGTAGCTATAATGATGATGATGATGGCGACGATCAGCTATCAAATGCTACTAATCTAATTAAATCGTAGGTGAATACCTACTAGCGTGCGTGAAGACAAAGCGTGCTACTAGCGTGCGTTAACCTACGTGCGTGAAGACAAAAAAAAGAGTGATAAGATAAACTAAGAGTATGCAGTGCCACAGTAATACAATGTAAAGATCTGTGTCGCCAGTGTATCAATTCACCAGAATCTGAATTTAATAGTCTAATAGTCTAGAATAATCTAATAGTCATGAGGTCAAATACAAGTACATTAATTAACGAATAAATTATTAAATAAATGCTTTTGCATTTAGAGTTTGTTCTCAAAGAGGTTTTTTGATGAATTTCAAGAAGATATTTTAAAAATATTTGTTTCTGTTTGAAATATGGGTCCTTTCTTAGGCTGAAAAAAAAATTTCAAAAACATTCTTTGAAGATGCCTTTATTGTTTTAATTTTCACCCAAGAGATGTTTCAAAAAAATTTCAAGAGAGTTAAATATATTTCTATAGTCTGTTATCAGGGAAATAGTTATCGATTATCAAGTGATTGTAATAACGTAGTTTCCTCGTGTTTAAGTTTCTGGTAATTAATAACTTGTGTCATGGGCGTGTGCTTGTCTCCAGATTGCAGACTTTCTAGTCTGTCCTAGCTGTTGACAGTTATGTGACCTGTCATAATATCAAATTTGATTGACGTTGTTACTGGGTCAGGAGAGTAATTTCAGACGATGAGTGTTTTTTTGTCAGTCAGCGATAACAGCTTATGGCAAAGTTCAGATTGCGTGTGTCAGTTACTGAATCAAGGCTTTTATCCGTAATTGAATAACCCCAATGGATGAATAAGAGTACTGCCTCATGTGAAGGCAAATTAAATTCACACATCGAAGTCATTTGGACATCTATGCGGACTATTATAAATGACTAACGCACAATGTACGGACAAGTACCATGTGTATAAAGCATGGAAACTGTACGTATGAAGTACAAATACAAACAATATCATTTTTAATTTACTCCAATGTATTACACAATTACGTAAACTCACAATTTGGCCATCGTTCCCCATGTATCATTTAAAACAAAAATCTGTGTTACACTCTCACTGTAGCAATCGATTATCATCAAGGATTAACTTGTAAACATGTTTGAAAGAAAACAGAAGATTCCCCCGTTGGCTATTCATTGATTTCATTAAACGTATTTCCTAGTACCAGATAGAGTGACGGGGGGAAAGTCTATGGCCACAATGCTGTCTGGTCACGAATTTTCCATCTCGACATGAATCCCCATCTCGATCAGGTTCTCACTTCTCGATTTGGTTTTTCATCCAGTTTCGCTTGAGCAAATGCAAATGATTTGCTTCTGAACATAAAAATGTAATTGCAATGTCGCTTACTTTCTGTTGAGCACCCCTTCTTTCCTAGATGAAGCAGTTGCTAATGGGAGTTCAAATCTTTGACTAAGAGGTTATGAAAGGGAAGAGGTTGTTGACGAATTTGACTGTCGTCAAGGCTTTAAAACGTATAGATGTTATGCTGGTACTTTGTGACATGAGGAAGCTTCTAACGGCAATTTTACGTGAGTTTGTTACACATTTTTTTGGGGCTATTGCGTGTCAACACTTTTTAGGCTGAAAAAAAACTAGCATGAAACCGAAAGGTAAAAAAGGTAAAGGTATCCCTGTGCAATTGCACATAGGCCGAAGTGGCCGACACGCGAGGTGAAGGAAGGGCTCCACCTATTCGTCGCCGACGGCACAAGGAGGAGGTTGTGTGGTGAGCACAACGCTCCGGCCGCCTTTACCCCCAGGAAAGATCCTGGCACTCACTTGAAAAGGAGGCTGAGTCGACCCTAGAGTCGCCCTGAAGGGAAAGCTCCAGATAAAAATCCCAACCTTCGCCGGGATTCAAACCTGGGTCCTTCAGGTAAGGAACTACCACTGAGCCACCGCGGCTCCTGAAATCGAAAGGTAGACTCCTATATAATTTAGATAATTATACCGAGGGGGAGACTAACTAACGTACAAAAATAGTTAAGGGGGCCTTTTCTTTCTTGACACGACGCGACAGCTCGACTCCAGTCGGTGTTCGGAGTTGCGTGGGATACACGCTCCATTTACGAGACAAAGGTTTGGTTTCTTATCTCGACGACGCGACGCCACAAATCCTCGGGCAGTGACACCCGCCGCCGACGCGGAAACCTCGTCTAGTGCACGCCCCGAGAAACAAAGGGAGATCGTAGTGAAATGGAAGATCCAAATAACGGCGCCTCACAGCTCGGCCGGCTGCTCTGATCGGTATTTTTCCGTGGTTTCTCCGATCAACACCGGGCCAATGCCGGAGCAGTACCCTAACAACGGGTCGCGGACCGCGCGCGATCTTTCCTTCCTCTTCCTGGTCCTATACTCACTCCTTAAACACACACACACACACACACACACTAACATGCACTAACACTACCACACATGCCGGGAGATTGGTCGGGGGCTTACAGCATGTCCAGGCTGGGGCGGTGCCCCGCTGGTGGGAGATATCTGGTTGAGGAAAAACCCCGCTAGTTGACTGTAGGTCGGCCCCAGATCTCGCCTTCTAGCGGGGAAAAGATCATCGCCACCTCCCGAGAAAAACACGCACTACACTTACGAGACTAATGACATCAGTAGTTGATCCGCCCGGAAACACGAATCAATCAATCAATCAATCACAGCTCGGGGTACTCTGTGTCGGCGAACAAGCATTTATTAATTAAATAAGAAAAGCGCACAAAGTGCAATGATTGCTACTCTTCAGAGCAGAATATGTTGATGCTTGAGACTCTATTTTCACACGTCATTACGTGATATCTCCAACACAGTTTGCCACAGAGTTTACCCACACAGTTTTCACTTGGTTCATGATACTGTTCAGTTGCACACACTTTGAAATGAAATCCATGCACTGCCAATCTTGTCACCATATGTCGCAGTTCATAATTTGCTCTTTCCCACTCGCGTCAAAACCAACCCAATGCTGCAACTATTGTATAAACGGGCCACTGACCATCTTACCTTTCCCTTCCTTGTCTTCCTCTTTCTCATTACACACATAAAAACACGAAAACTTTCACTCTTCTGGTCGGAAGTCCAGTCGGGAGCTTAAGGCTGAATGTATCGAAAAATACGTAGGTATTAAGTCAATAAGTATCTACGATTTTGCTCTAATTGTCTTTAGTTTGGTTGTACGGCTTTGTGTGATACCCAATAATTACATGGGACCGTTGTCTTTGCCTGTAGGAGGTTTCAGCGTTTTCTGATCAGTCCGTCTTGCACTGTTGTGGTTTAAAGATGGCGACAGCATTCTGTTTGCACCAAAGAAGAAGAGCGTTCCATAATCCGTTTTCTATGGTTTGAAGGTGTACAAGGGGCGGAAATCCATAGAAGATTTTCAGCACAATGCGGGGACAATGTTTGGCCACAGATAAGTGTTTGCCAGTTACCAAAACAGTTTAAAAGTGGTCGAACGAGCGTCAAGAAAAAAGAAAGGAAAGAACTCCAGCTACAGCTGCAACAGATCCCAATATTGAACAATTACGCGTCAATCGCGACCGTATGAAGCAGTGCTTGCGATCATGCGACTTCTACCGGCAAGACCGAGAAAAGACGCGAAATGCCGGGACATATTCCATCGCGAAGATGGGATTTGAGTTATCTTCAGAGCTCTTCTTAGAAAAATCGCAGTATAGCCGTGCCGCCGCGTCTACGGAGCGCGTGGGCGCACGGGCGGGCGACGCGACGGCGTGGAAGGGGTAGGGTTGTGAGGTATTTTTCCAAATTTGACTTTACGACGCTCCTATTCATCCGATTTGCATGATTGACACGGCGTTAGATTATGGAAGATGGTCGCCATCGCGCTATAAGCCCATATTTTTGAAATTGTTCCCTGAAATACAAGAAAAAACTAAAAACCACTTTCGAACTGATCGACTTTCTTTTTCAACACTTTTTATTTATTTATTTATTTATATATTTATTTTGTCAAAAAACAGTAAAAACTTATATGACGTGTGAGGAAAGATTTATCTGCTCACATTTTCTTGAGGGCCAGAAAAAAAAACACGAAAAAATGAATTTAGAAAATAATTATTTTAGAAAAATAAAATATTTGAAAAATGTTTGTTCCCTCCAATATACCGAACCGGCTTATTCTGAGCAATACTACTATTCGATCACAGTACTTTAGCCCAAATACTTGGTATATTGATTTACTTACAGGAGAATTCTGGACACAGACATAAATAAGAGTAACAGACGTACCAAGAATAGTAACAGATGTACCTACATTTTTGTAGTTTTAAAGATTAGCAGCTTTCGATGTCCTAGTCGTCCGCTTTCAAATCTACCGTGTGGGAACCAGAATTCGATACAGTAGTAGTTCTTATTTTTCTTTTAACACCTTCTGATGGTTATGAATCGTTCCTTAATATCAGACTATAAAAAGACGTGATAAAAAATAAACCGTCCAACAGAAAACGGAAATAACACACAACAAACCAAGAACAAGAGTAGTATTACTAACTTGCTATGTAATCAAGCCAAGGAAAACCAGTAATCATGTAAATACGGAGGATATTAAAATACTTCGGTCCAAGAGAGTTAGGGGAGGGTAGTAATTGTTTTGATTACTGGGTTTCATACGTCCTTTACGTTCGCTATAAAATGATTGCTGTGCAAGCTGTTAATTCAGGTGGTGAACGAGTGGCGTAAGTATCGTATTAGGATGAAAGAGGCATGGTTTCAGAATTGACGTTCTGCTTAAATGTCGGTGGCAAGACTCTTCTTTTAACAGAGGTTGCTTTTGTTGTTATTGTAATCAAACGCCTGGAATTAAGGAAATTTATTCTTTGGCCATCTCCTGACACTGTTGTGTTGAAAAGTTTGGACGACGTTTGGTCTTCAAATGCTACAAACCCTCTTTCCGATACCGGCTATGTGTAGCTCAGAGCTACCATTGTTGCTTCTTCTGGAGCGGCTCTGACAGGGAGATCAGTGGGTTCGAATCACGACGGTGAATTTTTGAGTCTTATCTTCGTAGACCTAATTCTTCCTTCGTAGATTAATAATTCCTTCGTAGATCTAATTCAGGCGCTGCCTGGAAGAGAATTCTAGTGGTCGCTGATCTGACCGGCAGTTCTCCGTGGTTTCTTCAATCGGCACTGCGCGAATGCGGGAGCAGTAGCCTAACAAAACGGGCCACCAACCGAGCGCGATCCTTCCTTCTTCTTCGCTGTCACTAGGAGAGATGGCTCAGTGCATCAACTGATGTCACTGCAGTCCCTCTGACCGGGAGGGTCCTAGGTTCGAGTCAGGCAGGATTTTTGACACCTAGCTTCTCAGCTAGGTCGAATTCAGTCGCTATCTGAAGGAGAATTTTAGCGGCCGGCTGCTCTGATCCGGTAGTTTTTCGTGATTTCTTCGATCAACACCAAGCGAATGCCGGAGCAGTACCCTCACAAACGAGCCACGAACCCCGCGCTATCTTTCGTTCCCCTTCCTCGTCCTATCCTCACTCCTCACACACACACACACACACACACACACACACACACACACACACACCACACTCTTACACTAACATGCAGTACACTACCACACATGCCGGGAGACCAGTCGGGAGCTTAGAGCTTGCCCCGGCTGGAGCAGTGCCCCGCTGGTGTGGAGGGGAGAACCCCGCTAGTCGACGGTAGGTCGGCGCCATATCTCGTCATCCTGCGGGGAAAAGGTCACCGCCTCTTCACTAGAAAAAACACGCACTACACTGTCGGGACTAATGACCTAAGTAGTTGAGGCGCCCAGAATGTTACTAATAAGCGAGTTTCAAAAAATAAATGCGAGCGCAATGAACGCGATGTAGTTTTATTTTTTCTCGCGAAATTGAAGAAGGAAAAGAAGAAGAAGAAGAAGAAGAAGAAGAAAAAACAACAATGAATGTATTACGTGCCCCGAGCGCGTACGGCCCCGTGAGTTGGTAAGCCTGCGGTGCGGCCGCGTCTGATTGCGCCGGGAGCGCCCTCCTTGTCAACTCCCTTCAACGCCTTATCTCCTTTGTGTGGGCAGCACAATGGGCGCACCCGCGGCCTCCGGGCGGCGGCTCCGGGGCCGTTTTCAGGCTCCGCTGCTCCGGGCATTATCATAATGGCCGACTGGATCTCACAAGGAAAGCTTAATTGGACAAGGATAAGGAAAGAGGGGGCGACATCATTGACGAATAAAGAAGTACCTATTTGTTTTAATGAAAAAAAGTATTTTAACAATTTTTCTGGTTTGTGTGGGAGGTTGTAAGAGTGAGAACCCAAGATCAGATAAATATGTTTTGGCATTAAAGATTAGCTGCCTATTAAGGCTGTCAATATTTTGATTATAATAAAATGGTTTTGCCTCATTGGATAGAAGGTGTGTGACTGGCACTTAGAACTGATATAATCGTGAATTGTCACAGAAATTACGTCTTTACTTTTGTAAGTCACACCTTCGAAGGAAGAAAATGTAAATTGCTCTCAGCACAAGATGTGTTAAATCACGTGTTTGTTTGTTTGTTTTTGTTTTTCATTTTCTTCTTTACAGTACTCTTGTGAAGGCTGGAATTTAATAGATGATTTTTTGGACGCCCCGTCCTTGTGTTACTGCCTTGAGGCTTGAGGCCCTCACAATCGGCTGCGCGTAATGTTTCCTTCCTCTTCCTCGACCTATACTTCCCCCTTACACACACAGATTGCACGGCAATACCACACATGTCGGAAGACCGGTCGTGAGGTTGTTAGAGCTTGTCCCGTTTGGGTTGGTGCCCCGAAAGGGGGAGAGATATAGGAGGGGGAAATACCCCGCCAGCTGATTTGTAGATTGGCGCCACATCTCTCCATGCGACGAGTAAAGAATACGGCCACTTCCCGCAATAAAACTCTATACTGACGGGACTAATGATCACAACAATTCACGTGCTCACAAAATTCAATCAACCGCCTTGCTATTCACATGGCCACGATGCTATTACCGTCGTTAATAATAATAATAATAATAATATAATATAATAATAATATAATAATATAATAATAATATAATATAATAATAATAATAATAATAGTAATAATAAAAATGTCTTTAGTGGCGAGGCTCAGGCCATTTGGCCTGCTCTTCCGCCTAACCACATTAAATATATACATTATTTCATAAACTATGAAGAAGATCTAGGGGGCAGGATACTTTTTCTTCTGGGAGAGAAAACTAGGGACCATCCCGGCATACACCTTAAGCGATTGAGTAAACCCAGAAAACCTCAATCAGGATGGCTGCTGAAGACCGAGGATTGCCTATTCGCTGACGTGATTGCCTATTCGCTGTTTACTGTTTCTCGCCGCCTTTCACCATGCTCCGAAAACGCCACCCTTGAGGCCTAGATCCTTTTGTGAATCCGGCCCTGGAATGCGTTGTGCCTTAAGGCAAATGCTGGGGACTGAGTGCTTCCTCGTAAATTCTTGATGGTGGGAATGACAGTGCAACAGGATACCTGGAGAAATTCTTCTACTTCCTCTTGACATAGAAACCGGAGACCTGGGGCTCGAACTGAAATAGATCACATTTCGGGTGGGAATTTGAGTCGTTGGTTTGTGATTCACCGTTCAGAACCGTTCGGACGAGAGAATTTTAGGAATGCTCATTTCTTCGGTGGTTGTAGAGTCACTCATTGACGTCATGGAGGATCCTGGAAGTCTTCGTGAGAGAAAGTTGATATTGAAACTATTGAATTCAGCCGTGATTATTTCCAAAAAAGTTTACTTCAGGAAACAATAATACACATTAAAATCCTAATATTCCCTCACTCCCATAGCCCAAAGACTTTATAACATTTGGGGAAAAGGATGTTAACTACTGGATGGTTGAAGAGGATTACAGAGGACACCCTCCCACTATTTGAAACCAAGACAAAGCAAATTGTTCTGTATGTGTTAATTTCTGTGTCTATAACTTCGGTAGAGGTTAGTCCAGTGGATCAGGAAAAAGAAGTATCAAAACTGATTTGTGATCTACAGTTTGAGACGGCATAGTGAGAACGAAAAGAGAAATGTGTTGGCCCTTATATCCTTTAATATTACATAAATTGTTTGTCTCAAGAACAAAACAAATCTAAAACGAATATTTTAGGTTAAAAAATTAAAAATGAAACAATTATAATCAAAGATTTGAAGGAAAACTATAATAATAAAATACAGGAAACCCTCATTAACACGAATTCCAAGGGACCGAAATAATTGGAGATATAAAAATTCGTGTTTTCCGATTATTATAAATGACCGTATTACTGTAATCTCTTGCCGCGACCTAAGTTTTGTTCGTGTTATGGCGAAATTCGTGTTAAGCGAGTTCGTGCTAACTAGGGGGGGCTTACTATATATTTTATTTTAAGATAAAGACTCACATAGACGTGTGGGCATAAAACCTGCAGGTTTCCCCAGACAGTTTGGATACTTCAAGGGTTAATCCTTTCCCATATATTAAGAATTCTTTAGAATTTTTCTTTCGAAGGTGGATCTAGGCAGTAAGATACCGCCAATAAGGACACTTCTGAATAAAATATTAAGAATCAATATATTTTTACGACACGACCAATATTTTATACGTCACGGAGTTCTATTTATAAGAGGAAAACGTTTGATAGTTGAAAGATTTATGAATATCGTTTAGATGTTTTATGTTCAAATTGTTTATAAACGAGGAGGTGCAAGTAGAAACTAGTAAAAGTATGAATAATAATAATAATAATAATAATAATAACAACAACAGTAATGTTTGCAAAATTTGTGTAAAAACTTGATTTTACTCCCAGGTCATTCAAAAGGGTGGGAAGTGCAAGAA
Source organism: Acheta domesticus (assembly GCA_031308135.1). Classification (NCBI taxonomy): domain Eukaryota; kingdom Metazoa; phylum Arthropoda; class Insecta; order Orthoptera; family Gryllidae; genus Acheta; species Acheta domesticus. Next base: position 42,423,112 of record JAHLJT010002630.1, read on the forward strand.
ATTGCCACATTTGGAAGTGCCCACATTTTGCGCAAAGTATTGTAGAGGCACCGATAGTTCCTATATTTACTCTTTAGGAAACTGGTTGCAACCCGGAGCAAACTTTTATTATCAGCCGACTCATAACTCGTTAGTCGTGAATTAGAATAATAGTAATAATAATAGTAATAGAAATAATAAGTCATTATAGTAATAGATAATAGTAATAGTAATAATAATAATAATAATAATAATAATAATAATAATAATAGAATATTAATAGTAACAATAATGTCTATATTCAGACCATAAGGTCTACTCTTCCGCCTGACCCCATTCCGACCATCGCCAGTCACCACCATAAATGAAATTTATGAGTGTTCTTTAATTTCGAAAAATTCGTTCCTCTCCCCTCAATGTTTCCTGAGCCGTCACTGGGAAGCCCTCCGCCCCCCCGCTGCGTGGGCCGGTTCGCGCCCGCATCCTCCAGGTTTCCGCCGCGCGGGCGGCCGGCCGGCCCCCGGGTGCAGCGGCGGCGGCGGCGGCGGCGGCGGCGGCGGCAGGCGAACAGCTGGTCGCCGCTCCGCGTCGCGCATTCCTCCTTTGCGTTGGCGGTGACGTCGACGGGGCCTGCCCCAACGCGGCGGCGGACGACATGCAGGAGGCGGTGGCGATGGTGGCGGCGCCCGGTGGTACAAATGCCGAAACACCTGGCCATAATTGGAAAACGCGAGAGGATTTGCGTAGAAATTGGTATACGAGGGTTTGAGTTTATGAGAGTGTGTTGAGTTTTGGAGCGTGGCAGGTGGTTCGGGGTATATCAGGGAAGGATTGGTGTTTTCAATTCGGAACTGCAAGAAAACTTACGACAAAAATATTTGTAACACTTTCGTATGACATACTTCAACCACAAAAGTTTGGCTATCTTTTGAGGAAACTCAAACTCAAGGCAACATTTGTTGCAACTGCGGAGTTTCTGACCGGAGGTCCCTGGTTTTCAGTCTCCATTGCTCCTATCCTCCTCCTACAGTCACATTTGTACTATACTATGATTTTCGTAACTTTGTCCCTGACAGGATTCAGCTGTTTTGCTGCCATCCAATCAGGAGCGTGTATGTCGCTACAATGACGTCACTATGGTGACGTTCAATCTTCCGATTGGATGAAACTATCAACAGCTGATTCCTGTCAGGGACAAAGTTACGAAAATCGCAGTATATACTTCAATTTATAGTATAGTGTCCTTTGACAGTTAATCAGATGTAACGATGTCGTCCAACGGGGAGCTTAAGCGGCTCGTCACAACGGTGACGTTCAACCTCGCTATTGGACGATGACACCGTAACAGCTGATTTACGTCAACAGACCTTATGTTTAAATCGAAGTATACACCACCACACGCAGAGGACAGTCGGGAGCGAAGAACTTGTACCCTGCTGGGGGAACCCTCCTGTAATCAGACGTGCAGGTCTCGTATTCAAGCGGGGAAGAATCCTCTCCACTTCTCGATGTAATACGCACTACACTTTCGAAACTAACGACCACAATAGTTAACGCGCCCTAAAACACGTACGTAAATAGTAACCAACGTTAACCTACAAAGCCCGGTGTCGGGCAACAAACTAGAGGCAGAGAGGTTTTGTTCACCACTGGCCATAATGAGAAAATTCGAAGCTCGCATTCGAACTTTTGAATGATTAAATATTGTACAGAAGACTGTGGAGCACAATACTTCCACATTTGAAGTTTAGTCTGATGATTTTTATGTTCCACTCGGGATAATTAATATTCTCGTTGTATGTACATTAATCATTAAATACGTTGAATAAAAGTCTCATCTCATATAGATTTGTTTCAGTATAATCTCAGTAGTTTGAGTAAAACCATCTTAAATTACGGTACAGCCCGCGGGTACACAAAAATTTGATATGTAGCCCGTAAGCCCTTCCAAGTTGGACAGCCCTGCACTAGTATCTCTCTTACGCACCGTTAATTAAAAAACACACACAGAGTACATAGAGTACTCCGTAAGTTAGCGTTGGTTGTATCGACTATTATATTGTGTTTTAGGGCGCGATTTTTTTTTATCATGTCCAGGTTTCGGGGCGTTTCGTACCACTGTGTGGAGGGCGCGGCGCACCACAACCGCCCGGCGGGTGGGGGAGGCTCATGGGATCGCGCGACGGGGAAGGGGGAGGGGAAGGGGGGCGTGGTGCGGTTTCCACCAGACGAGGAAGCACGTGCGCGTTTGAAAGCGCCGACGACGTCACGGAGCGGTTTTCATGTGGAATTGCGACTTGGACCGGATGGGACGTGGCGGCGGCAGTTGCGAGATCGCGACTGAAGATTCGAAAAGTTGGTGGTCGGTGGTCGTAGGTGTAGACCCGGTGGTCGGTGGTCGTAGGTGTAGACCCGGTGGTCGGTGGTCGTAGGTGTAGACCCGGTGGTCGGTGGTCGTAGGTGTAGACCCGGTGGTCGGTGGTCGTAGGTGTAGACGCGGTGGTCGTCGGTGGTCGCAGGGTTGAGTTGACCTAGGGATATTTAATTTCGAGGCCAATTTGACGAAAATATTGCGAGGAGAAGCATGGAATATGTCCACGATCCTATTGAATTTCTAAAGGTTTGGTTTTCATTTTGAAATGCAGGGTCCTTGCAGTCATTTTCAGAAACGTGCTGTGCCTTTTACCATTTTCATATTGACGTTTCTCCTTTTAACTACGCAAGTATCCATTTTAGAATTAACAGCACCCTGCTCTCGAACTAATTAAGCACTCGCTGCCATGAGCAAATGTATTTCCGTTTTTTAGTCATAACTAATTTTCTGAGGCAGAAACGAAACATCAAAGTCCTTCGGAGGCTGTGTCCTAAGAGAATACTCGCAAGATTTAAAATGTGGCAAGCAGCCTTCTAAGTTGGACAGGCCTGCACTAGTATAGCTCTTACGCACCGTTAATTTAAAAAATAGAGTATTTAGGGTACTTATGCGGATTAGAAATGAAGTTACTCAATGAATTGCATAGACTAGATGTTCCAGAATTAATTGTTAGTAAATCATTCTAATCTAGGACGGTTTTGCACAGGCGTTTCTGAATTCTAATGCAATAATGAATTATTCAGTTGCTTCTCATTTATTGTAAGTTAATTACTGTCATGCTGCATGACGCAGTTGCAAAAGTGGAAAAAAATTGTAATCCCACTACCTTTGTACTTTTACTTTTTTTCTGTTACAAAATCAAATAAAAACAATGTGTACGCGACACAATTGTAGGTTCATTAATATTACAACACGAAAGACGTACACTCTTGTATATTACGTTATTAATGTGATTTCATAGTCAATTTTCACAATAGCAAAATACATGCACATTTTCAAATGATAAAATATTGATGCAATATGAGTGTTTTGGGGGCATAAGAACAAACTTTTGATAATTATGATTATGCAGTAATGTAGGTAAATTAAAACACACAACATTCCTCAAGGGAAAGCGTAACACTAGGATTTTTTTAGTCTTTAATTTACCATTTACAGATTTATAAATCAAGAATGACAACAAAACGCGAAAGTTTGCTTTAATAATAATAATAATAATAATAATAATAGTAATATTAATAATAGCAATAACAATAACAACCGTCACAATTGTGTCAATACTAATAATATTAATAAGCAAAATAAATATCCGGTACTCAAATTTCACACAAGTATATTTTATTTGTACTCAAATTCTCAATCAAATTCCTGTACACAAGAATATTTTGTGCATATACACTGTTCTGTATATACCTAGTACTAATAATCTCGCAAGAACATGTATTGGTTTTGCGAAAAACTGCAAAATATTCTTCAAAATAGAACGAGAATTAAGATTGATTCAGAAAGTTTTCGTAAACTTTCAATTTAACTTTGGAAATTCATTTGTCGGGGTGCCAAACACTTTTAACTTTTCCAGCCTCTTCCCACAGAGTTTAAGGAGCGCTGAAGCATCTTTTGTCCCTTATCTTATCTTATGGCTTTTCTCTGAAGGTAAGCGTGTGAATCACGGTCAGAGTTATACAGCGACAGTCCGGTCCTGATCTGCATTTGTTGTATAGAGAATGACGCAACAGACAATTCCTGGAAGAACCAATGCAAGAATTGGCATGAGAATCTTGTCAGTTCACCCAAATTCAGGAATTCTAAATACATGGTGTTCATTCGACGGTGTTATCGCCGTTGTTTGACAGCTAACTCCTCTACGGCAGTTCACTTTTATTTACTCTCAACCCACTTGACTTATCGCGTCCTCATGTGTTTAAGAACTCTGTGAGCCGGGTTTCACGTTTCAATGTTGGGAAGTGAACGTCAAAATAGTTATTTATGTATCCAGGCCGAAAATGATTTGGATGAGGTGTTTACCAACCGAGGCGGAGAGGAGCGGAGCGGAGCTGAGCTAAGTTTGGTACTCAAACAGAGTCCAAAATCTTTCAATTTCGGCCGAGGTGCATACAACTACTTTTCGTATACTCCCCTCCCAATTTTAGGTTTGAATTTTTGGGGAGCTCTCATTTATACTATGCGGTTTTGTCATATAGATACAGATGTTCTACAATATCGCCACTGACGTTGACAGTGCTGTCACAATTGTTAAAGCGTGTATAATTTGCGGTTGGTTTTGTCAATTTGTTTCGTAAGTATGGAGTGCGATATTCCATATATTATAATTGAGGAAGCCAAAGCTGCTACTTTTAAAATGAAAAAGAGGGAAACATATAATTGTTGTAAATGAAAGAACTATGCTGGCATACCTCTATGAAATAGTATTACACTTTCATAAGTAAAGCCAATTTAATTGGGTAAGATAATTAACCTTTGTTTGTACAATAGTCCCAGACAGTGAAACGGTCAACATTATGGAGCAAATATTCAATTAAAAACATTCTGTATCGAAAAATAATAAACATTCTTTGCCAATGTGTCAAGTCATTTTTAGATTGTCTTTTTTATTTGACGTTGCCAAGGTAATCGTCCTCTAAAATTCATTCTTGGCCTAGGCCGCCAAAACTTACCTTTGTAGTGTATAAACATTCTGCCAAATTAGAGTTTTGAAGTGAGGATACGAAAAAATATTTTTTTCTCGAATTAACTTGGTGTGAAATGTAACGAAAGAGATGCACTCCTGGCGTCTAAAGCAAAAACTTGGTGCCGTTTTTGAGAAAAGTTTGAAAATCCCCGGGGGGCTTCATATAAAGTACCCCCAAATTTGAAGAATCTTTTTCAAAATCTTAAAGCTTCGACTAGAACCAGATCGACCGGGGAATATCCATTTTGGAAGAAATCGTACGTATGGTTTAGGCGCTAGCAGTGTTCACAGACGGACAGACGGACGTTTTCCTTTCAATTGGTTTTCGGCATCAAGGACCTAGAAAACAGGGTTTCTGGCTACACCACGTGTTAGGGGATTTTTTTCTTAATTTAGCAACTAGTTTTATCCACTTTTTCGTTTTCACGGCCCGGCAATTAATTTTTTTCCGCCGAAAATTGGCCATTTCTTCGCGCAGCATTACATAACTTTCCCTATACTACGTATATCACTCCGTGTATACGTACGTATACGGGAAAGTAAAAAGGATAGCAATATTTTATACTAATAAAAAATTGCCGACCCATTGGAACAGGGATTTGGGTGCACCTGCTCCAAATGTGCGGACACCGGTCGCGATTTCAAATTCCGCGTCAAGTGGAATGCTACGAGGGGCATTCAATATTTAAAGAGACAAATTCGTCTGAAGAAATAATCGTTTATTTTTACAAAACAGGACTTTTACTACTTTTCAATATAATCCCCAACATTTTCACACTTGTCCCAAGGGTTACCAGCTTTTTTATAACGGCTGCAAACGCGTTTGAACCAATTTCCCACAAATGTTTTGACATCCTCTTTATTTCGGAACTTCTCACGTAATGCCTCTTTCAGAGGACCAAACAAATGGAAATCAGATGGTGCTAAATTGAGGCTGTAAGGGGGATGAGGCAGTACCTCCCAACCCTTTTTGTCGATGGTTTCACGGCTTTGTTGAACAGTGTGAGGGCGTCTGTTATTTTGTTGGAGAATCACACCTCTCCTCTGAGATCCACGACGTTTTTTTTTTCTCATGGCTGGCTTCACATTGTTCGAAACCATATCTGAGCAGTATTGACTGGTTATTATACGCTGCTCTTAGAGATAATCGCAAAAAACGCACTTACAGCGTCCCCAAACACAGTTTTCCTCTTAATGCGGCCAGAAATATGTTTGTCATTCACTGAGTCTCGACCACTTTTGAACTGTTCTACTCGCTTGAAAAACTTCTCACGTTTCTTGCAACTTTCACCATACATTTTGGTCATTCTAGAGCATACATTAGCTGTTTTTTTAACCTTCAGCAAGTACAAAACAAATCACAAAATGTTGTTCAACCAATGTGAAATGTTCAAGTGGACTCGCCATCGTTCAACTTAATTTTGAGGTTATGAAAAATGCTGATCCTCCAGAGGGTCAGGGCTCATCCCAGTGATGCCAACTTAAAGTCCTAAAATTACCAAACTTGCCCTACCCACTGTTTTTCCACCAGACCACTTTGTCTCTCTAATTTTTGAATGACCTGCGTGTTTGTGGAATGAGGAGTGATCTCCGACCCGAACGGTCGCCGGTTCGAGTCCCGCCTTGGGCATGGTTGTTTGTCCCTCGTCTCTCGAATATGTGTTGTCGCGGAGGACCTCGTGTTCTACACATCCCAGATCCGAGGGGCCCGCAAAGTGTTTTGGTGCCTAGTGTATGGTCGAAAATGCGTCCTATCTGGACGTAAAGGGTAACCGCCTGTTGGCTGCATAAAAGTCCTTGGGGGAAAAAAAGGATTATTCCTGGTCTTTTGTGTATCACGTCTAAACCTTAATCTTGTATATATTCTTTCACTTCACTTATAACTGTACTCCGATTTTAATGTAGGGCAAGTTGACTTTTGAGCAACTCGGTCGCAGTTATCCAATCGGGAGCTTGAATAAGAAGAAAACTTAAGTTGTAGCCAAGCGCCCGATTGGATAAAGCATCCAAGCTGATAGCTGTCAATTCGCTTTTTTAATCAGCCATGCACATAGACTTACGGAGGAACTGCCTCATAATTCCCTAAAAACGTACAAGTTCCTATACGTGTTTACGGGCTACCTCGGGTAATATTGCAGGCAATATCTTGCACTTGCACGCAGCAACAGCTAGACCAGATTTTACTAGATCTTGCAGGTGTTCAACATACGATGCCGACGATGTTAATCGACACCTTTCTAAGGGGCTGTAATACAGCTGGCGTGACTACACAACACAAAGGGAGTGCAGTTAGAGGTTAAGGAATGTTTTCACGAGTGATTTTTGTTTGTCCCGATGTCGTCTGTAAAACCATGTAGTAAGACGTGGTTTCAACAAAGCTTGTTGAAAAGCATGCGAGAATATTAAAGACATTCTCGAATAGAGAAACTGGGAGAGGCCATGCACGTCGAAGGTAAACGAACAGTCTGCAATCACGCAATGTAGGAGAGCGCCTCTCCCCATTCACTTTTATCGTGCATTCAATTCAACAGGCCAGCATTTAATCGATAATTAATTCTCGTATAAATATTACTTGGAACAAAAGGTAGGAGTGCGCCATTCAAGAATTCTAGCAATATCAATAAAATTGTTTTCAGGTGAGATTGACGGAATGACAAAAATAAATCAGTACCACAACCCCGACGCAAGTTAACAAACGTCCGTGAAATAAACTGCTAATGATTTCTTTCGGTTTCTCGTGGACCACGCCCCATCGACTTGATTTGGCGAAACTCGCACGGGACTGAACAGAGTATGATTAAGGATCCAGAAGGTATCAGGAGCAAAGTTTATTTAAAATATATTCAATAGTATTTTACATATCCATCTTCAATGGCTATACAGAGAAGAAAATAAGGTTCCCGAAAAGTGTAACTAATTATCTATAATATTAACATTAAGGACATGTTAAAATAAACTTTGTGGTTGATACTTCCTGGGTCAGGAGTATTATGGATTGCTGCTATATCTCTGCTGCGTCCACGGAATTGAAATTGAGTATATTATTCGGTATTAGACAGAACCCGGTTTCCAGATTAGCTTGTCAGGCAGAATTTGATAGGATCAAAGAAATCTTTCATTTAGCTAAAGCTTTTTAACTGGTTTTTGAAAAGAGAAAGTTTACTTTTTGATGAAAAATTGTCGTTCCGGGTGGTGAAAGTAGTCAATCGGATTCACGTTTTATTATACAGTGACAGTGTCCGTTAGAGATTTTTATTAACATTGGATTACTTTATTTTTCTTTTGTTCTGTCAATTTCGTGTAAACTTGAAATAACTGCTACTGAAATAACTCAAGATAATTCTCCTCCTATGCAAAATTATAGCATTGAATGTTTTGTGGAAACAGACTCGGACATCGTGTCGAAGCTATGATTACGTTATGTTATGTCATGTCACAGACTGTTTTGCAACGCTGTGAGGAAAGCTCTTTAGAGAACAGTGTCAGACCACATCCAGTGTGTATTTCGACATGTGATTTCTAGTGAGAGCGTAGGCTTCCGCGGCCGGAGTCAATATTAAGTTGGCTGTCCGGGTGACGCCGCGTCCATGGCAAAGGTGCCGACGTTTCGGCATTACGCCCTGAGGAAGGTCGCAGAATGGCGACCGAAACGTCGGCACCTTTGCCATGGACGCGGCGTCACCCGGACAGCCAACTTAATATATGTGATTTCTAGCTCCACGTGGTGGCAAGATGGTAAGGCCGCTTTAAGAAATTACATGTGGTGAAGAGTTTAGTACGCAGGAGGTGACTTAGATTTCTTCAGAACAAAATTCTACGTAATAAACAGGCAGGTTCATGTCTAATATTGCATTTATTCTACTATTATTGCATGCCATTACTTTCCTGTGTTACTTTAGTTATTTTCCATGTAATGAAATTAGTTCAATGAACAAACCTCGACATTATACAATGTCTCAGGGTACTTCAGAACGTTTTCTCTCTACATAGAATTTGAATTGTTACGTCTATTTTTAATATCATCACAATTAATGTCATCAGTTTTATTTAATATTCCTATGTAAACGCTACATTTCTCAAAAATGTGGTTCAATTTACTCAAAGCGCATTTTGTGATACTAATTTAATTTTTTTTATTTTCTGTTCGTTCATTCATAAGCCTTAAAACGCATATGATAAATGTGTTTCTACCGAATTGAGAGCAACTGAAACATTGTTATGGTGCTATTTTAAGCAATAAAGCATTTTGAAGAGGTTAGCGTGAGATGGGATTGGTGGCTACTATCGGACTCATTTCTCCCCCTACGGAGCTGCAAACCGTTGGTCGGTGCCGGATCTAACGGGGATGCACTGCAAACTCCCGGGAAATAACACGCACCACACTTACGGCAATATTGCTTTAAGACGTTGGCGTGCTTGGAGTAAATACTGTAGGGAAGGGGGCGGAGGAGAGCGGGGCGGGCAATGAACTTGGCCCTCACCGCCCACTCACTTTCGCCGCTCTCACCGTCCGACGACGGACCGACCGACCGACCGAGCGCAGGTGCCGGCGCCAGCCCCGCCGCCCCCGCCGCCCCCGCCGCCCACCACCGCGTCACCAGGAACGTAAGATCATTTTCGGCATGGTTAACCTTCGAGTAATAACGCACCTGCGTCAATGTCTTCAACAGTTACTAAGCCTCCTTGCGATCCAGTTTTCGAGACGAGTGAAGCTATATTTAACTTGTCTCCGACCACTCTCGGGTAATTAATTAGCACTACCGTTTTTTTTTTTTCGAGTACTTGCAGAAAAATATGACAGTTCTCGAAAAGACGGATTGTGAGGGATGTAAGTCTTCTTGCTTACCGGACCCGCCGGACCGCCCGCCCCGCGTCTCTTCGCCTGTAGCCGCCTCGTCGCCCCCGCAGCGTCACGCACAGGGCCTTTTAACTCCCATGTAACGTGGTGGAGACCATTACAGCGGCGTGATCGCCTGTATCAGCTTCTTACAGGAACTAAAATACGAAGTTTCCCCTCGTCCGGCTCCTGTACTCTCTTGGACAGCAAGGCTTCTCGCTCGTTCAACGTGAACTGACTGACTCAGGACCTTTTAACTCCCATATAGCGTGGTGGAGACCATAACAGCGGAGCGTCCTCCCCTATCACCTTCTTATAGGAACTAAAATACGAACTGTTGCCAACGATACTCCAAACGTGCGTGGCTGCCGCATAGGTTCGCGAGACGCAAGCAGGCGCGCAATGTTCCAAATGATAGCGTCGACGTTCGCGCTTTCTTCAGAGGTTGCTTATATGTATATATTATGAATAATTGAACATTTAGAAGACACATTTCGCATTTCTCACAAATTAGCCAATGTTCATATGCGGAAGTTGGCGAACCTAACCTGCAGCTGTTCCCGGCGCCACTAGCGCCTCCTATACTGGGATTTTTTTTTTAACTTTGCCCCTGACAGGAATCAGCTATTTCGCTGCCATTCAATCGGGAGCTTATATGTCACTACAGTGATGTCACTTTGGTGACGTTTAAGCTCCAGATTGGATGAAAGCGTCAACAGCTGATTCCTGTCAGGGGAAAAGTTAAGAAAATCGCAGTATATAGCAATGGCGTAGCGTGACTCGCGCGTTTGGGGATGCTAAATAATAACGCCAACTGAACGCATCGTGAACTTTAATGTTCTCTAGAATGCTCTCTCTTCAAAACAAATGTTACAATACTTCAACAAATTTATGTTAGAAGAGTTCTTGAAAGCAAATTATGCAATGGCTCAGCTTTAATTACACAGGCCGACGTCAGTTTAGTTACAAAAAGGAAAACCACTAATTCCGATTACTTTCAGGATGCTGCATTCGAAATTGACAGCCATTTTTCTAGATTAGCTCGTATTTTTGTGTAGTTGCCAGTTTTTGCCATTTTGGCTTCAGTTGTCATCAAAGTTACAATTTCCACAATGTTCCTAGATTGAGAAATAGTATTTCACTCAGAACGAGCCTTTTTCAGAATATTACAGAATGGAAGATTCCCTTTGCGTTTGTACGGACATCAATGGACTGATGAATGAGTTAGGAATCCAAAGTAATCCATCTGATTGGTGTCTTTTCATAGATTCATCTAAGAACAGTCTGAAAGCAGTTTTGCTTCATAATGGAAATAAGCTGCCTATGGCACACTCTGTCCCAATAAATGATACTTACGAGGATCTCGCACTCATTTTAAAGCGTATCAAATACAAAGATCATGGTTGGCAAATTTGTGGACATGTAAAAGTATTTGCAATATTATAATGTCCAATGTCTGGACCAGACCAATGTCTGGAAGGTGGATTTACAAAGCACTTTTGTTTTTTGTGTCTTTGGGACTCAAGAGCTACAGGAAAAATTTCTCACGAAAGGAATGGCCCCCAGAGAGTCATTTAAGCCCGGTACCAACAATGACAAGTATAAGCCTCTGATCGATCCAGGCAAGGTACTATTTCCAACTCTGCACATTAAGTTGGACCTCATGAATTTCTTAAAGGAATAGACAAAGAAGCTGAAGGATTTAAGCATCTTAGTGTTTTCCGAAACCAAGTGGTCTGTATACGTCTGTGAACATTATACCTTATAAACTATTCAGTAAGTAAATGCTAAAGTATAGTGCAAGTAAACTAACTGAATGTATAGTTTTTTAATTGTTTAGATTTAATAAATTAATTTATAGAATTTTAAAAATTGATTGTCTTTGACACTAGTGCCAAAACGAAATTGATTCGGTTTTTGCAGTCAAAAAAACTCACTCTTCGGTACTTTCAAGATAGATCATTATGCCTACGAAGGTAAATTTGGCAACTACGCGTTACACAAAAATACGCGCTAATCCAGTAAAACGGCTATCATATTCGTATTCAGCGCCCCAAAATTGGTCAGAATCAGTGAGTTTTGTTTCTGTAACTTTTCAAAAGTTTGAAAATGTCGGCCAGTGTTATCATCCGCGATTGGGAAAGAGATCACTTGTGAATTTATACAGTCCAGACCAAAATAATATTTAATATATTTTAGGAAGAATTCATCTTCTTAGATATTAATTAAGAATTAGTAGGCAAGCACTATTTCTCCTGTTTGTGCTCATGACCAAGCAGAGAATCTCAAGTGAGAAAGAAAAATATTTCACTGGCAGCGTCAAGTGTGCCGCGCTCTGGTACACAAACGAGCAACTTGCTCATACGCCTCAGTCGTACGCTAGCGTAAGTGACTCGTGAATCTTTCGGAGAGGGGAGGGGGGAACCTCGCCAGAACCTGCGCATGCGTCATTGCCCTTCGCAATCTGTCGGCAGGTGCTAGAACCATTTTAGCATTCAAGCAATCAGAGGCCAGCGTGTACCAACGCGCCGAATTCAATCACAGGAAATCACTTTTAAAATTAATACAAAACGTGCTTCGCTCAATGGACCACTTTTAAGTTTATCGATACAATATTTAAGGGTTCATTGATTAATATTTGACGTGGGGATGCTCAGCATCTTATACTGCGATTTTTGTAGGAAGAGCTCTCAAGATAACTCAAATCCCATCTTCGCGATGGAATATGTCACGGCATTTCGTATCATTCACAGTCGTTCCCCTAGATTTCGCACGATCGCGACCGTATGAAGCAGTGCTTGCGATCATGCGACTTCTACCGGCAAGACCGAGAAAAGACACGAAATGCCGTGACATATTCCATCGCGAAGATGGGATTTGAGTTATCTTGAGAGCTCTTCCTAGAAAAATCGCAGTATAGCGTCCCATGACGCTACGCCACTGGTATATAGTAACACCCTCGAGCTTTGTCTCGAGGTTTGATGGAGAGTTGCAAGTCGCAAGGCGCTGGTAGCGCCTGCCACCTCGCGTTCTCCGGGTGCGTTCCGCCTCAAAGGGCGCTTTTTGCCCAGGGCCGCACGGGGCGGCGTTGCCAGCTCTCTTCTGCACATTTGCACGGGGGCCGAGAACGAATTTCTCGACTTCTCAGCCATCGAAGTTGACAGCTTCAACACCGGGAGAAATGGCTAATTTATTTATTTTTTTTAATGAGTTCTTTAATGGATTGAGATTTTCTTGCCAACATTTTGACGCGTATGGGTTAATTTTTTTTTCTCTTTCATATTTTATTTTCGGGCATCTTTTTAATGTTCTCTTGTGTCAGTAAATGCTATAAATGCTGAAAAAAATAAACTTATGTAAAGTCATATTTATTTTTTAGGTCATATTTATGTAGGTTTCAGGTCATAAATGCTTGCATATTTCGCTGATTTTTAGGTCATTAAAATCCGGGCTCTACTTATAAGACAGCGTTATTACGAATAGTTTTCAAGGACACTCGGCCGATCTCACAAATAAGACTAGTTTTTTCTTTAATTTTTGTTTTACTTTTTTCCTATTTCTATTTTATTTATTTTATGTCAAAAACAGTTAAAAACTGTGTGTGACTTGCTTCGGAGAGAAGTGAATTCTGTGCACGTTTTCATAATTCTATGATACCTTTCCCCTAGCCATATACTATTTGAATCTTGAATATAGAAAGAAATGAGGGTTTTTGTTTGTTTGTTTTTGTGCAAGGATTGTTAACAAAAGGTGGTTAGTTTACGTACATCGACTTACGTCTCTGTTCGACAGTGACAGTTATTTGCTCTATAACACGGCTATGGTGTTAATTTTTGTAACACAAATCCCGGGTGATGTACGGACGTGAAGCAGCGTCCAAATGCACCGCGTCCATGGTTGCAGTTTTGTGTCCTGAATGTCCCCCCCCCCACCTTTTTTTTGGACAGCTACTCACGTGGCAATTTCCTTCTACTGCATGAAGAGCAATCGGGTGATCAGGAGGGGTGACTGACATGATAGCATGATGATAGACGAACGATTATAGATGGGATGATGGAAAAAACCGACCATACCACAATTTTTTGGACAATGCATTTATGCCTTATGCGAACCGTGTGAAATGACTCAGGACGACAACTGTTTCGCACTGCAGCGACACTGGTCGGAACGTCCTAGGGTTTCAGCCTTGATAGATATGAGGTTTATTCTACAAATGGGCTGATGTTGCCCGGTGGCAGAATACAGAAACATAAAAGTACATTTACAATTATAAAACAATTAACAATAAAAACAATTAACAATAAAAACAATATATAAAAAACAATATAAAAAACAAATTATCTTCATCATTACCTAAAACATGCAAATGCATTTACATACATATGCAACAAATGAAACTACATATATACTAACATTTAAGTAAATAAACTTACTTTCATATTACACCAACATTCATACATACACGCTTACATACGTATCATACAAAGACCTAGGAACACTCGCATACACATCATCCTGCACGTATTCACTCACAATCATATTCAAATAAAAATGGATAAACATTTTTACCTACAACATAATAATATACAATAATTATAATAATTTTTACATTTCTAACACGTAAAATACTCGTAACATAAATCAATAAATACCAACTTTTGTCAGAATAGCCTATAAAAGACACTTTAAATTAGCGAAATAAAAAACGAAATGAAATAACTTCACTGCACTTCACTTCACGTCACTGCACCTCAATGATGGTGGTGCATTTTCGCCACTTGGTAAAAACCGAAATCGAATGCATCTGCTTTTTGGAGGAGACTTCTAGCAGTCGGCTGCTGTGAGGTTAGAAGCTTAGTAATAAAACTACCTCGGTAGTTAAACTTGGTTTCTCCTGTAAACTAGGCGAATGCCGGAGTAGTATCTTCACGAACGGGTCAAGGACCGCCCCAATATTTCTGTGGTCCCGGGGTAAAAGTTCTTAAGTCAAAAATCTTAGTTTGGGGAAAACAAGGGCTTGATTATTGAGCCAACGCTTTTTCATACGCTCAACGCTATTTCACAACGCTTTTTTTTTTCAGGTTAAGGAGGAAATATTTAAATTCGATCGTTTTACTAAAATAAAATGTAGATACTTTACTTGTAGTTTCAGTACTTAACCTAATTTTGCCAAAACTTGACTTGAGAACTTTTACCCCGTGACTACAGATTTCGTTCTTCACTTTTGCCTATTCTCACCCCCTTACTTACACTTACATTACATGCACTCATTTGGGAAGAACAGTCGGGAGATTGGAGCTTTCCCCGGCTGGGACGGTGCCCCGCACAGGGGAGATACCTGGAGAGGAAACCCCGCACGGCGACGTGAAGGACGGCGCCGGATTCTACGTCCCATCGCTTCGGAGAGACACCTTTCAAGATACAGCATGCACTACACGTACAGGACGTACGACCGCAGCAGACGACTTGTCTGGAAACGCCAAGTAATCCAGATTCTAGAAAACCACTATCAGCCGACATTAGATAATACTAATTGCGGTTTCGCTCCACTTGGCTTCCATTTTGTCGTCGCCGCGGCCAGCGGATGTCGCTCCTGTGCGGCGGAGGAGAGCACAATGCGGCTGCTGGAAAGTCGCCGCCGCCGCCATCGCCGTCGATTGTCTGGCGCAGCGGATGCAGTGAGGCGCGTCCTGCCTTTCTCTCCGTGGAAGGCGCTGCAGGTGCGCCAGGAACTGCAGGTGTTAAAGTGCGGGCGTGGGATAAAGGCGTTGGCGGACACGCGAAATTTTGTTCGATTTCGCGAAACAAAATCGGGGTATTGCATCAGTTTCCTTTATTTGTTCGAAAATTTGTTATTAGAAAAGTAAGATTTTAAGTATTTTCTTTTTCCTGCTCACATTGTACAATGCTATTATTTGATAGCTGCAACCAGTTGCATAATGATACTCATTACGATAAAACTTTCATTACATACAGGTTCTTGACCAATCACGGAGAAGTTTACAAACCAAGTATTGTCAATCAATTAATCATTGAGAATCGTTGTAGTAAATGTTTCGTTCGATTGTGTACATTTGATATTATATTATGCTTGTCAGTTTTAATTTCTTTTATTAGTAGTATTTTCTTCGTTGAATATTATTTAAAATAAATTGGCTCGTAATTTCACTTTGATCCTATTTGACTAGTGCAGTACTCCCTCGTTATTTAGTACTTGTCGTGTTAATAAGAAATATTAAAGCCCCTAGGCACGAGAATGAACTATTTTCAATGTCAACATTTCTTTTTATTCCTAGAGCCAAAATCGTTGGTCTACTGTTAAATCGATCGCATTAATCTTCACTTCGCTCGCCTTCGATTGGATTGGAAATAAAGCTGGCCATTCCACGTAGTAAAAGTCAGGGGCGAATACATCCGATCATATTGGAGGGTGCCATAATATATTTTTTAAATAATAAACATGTTATTACATTGTATATTCTGTTTCTAGGGTATATGTGATATTATACAGTATTACTTTTTAAATAATTGCATAATTCTAACATAAATATTTACAGCAATTTTGCCAAATAAAAGAAGGTAACAAACGAAAACTCAGGGCCTTTTTTGGGGGGGGGGGGTCCATGGCCCCCGTGCAAGCCCCCTTTTGGATCCGCCACTGGTACAAGTACAACCTGTAGAAGACCCTAATTGTCAAAATTATTCTTTTTGAAAAATAAAATTTACATTTTCTGCTCAAAGTAATACCCTAGTGACATAAAGTTGTAGCGGCGGGCCTCCGAGTATCCCGACAGGAAAAGAAACCTGTGTACGGCCGTGTCTCTCCACCAAAGCTCGTGCCGCCGCTGCTTCTTCCCGTGCGCCCGTGCCGCAAGGCGGCCATTCCGCGTCGCGTCGCGTCCTTATCGGCGCCCGCGTGGGCAGCTGGCTGCTCGCTTCCGGTGTTGCATAGGTGCGCGGCGTGGTCTTGATAGCTACTGCTGGAGCAAACGGGCGGAAATGCCATCGCGTCCGGAGAACATGTTTTGTAAAAGTTCAAGAAGATCCAAAAAGATTTCGGACAGTCGTATTTATAAAATTAACCACTTTTATTTACGGCTTAAATAAAAGTTGTTAATTTTATAAATACGACTGTCCGAAATCTTTTTGGATCTTCTTGAACTTTTACATCAATCTAAGTGACAGTCTTGCAAAAGAATTTCAAGAACACGTTTTGATAAGGATTTTTAAAAAAAATTATTTCTGCCTGCTCGGCATGTCTGCCTTTCAGGGGTGTTCATAATACATAAATCTTACACATTAACTTTTAGGGATGGACATCCGCATGCGCTACCTCCTTTCTCAGGGGTTTGATAACTCATTTTATTAAACAGAGAAATGGAACTGCAGAGATCAGTTTTGGAGTTATTTGTGATTAATTTTTTAAAGGGTGTTAGTGGGTGGGATTTTAAGTAGCTTAGGGGGAAGGCATGACTGGTAATACGCCGGAACATCAATAACTTAAATTTCTTCACTTGTAATGCACTGGCAGTTTAAAGAATAGTAGGCAATTTTATTCACATTTTCTTTAAAAACAACCTCGGGGAAAAATCACTAGGTAGTAATCCTCCTTGACTTTTTAGAACTAGTGCTGAAATAGCGCGTACTTTCTCACATTAATTCTAAATTTGCAATTTTCGAAAATTCAGTGTTATTTTCAGCGTCCTTTCTTCTATCCGTGGGAAAAGAAAGTGAAGAAAAAGTTTGGAGCGGTTTTTGAGAAAAAGTTTTTAAAAAATGTCTATATTTTGTGCTAAATTCCAGGAAAACTACTCATATTTTCGAAAAATTGGAAGTGGCCTATTTTAAGATCTGCCTTTAAAGAACAGATTTCATTTAAGAAATCATCTCTTGTAAGTAAAAGAAGAAAAAAAATGCACGTGAGCACTCCAAGTTGCTTCATTTCAGAAGGTCTTCATAATTTACTCTTCAATTTCTTTAACAGAATTTTATAACATTCACTATTGGCGTCTTCCGGAGATACCTTTTCATTGATTGAGGTATATTTTTGTCCCTCTCATAATAAATCCCGAGCGGTTGTAAATATTTTTAGATGTGATTGGACGCTTGTGACCCTCTGTCCTTAATAGTTTTTCTTTTATTCATCACAACTCTCTCATCGTCGAGGTACCGGAGTTCAGATTCCGTCAATTCTTATGGAATTCGTAGTAGACAACACGCGTATTGAATAGGGATTTTTTGGGGGAGGGGGAGATTTGTGACCATTGGACTGGACGACACTTAAAATTCCTGGCTTTTCTCGACTCCGCAAAAATTATTTAACGTGAAGTAGGGAAGAAAATTGTTTCGGCTCTTTGACCAAATCTGTTTTATCTAAAATGAACAGACTTCCATGCTTATGTACTGCTACTACGTAATGTTTCATCGAGTCGGTCGTATGAAATTTGAGGGCAGCTTAGAAAGTACACGAGAGGAAGCCCGCACAAGTGCCCAATGTCCACTTCACGCCGTTAATTGTAATCAGCAGGACTTGATTGTGAACAATCAAGATAAATGCTTTTGAAATTGAATGAATTAAGTGGGTTTTGACGATAAAGTGAAATGCGTGCTGTTACTGGGGAAGAATCTGAAATAGCAAGAGTTGGCTCTCAAGGTGACGCCGCCGCCGCCGTCTGATCTGATAATTAAGCGGAGGTGCGGAATAGGAGGTGGAGGAGATAAGGGTTACGCAGGAAGGCAGCGGAAACTTCTGGGAAAGCCAGATGCTAACCTGTTCATCGTCGCTTATCGTTAAATCAGAGAGGAGGAGAAGAACTTTTAATTGTTTCAGACGCGCATTTTTTGCTTGATCTCTTTCGGATGAATGTCATCCGTGCAGTATCCTGTAAGCTTAGTCGCACACTTCTAATTGTCGCAGACATATTTTTTTTCGCAGGTTCTAAAGCACTTAAGCAGCGATGAAGACTAGACCAATATTTTAAAAATAGTATTTTAGAAAATCGAAGAAAATGAAAATTCCTTTTTAGTACTATCAGCAAAAGAAAATAAACTGTAAGAATTACCTGAACGATAATAATCCATGAGAATTGGATTTGTATTTCTACAACCCAACGAAGAATTGATAAATTTCCCACTACTTTTCACATACTTTTTAAATAATGTTTGACGTAATAAAAAGGGGTATTATTAAACTTACAATAGATATCACAGACTCACTATTATTGATGTCGATACAGATAGTAAGATACAGATTCAGAATAAATAATTTATAATATTTAAATGCAATTTGTGTCACATTTGGAGTTCTTTACTACATTTTTAATAACGAAATATTGCAGGACATTATCTTTAATGAGTATGTTAAATTTTACTCTTGTACAAAACGAATGGCGTTACTGCGCTTTCATGCGAGCATTGAATGTGGATCGTTTGCCTGCTTGGAGATGGGGTATGTTGTTTTTCTTCTGTGTATCGTGGAGAGATCAATCTCAGCTTGAGTGCTAGGAAGATCGCAATGTTCCACTCTTCTCCTTGTATCATGATGGGGATCAGCAAGTGTCTTGGCAGTAAGTTCTGCTGCTCCTGAATGCTACTTCTTTCTCTTTGTTTTTTTATCAATATTTTATATTAAAAAATAAATTTCAAAACAGATCTATAAATAGAGACAACCCTATTTTAATCTAGAGAACAAAACACGAGATATAATATACTAATAATGTACTCCGGGTACAGGGATGAGGGTTGGACAAGGAAGAGGAAGGAAACATCGTATACGGTTCGTGGCCCATTTGTCAGGGTACTTTCTTCGTCATTCCTCTGATATTGATAAAAAAATACGGAAAATTGCCAATCAGAGCAGTCTGACGCTACATTTCTCTTTTAGACCGCGGCTGAATGCGACCAGACTAGTGTCGAAAATCCTGTCAATGTGATTCGAACCCCAGACCTTCCCGATCAGAGACAATGTAGTGTCATCAGTCAATGTTAAGCGCTCAGGATCCATTATATTAGAAGACAGGTGTTGCGTATTCCGTAGCAGTCATCATGGACCACCATGATGCAATAAAAGCTGTGTACACTTGCCAGCAGTCATCCGAAAATCCTTCAGGATACGCATAATACAAGTGCATAGTTCATGAAGACTCTCTTCCAGGACACCCTCAAGTCTGCACAATACAAGGAAGTGTTGGTTGATTATTTACGAGCGGGCGAAAAGTATTATGTCCACACATCGAAGAGAAAGGCGCACCTTTTACAGTGCTGCCGAAAACTTCACTGGTCTGATCATCATTCGAGAAAATTTGAATTGATTTGATGAAATTTTACGTGGCGAGACGCAGGACATGAGGGCTGCTCTTCCGTCTGATCACGCAAATTTCGTTACGCTACTTTCACCAACTAGGGGAGAAAGAAGGTACAACTTACTTAGGCGACGAGACAGGCAATTTGAATTTAGCTCAGAGGTTTCATTTAGGCTTGAGTATATTTTACATGTAGCAAATCTACTAACAGAGGACAGCCGGCTTTACTTCCCCTCCGAAGGAAGGCGTACGAAGGATTTTTTTCGATTTTTAATCCACGGTTTCGATTGGGTTTGAACCCGCGAACTTTGGTATAACAGTCCCATACGCTAACCGAGGCACCATCGACGCCGTGACATCGAAGGTTTGGTCATTGCGCAACTCTCAAGAAATATTCAGCGTACACACGCTACAAAGTAATAATATTAACACTGTATATGTGTCTTTAATTAGCCTATAATTATTGTCTAAGTAGGTTCGTAGTTTCATTCATTTTTGATAGCTGGCTAACATTCCAAAGCTCGCTGAACGTGATTTTTGAGCAAACCACCAGAGCCTAAAATTTCGGGATAGAGCATTTAGTCGACTCTCCCCGCGAGGCTGCGAGGAGTTGGCGGCGGCGGCGCGCGTGGGGCGGGTCAGGGGGCGGCGCCGCCCGGCGCATCGATTCGCGCGCGCGCAACTGGGCCAACGGCGCCCCCGAATGTAGGCCACGTCCTCCGCCGCCGCCCTCCGCCTGCCTCTGCCGCCCACCGCCCTGCGCCGCAGCCCTCCGCCCCCCGCCCTCCGCCCTCCGCCCCCCGCCCTCCGCCCTCCGCCACCCGCTCTCATCTGCCGCTCTCCGCCCTCCTCTGCCGCCCTCCTCTGCCGCCCTCCTCTGCCGCCCTCCTCTGCCGCCCTCCTCTGCCGCCCTCCTCTGCCGCCCTGCGCCGCCGCCCTGCGTCGCCGCCCTGCGCCGCCGCCCTGCCCCGCCGCCCTCCGCCGCCGCCCTCCGGACTTTCGACTGGTCAGATAAACAGGTCAATAGCAAGTGAATACTGGAGCAGTACTTTAAAAGGACCGCGCCCGATCTTTCCTTCGCCCCTTCTCTCCCTTTACAAACACACACACACACACACACAAACAAACACACATTTCTACTTATATTCACTACACTGCCACACATGCCGGAAGGCCGGGTGCTCAGACCTTGTTCTGGCTCGGTGGGTGCCCCGTTATGGAGGTGCATAGAGTGAGGAAATTTAGCAAGCCGACGTGTTGCCCGGCACTGCATTGCAAGTTCCAGCGAGGGTGGATTCCCCTACCTCTCGGAATAACATGCACTACATTTACTCGACTAATGACCTCGGTAATTGACGTTCCTGGATGCCTAGGGCACCAGAGTGAGCTCTGAAGCTATGAAGGCGGATGACATGAAGTTAAAAAAGGACTTTACTCGAGCAGGGAGGGGAGAGCTAGGATTTTTTTTTCTGGGCTCTTAATTTTCAAGTGGTTTCAAAGGGGAAAATATTTGAACAAGTAATCTATGAAATTTAAATTAATTATAACACGAACCTGAAGGAGCCTGAGATTTCTTATTTTAGGTGTCCGTGATATCTTCAGGTCCGCAAAGGAATTTGGAGGCCATGTGGCCTCGGTTAAGGAAACCTGTCGCGAACACTTCTTCCATTTAAATTCCACATGCAGAGACCGTATAGTATTAAAACCCCGATTCAAGTCAACAAAAGCCAAACTCTGTCGCTTTCGGATCGCTGCGTGGGTCGTTAAGCTGTGAAATTGGAGGGGTATGGCCCAGCCACAGCCCACATCAGGTCGCGAAGGAATGCGTACTGAAAACGTGATCTTCGCCACTTCCATCTTTCAATGTTACGTGGGAAGGATACTTTTCGCGTATTATGACGTTCTGTTACTTCCGGATGTATTTGGCTTGGCAAAAGCACATTAAATTGCGTTAATTAAATTTGGAGTAAATATTGTCGAAGAAGTACGGCGAAACAAGTTATGTTCCTGTGTTCTAGACACTGTCGGATCCAAAAGGCCTACGCTTACCTCCCTTTATTTTGCAAAATTGATTTTAATATTTTTGTTCCACTTATGCAATTATTTAAACAATACTATTGTATAGTTTCGTATCCAGTACATAAATAGTATACAATATAATAAGAAAATGTTTATTATTTAATAACAAAACTCTACGATTCCCCCCCCCCCCTAAATGTTTTGCTGGATACGCCCCTGGCTCTAGGGGAGATAATTGACTTCGATTTTTTCTTTCGTTTTTTAGCGATAGTTTTCAATAAAAATTGCTCTAGTCGCGTTTCTTCAAAAGGCGAAATTTTATTTCGAATCGCCATTTGGTAAAGTTCGTGTCAGCGAGCACATCCAGCCACGCCAATGGCGGTGATTATGGTCATGCGAGTGTACACAACACATGCAAACATACGCAGGAGTCTGGGATTTACACATTACATGACTGGCCTACATAAGCGGATTTTTCCCCGTTACTGAGAAATTCTGTAAACCGGAATTCTAAGAGTGATGAGCCTTCAGATACATGTTGTCTCTTCCTGGATCAGTGACCTCCATCCCCAAAGCTTTGATTTATGTGGTGTTTAGTTGAACAAATGATATACGGTAAGTAAAGTAAAGTAAATGGTTCATTATTTTGCTTTTGGTTCTTTACATGTTTTCTTTTCCCCTCTCACATTCGGTCTGAATTTTTTCGTGTCCAATATTTCTTTCGTCTCGTTTCTCATTCTATTTTCTCGCACTTGTTTGCATACTTTTTTTACAGTTTATGACGCAGAGTACATGAATAAAAACCTCGAGATGGTTACTTTATCGCTTTACTCTTAAAAAATGGAAGCCCGTGCAGAAAGGCGAGGTACTTGAGCGTGTAGGTTCCGCGAGAGAGACTTCCGCGGGCAATTGAAGCGAATGATCTCGCCACGCACGTGTCTACAATGCGCTTTCTCGTCACCCACGCTCGGCGATTGCATCGTAATTGCGGCGATGTCTGAGTAAAATGGTTGATCTCATACTTTTCCTTCATTCTACCTTTACTTCCGTCTTGCTTCGCTGTTGAAATTCGAGCTGACACACTATAGGCGTTCGGACCTCCCAAATGTGTTCAAGGAGTTTTTTGATAAAAGTTGCGACAATAGAAACTGAGCCCTTCAAGATGCTATTAGTCGAATTAGAACTCGCTGCTTCTTCATCTTCATTTCCTCCTCCTCTCCTTCGTCACATCTTCGTTTTTTCTAAGACTCCTTGATCTTTACTTTTTGTCTCCTCCTTCTTCTTCTTCTTCCTCTTCGAACACGGCATTAGACGTATGTCAATTTTGCGTTATTCCTTCCTTCAATTTCGTTGACCCCAAGGTTGTATCTGAAAGTTAACTCATAAGTTCATGGTATTAACGATGGTCAATAAAAGGTTCTATTCTTTTAAAATTCTATTTACGGGACGGTGCGTAATTCTTTAACAGGGGCGATTTCTCTGAGCGCACATGACTGACAGATCGTCGGCGCACCAACCTAATAACCACGCCAGCGGCCCTGCCTACCCTAATGAATTGCGCTTCCAATCTCAAACCTGGCAGGGGCAGATCCAGCTGATCATTTTGGAGAGGCCCGTCATAGATCTTTGTTAAATATTAAACATTTGTTATTATATAGTGTGTTATTTTTGTAGCGCATATCTAATACTACACAATATTATTTTTAAATAATTACATAACTCGAATATAAATAAATATTTAAATCAATTTTGCCAAAGAAAAGAAAGTAACAAACGAAAACTTCAGGCCTTGGAGAGGGGGCATGGCCACCATACCCCCTCTGGATCCGCCACTGGAGCCTGGAGCCGTTGTCGGCGCTTCCGATGATCGATGCAGCGGATGCGATTGTCTGTTGTTGTACCGCCCCCCCCCCCCTTGCGTCGCAGGGCTCGGGTCCGGGGCAGCGCGGAACCGGTCGCGGCTGCAGCAGGAGGGCTGCCCGCGCCAAGGCCGCAGGTGCGCGGGCACGCATGCGCAGAACGGACTGTGATCGACGGCGTCCGCGCCTCGGGCGACGCTTCATGCGAGGATATGGGCTGTGCACTTCGAGTTAAATACAGTAAACCCTCGTTAGCACTAACTCGCTCAACACGAATTTCGCCGTAACGCGAACAAAACTTTGATCCCGGCAAGGGATTACGGTAATACGGACATTTATAATACTCGGATAACACGAATTTTTATAACACGATCTCCGATTATTTCGGTCCCTTGCATTTCGTGACTGTTTACTGTAGTTACTTCTGACTTTTGATCAGATCTGTGGTCACGGGGTAAAAGTTCTTAAGTCAAAAATCAAAGTTTGCAGAAAACAAGGGTTAAATTATTGAGCCAACGCTTTTTCCTCGTTAAGGAGGCAACATTTCAATTCAGTAGTTTTATTAAAAATAAAATATAGATACTTAACTAGTAGTTTTTGTACCTAACTCAATTTCGCCAAAAATTGACTTAAGAACTTTTACCCCGTGGCCACAGAGTATATGATTGAATCATGAGCTTTTTTACCTCTTAGTTTTTTGTATTGAAGCTCCCGATTGGATAGCTGCGTCGAGTTAAAAGTCGTCGAAAGTTACTCTAATAAATCGGAGAATAGACAGGCGTGCGCACAGGTGGGGGGGGGAGGGGGTCCCGATCCCCCGAAGATTTCGAAAGGAGTCCTGTAGAAACATTGTATTGCCGTAAATACGATCAATTCCTTATTGTCCCCTTTTTAAAGCTAAAAATATGGGGAATTGATGCTTTTCGGGAAGATTCTCCAAGGCATTTGCAACCCTGTAAATGATTCAACATATAGTTGCATTTATTTATTAATCAATTAATAGATCATTAAAGTTGAAAATCCATTTTCCCCGTATTTTTAAAATATAGTAAAATATGCCACGTGTAAATAAAAACGTTTAAGAGAAAATAAGGCCCAGAAATGCAGATGCTTCTCTCCTGTTTTAGGCTCCATACATCTATGATTGTACTTGTTGTTGCCGCCCTTAGGGTAATGGCGGGTTTGTACGAAAATGTACTTGAAAGATGTGCTTAAAATGCTCTTGGGTGTCCCCTTTTGTACGGTAGACTCAATTAGCTGTTGATGCGGGATGAAGCAATGCTTTTGCATTGTGACTGTGCCCCTAAGGGCGTGGAACCCTCGTTGCAAAAAAAGATAAATTAATCAATTAATAAAGAATTAGCTAATACAAAACCAATAAAGGCCTGTCTTGACATACAAATATTATTTTGTTGTTTCCTTGTTTTTACGATATTGGTATCAGCTACACTCAATCTTCCACGTGATATGTTGGTCTCTTCCCCGCCTACGTATGCGGGTACGGGTGTGCTCTCCCGTGGTGTCGGATTGGGAAAAGGAAGGGATGGAATGGAATGGGAATGGAAGATCGCGCGCTCCGTGTCCCGGGGAATCTCCCGACTGCATCACGCGGTCAATTTTCCCCATACGTCCGCATTCTAGTTGACCCCCTTTCAGATTTAGCTACCTGAGAAGGCAGAACCCGATTGCGTCCCGGCCGGTGTTTCGGGAGGGGGAGAGGAGAAAACATTCTACTTGTAATTAAATTAGGACACACGCTTGCTAACCTGAGGGACCCGGGTTCAAATCCAAGTGTGGCTGGGGATTTTTATCCGGTGATGACCTACTCAGGGCGATCGTAAGGTTCACTCAGCCTTCTTTCCAAGTGAGTTCCAATATTTACTGGCTTTATTTAACAGTAAATATTGGGTAAAGAGGTGTCCGGTTGAAGCGTGGCAATTAACATGCGTCATGCTATCTTCACCCCACACCGCTACAGTCGCGATTTGCCAGGCAAGCACGACCCAGAATTGTCCCCCGCGAGAGAGTATGTTTCTGACAAATATCTAAAGCAAATGGAAATTAAAATAAGTTGTAAGAGTTATGGTTGTTGTGTTAAGTTAGCTTTGCCAAAAAAATAAATTGCCGATTTGATGCGGCCAATTAGAGTCGCGTCGCTTGCGAATTTCAAAGTTGATGGCGAGTCTACTTTTTTTCTCTTCCACAATTAACATGAAACGGTGAAGTCCAACCAAGGAGAAATTTCCTTTGCATTTGAAACCAAAACATTGTTATAATTATTCTCGCCGAACTACTAGTAAATTATTTCAAGCAAAATTAAATAAACGCGTTCGACGCGTTTTCCAGTTATCCATATGCTTTGGCTATTGGCAGAGAATAATCTGCCTTGCCGCGGTGCCCCAGGCAGCTACGCCGGCCGGGTCCCGTAGCCTGGGGTCCGCAGTTCGACTGGGTGACGACGTAGGGAGTCTGCGCGCGCTATCGAGCGACGAGAACGTGCCCCACCCCCACCCCTATCTATCCCCCCCCTCCGCAGACGGAGGCTGGCAGCATCTCATCAACTGTTCCTGCTCCCAAGTAAAGTACCATGTACCTGGCGGATACAATGTTCCACCGTACAGACAAATGGTTTTATGATCTTGGACCGTGGGGTCGCGGGTTCGAGTTCCGCCTCGGGCATGGTTGTATGTGTTCGTCCTGTCCTCCCCTATCATTAACATGTCGTTTCATCCTCGTACCATAACGTTAAATTGAGTAGTGGTCGCTAATGACCTAGTAGTTGATGCGACCTTAAATAACAAAATAAAATGTATGCATTAATACTCGACCTCTTGGGTGTACTGTTAGGATGAGCAGAAATGAATCTGTTATATCGCGGACTTACAAAAAAAAAGATCTCAAGTCCAAAATCCTGGTATAAGACAGAGACCTACAGTTGATAACTGCGTTTTTTGCCGACAGGATTTTGTAAAAATATATTTTTAAGCATTCTTTGCAAAGTAAATCATATTTACTTAGTTTTGGATTTTGGACATTAACCTTTTCTTTGGAAGCCCACGGTTAGTGAGCTCTCTCTCTAATCAAAGCAATCGATTTTTGGCATAGGAAAATTATCATACAATGTGCCGGTCTCAGTGGCTCAAGGATTGAAGTGTATTTGCTTCGGGAATCAACTACTTACGTCATTATTGAATGAAGTTAATGAAATAAGAATGAATGAAGTTAATGAATTAATGAAAGAAGTTAGTGAATGTCTTATTTTACATGGCGAGACTCATGCCATGAAGCCCAGTCTTCCGTCTGACCACGCAAATTTCGCTACGCTCCTCTCACCTTATAGCGGAGAAAGAAGGTATTATCTTGGGCGACGAAACAGGAGATCTGCATTTAGCTCAAAGGCTTCTTTTAGGCTTGAGGATCGTTTACATGCAGTAAATCTACTACATGAGGCAGCTGGCTTTACTTCCCCTCCGAAGGAAGGCGTACAAAGGATTTTTTCGCTCTTAAAAATCCATGGCTTCGATCGGGGTTGAACCCGCCATCTTGGGAGTCAGTTATACCATCGAATCCAGGGAAGTGGAGGTGGTTCTTTCCCTCTGGAACATAAGATGGATCCTCTCTTTGTAACTGGGTCTGACGTATAGGAGATGACAAAAAAAAAGTGAAAAAAATTGTTAGCAATGGAAATGTACTTATCGCACCGAATTTGTAGGTAGACTTTAATGGATAAAGATAAGAACGAAGAAATTAAACGTAACGCGAAAGTAAGTTTTAGTATAACTGACGCCATTTAAATAAAGACTAAAATGGTATGTGCACAAGCAAAGAGTGAATGGAGAACATTGAACGAAAATATTGTAGAAATGGCAACCGATATCCGTCAAAGAAGAGTAAAGCCGGCCCGGTGGCAGAAATTGCTAGGTCAGTAGTGTCGTAGCGATCTCGGACCGAAGGGTTTCGGGGTAGAGTCCTGCCTCGGTCATGGTTGTATGTGTTCGTCCTTTCACCCCTTATCATATCGTTTCATCCTCATACCATCATGTTACACCCAATAGTGGTCGCTAATGGTCTAGAAGATGATGTGAACTTAAAGAACAAAAAACAAAAGAAGAAGAGAAAGACATATTTACATGGGGAAAAGGAATAGAAGAGGCAATGGTGAAAAGAGGATTGAAGAATGAAGGCTACAGCCATGGAGGGAAGTGGAGGCTGGGACGGTGAAACACGCTAGGCCCTAGTGTGTCTCTCCATCCCATCCCATCTCATCCCATCCCATCCTATATTGTATCCTAGTGACTAGGGTACAATATAACTCGTCATACTACTCTCATATTACTCTTTAGAATTCCCCGAGTCATTACTGCGAGTGCGGTTTTCGCAGAATTAAATTTGTCTCGGGTTTCAAATAATTGCCACTCACGTATCATACGAGAGGATGATCGAATTATTGGTGCCACATTTGTTTCAGGAGATTAGGTTTTCCGCAACCCGCTTGACATCGTCGTTCATTATTGATCGTTCCACCTGTCACTCTTGTTGCACTTTCCATCGTGACCGCAGCCCAGTAGTTTCGAAGTGATATTCGACAGCCGTGAATCGGATAGGTCGAAAAAATTTCAATTCAGTAATTTTGACGAACGATTTTTACATTCTTGAAACTAGAAAAAGAAATGTATCACAAGCAACGAAAAAAAAAATTAATTTCCAACAAATGGTTTTAATTCTAGAATGAAATGTGTACGTCTAATTACAACAGGCCGACTTAACTTCTTAATTAACTTGACAAATAGTAGTGTATTGCTCAACTCCTTAAAATAGGTAATCCTAAAGCATTCTGTTTTTCGACGTATGATAACCTTGTAAGGATTTATTTCCTTACGTGCACCTCTTTATTTCAAGAAACATTTGCAAATCCTTTTAAAGCATTGCCATCGTGAAGACCACATTTAAGTTTATGAAAACAAAACTTGAATCCTGTAACGAGCATCTTCTTGTCCCGCTGTTAGTGCCATGTTCACCTGAGATTCAACTTTTCTCTGAACAGGGGCGAGAACATCTATTTGCGCTACTTATGAATTCCTACTTCAGAAAGGAAACCAAAAAATAAAACTCCTTCCAAAACAAGGGATGAATGAAATGTGAGAGTGTTTAGCATACCCAGATTCGCAGAGAATTAAAAGTGGCTTCATTATGCGACCACCTAACACAAACAGCCCAACATTTTTACCAAAGCCTTTACACTTCCCCATGCTCCTTAATCTTCTGCCTAGATCGCAATGCTGCATACCCACGTATTAAATCCAGGTATCCCAAAAACCGATTCAAACCACCGTAATCCCCCATAACAGTTAGTTGATCAAACTGAATCGGTCTTTAACCTCGCTTCATTTACTGTAGTAATCTATTAAAAGTGTATTAACTTGTAATCCATGTTGTATCCCTTGTTATGTAATTAGTTAATTTCTTTGTAAAAGAGTATGTAATATGTAAACATATCAACTAAATAATGTAAAGCAGCAACCAGCTGCTGATCTTATTGGATAATAAATTTTTTTTAAAAATTCCTATAGTACAATGTTTACGTTCTTCCAAGTAATGAAAACCACTGCTTATGGATGGCCATTCCCAAAAAGTCAAAAACTATGTACTGCATAATTTAACTTCCTCGAAAGACAAGTATGTCGAATGAGAAGAAATAAATTTTTAAAAAATAAAAAAGAGGGCTTAGCAGGGGAGTGGGAGTGGGGGGAAAACGGGCCGCGGGATGAACGGGCGCTTCCCTTCTGGCTATGACGTGTAAGGGCCCCTTCCAACGTAGACACCACGGTGTAAGATATGTAGGTGTGTTCACTCCCAGTCTAGAACTGAAGCTTACGTGAGGCTAATTCTTACAGTACTCTCATATAAGTGCTGCTGGGTCTCATTTGGGCAAGGTCGTGATTGGTCGTGATTCATTCGACATCTCTGTGGCCAGCTGATTTCAAATTTCAAATCAGTGATTTGTCGTTTCGCGATGGAATTGGTAAAGTCTAGAGCGAACAGTTAAAAAAATGAATAGGAAATGTTTTGTAAAACTGTGTAAAATCCACGGTTTAAGATGACATCTTAAGATGTATATCTTACATCGAGACCCAAACCGATCGTGTGGACAAGCGAGGAACTAGCCTCAAACTGACTTCAGAAAATTTGCCCCAAAGGCGGCTAGTTGGCACACGTGTATATCTTACACCATGGTAGACACACAGCAGCGCTACCGAGTGGCGCGACTGATAGCAAAGAGTTGGTATAAATGGAGGTCTTCCCAGGAGTGTTGCAGTCGCCCTGCAGTGGCGCTCGGTGGCGGATCCTCGCTACGAGTAGCCCGGGTGGGACACCGCTACCGCGTCGACCACCGCTATACTGCGATTTTTCTAAATTTGCCCCTCAAGGCCCGTCTTCACGATGGAATATGTCACGGTATTTCGCGACGTTTCTCAGTTGTGTCGCCAGATATCGCAAGATCGCGACCGTTTCAAGCAGTGCTTGCGATCATGCGACTTCTAGCGGCTCGACGGAGAAAGACGCGAAATGCCGTGTGATATTCCATTGTGGCCAGAGGGGCTTGAGGGGCAGAGTTAGAAAAATCGCACTTTATAGGAAAGGATTGGTTTAAATGGTGGACTTAACACTGGGACACTCGTCGCGGCGGGTTTGTCGGAAGTGAGCGATAATATTCGGCTGCGGTCCCTTTGTGGGTCGTGCGCGACGGTTCGGCGAAATCTATTCCCGCCGAACCCTCCCCCTCCAACCGCATGCAGCGGTGCGGCAGTGGCCATGTGCGAAGTGCCCTGCTGCTTATCGGTAGCGTCCACATGTGAAGGAGCCCTTCATCTTAGCATATTGATGTTTCCTACGAATGTTAGCGCGTGAACTGTGTAGATGAAATTGAGTTGATGAATTAGCAGTGGCGTAGCGTCAGGGGACGCTAAGATGCTGAGCATCCCCCCGGAAAATATTAATCAAAGAACTCTAAATATTGTATCGATAAACTTACAAGTGGTCAATTTATCGAAACACATTTTGTATTACTTTTATGTGATTTCCTAAGATTGAATTCGGCGCGTTATTACAAGCTGGCTTTCGATTGCTTGGATGCTAAAATGCTTCTAGCGTCTGCCACAAGATTGCGACGGGCAGTGACGCATGCGCAGACGGCGAGGTTCCCCCCTCCTCTCCTCACTCCTCACCAGGAGATTCGCGAGTTTCGTACGCTAGCGTACGACTGAGCAAAGTGGCGTATAAGAGTTGCTCGTTTGTGCACGAGAGCACAGCACACTTGACGTCAGTGAAATATTTCCTTTCTCACTTGGGGTTCACTGCTTGGTCGTGGGCATAAACAGAAAAAATAGTGCTTGCCTACTAATTCTTAATTAATATCTAAGAAGATGAATTCTTCCTTAATTATATTAAATATTATTTTGATCTGAAGTGTATAAATTCACGAGTGATCTCATTGCCAATCGCGCATTAGAATTAAAGCTGAGCCATTGCATAATTTACTTTCAAGAAGTCTCCTGACATAAATCTGTTTAAGTATTGTAACATTTGTTTTGATAACATAGATTCTAGAGAACATTAAAGACCATGATGTGTTCATTTGGCGTTATTGTTGAGCATCCCCAAACACGCGAGTCACGCTACGCCACTGGAATTTAGCAGACACATTAATTTGTTACTTAGAGTTCAACACGTTCCGAGATTAAAATGTGGACCCATCATTTCTGTTGACGTCTTACGACCGTTGTCGGAGTATAAACTGGTCTTGACCGATAAGAGACATTCATTCAATATTGTCGACGAAAACCGTAACCCGGGAGTGCCTGCAATAGGTAGACTCACACCTGTGCCCGCAATATCTCTCTCACATATAGCTGGAACTTTAAATGAATGGGAATGATCTGAAGCTCTATCAACTGAAATACGTATTTTATTAGGTTTGTACATGTCTGTCAATGCAGTTGTTAATAAATCCTACACTTATCTTAGACACGCCTGAAAATAATATAATGATACGTATCGCTTACGCCAGGAGCTCACAATGCACCGGCGCCAGTGTGCACAACGTATCTGACGTATCGCACAGCGCAGTGAAATGTGGACCCATCATTTCTGTTGACGTAGTACGACCGTTGTCGGCGTATAAACTGATCTTGACCAATAAGAGACATTCATTCAATATTGTCGACGAAAACCTTAAACCTAAAAGTTTCAGCATGCTCAAGGGAAATGGCCCATCGAAAAAAATAAATATTGAAGGCCAGGCGTTCTTAGAAAAGTACAATGAAGGCATACATGAAATATCAGATGCCTAATGCATCGCAGTAACTCACGAACACAAAATTGACTTTGCTCGGATCTCACAGAACTGTTGCGAGCACTCCCGGGTAAAAGGTCTCTTGCCAACAATACCTGGGGCAGGGCACGGCACGGGTTGTTTCTGCGTTGTTTTTGTTCTTCTTCTTCTGCGTTGTTTTTGTTCTTCTTCTTCTGCGTTGTTTTTGTTCTTCTTCTGCGTTGTTGTTGTTCTTCTTCTTCTGCGTTGTTGTTGTTCTTCTTCTTCTGCGTTGTTTTTGTTCTTCTTCTTCTGCGTTGTTTTTGTTCTTCTTCTTCTGCGTTGTTGTTGTTCTTCTTCTTCTGCGTTGTTGTTGTTCTTCTTCTTCTGCGTTGTTGTTGTTGTTGTTCTTCTTCTGCGTTGTTGTTGTTCTTCTTCTTCTTCTGCGTTGTTGTTGTTGTTGTTGTTGTTGTTCTTCTTCTGCGTTGTTGTTGTTGTTGTTCTTCTTCTTCTTCTGCGTTGTTGTTGTTGTTGTTGTTCTTCTTCTTCTTCTGCGTTGTTGTTGTTGTTGTTGTTCTTCTTCTTCTTCTGCGTTGTTGTTGTTGTTGTTCTTCTTCTTCTTCTGCGTTGTTGTTGTTGTTGTTGTTGTTCTTCTTCTTCTGCGTTGTTGTTGTTGTTGTTGTTCTTCTTCTTCTGCGTTGTTGTTGTTGTTGTTCTTCTTCTTCTTCTTCTGCGTTGTTGTTGTTGTTGTTCTTCTTCTTCTTCTTCTTCTGCGTTGTTGTTGTTGTTGTTCTTCTTCTTCTTCTGCGTTGTTGTTGTTGTTGTTGTTCTTCTTCTTCTTCTGCGTTGTTGTTGTTGTTCTTCTTCTTCTTCTTCTGCGTTGTTGTTGTTGTTGTTCTTCTTCTTCTTCTGCGTTGTTGTTGTTGTTGTTCTTCTTCTTCTTCTGCGTTGTTGTTGTTGTTGTTCTTCTTCTTCTTCTGCGTTGTTGTTGTTCGTGTTTTATTCATACTGTTTGAAGCAATAGCTTTGAAAACTCGAGAAAGAAATAATAACTGATTTTTATCCATATCACCCATCCACTCAATATTGTCGACGGAAACCTGAAATATCTCTTCCCAACAATACCTGGGGCACGGCGCGGGTCGCGGGCGCGTAGAATGTGGGTCTGTGCGGTCGCTCCGTGGCCGCCGCTCCTGGTGGCTGCGGCGGGCGGGCGGCGGGGCCCAAGGTCGCAGCCGCATTCTTGCCGAGTCGCGTGGCTCGCGGGGACAGTGGGGTGCGCGCGCTGCAGCCTCCAGTGCAGGCAGTTGCCGGCGCAGCTCTCGAGGTTGAGAAATCGGGAAGAATCGCTCGTTGAGAAACGAGAGGAAGGGGTTGGGATATTTCGTTCTCATTATTTTTATTATTGTTTTTGTTTTGGTACTTTTCTGCTTTGTTCTTCTTCTGCGTGTTTGTTGTTGTTCTTCTTCTTCTGCGTGTTTGTTGTTGTTGTTCTTCTGAGTGTTTGTTTTTGTTGTTCTTCGGCGTGTTTGTTTCTGTTGTTCTTCTGCGTGTTTGTTTCTATTGTTCTTCTGCGTGTTTGTTTCTGTTGTTCTTCTGCGTGTTTGTTTTTGTTGTTCTTCTGCGTGTTTGTTTTTGTTGTTCTTCTGCGTGTTTGTTTTTGTTTTTCTTCTGCGTGTTTGTTTTGTTTTTCTTCTGCGTGTTTGTTTCTGTTGTTCTTCTGCGTGTTTGTTTCTGTTGTTCTTCGGCGTGTTTGTTTTTGTTGTTCTTCGGCGTGTTTGTTTCTGTTGTTCTTCTGCGTGTTTGTTTTTGTTGTTCTTCTGCGTGTTTGTTTTTGTTTTTCTTCTGCGTGTTTGTTTCTGTTGTTCTTCTGCGTGTTTGTTTCTGTTGTTCTTCGGCGTGTTTGTTTTTGTTGTTCTTCTTCTTGTTCTGCGTTGTTGTTCTTCTTCTTCTTGTTCTGAATTTGTTGTAGTTCTTTTTCTTGTTCTGCGTTGTTGTTTTATTGTTCGTGTTCGTTACTTCATTCATTACTTTATTTACGTGTTCTCATCGTCAAGAAATCAGCGTTTCAGACAAAAACAGAAAATTGTGATGAACATTATCCGTTCGTGTAAAAGAATTTTAGAATACATATCTCCTGTTTTCTCTGCAGGAAAGTTACATATAATACTCACATTTTTTTGGTGTTTTCGAAAGATGCGTTATTATAATTTGATATAAAAACACATTTCATACAAATAATATTCATTTTTATTGTTCCAGGTGAGAGCGATTAGCAGTTGGAATTGTCGGGCGAACTAATGGTGGGTAAGTGTTTCTTCTCTTCTTGAGAAGAAACTGATTATCGTTAAATACCCCATTTGCATTTTTTTAGCTATCTTATTTTTAGAATTA
The DNA here is from genome assembly GCA_031308135.1 of Acheta domesticus. Taxonomy (NCBI): domain Eukaryota; kingdom Metazoa; phylum Arthropoda; class Insecta; order Orthoptera; family Gryllidae; genus Acheta; species Acheta domesticus. The sequence continues at coordinate 42,457,875 of JAHLJT010002630.1, forward strand.
AAAGATTAATTTAAGAGTTATAGAAGTCTGATTTGCCTAAATGAAACCAATCATTAGCGATGAATTTATCAACCGAAACACAAAATCGAAGAAGAGATTTCATTTAAAATATCAGTATTGTGTGTTTCTGTGAATTTATAGATTGAAATTGTGTTCTGCAACATTTATAATTATGAAAGAATATCGACAGTTTTCTTTGTGTCAGAAGTGACGTACGAGGAAATTTGGAATGCAAAAATACTTTTTTTATATATATAAACCGATAATGGCTGTGGACCGTTTTGATCATACAGTATTTTCCCAATAAGTAGGCACGAAACTATGACATGTTATCTCTGTGCTCTATGAACAACGGAAATACGCCTCTGAAGTCTCTCACGGAAGTAGAATTACCTATTAATTTCCCTTGATTCATTTATTCATAAATTGAAAATTTAAATTTTGACATTCTTGAATTTCCTTTTCTATTTTGTCGTTTTTTTATCAACTTCATTAGCTATATTGTTTCAACATGCGAAGATTGTGTGTGTGTGTGTGTGTGTGTGTGTGTACTTTGAATTTTATGAATTAGTTTTATAGTAATTTGTCTTTGTAAATGGCTTATTGGTCTATGAATAATTAATATTTAATATTATTACAAAATGTTAAGTAGTATTATTACACACGTATTGTTCCGTAATTGCTATTGTTACTTGTAGCAGATTGTGAACAGTATAAATTGCATCCCAAAAAGCCTTATTCGTATATCGCTTTTAAAGAAAAGGCTTGAAGCAACATTCATATTAAGATCGAAGTAAATAGAACGCCGCAATTTGTGTAACAAACAAATTTAGTCGAACGGGACGCCGAACAATAAGAGTTGAACAAGATCTCTCTTTGCTGAGACAAATGGAGAAGGAGTGAAAGATTTGTTCTCCTTTATCCAAACATAAACGAGTGCGTTGGAAATTCCAATAAATTCTGTAGCTGCGAAGCGACGAGAGATTTTATTTAGACATTTCCAATGCACTCGTGGTATTTCACAAAA
>JAHLJT010002630.1:42459001-42498560 GCA_031308135.1 Acheta domesticus
ACTCTCTCCCTTGGATAATGACGACGCGACCGTCCCTTTCCCAGACCACTTTGAAGGATGCCGGATTATCCTCCCTGCAAAACATTAGTTGACAGTGCACGCTCAAGTGTTAGCAGTCCTGAAGCGCTCGGCCTCCTCCTTCGAGATCCGTTCTGCGAAGCTCTGCGTCTCGCGTCTCTCGCTCTCGTGAAGTCATCCAGTCTCTTCGTCCGCCGCCCGAAAATTCGTCCTCCCGACGTAACAGCGTCAGTGAACTTGTGATAGTGACAGTGGACGTGACAAGTGTGCAAGGTCACCGTGATGGCATGCGGGTACGCGAAACAATTCTGTTCTTCGTTTGTGCGCTTTCTAAAACGCCTATTGTTTTGCTACCCTCAAAAGCGAATATAATCATATAGAAGTATTGCACATGAGACGTGAAAGAGAGACGCGTATCGATTCATTTTTTACCATGTATCATAAAAATGTTTCGAATTAAAATTTTTTTTACCGTCTATCATTTGGTTTCAATAAAAAAAATTTTTAATTCTTATCGCACTGTTTTCACCTGTTTTTTTTTCCCCTGTCACCGCCTTGTAGGGTTTTCCTTTTATTTTCCTTTCTCTAGCATATTCCTCACATTACCGTCACGTTTAGCACTAGAGCTGCGTTTTTCCCGCGTTCACGCCACTAGAGCGTACAGGCTGCCTCGTGTGTGGTAAAGGCGATTGGCCGCCCAGCGCCGCGCGCCGTCAAGGACAGCGAACGGAAGTCTCGCTGATAAGTTGCGCGACCGTCGAACGGATGTCGGAGGGAGTAGAGCTTCGCGAGCGCCGCGGTCCGCAGCGATGCTCATTTGAAGCGCTGAGTGCACGCACGTGCGCTCTATGGCGAACGTTAGGCACTAGAGCTGCGTTTCCCGCTTCGCCACTAGAGCGCACAGGCGTGCACTTCGTGGTGTTAAGGCGATGCGGCCCGCCCGGCGCGCCGTCCAAGGAAGCGAACGGAAGTCGCGCTGATAAGATTGCGCGACCGGCGAACGGATGTCGGCGGGTGATACGCTCGCGAGCGCCGCGGTCCGCAGCAATGCTCATTATGAGCGCTGGAGTGCACGCAACGTGCGCTCTAGTGGCGAACGTTAGCACTAGAGCTGCGTTTCCCGCGTTTCGCCACTAGAGCGTACAGGCGTGTCACTCGTGGGTGGTTAGGCGATGCCGCCAAGCGCCGCGCTGCCGTCCAAGGCAGCGAACGGAAGTACGCGCTTGATAAGATTTGCGCGACCGGCGAACGGATGTCGGAGGGTGATAGCGCTCGCGAGCGCGCGGTCCGCAGCGAATGCCTCATTCTTACGGGCGCTGTTCAGGCTTCAGTTCAGGGCGCTGTGCGTTTCGGTCCGCGAATTTTTTGTACCGTTTGTTTTCGCGCTGGCAAGTCCTTTGCACAACAGGCACGTTTTCATGTTTGTTTTTTTTCCCTGTCACCGCTGTAAGTTTTCCTTTTTTTCTCTCTCTAGCAACTCCCCACCTTCCTTGCAGGCGCTAGAGGGGGAGGGGGAGGGGGAGGGGGAGCGGGCGCCGCGATAGAGGTCTCCCCCTCCCCGCCCGGGCGCGCGCGCGCGCGCCGCCGCCGCCGCGCACCAAGACACCCGCCTACCAGGCACCTCCAGAGACGATGTCGTCGTAGCTCAGAGCCAGCGTGCTCGCCCGACCGCTTCCGCCGCTGGCGCGCGCACAGGAAGCGGGACTCGGGCGCGGTTCGAGCCACCCTCGGGCGGCGCGTTTTTGAGAACGGCGACGCCGCCGACCCCTGCGCTGCTGCTTCCGCGCTACCAACCTTCGCCGACAGAGCGCGCCGCACGCGCGCTACCAACCTTCGCCGCCAGGGCGCAGCACACGCGCGCTTCCACGCTTCGCCGCCAGGGCGCAGCACACGCGCCCTTCCACGCTTCGCCGCCAGGGCGCGCGCACACGCGCGCTTCCACGCTTCGCCGCCAGGGCGCGCGGCGCCTTGTGTCGGCACAGGGGGCTATCTCGGCGGCCTTGTGACGTCACAGCGACCTTGTGACGTCACAGGGGTTTATCTCGTGGCGCCGGGTGTTTACAGGGGTGGGCCTGTGTAGTGCGGGTTGCATTTAACCCCACTTCCGTCGCAGCTACGGCCATTACTCCCTACTGGCCTCCACGGCTGTAGTGAACCTTCGGTTATAGTGAATTTACGTCATTGGTCCCGTTTCACTTACATTACAAATATGCATAAGAAGATTCGGTTATAATGAACCTCAACCTCGGCTGTAGTGAACGTAGGAAATGCAACGTTCTGGAAACGAACCATCTCATATGTTATTAGTAGAGACCGGAAAAATATGTAGTATTAAACGTCAAAATATGTACATAAATATGTAATGAAAACGGTAAGAATATGTAATAAATATGTAAAATCTCATAAAATATGTAATATTAAAATTCTCTAATTAAAACCATTTACATGGAAAGAAATTACATTTAGAAAAACTGCTCACTTTTCATCATACAACTTTCTCGTCAGTAGTAAAAGCTTCATCTATTGTAATCCAGGACCGTATTTTAGCAGCAAGACTAATCGCAATAGAAGCCATCGCACAAACTGGCGAGATCTACGAGCAGCAAACATGCACTGTAGCATCTTCATCGAAGTGTTACACGTAGGTGATCGCAAACTTTTCTCGGAAATTAAGGTTACAGATCACAAAACGTTGTGTCAGTGATGCTTTGGACAGCTCGATGTCCCCAATAATGTAGCAAAAATGATGATTTTTTTAAAAAAAAACTACATCTTTTCATAAAAATATGGAATTAAATAGAAGAAAATTGAGAAAATAAGAGAATATATTGTGAAAACGGCAAAATATGTAAAATATGTAATATAGTACTAAATATGTAAAAATATGTAACGAAAAAATTCGATATTGTATTAGGAGGGCTATGATTCGCCGAGATTACAATTTTGAGAACGATAAGTAGAAAGACAAAAAATAAGTAATTACATAAAAATCCCGTCTTTAGTTATTAGTCGCGTAAAAGAGACTTCGGGGCTCGGGACGGTGTTCCAATGGGTTCATACGGGTCTGTAATCGCCTCCGCTGAACGCGATGTGGCCGCGCCGTGCCGGCTGCGGGGAGTGGCGGTGCGGGGCGGGGTGGCGCTGCTTGACGTAAGCGGGCGGCCGCCGCTTCAAATGCAAATGGACCTCGAGGGGGGCGGGGGGAGGGGCGGGTTGTACTCGTTCACGCGGCGGCGCCGCGACGACAGGTCGTCGTCGTCGACGGTGAAACCGCTTGCGCAACGGCTGAGGCACGGAGTAAACACGTCTCGCCCGGTCCCTCCGGCGCCGCGCCGCGCCGCGCCGCGTCGACTGAACACTCGGGGAGTGGATTAAAGGGCGGTCCCGCACACCTTTTGCTCTCTCAGTGGGAATCAGTGAAAAACTACTGATTGACAGTGACTATTCACTGATGTGTCAGTTATAACCCTGCCACTGACAATCAGTGAATTGAACTAAAGAAATCAGTTAAAATCAGATTCACTTTTTGAATCAGTGAAACTTCACTGTTTGAATCAGTGAAATCTGTGAAAACAGCAGCACGTGAACGACTGAACAATCGGTAAGGGATGGTGGCGCGGCACTTAGACCACTGACGATCAGTGAAATGCTGGCGTTCATTATGAAAAGGTTGGCATATTCTCTGATTGTCAGCAAAACGACACATTTCGTCTGAAGACATCAGTGACTTCGGCTCTTACTGATTCACTCAGTGACAATTTCACTGATTCAGATTCAGAGAGTGGGAAACGATTGCTGTCACTGCTGCGCCTCTGACCGGGAGGTCCTAGGGTTAGTCTCAACAGTGGCTATGGCTACATTTTGGACACTAGCTACGGAGCTTGATCGATTCCTTAACTGGGGCACGATACGGGCTAGGAGACAAAATCTTAAGCGCCTTTGCCGTTCCAAATAGTTTTTATTATATGAGAATGTTGTTCTGTCAATTCTTTCCAAAAACGCTTATTGCCACCAGAATTATATTCCACAGCTCTGCGATCTTTTCAGCAAAGATTCCACGTTCTGAGCAGCCAGAGAGCATTTACTTACAATTTCCAAAACTGTAATAAATGTTATTGTGTAAATAAATTGTCGGGACCCATAGCGCGCAGGAGAAGGTACCGCCATGGTGCATCCTGTCGGAACTAATCCATATTAACACGTGGACACTTGTGTACACGTGGAGTCGCTCAGGAAGCCCTCGAAAGTGCGAAGAGTTGCGTAGGAGGGGCTTGTGCCATGCGACTGCCGCCGGCGGCACGTGGGTGTTAGTCACCCGCCACGCGGTGGGTATTTTACACTTAGATTTAAGTAGCGACTTCTGACAGATGATAAGCTGTGATACGGTTAACCAATCGGAGGCTTCGTTAAAACCATAATTTTTGGTGTTGAAGCTCCCGATTGGATCGCGTCACAGCTGTCACATCTTTCAGATGTTACTTTATTTAATTCGGAGTAAAGCAAAGAGCGCCCGACGAGAAGCGGGCCCGTCGTGTAGTTGTAACCACGGTATAAGATATATAGGTGTGTTCACTCCCAGTCTAAAACTGAAGTTTATGTGAGGCTAGTTCTCACAGTTCTCGCATATAAATGCTGCGATCTTTGGGTCTCATTTGGGCGAAGTCGTGATTGGTCGTGATCCATTCGACAGCTCTGTGGCCAGCTGATTTCTAATTTCAAGTCGGTGATTTTTGTCGCTTCGCGATGGAATTGGTAAAGTCTAGAGCAAGTTACGAAAATGGGTAGGAAATGTTTTGTAAAACTGTGTAATAGCTATAGTTTAAGATGTCATTTTAAGATGTATATTTTACACTCTGACCGAAACCGATCGTGCGCACCGCACGGAGATGCGAGGAAACTAGCCTCGAATTGGATTCAGAACATTTGCGCCAAAGGCGGCTAGTTGACACACCTATATGTCTTACACAGTGGTTGTAACAGACCACATCCTTCAGTAACAATCAGAATTGTCTACCGGGCTGGACGGCCGTGATCTAATGGAACCATGTTTCCAATATTTCCAATATGATTTCCACTTCACTGTGGCCGTCCATCCCTGAAGATAATGCTTGGAAATATGATTTCCACTAGACCACGGCCGTCCAGCCGGAAAGATAATTCTAATTGAGTATCTGGCCGTGAAAGCCTCCATTGGTTCTTTCTGTAACACTTTCGGAATAATCGACTGACAGACTGAGTTGCTATGTGCCTCTCTCTACCCTGAGTCAGTCGGGGTGAGAGTGGTGCGAACTTGGACCGCCCTCATTTTTCTCACCCCCAGGGTTGCCAGATGTGATGCGAGCTCTTTCGCCACCGGCTACTACGGATTTTCCCTAATAACCTCTCCAATGAAACAAATTTCCCTCAACTTTGAAACGAAAAATATTCTCCAAATTACGGACCAACATGAGCTAACGATTCCTTTGGCTGTCACCCTTAAATTCAAATACACTGATCAAAGCCCTCTGAGGTGCTCGAAGCCACATGCTATCTTCGTTTTTCTCATTTTTTCTTTCTCTATTCCAGTCGCTTATTTTTCCCTTTTTGATACATAACAATTAGAGAGAGAAAACGTCTATTGTTTCTTTTTTATTTACAATAATTGAGAGAATAATATTTCTATCTCGACTCCAGGTGCAAATAATTTCCCCAAAAAATCCCCAAACATTTCCCGTCCATTTATGATCCACATTTTTTTCCCACAACGAAAAAAATATCCCCATTTTGGGACAAAATTCCCCAACCAACCTGGCAACCCTGCCCCAGAGAACCAACAACAAATCTCTTGTACCTCAATATAATAGCGATGTTAGCGATTCCGACGTTACAAATAAATAAGTTTAATAGATCTGTATTTGGAATTTGACTTTTTTTTCAGACTCCCAGCTAGCTAAGGGCCCGCGCCTAGTTTCATTTTCACATGTGGAGGGGGGAAAACATATGTGGCGAACATGACGCATTTCATTATCTAGATTTAGGAAGCTCCATGTATCGGAGCATTCCTTCATCACACAGAAGAAAATGAGACGACTTTATTGGAAAGCTACGGCTCCAAGCCGGTATCGCACCACGGAAAGCTAGCACGCTGTCCATGAGCCCGATGGGCTTGAGTAGATAGATAAATATCAATCAATATATGTATCGTATTAGTGTTACGCACGTGGGCAAACTTGTATTGGACTGTGGAAATCCGTAATGCTTTGCCATTCCACCAACAGGACTAAAAAGGTATTAAAAATATGTTGCTAGAATCCAAGAAATGGGTACTTTAAAATTCCCTATAGAAAAACTCCATTAAACTAACAGTAATTCAAATAAATTCAAGTTTAATTGCATGTGTGAGGGATGCGTTACATTGTACGATAAAGTGAACAGCGTTGACTCTATTAATATTCGGTGTTTGTGTCTCTCCGTTTACCTTTGACGTGCATGCCCTCGCTGTTAATTCACTGTTATTGGACAATTCATATTTCTCCCGTGCCTTTTAAACAATAATTGAAATCTTCCCTTCCGTAGATGGTAATCTGCCCACTGCGTTCTTAAGAGTTGTCTGATCGAGATCACGGGTTTTAATCGCTCCGCGCCCAGAACGCCGGCAGGCCTGATTGCCAGCGAGCGGCGCCGCCCGCGGTGCCAAACCACCGTTGAGCGGCGGCGGCCTCCTCGTTAGCGCGCGAGGCGGAAAGAATTTCACGCCCTAGGAGGCGACCTCCGCCCCGGCTCCGCCCCGGCTCCGCCCCGGCCCGCCGGATTCTTCGGCTGGCTGCGCGCCACCCCACTTAGCGGCTGCAGCGGCTATCGACTGGCGGTGGATGCCTCCTGGGCAGGGAGGCGACGCCCAGGTCCACGGTTTCAAAACATCCGTGCTCCTATTAAAACATCGATGTTTTTCTAAGGTCCGATTAAATTAAGAAGGTGATTGACAGTTCTGTGTGACGTCAGGACGCCTTTCCCGTTTCCATGGCAGCTGCCAACCAGAGAGACAAAACGTGACGGGTCAGGTCGCTCAGTTGCCTCTGCCGAACACGGGGAACATTTGAGCATCGCACAGCGACTTCCCTGCCGCCGCGCCGTCCGCGTTTCTGCCTGTGCTGCGCGCGCAATGTGTACTGTGTTGTGATGAGTTGCGTTGAGGTTAGGCTTTTGTCGTATTTTTTACACTTTTACACGTATTTTTGAAGTGTTTGTTTTCGTGTCCCGGTAACACGTGCTCTGTGGTTTGCGGCCTGGCAACGTCGCTCCCCTCCACTCACAAACGTCAATCACCTTCTTAATTTAATCGGACCTTACTCGTATTGTTTCTTCTTCTTCTTCTTCTTCTTCTTCTTCACTTCAGGGATTAGGCGTCTGCCTGTTCCGGCCTCACAGAACTTCTCTCGATCTCTTTTTCGGCCTCCCTATCTTCCTCCCTTCTTCCTCTTGGTTTATATTGGAAGGCCAACTTCGGTAAACGAGAGTTATCCATCCTTTGTACATGTTGTAGCCACTTGTTCCTGTACTCCATCATTCTTTCATTGAGGCTCTTCACATTCACTTCTTCTCTTATTTCATCATTCTTAAATCTATCTTCTCTGGCGCAACCTTTGTTCTAAGAAATTTCATTTCTGCACTTTGTAATTGTGTGTAAGTGCTCTTTTTAGGGACCCAACTCTCACTTCCATAGAGAAGAACAGGGATGGCCATTGTGTTATAGAACTTTATTCTCGTCTCTTTCCTTGTTTTGTTTTTCATTGTCCTATGAATTATACCACATACTGATTGAAATTTTGACAGTTTCTTATTGGTATCTTCATCATGTCCTATTTCACACCCTAAATAGTTGAAAGAAGAAACTTGTTCTATTGTTTAACCTATTGTTTAATGGTGTCATTTCTGTGGTCGCGGGGTAAAAGTTCTTAAGTCAAAAATCTTAGTTTGGAGAAAACAAGGGTTAGATTTTTGAGCCGCCGCTTGTTCCTACGCTAAACGTTATTTATTAATGTTTTTTTTTTTCTCGTTAAGGAGGCAACATTTGAATGCAGTCGTTTTACTCAAGTGAAATATAGATGCTTAACTTGTAGTTTCAGTACTTAACCCAACTTTGCCAAAAAATGACTTAGTAACTTTTACCCCTGTGACCACAGATTTGATGGTTGTAACCAGTTGCACAATGATAGTCATTTCGATACAGTTTTCATTGATACAGGATCTTGACCGATCACAGAGAAGTTTACAAACCAAGTATTGACACTTCATTTTTTAAATTTTTTTTATTTATTTACGTCAGAAACAGTTAAAAACTGTGTGTGACGAGCTACGGGGAGAAGTGAAATTTGTGCACGTTTTCATAATTTTGTGATCTCTATCCTAAAACATTCTAATCGAATTTGAATACAGAAAAAGAGAGGGTTTTTTTCAAGTTTTGTTGACAAAATATTCGCTCCTGTATAATAAAATATATTTTCAAAGGTAAATTAGCTATACATTTCTGCCCTTAACCCTCATCATGTTCTTCATGAAAGAATAATACTTTTTGCCACGATAATATGGAAAACGGTAATTTGAATAACTATATTTCTCACTGAAATTCAGAAGACGTGCACAAAGAATGATTAATGCATAATAAATAATGCATTAATCATTGAGAATCGTTTTAGCAAATGTTTCGTTCGATTGTATACATCAAAATTGTATTTGATATTATATTATTCTCAATAGTTTCAATTTCTTTTATTATTAGTACTTTTTCGTTGTATTTTATTTAAAATAAAGTGGATCGTAATTTCACTTTAATCCTATTGACTAGCGCAGTACTCCTAGCAGGCGGACAGGTAACACAGCCACCTGCGACAGCATGCAAGAGTAGATTGAGGTAGCTGTCCGCTAGGTGGCCTTGGCTGAATCAACTGCCACGAAACTATTCATTGTAAAAGTTTAACTTATAAAAGTCGTAGAAAAACTACCGTATGAAACTTGATGTAAAGGGTACTCATGTGAAGTTTACGATACTCACTCGTTCGTATATCACACTTGGGAATTAATACCTATCATTACATCATCGTTTCATAACGTACTATTTTATCATCGAGAAATTAAAGCCTATTTTATTTACATCTACGTTTTGTGCTGGAGGTTTTTACGTTTTCGATGTTTTGTTTGTAAACTTTGTAAACGTTGAAATTTGATTTCTTGTTAGTGATTTCGGGCACGTCAACCACCGAGGTCATTAGCGCCGTACGTGTAGTGCATGTTTTTTCATCGGGAGGTGCCGATCTTCCCCCGCTAGATGGCGAGATCCGCCACCCGATGCCCTGCTACTTCTTCGCATTTCCTGTACTTAGCAACCGGAAAGTCAGTCAACACATGTGTATAGGACGTCCCTCTTCTTTCCGCGTACTTCTACGGTTCACTGAGGAAGCTCTGGGAGTGAGAGGGCTCAACCTCAAGGTTCTGCTCTCAGGCTGTTTTGTTAATTATTGTTCTTATGACGTTTTAGTTTTTGTCAATTACATCTTAATTATGGAGCCGCGGTGGGTCAGTGGTAGGGGACTGGCTTCCTGGCCTGAAGGACCCAGATTCGAATCACGGCGTAGGCTCTGGTGCTTTCCATTCAGGGCGGCTCTGGGGTCGACTCGGTGTGCTTTCCAAGTGAGTACCAGGATCTTTTCTGGGGGTAAAGGCGGCCGGAGCGTTGTGCTCGACACACAACCTCCTCCTTGTGCCGTCGGCGACGAATAGGTGGAGCCCTTCCTTCACCTCGCGTGTCGGCCACTTCGGCCTGTGTGCAATTACACTGGGATACTGTGGCGTACTGGACATGAAAAGCACAGACGACAGATTCTGAATAGTATGTACAGTATATTTACAATAATAAATTACAAGATAATGTTACAAAATTGAAAACCTTAGGCAACCTTTCTATTCTCTAAGCCGCGAAACCCCGCGACCGTCCCTAGGCTGAGCCCAGTGCCTCTGCTCGAGAGCATGAGAAGCTGCGCGAAGAGCGAGCTGTCGGACATTAGTCCCCGTAACTAGATGTTACATGGCCGGATGCCAAAACGTGCAAGGTTGCACGGATATACCTCACGTCTTTCGACTCACTAGCGTATCCCCCGAGCGCATGTCGGCGCCGCAATAAATACCCCACGGCTCGTCCCCCACTCTACCAGCGGCGGGCGTCATTCGGCTCGCAAGCCAGCCCTCAGCAGAGAGCAGCGGGCATCAATGGAATCGCACTCAGGCACGCCCAGTTGTCCTGGTTATTTTGGGGCTGGGATTTCCTGCCCGGCGCGCGCCGGCGAGGCGCCGCCGCATTCCACCCCCATCCCCCATCCGGCTTAAGGCCGGGCTTTCCAGCGAAACGGCACGTGCGCCACCTCGCGACGCTACAATACCATTACCTTTTACATCTTAATTATAAATTACCAATTAAACTATCCAATAAATTACCATTTAAATAGTCTCTGTTGAATCAAGTTCTCCCTCGCGCAATAGTAATGAAGTCAAAGGTTACTCATCCACTTCTCCAAACATAGATGGTTTTGGGACGATTTGTTATTAACATAGACGATTTAATTTCGATCACCGAAGTTTTGAAACATCGATGTTTTGTTGTTGGTTTAGCATTCCCATTCTAGGGACGAAATCCTGGGGATTGAACGCACGCCTGTATTGCTGGACTTCGCTATTAACGTGAAGTAAATATCTGCATCTGCACTGAAATGGATCGCCATCCAAAACTTGTCATCAACGTACAGGGTCCCCTGTACAACCGATGGGTCATGAGTTTATATCCCGAACAATCCACTGTGGATTTGTGGCAGACAAAGTGGTTGTGAGTGGTTTTCTCGAAGTTCTCCCGTTTCCCCGCCTTACATTCGGCCAGAGCTCAACCATTATTCATTTTATGTCTTCGTAATCACCAAGCCATCATCGATACCCGTGAGCGTAAAGCCAACGCCTCGCCAGTGATTGGGTGGTAGCGAGTTTGGTCTTGGCAAGGTACCGGAAGTGTGCTCGAGGAGTTCTAACGTGTGTGTGTCGCTTGCCGGAAACGAATTCGTTTGCGGACTTCTCTGTTCAGTGGTTTGTTGTTTCCCTCGTTTCTTCTAGGCCAATGCCGAAGCAAATCCCTATACAACGGGCCGTTAAACGATAAACGTTATGTAATGGATGTAAGTCCAGTTTGCTACGACAGTGTACATCTACCAATAAAACAGTCGCATGAACAACCCCCAACAACAATCTCTCAATGTAAAGAAAGAGTGAACTCACAGGATGTGCCTTCCTATAAATTTATAGCAATACACTCTGCCGTTACAGATCACAATAATTATATTTTAAAAAATATAAGCAATAACTAATTCTCTTATGTATGTATGCTGTTATTGATATGGTTAGCTCGGACAGTGCTTGGAATCAATCATACCTATGCCAAAAAAATCATAAAAAATTAGCATACTTTAAACTTGATTTAGCTATTTACATCTGTTTACAAACAATTCCCACTGCCTTTAGAGCGAAGGAATTCTTCGACAAATGAACGTGAACTGGAATCCATAGCAACTTTTTTCTCGCCTGAAGAGAACCTTGACTCGTTCCTTTCACTCCACAGCCGCAGGCGGAGCGAGACCCTCAACTGCAGTTGCTCGATCTGCGGAGTTCGATACAACGACTTCGACTTGCGCTTTCTCTCGACTGCGGAATGTGGTTGGTACCTTAAGGTCTGCTTCTCTTGCAAATGTCGCCGTTTGCGGCTACGAGCAATTGCACACACTCTTGCGGTGTTTGTTGGTGCTTGGTATTATCCTTCTTTCAATCTCCGAAGAAACCTGTGGACGAATTTCGAAAGAACTGGATGGAAGTGATGAGTTTGTGTAGATACGTGATAGTGGACTTGTACCGGTGTTGCAGCATAAACCAATATACAATCAATGCGGAGTAACATTTTTCACGAATCATACAAATGAATAAAAAACATCTTTAATCCAACCATATTTCTAAAGAAAGATGCCAATCCTATGACTAAGAAATTAGGAAGGGAGTTATGTTTTAAAAATTATGGCTATAAAAATGTTCTTCGAAAATAGTGTCACCTTCCACTTGATCTTGGAAGGGAATGAGGAGGCCGGTCCCCAATTTGTATATGCTCTTCCGAGTAGGTCCCCGATTTGTATATGCCCTTCCGAGTCGGTCCCCAATTTGTATATGCCCTTCCGAGTCGGTCCCCAATTTGTATGTGCCCTTCCGAGTCGGATGCCCTTCCGAGTCGGTCCCCAATTTCTATATGCCCTTCCGAGTCGGTCCCCGATTTGTATGTGCCCTTCCGAGTCGGTCCCCGATTTGTATATGACTTAAACTCTATTTCCTTCTGGTCCCTAATTTACATACGTCGGTCTTGCCTCTCTCCGCTCAGTGCGACTGATTCTGCTCGTCTTCCCGGAAAGTGGAGAAATCCTCCTCCTCGACGCGGCGCATATAATGTGCGACTTTCCTTCGCTTCTGCTGTGAGAGGCACTTCATTTCTTTGCACCGGCGGCTGGCAATCCTCGGATGTGAAGGGGCGGTCGTCTCGTGGCACGACAAGCATTTGAGGCTCGCCAAGAAAGCTTGAATAATTTTAGAGGTACATTATCATAACGACGCAATGAATGGATAAAATGGCTATCCCCATTGTCTGTCCCTAGAGGAGAATGTGGAAATTCCTACATATTTCAGTAAGAGAGAGTGTTCTTCCGTCACTCACGGTTAGATTCCTACCGATCAATCGTTTGGTACAAGCGAGGTTTGAATTGCACGCGACCCGGCTTGCTGGGAGGAAGGAAAGATCGCGTCCGTTCCGAAGTTACGTGCATTCTCATAACTCTACGTGCAAAACTCATAGAAACCACGGAAAAATAGTTACGAAGCTAGGTCGAATTCAGCTGCTGTCTGGTGGAGAATTCTAGCGGCCAGTTGCTCTGATCGGTAGAGTCGAAAATCCGCCACCGTCGCGACTCGAACCCTACGATCACCCGATCAGAGTCGCTGTAGAGACCGCAGCAATGGTGACTCTGAGCTAAATTCGTCCGATAAGTGACGGGCGGAAGCACGCACGCAGTTTACAAGATTAGTTTCCGAGGGCCCAAGTGGCGTTAGTCATGTTTTTAAAATAAGAGTTGTCATGCTATTCAGTATATAATAATATTTCAGATCAACGTGTGGAATTACGGGGATCAGCCTTTCGGCTGTATCCCTTGGTTAAGACAATGTTGTTAGTCTTGAATAATCAATTATGAGGTGATAGGATGAGGTGGTTGTTGTTATTATTATTATTATTATTATTGTTATTATTGTTGTTGTTATTATTATTATTGTTATTATTGTTGTTATTATTATTATTAAAGTGATAGGGTGTCGATGAGGGGTGAATGAACTAGGATGGTGGTGGGAAGTGATAGGTTGGGTAGTGGGAGGTGTTCGTGGGATTTTTGAACCATCCATTTTATGACCAAGGGAAACCTCGAAAACCCCGTTCAGGATGACCGGCCCGGGGATCGCAACAGGACCTTCCGATTGCGAATCCAGCTCAGCGCCACGCACTGAACCCCTTCGCTCTGCATTTCAGGACTTAATTATTTCAAAAGCACGATTTCGCTGCTTCCCCTCGCGCGCCGACCGCCGCGCCGTGGAGGGCGAAGTGCCCAGGAAGCGTGAGCGGAGTGGGCCGCAGTGTGTGTGTGTCACGCGCTCTCTTATCGCGCGAAGCGGGCGCGTCACGCGACTCCGCCTCTTCAGTCCTTCCGGCCCGCGCCGCCCGCGCACCCTTCGGCGCGGGAAGAACGTGCACCTCGCAGAATTTATTTACTTATTTATTTACGTCAAAAACTGTTAACTCTTAAAAACAGTTAAAAATTGTTAAATTGTTAAATTGTTAAACTGTTAAAAACTGTTAAAAACTGTTAAAAACTGTTCGAAACTGTTAAAAACTGTTCGAAACTGTTAAAAACTGTTAAAAACTGTTAAAAACTGTTAAAAACTGTTCGAAACTGTTAAAAACTGTTCGAAACTGTTAAAAACTGTTCGAAACTGTTAAAAACTGTTAAAAACTGTTAAAAACTGTTAAAAACTGTTCGAAACTGTTAAAAACTGTTCGAAACTGTTAAAAACTGTTCGAAACTGTTAAAAACTGTTCGAAACTGTTAAAAACTGTTCGAAACTGTTAAAACTGTTCGAAACTGTTAAAAACTGTTCGAAACTGTTAAAAACTGTTCGAAACTGTTAAAAACTGTTCGAAACTGTTAAAAACTGTTCGAAACTGTTAAAAACTGTTCGAAACTGTTAAAAACTGTTCGAAACTGTTAAAAACTGTTCGAAACTGTTAAAAACTGTTCGAAACTGTGACGAGCTATGGGGAGAAGTCAATTTGTGCACGTTTTCATAATTTTGTGATTTCTATCCTAAGCCATATTCTAGTCGAATTTTGAATACAGAAAAAAGCGTTTTTCTTCAAATTTTGTTGACAAAATATTCGCTCCTATATAATAAAATTTATTTTCAGAGGTAAATTAGCTATAAATTTATGCCTTTAACCCTCATCATGTTCATGAAAAGAATGGTACTCTTTGCCGCGACAATATGGAGAACGATAATTTGAATAATATTTCTCACTGAAATTTAGAAGAACAGACGCAATTGGCGGATTTCGTTGTTTGTTAGAAGGATTTTCGAAAAAATACTTTTTTCTTAAAATCATAAGTTTGATTATGATCTATTTACTATAAAAGAGTACAAGTATTTACTGTTTTCGGGCGCCTTGACTACTATGGACATTAGTCCCCTAAATGAAGTGTAGTGGTGTAGTCCTGGTAAGAAGCAGTTCCTCCCTCGCTGCATCTACATATGTAGTACTGAACCACACGTTGGCTTATGAGGTGTAAAACGCACTACGAAAACTTTGAGAGTGACTAGCCCTTCTCCCTTTCGCGGCTGGTGCCGAGTGGTGGGCGGGCCGGGAGCAGGCACCGTGGCGTCTACCTGGAGGGCGGAGTGGAGTGGAGTGGCGAGGAGCGGAGTGCGGCGTGCGGGAGGACCCTCGGTGGGCTGGAGAGAGCGGCCGCGGCTACCTCCCGCCGCGCCGCCGACAAAAATACCCAAGCACGCACGACCGCGCCTCCGCGCCACACGTGTACAGTAGCCTCCACGGCGGCGATACACCACCGTCACCAGCGTCGCCACCGTCACCACCGTCGCCACCGTCACCAGCGTCACCAGCTCTATCACAGGCACCGTCATCTCCATTTCCACCACCACCACCACCGCCTCCAATGTCTTATCTGCAAAGGCCTTTATAGGGGGATGGCATAGCCAAGCTGAACATTTTAGAATGGGGGAAGTGAAACGTAATGAAATATTATCATGGGAGTCCGAGGTCTTGAGGGTTTATAATCTGCCTTCTGCAGTGTCATTCAGCTGCTGCTGAAACTTCTACTCAGCAACTAATGCTAGTAATAGTAACGCAATATTTTATTTCAATAATTTTAAATATGTGATAAAATTACGTATAGAAAGCATAAGATACATTTTAATATTTAGCATAACGGACCTATTAACCTATCGGTATATTGTTATCGTGCCTTTTTGTATTATTATCTTATTGACTAGAGATAAAAGTGGACGTTTCCATTTTGTCGTAAGATGCAACACTTGTGCTGCAGTCGTTAACTCGTCGACTTCATTTTTTTCAATAATTAAAATGTTCATTATGACTAATTCTTGTCCTATCCTCATCCCTTACTTACTGAAATTTACATGCACTACTCTGCCATAAAGGTCGGGAGCTTAGAGCTTGTTCCGGCTGGGGCGGTTCTCCGCTGCAGGGAGGTACCTGGATGGGGAAAACCTTGCAAGTCGACATATAAGTCGACTCCGGATTTCGGCATTCAAAGGGCGAACCAATGGGTGGTGGCACCACCACCAACCACCATCTGTGATAAAAACATGTACTTACGTACGGCACTATTGACCACAGCAGATGACGAACCCGGAAAATGCAGTTTATTGCTATAACCCTCCACCATTCCAAGACTCCCTTCGATAACAGCTATGAGTTGCCCTGAGTTAAAGACGAAAATGTGGTAAACATGAAGCAGTACTTGGATATAAATGACTACGAAAACGTCTATAAGACGCGGTATGGGTCCTCAGATATATGGACACAAAGCTTAATTGCGTAACAGGACCAAATGTATAACAAATTGTTCTGTTTGGATCAATGTATTGTCATAAATCATGATTTCATATCGTATTGTGAATGGGCTAGACATTGGATACTGATCTTGTCTCGTGACTTGAAAGAAAAGTTAATTGGGTGAAATTAATATGTCTACTGATGCAATTGATCGTTAGCTGTTAGGATAGAACCTGTTTTTTTAAATATTGTATGATCTCAGGCGTAAATGTAGATTCATTCCTGGTGTGTTAAAATGTTGCGTAACTTTCTTTTATACTCTTTCTTTCTTAATTTTATTGTATTTTTCAAATTTATCCTCTGTGAACGAATGAGCAGTAAACTTGCCTCTTATTAACTCGCATTTAACTGTTAAACAACCATGGGAGTAGTTCATTTGATAATTTGATTCTTTTGAGTAGCAGAGGACAATATGCGTAGAGATATTCTTGGTAATGAATGAGATTTTAAGCTTACTTAAGAAACCTCTTCTTCTTTGCCAAACCATTTTCCCGAGAACAAAGAGCAAGATGACACTATTGACCTTTCTTCCGAAAATAACGGCCCGTCACATTCCTGGAAGAATTATCCGAAAGGGCACCCACAAAGAAACAGGAACGCACAGGTACCTGCCAGTGATCCTCCTACAAGCTGCGTAGATATTTCTGCTCTGGCGTATCCAAAGGACACCATCCAGTTTTAAAGTAGTCTCAAGATGGATCATTTAAAAACAGTTTACCATGGAAATAACCAGTGTGTATAAAAATCTTCTACAAATAATGAATTGTTTCTAGTAATCTTCCCTTGCACTTACAGAAGTGATGTAAGAAAATATCAGTTTAATCCATTTTACTTTTGTTTTTCGTAGATCATTGTATTAATTCGTGATAAATATTTTTCATACGTGAGAAATTGGGAGTTTTATTATCTTTAGTTTGTAAACCTTTCGGCCATTCCACTACATCACGACTAAAGATGTTGAGTCGGTACAAAATAAAATCTGCTCCAGGTTGCAACCAGCAACCTAAGGATCGTGCCGCTAATGTCGCACGATCGCGACCGTGTCGAGCAGTGTTGGGGATCGTGCGACATCTAGCGGCACGACCGAGAAAGACGCGAAATACCGTGAGATATTTCATCGCGAAGAAGAAATAAAAACCCAAGGATAAATTGTTTTTGATTGATTCGTGATTCCGGGCGCGTCAACTACAGAGGTCATTAGTCCCGTAAATGTAGTGGTTGTTTTCCTCGGGAGGTGGCGGCGATCCTTTCCCCGCTGGATGGCGAGACCCGGCGCCGACCTACCGTCGACTAGTGGGGTTTTCCCTCAACCAGGTATCTCCCACCAGCGGGGCACCGCCCCAATCGGGACAAGCTCTAAGCTCCCGACTGGTCTCCCAGGTAGTGTAGTGCATGTTAGTGTAAGTGTGTGTGTAAGAGGAGAGGATAGGAAAAGGAAGCGGAAGGAATGATCGCGCGGGGTCCGTGGCCCGTTTGTTAGGGTACTGCTCCGGCATTCGCCTGGTGTTGATCGGAGAAACCACGGAAAACTACCGATGAGATCAGCCGGCCTCTAGAATTCTCCTCCAGACAGCGACTGAATTCGACCTAGCTGACAAGCTACTATCGAAGATCCTGCCGCCGCACAGTGGGGCAAGAGGCCTCCAAAGTTGAGAATAAATATTTTAAGTGAACAGAAGAGCAGTAATGGACTGAGTTGATAACAAAAGATGTTAAATAACATAAATAAAGCAAAATATAACATTATTTGTTAATTTCAAATTACAGTGCGTTATAAAAACGTTGTTTCAAAACTTGCAGATACAAAGCCAGTTAATGAAGAAAAGGTTACACTTAATGATTGCCTTCATCTGTGTGTATCGTCATTGTATGACCTAGTTCTTATCAACATAATGAATATGAAGACTCATCAGTATCATTATCTTCTGTTTCACATTGTGTTTTTCCAAGCAACATAATATTTAAAACTTCTATTGTAAGTTCTTCAATTTTCTTTGCAGGAAGTGGTCTGTAGCTTATGATGACAGGGTCAGATGACACCAGAAGTCGGTAAAAAATGTCTTTATTGGTTTTGTCTATGGCACACTTACGAGAAAAGTCTTCACATAATTTATTAATGTCCTTATTACGTGTCTCTTCAGATAACTGACCAATAGGTAGTAAAAATTTCGCCAACACTGCTGGACAATAAATAAGTAGTTTGTGTACTGTTGGCGGCGTATAGTACCAAGGGTATTTTTCCACAGATAACCTGGCTGTGTTAATACAAAAAGTTTGGAACATTTCTAAATACGAAACCCACTGTAAATGGCAATGAGCACTATGCGAAATCGTTCTATTAGTTCAAGATCAAGTCCTGTTACACATGCCGATATCTCAGGATTTTCAAAAAACGATCTTGCAGTATTACTATCAGTAGAATTGATAAATCCAGGCTTTGGTCTGTCCACTAATAAACTCTTGAATTTTCTTGGAATTCTTTCTGTATTTTTCGTATTTTCAGACTATCAGCTTGGCTTCTCCTCATGCCAGCCATGATTTAAGAGGAATTTTGTAGGATATGTGCTGCAAGCACTCAAAGCATCGAATCAAAGTGTACAGTACTGAAATACCAAATTCTAAATCTGGAGAGTGAACTTCCATATTTAGACATTTTTCGATATCATCGAATTGTTTAGAAGTCTCTCAACATAAATAGCATTTGTGTGAATTTCGTGTTGGTTAGAGCATTACAAATCTTCCCATCATACATAGCAAATATCAAACAGTGCCTTAAAATAATATTCTTACATATCAGATTGATCAGGGAGGGTTAGAGATCTGACTGTCAATGTAAGTTTTCTCAGCTGCCGAAAGCTCCACACTCTCTGGTTTCAACTGCAATCTGATTGGCCTGCAATGTGTAGTAAACGATGGGCATGGGTTTTGCCAAAGTACCGTTTCTTTTCTTCGAAATTTCTTGTTAGCAACTGCAGCGAGACGATAGATGACAGAAAGATACTGGAACCAGAGATATATGCTTCACGGACACTGTCTTTATATATAGGAAAGCACAATGATGTCTGAAGCCATCTTTCATTTATATTAATAAATCTATCGTACATTCAGTTCGGACCATTTCTGCTTTTATTGGGAACTAAACGATTGTATTCATTTTCAGAGGTTTTGGGCAATTAATTATTACTCTAATGTGTTCTTTCAAGAAACAAACCTATTTTTGAATATTCTTGTACCCTGTTCCCTTCATAAGACTAAGTTCATTCTAGATATGTCTAACGTCGCTTCCGGAGATACTGAAAAAGAAGGACGCACGAACTTAGAAAAAAATATTTCTTTTCGAAAGGGGCAAAAACGGGCAAAATTTCTCTTTAAATACTTCAAGTAGAATGTATGCTCAATTTAATGCAACAAACATTTTTGCTTGGACGCATTTGGAAGGTAACTAAATCTTTATCAATTCATGCATTTCTTGCAATTTTGCCAAAGGTTGACAAATATATTTTGTAAGCGAACAGGCACTAAATATTCGCAATATTATGACGATATACTTTTTCTTAGCTTTCGATGTATCAGCCATGTTAATTTAGTTCCAAAATTCCTTCGCGTTTACATTATACAAACTCAAAAATACTATCATACATCCAGCGCGCCCTGCGTAAGCTTACCGACTGACCAGATGTGCCGATGCAAAACTCGCATCAAAACACGCCTGGGAACAAGTTGGTGCATGTTTGAGATAGAGTATTCCTTCCTGTACGCAGCAACAATCAGTAAACATAAATCGGTCGACTTTTGATTTTTGAATTTTTCTCATGTTTTACCGTCTCCTGCCCCACTGTGCGCCGTCGGGACTCGAACCTAAGACCTCCCTGTCAGAGGGACTGCAGTGACATCAGTTGATGCCATCTCTCCCGGTCCCAAGTATAAATTGTGATTTCTCCCCAAGTGGTTCGAGTAGCTCGAGCGGTGTGGAGCCGCTATGAGGGCGCGCGTCGGAAGGCGGGCGCGTTGCCCCCCGGAGCCTCCAGGGCTATTCCTGACGGCCGCGCCTGCGAGTGGTGCGCGCCTATTTTCATCTCGGGCTCGCCGTCGGCGTCGCGACGCCTGAGCGTCGGCGGCCGCGGCGGACAGCGACCCACCCGGTCAGCGATCGGAAGCCGCGGGGCGACTGCACGGTTTCAGGTCCTTTTATGTATTGTATTTCTTTATTGACGAGAGATAAAAATTGACGTTTTATTTAGTTGTAAAAGACGATACTTGTGCTGCAGTCGTTAACTCAAAGACTTCATTTTTTCAATTTAAATGTTCATTTATGGCTAATCCTTTTCCCATCTTCTACCTTACACTGATCTTACATGCAGTTCTGTATCGCACAATTCGGGAGCTTGTGTTGGAGCTTGTTCCAGCTGGTGGGAGATACTTGGTTGGGGAAAACCTTGGAAGCCGACGTGTAAGTCGACCCCGGATCTCGGCATCCAAAGGGGAAGATCACCGCCACCTTCCGTGATAAAAGCTTGTACTATACGTATAGTGCGATTTTTCTAACTCTGCCCCTCAAGCCCCTATGGCCACGATGAAATATCACACGGCATTTTGCATCTTTCTCCGTCGGACCGCTAGAAGTCGCGTGATCGCAAGCACTTCTTCATACGGTCACGATCATGCGACATCTGGTGGCACGACTGAGAACGTCGCGAAATACCGTGACACTCCATCGTGAATACGGGCCTTGACGGGCAAAGTTAGAAAAATCGCAGAATAGGTCCACGGACAAAAGGTCTAATACTCGTTAGGTCTAATGAACTGGACGTCTATTGGAAACCATGTCTAATAGGACATAAGGTTTACGCGACAGAGGGTCTAATACCAGAAGAGGTCTACAATTAGAAAGTGCAATTAATAAGATCTAATCGACATAAACACCGAAGGCCTAACAGATATACAAAGGTGTAATAGCAAAGTTTCTGTTTCTTCATAACCAAAAGTCTATATTTTAACAATGTCAATTAAATTTTTAAAACTTTCGAATGGTAACAAATTACCAAAATTATAAAGATCGTGGTGATATCTACGTATACCTTGTCTTTGAGCTACAGACTGAATATTTTAACACCGTATCATTTTATGTACATAACGTACTTCTTGAATTAAATTGTATCATTCCTATTGTGATTTCATTTCAGACTATGACATCAAACGTAATGATATGTGATCCACATTTAATGTTACAGCATAATAGATTCGACATTCGTGTCCGATAGACCTAAGTTTATTAGACATTTTTGACAATTTTGACATTTTTTTACAATATTATTAGACATTTTTAAAAATTAGACCTTCTGTCATTAGTCCTAATATCTTTAGACCTAACGACCTCTTACCGACTGCACTGCTTGCTCCGACTCTTCCCTTTCCAGGGCGGCTCGGATCGTCTCCTTTATTATTTCAGTAGTATAACTTCCCTTTGCGGCTCTCACACGCAGCCAACCGTTGTAAATGAGGTGTCCAAGGAAAGGGAATTTCGCGGTGACGTGACGAATTGCACTTTGGCTTAAAAAATATGAAGGATTTGTTGGGGGGGAAAAAACCCGCATCTCAATATTCACGTCAAATGCAATCAGCAACGCACACCAGAATTTTTGGATCTAAATCGTTAAATAACTCGCAAACGAAGCGTTCTAAGGTCTTAAAAACTAACATTTTGAGACCAAAGGCCTCAAAGAAATATTCCTCACACCGTAATCCACAGGATGAGATCTTCTTGACCATTCTATTACATTTTTGTTGGTTCGACCTCACCTGTTCCGAGCCTGTTGAATCTGCAACTGCATGTGAAAATCCTAATTACTGGATATTCTATGCTATTTACATGGGTGTACCTCTTTGCTCGATAATAAAGTTAAATAATAGTGTGTATTGACAACGGCCAAGCAAGTGTTCACAAGTAAATCATGTATACCAAGTACCTGGAGACTCAGACTAAATGTTTTGTATAACTAGGACATGTAGACGGGGTGAAAATGATCACTGTAGTAAATACGCGTGCAGTGAAAAATTTGACTTCACTGTACCGCGTGTCAAATGCCCCTGTGTGTTAGGCAACTTCCTGTGCGCTGGTGTTCGGCGGGTGCGTGAAGTCCCCTTGGCTGATTCAGAAGTCTCCTGCCGAATTCCATTACGTAAGGATTTGCCTAACATTCAGGAGCTAAAGTCACATGTAAAACAGTTGTATGAAATACCCCACTGATGTTCATTGGCAAAAACGGATAATTTTCAACAGGGGCCGGGTCAGGGCAGAGGCGGACTGGCAATATTGTATGGATTGGCGGTGTGGCATGGCAGCGATTTCATAAAATTTATTTATTTATTTATTTACGTCAAAAACAGTTACAAACTGTGTGTGACGTTCTATGGGGAGAAGTGAATTTGTGCACGTTTTCATAATTCTGCAATCTCTATCCTAAGCCATATTCTAGTCGAATTTTGAATATAGAAGAAAGAGCGTTTTTAAAAGTTTTGTTGGGAAAATATTCGCTTCTATATAATAAAATATATTTTCGAAGGTAAATTTGTTACAAATTTATGTCTTTAACCCTCATTATGTTCTTCATGAAAGAATAATATTTTTTGCCGTGACAATATGGAGTACGATAATTTGAATAACTAAATTTCTCACTGAAATTTAGAAGACGTGCACAAATAATGAAGTTACATTTATGTCCGGAAGCAAAGCAAGGGGCCATCTCAGTATTTGCTCAAAGGGTCAGGGAAACTGGGCAAAAACCTGATCGAGATGGGGGTCATCGACTCGGAAGCTGTGGTACAATACTTGTTACAGGTTCTTTAGAATTATACAGTTCAAACGGTAAATAATTACATTAACTGTGATTGTTAAAATTAGTGTTGCTTTCCTTTTGATACTCGGTCTTACTGAATTACTTCCAGTCTTCTTGGAAGAATGAATTGACACCCTATTCTAAAAAGGGGTTGTGAAAAAAAAAAACACCCACAAGGCCATGTTACTTGAAGGTCAATTTAGTAAGCTTCGAAAAGATTTTTAAAACAAAATCCGTCTATTGTATTCGTTAATTGTGATAAGGGACGTGCAATAGCATTGGTCAACAAGGAAGATCATATATATAAAGTAGATCAACACTTTATTTTGGAAAATTATGTAGTACTACAAAAGGATATTTCCTTTAAAAATTTGAAATCCACTCAAGAATATTGGGGGAAAATGGAAGAATTTAGACTTTATAAGTAAGGATGGTAGGATTATATCCCTTGACGCTACTGCTTTGTTTCCGTCTATTCCACTTAGACTTTGTATAAATCTATGGGAAAATGTTTGCTTTAGGACAGGTTGATTCGCGCATTCCCAATTATGAACTTTTATACGTAAAGATTAGCAAATTTATTTTGGAAAATAACTATTTTGTATTTAATAGTAAAATATGTCATCAACTAGACGATATATCAATATCGATGTCTCTCTATGATCTGTTCAGAACTGGTGATGAGACACTTTGAGTGGAATGTCCTACGGGGTCTTGATATGAAATGTAGTGGTAGATAAGTTGATGAAAATGTCTTGAATTTTCTTGAATTATGAGGATAGGTTTTTGACTGACTGATAGTGTTTCCGAGCGCGTCAACTACTGAAGTTATTAGACCCGTAGGTGTCGTGCATGTTTTTCCTCGTGATCTTCCCCCGCTGGATGGCGAGATCCGGCGCCAACTCACCGTCGACTAGCGGGATTTTCCCCAATCAGGCATCTCCCACCAGCGGGGCACCGCCCTAGCCGGGACAAGCTCTAAGCCCTCAACCGATCACCCGGCGTGTGTGGCAATGTAAATGTGTGTAAGAGGTGACGATATGACAAGGAAGAGTAAGGGAAGATCGTGCGCGGTCCGTGGCCCGTTTTTTAGGGTACTGCTCCGGCATTCGCCTGGTGTTGATCTGAAAAAACCACGTAAAACAACCGTTCAGAGCAGCCGGCCGCCAGAATTGTGATCTTGTTTTCACAAAACACGAACTATCATGTTTTTAGTGGGACACACCTACTATGCTGGAATGGCAGTATGCATAAACTCGGTCAAAAGTTGAAAAGAGTGGAGGAATTTTTACTGTGAAAAGAAAAGACATTGACAACGATTTCTCTTACTCCACAACCAACGACCAACCAGCCAGCAAACAACAATGAAGTGCAGCAAACTCACAACTGAATCTCAACATCACAAGTGCATTTTAGAATTAGTTTTCTTGGTAATACATTTTGTTGTTGTTGTTCGGGATTCGAGTTAAGAGTCAGCTGTGCAAAGTTTCCCCGGAACATCTTTGTTCTGGTTATTCGCAAGCAGCTAATGCAGCAGTGCTGCTGAAGAACTAACGTCCAAGACAGCGTTGTGTTCGCGCATCACATACCACGCAATGTTGGAGTCATATCCGTCTGCTGGATTAGTCATGTAGTGTTCCCGTGCGTGTTCCCCTGACACTTACGTGTTTCTCTTCCTCATCCGGGATTTCCAAGAAGTCCAACAATATATTTTGTTATTTGAGGAAACCACAGAGGATGCTACGATAATGATCAGTGAAGAAAATTATGAAGACGAATATGCCTTTCAAAATTAATCTCCAGCAGATACCCACTATCGGCAATTAGTTGGGGGGGTTGGGAGGCTTTTTTTCGTTTTTTTCCCTTACCTTTTATACTTTTGATTTCTTTTTTTATTCCCATACAGGTGAAAATATCCATTTGAAAAGATCCCTGGGCAATGAAGTCCAAGAAAATGTAACATTGAATTAACATTGAATGTAACATTGAATTATCTTCACAATGAGCATGATGGTTTTGTTTTCTTCTTCCCTCATTCTTCCCTCTTTTTTTGGCTTTGTAGATATTGTTTTATCCAAAAAATATAGTTGTTTTTACAAATTTTGTCAAGCGTTAATTTCGCCAATACCTGGTGCGTTTAAAATATCGTAGTGAAGAGATTATTTTCTGGTAACTATTTTCAGGAACCAATTCGGAACCGTTTTTCAAAAAATGTCGTTTGAGAGTTTCTGAAATAATGCCATCGCGAGCTCATGTTATCAAAAAATTTTCAAATTTCAAAATATTTAATCAGAAATAATTTGAAGCATTTGTTCACAAATGCTTATAAGTACAAAATGCGTATGTATATAAATATTGATGACTTGCTAGATCAATGTTTCAGAGCTTACGTAAAGTTAAAATTCAGATGGAGCGTTTCTCATGCGATTGTGTATTGGGTTCTATCCTTACAAAAAGTTGGAAAAAAGCGGAACAGTTTCTGAGAAAACGTTGTTTATGTATTTATGAAAAAATGTCAAGATTTAACTCTTATTAGGGAAAACTCGAAATTTCGGAAAAGAAAACATACAATTAATTAATATCTAGTATTGCAAATAAGATTTCGCTAATAAAGACTGTAGCTTCGATACTGACTGACGTTCAAAAAGTTGAAATTATCCAATTTTCGAAAAATCAGAGGTTTTAATATAAATGGAACTTTTTTCCCCAATTTATAACCGCACTGTCGTCTATTTTGTCACTGTCGACGTTTGAACTGGGTTGAAGCGACCTCTGCTAAAAGAGACAATTTCAGTTTCTTCTGACCACATGTTCTTCATATTGGTACTCTTGTATTTAAGTTTTTCTCGAATTCGCTTAATTTATTGTTTTCTATTCTACAAACATCTATACTATCCTATATGACAAATGTTAATCCCAATACGTTACTCTTCTATTGTTTCTACAGTTTTTGTAATTGCCAATATTTTATATATGGCCCGAGATACTATTAATATCATAGAAATAGTAATAATATACGTAGTATGGCGAATGTTATGTAATTCAACGGAAAATTGATTTCAAGATTTCAATGGAAATGTCTCGTTATTTTTAATTTTTATTTTCCGTTCTTCTAAGTTTGTTACTCTCACTTGCGTTCGACCCTCGTTCTGTTACGCTGGTGATCAACAGTTGATTTTGTCACAAAATTCTCTGTAGATTCATATTTCACTTTCTTTCTTCAATTATTTCCATTCATTGGCTTTGTTCTACACTGGTTTTTATTTTGAAGATATGAATAGTAATTAAACAATGTAGACTTTCACAGCCGGAGTTATCAATGTATTCTCCTGGGCTGGAGGGCCGTGGTCGTGGTCCATTGGAAAACATACTTCCAGACGTTTCGTCCGCAACTGCGGCAGACATCTTCAGTGGCGATGTGGTCTCGGACGAAGAACACAGTTTTTAACACAGTTTTCAACACAGCTTTTAACACAGTTTTTAACACAGTTTTTAACACAGTTTTTAACTCTTTTTGACGTAAATAAATAAAGAATCCTCTTTGATGGAAATAGCTTTCCTATGGACCACGGCACTCCAGCCTGGAAGAAAACATTGACGTGAATAGTCATTGTTTCATTTCTGGCAAATTTGTTGCAAATCATTTCCATATTTGAAACTTAGTTCTTTCCGGAACTTAAGAACAATATGTTTACGGAATAATAAAACAACAATTCTCTTTTCAGATACGATGAAGGAAAAGATGGATACCTCTGCATCGGGGAGCTGAAACGAATGAT
Organism: Acheta domesticus; assembly: GCA_031308135.1. Taxonomy (NCBI): domain Eukaryota; kingdom Metazoa; phylum Arthropoda; class Insecta; order Orthoptera; family Gryllidae; genus Acheta; species Acheta domesticus. Next base: position 42,485,881 of record JAHLJT010002630.1, read on the forward strand.
GGAAAAGCTTGGGGCGCCACAGACCCACCTTGGTTTGAAAGCGATGATCAAAGAAGTTGATGAAGATGGAGATGATAAGATCAGTTTTCGAGAAGTAAGTAATTATAATTTTGTTCAGGAACTGTTTTTGTCCAGAAGCATTCAAATTGTCATTTGTGGTGTTATATAGTGTGGTTAAAGTACTACGTAATATTTTTTAATTGTTAAAAATTGAAGATTTAGTTTGTTCACTTAAATATTTGTTTCGTACTTTTAATGAAAATTAATACATTAGTGATTAGATATTCACCACAAATGATTTGATTTTATGCACACGTTTGGTACTCTATCTCGAGTTGTCAACTTTTGGGATACATACGTGGTTTCAAAACGAAAAATCTTTCTGGGTCATCAGAGTCTGGACACCAACACTTCCTTAAATTCGCGCATACAACTTTATACATTTCGTCGCCATCCAGGTTCAGGAGAGACAAGAAAGAGCACATAAAACACAAACGAGCTTTGTTATACACATGTTTGCAATTGAGTATTCCTTGTTAATACCAAAAAAAATGTTTCAGTTTCTTCTTATCTACCGCAAAGCACGTGCTGGTGAATTAACGGAAGACAGTGGACTGAGTCAGTTAGCAGCCCTCACGGAGATTAACGTGGAAGAAGTTGGGGTGGAAGGGGCCAAGAATTTCTTCGAAGCAAAGGTGAAGAATATCTTTGTTTAATGGTATAACATTTTCATGTTGAAGATAGAAATATCAGTACTCTTTGGCATTTTATAACTGTTGCAAACCTTTCATTCATTTCTTTATTCTCCGTCCTTACCGGATTTTTACGTAATTACATTTTTTTTCTTTCTACTTATCGTTCTCAAAACTGTTATCGTGGCGAGTCGTCGCCGTCCTAACAAAATATCCAATTTTTTCGATATTATTTTTACATATTTAGCACTATATTATATATTTTACATATTTTTATATTTTCACTAAATGTGTTTTTATTTTATCAATTTTCTTCTCTTTTGCATATTTTTTTATGAAAAGTATTTTAAAAAAAATCAGATTTTTTCCTGCATTATTACTGAATACTGACGAATAGAGATGCGCTGTATTAAGACGCGGTCGGATGTTCTTACGGTCCTGTGCTCCTGCTTCAATATTATCTCAGTGGTGAGAAGGGCATGTCAGTGACATAATTTTCACACCTAAATGTGAAGATTATCACTGACACTTTCGTAAATTTTAACCTTAATTTCCGAGAAGCTTTTGGCGATTGTGGACGTGTAACACTTCGATAAGTGCTGCACGCTTCATTGACTAAAACTAGTTGTTGGTCATAGTTATTGTCAATTTGTATGAGAGCATCCATTGCGTCTAGTCTGGCTGCAAAACTACCGTCCTGGATAGCAATAGATGAAGCTTTCATTACTGACCGAATGGTGCAAAATATGCATCAACTTGTGCTCTGTAAATGATTTTTCAAACGTTTGTATAATTTTTAAAATTTATTTAGAAAATGTTTGATAAAAGTAACTTCGGATTAGGTAAATGTGATTTATAATTAGTGTATTTTAATATTACATATTATTTACGATTTTACATATTTATTACATATTCTCGCTGTTTTCAATACATACTTATGTACATATTTTGACGTTTCATACTACATATTTTTCCTGTCTCTACTTATAAGATATACGTGACAGGAACGTCTTAATGTTCAATAATGAAAATAAAATTGAATTCGTTTTCAAGCTACCCAAAGGGAACCAAGTTCCACGAACTTTGTCAATTCAAAAATACAATTTATAAAGAAGATTTAAGATAAAATTTATAAAAACTTCATTAAATAATTTAATTAAATTTATTAACATCTCGCCTGGATGGAGGCTACTGCCTTGCGACTGCGGGAATCGACTTCAAATGTTATTTCAACATTATAACTGAATCCCCCCTGTCAGACATTCATGTTGAACAAAAAGAATAAATATTTGGAAAAAATTGAGTAATGGGCCATTTTCTACGCAAAATTCGGGGATGGGAATGAAAGGAAGTGATTAAACTAGTGGTGCTGAACAGAACAGCAAATATTTTCTCGCCTTTAGTAATGGTTATGTGTAGGGGACGGATTTTAAAGAATGTCTTTTTTTCTTCACACTTCAGAACAATGCCGTAATATTAGTACATCTCAGTCATTTTTGTAAAACTCATTATAAATGGTAGAACATTTGGTGCGAAAACTAAATATTTTCGAGAAAGTATCAACATAAATTTGATAATTATAACTCATTTCGCACAGCTAATCATGTCACAACAATTAGACGTATTTCACATAAATTCTCGAGCACGACGCGGAATGCCATTGTTCGAAAATATGAGTATTTTGTGTAATTTGGCGTCAAATATAGTCGCCCGCTTCGAATTTCCTGCGCTTCGTGAACGTAATTTGAGAGATGTTTGGAGGCAGTTGGATGCTATGTAAGTTAGAATTTGTTTATTATTTCATATTTGTTTGTATCGCTTCTTACATTTGGACTTTTGTTATACGTTTACAAAGTAATATTTTAGAAATTATTTAAAACCTATTTTAAAATCCATATTTATTGTCCGTGTTGCGAGGAATTTATTTGCATTCTCAACGTATTGATGTATTTTCTTTCATGCAGTCCGCAAACCTTAATTGAAACAAGCTTAATTAGGTTTTTCTGTCTTATAAATACAATTTAAATGGAACATGAAAGAAAAATATGCTAGTGTTCAGGAAATATCATATAGGTGTCTCACTGGACAAACGGTTAACTTGGAAACCGCACATTAATGCAACAACCCATAAGACACGTGCAAAAATGTTAAAATCATACCCGTTTATCAAGTAGTATGACTCCCAAAAAATTGCATTTGAGCAATTTTGGAAAAAATCGGATTTCAACGAACATGGGACCACCACCATTCTCTTAAACGTCCTTTACGCTATCCAAAAACATAGGTTAAGCAAAAAAAAAAAGTTTTTCAGAAAATTATGAAAATATCCGTTTAAAACTCCCAAAGCCTCGAGTTCGTTCAGATGGATTGAGGAATGTTCATTTTGGAGAATATGAGCTGAACAGTTTAGTAGGCGCTAGCTTGACCACCGTTGGACGTTTGCCGTAAAACCTAGTTTTCAATATCGAGGGCCCACAAAACATCAATTCTGACTTCGTGTTAAAGTTATTTACCACAAATAGGACAGGATTTATCAGCTTTTACGTTACCAGGGCCCGACGGATAAGTTTTCTGTAGAAAAATTCGCAGTTTTCCGGCGCACCATTACAATATTTTTTTCTTACATTCGAAAGGTCAAGAAAGTAAAAATGTCTGTTAGTTATTTGAAAACACACCTAAGATGCATTGAAAATTTTTAGTCATTCATAATCTTAATTGAATGAATAAAATTAAAAAAGGTTACGAACAATTAGCAAGTTAAATTTAAAATTCTACCATGATAATTTATTTTTGGCTGAGGATAACACTTCTTCAAAAAAAAAGACGAAATTAACCCATTAATATATCATAATAACAATGTTTGACAATCTCATGTTTTATAACAATTTTAAATTTGTATATTTATTCTTGTGTACACAGGCTGTAATTACAGTGAAATTTATCCAGCACATTTTGAACAGCTGTTAAGGAATCAAGCAAATAATTGAAATAAAATAAACTCAATGAAAGAAAGACCCCCCCCCCCCCTATTCTCTTAGTTCAATCTTCATCATGCAGAAATAGAACTTCTCTTGATTCCTGCATGACAATATGCATACTTTATATTTAATTGTATTTTTAACTTATCATGCGTTAACCATAATGATTTGGGGTTCCAGAAGTATAAGCTTTGTAAGTTTTAAAAGTTCTTTTCTATTTCTTAGTAAAATGTGTAAATGATAATGCAAGTATATTACCACTAATACACATTAACAGAAGTATAATCATATTTAAGTGATATTAAAAAATTCTCTTCACCTTTAACTAAACACTGAATTCAGACTCATTGGAGGTTCCCATTATTCTGCATTTCACATTGTTAACATTTAAGAATAATATGTTTAAAATTAACGTACACCCTTGGTACAAAAGTGACAACTAATTAATATTTCAATAATCATGACCTTTCAGTAACAATCATGTTCTTGAACTGGTTTTAGAGGTAAGAGGTAACTCAACTGTCCTTTAATGGCCAGGGATTTAAAGATCTAAACTTTTCATGACTGATCAAGTAATGTTTCTACAATTGATTACGAGGAAATGACTCAAAAACTGATGTTTTTTGTCAGTTTCAATGCAAAAGGGCTCTATCACTATTTCTTATACATTACTTTTTCTACTAAAACCGATTTCCACTTACCCTGAACACAACAAAACCAAGCAAACAAATCATGATAATTTAAGAATGAATCTGTTCGTGAAACAGATTTTCAGACATCTCAGAAGGATATCAGTTGCATATTGTAGATACACATACTAGTATTTCACATAATTGTTATAAATATTATATATTAGGGTGTTCCTTACTTAGGAAAAACAAATTTTTTTTGAGTGCTCCCCTAGAATCAAAAGTAGAGGCCAAAAAAGAATTATAATGTGAATTATGAACATGTTGAAATTAAAAAAAAAATAAACTGTCCCCCCAAGCAGGTTGAATTTTAAATTAGATTTAACATGGGTTTTTCCCGTTTTTAGTTTAAACCAAGCATTGAGCACTTGATTTCCATCGTTGCAAGGTGTGAACTTGGTTTCTTTAGATTTTCGACACCACTGAATCCAAATACCATGTCAACGATGAAACTTTTACTTGATTTTACAGCTTTCACGAGTCAAAACAGGTTTTCGATATAAAAAGGAATAAATTCAGTGTGTGCTATTCACCTCCACCACCCAACCCAAAACAGCCATACAGGGAAAATCTTGTTAAGTTTCATAGGTGATAGGGTTCTTCACAATCTGTCAGTCTGAACTGAAAATTCTGTGAATTTGAAACAGCTTAATTTTTTTTGGACTTCTTTAACATTAAGTCTGAGAAACATTTTCAAAATTTTCTAAAAAATTGCTTCTTTTTGCTTGAGTAGAGGACAGTGCACTTAGGTCAAATGAGATTTTCATTAAAAGATGTGATTCTTTAAAAGTGGTAACAGGTTCAAAAAAGTATGTCTTAAACCTTTTTATTGACGCAGAAAATTTTCATACTGCAATCTATCTCTAAATTTTAGATGTAAATAATTTCATGACTAGTCTTTTCAAAATGAGTAGTTCTGTATAATTTTCAATCAATAGCATAACAAATTTCTACAAATGTGTAAACCTTTTTTTTTTCAACACAATATACTGAATGTTGTCACAAAGTCCATTTATTGTTTAAACGTTTTAATTTTTGAAAATTCATGACCTTTATTTCCTCCAAATCTCATACACTTAATATACTCATAATTTTGTGATGAATTTTTGAAAATGTCTTGAAGCAGTCGTAGTAGTATGTTTTTTTTACTAATGTTGCAACATTTGCACTTAAATACATATATTATTGATAAAAAAGAAGGGTGTGCTGCTAATGTAGTAGAATACTAGTTTAATGCCTTCTTTTCTTCATTACTATTATGTGCAAACAAGCATTTGAGTGTTTTAAAAACCTTATTTTGCACAATTCAGAATCAACTTGTGCAATATTCTGTGCACTTATTCCGGACTTTATCACAGACATGTTTGCCCACTGATTGTCCAGGTATTTATTTTTGCTCTGCCTGACCACCACTAGCAGTATTCTAGGGTTCCAGTAACACAAATGAGAGCAATCACTAAACTCGTTCAGAAGTTGTTGTGTGCAAGCACACACAAATACATACATTTTAATAGATTAAGTTATTAAAGCTCTATTTTCTTACAAGAAACGAATTTGTATTTCAAACTAATGCGTTTTGAATAAATTCCGTATTTCCCATAATGAAGCAAGTGTTTTATCGTGGTTACATATAGCCTGTACTGTATATTAATTCCTGGTTCATGTGACAGGCAAACATGGGACATGATGTTTTATCATAACACAAATGTTCCTGTTGAAACTTATTTTTTTCAGACCAATTTCTGTGAACTGCATTTTATCCTTCTAATAATGCTTGTATACTAGTGGAACATTATTTGGATATCTTTATTCTTCCTTGCAGATTGAAGAGCTACGTAAAACTAGTAAATTTGAAGATGAGATTCGACAAGAGCAAGAGCAAAGGAAGAGAGAAGAGGAAGAAAAGGCCCAGCGCAGAGCCCTGTTCAAGCAAAGGGCAGCAATTTTCAATCGGGAAGCATGCAACAGACCTGAAGACTCCAAAACCAAGTTCATTAATTCTCTTGTAAATATCATAGACTTTTTGACAGAAGATTGAAGTGATGCACAGTGCAGGATTTTTGAAGAACACATCTGTGAATGCCTGGATCCAAGGGCTATTGTTAAAATTAGATGTACTATATTGTTAATGTTCAGTAGTTCAAAAAGGAGGAAACAATTCTCTTGAAATTCTACACTTTAAAAGATGGAACTGTATTTTTTTAGATGTGCCATTTCTTTCAACAATGTAAAATGATATGTTTGTATTGTACAAGGAAATGAAAAATGTTTTGTTCACATTATGCACTAAATAAATCTTTCTTCAAAAATAATTTTTCTTATTATCTTTCCATGTACCTTAGTTTATAAAAGGCAAATTTAAAAAATTAAAGTCCATTTGTACTTAGCATATTGAGATTTTATTATTCATATGCTCAAGTCTTTCAATCACACATTCAAACAAGCTTTTATATATATACACATAAGTATAATCCAACACTTCCTGAAAAGTCAATTTAAATTCCTACAATAAGACCAAGCTCCTTTCATTCTTCACTACCGTTAGTCTTTTATATTCATTTACAAATGCTTTAATGTAAGCAAACTGTAATAAAGCTTTATATATTCAAAGAGCAGTACATTACTTAAATACCAGTGGCAGTATTCCAAGTAGGAACTTCAACCAAAACAATCGAAAGGAGCCCTTTCTAAAATGCAGGTAGAACAAAGAACCAGTTTTTTTTCCAATCATTATGCAAATCAAATCTTACATTTATGTGCAACAAATCAGGATAAAACATAGGACAAGTAAAAAATACTTCTCCATATACAATATCTTTATTTTCACTATTCAATTAAGTTGTTCTTAAAAAAAAAATGACATGTTAAATTTATCTAGTAAACTAATTCAATAGATACTGCATATAACATGTTTGGTAGAATATCATACAACATTGAGAACATGGAAAGATTGGTAGAAAAGAAAAAAAAAGTTACAGCATATATACCTGTGCAACAGAAATTGGCTACACCTATTGACTGGCGGAAAAGAGTAAAATAATTATAATTAAAATTAAAACTGGTGTGCCAATTTAATTGGACAAGTGTTGAAATGCAGCACATGTGTCTATACATCACAAAAACAACTCTAAACAACCGCACATTACAAGATAAGGACACAGTTTTGACTGCCTTAGCATAATTTCAAGAGCTGAAGACAGCTTGTAGTTTTTCACCCAGACAAAGCACGCCTTTTAATATTTTCGATTTAATAAATTTAAAATCTACAAATGCTACAGAGAAAAGCCCTTGCAAATCAAGGGAGCAGACAAGTTGTGTGTATCATACATTCAGTAAGTGGCGCAACATTTGTATAGGATTGCAGGGAGTACCTAGTGTTTCACATTCAAGTCTACTGCGACAGAACGTCTCTGAGCTTTACTTGAATACTTTTTATTGAATAGCCAAATGCTGCAATACAGAACAAAATCTCGTTATTATAAAATTCAATGCAGAAAAGTTGCACAAAAGACAAATAAACCAATCTCAAAAGAGTAAATAGAAATGTTCGTGAAATGCTCCAAAGACCCAACAATATCGGATATAACTAAAAAAAAAAAATAGTAAGAAAAAAGTGTCAAGCCTCATTTATGAATTTCATAATAAGGAGATTCCATTGCCATCTGAATACTTGTATTGTATTCTGCAAAACACCAGCTCCAAAAACATGAGGTGTTCCACTCAACTCAAGGTACAGAGCAACACATTTATTTCCTTTTTTAAGGGAGGGCTTGCTAGCAGGGCTGGCAGGGTGGCAACGTGATCTGCTCTGCCTTTCTGCAGGGGCTGCCTACAGGAAGTAGTCAGTGTGCGTCGAGTGACATGTGGCTCGCCACGACGAGGTGCTGGGTCGAACTGTAGGCTGGAAATAAAAACCAAAGGCATTATGAACTAAACCAGTGTGGGTCCTCTAAACTGAATTTTTCCCATTTCTAAAATCTGATAAAACTATCATATTTAAAGAGGACATGGCAATAGGATACCCTCATTTCACCCCCCCCCCCAAATGCCCACATTAATGTAGTACATCCCCAAAAACATTGACCCAAATACTGTACAGGCATGTTCCTAAAAATTAGAAAGTAAGAGGAAGTGTTCAAGATTAAAAATGTTCTGGATAAACACAAAGCTTGCTTTTCCCAGGTGACAAAAAATAATCTATCACAGTTGCCCAAAAAACCTTCATTTCGCAAGTCCATAATGAAATTTGAATGTTCGTCGTTAATCCAGTAGTAGCCAGGTTTGTAAATATATTGCACATTATTATTATTATTATTATTATTGTGCTTCACATCAAATATTTTCTCGAAAATTCTAACTTAAAAGAGAAGTTTAATTGTAAGGGCTAAAATGACAGACTAGTTTCCTATGTGACATTTCTGAATTGTGTATCAAGAGATTTTTGAAATAATTATTATCCCTTTATCTATATCAATGTATTTAATTCCAAGAAGGATCCTATTTAACTGGAGACAGAACACCAGTTTGGTTAAAAAGAAAATATTTTAATAACATCCAGTCTGAGAGCATTCTCTTAATTAATATCAATTTTTAAATGATAATTATTAACAATAAAATCTACTTATTTTATATTTTATTTACATTTTTCACTAAAAATTAATGATTGTAATTCTGTTTTTTGTTATTTATTGAATACAAATTTTTAAAAATATCTTCAAAAAGTTTGGTTATCATTTTCACTTTCAGATGAGAACATATCTAATATTATATGTACATGCTGATGCATTTTATATAGGCACATATATGTACCTGGCTGATGCATGAACCCTACTTGCAAAACATTGTGATTGTAAAATAACTTTTTTGACAAATTAAAATATTGATACTAAAAAACATAAGGATATTTGTGTTTTATTGTTAATTACATGTGACAATTCATATAGTTTTAAGATTTATCTGTGGTTATGTAACTTTTAATATCATTTCCTTTTTCTTTCTCCCCCAAGTTTTTGGTTTCATGCAGAAATTCCTTGCTGAAGAAGATTGTGATCTCAGCATTACAAGAATTTTAAAAATAAAGTCTCCCCAAGTTAATGCTATTTCTCGCAGAAAGTTTAGATGCATATAGGAAATCACCCCTTTAATCAATTAATAATATTACAGTATCAGAAAATTATTTCACTGAAACCCTGCATAATTTATAAACAAATTGTCATCTTTCCTTATTCACTTTGAATTCTGATTTCAAATAATAATAAATATTGGTCATGTACATACAAACCATTTCATTTGTACATGACAAATTTAATATGACAGAAATACTTAATTTGAAAAATCTCAATTCAAGTCTTATCTAAAGCAAATGTGCAAGATACATGAAGCAGAAAATCATATCACTTAATAATTTTAACGAAACAAATATCACAATACTGTAATAAATGACTCATTATTCAGGGGCCGGACACCAAATAAAACCATATGAAAAGTTAGGAAAGAGCCAAGAAATACATTTGAGCATTGATAAAATAAAAATGAAGTTTTAAATCCTAATTGCTGCCTATTCATTATTTTTTTAATATTTTCTGTTATTTAACAGATATAGCAAATTAAGAGACATTTCTAGTAAATTAAGGATTCAATTAAACAATTATGTATGAAAAGGAAATAAGCCAGTCACATACTGTTATTTTAGGAATGATACCGAAATTACTGGAAATTTACCATTTTTACTACAAAGTTTTTTTTTCAAAATCTGTAAATTTGGATTTTAGGACACTTCATCTTTACAAGTCATACCAGTAAAAACTTATTACTAATAAGTTATTACTAACCAGTAAAAGATTATTACTAATGTACATAACAAAAATAAACTACTAAATCATCAAGAACTAGATAAGAGAAGAGACCTTATAAGAACAGGTTGGCATTCAGCATAAAAAATCGTGATAAACAATGCACCATAACAGCAAAATTTGTACTTCTGATTAAGATTGGTTTCCGAGAGTAATTTGGTTTGAAGAAGAAACATAACGGTATAGTGTGAAGTGTTATTTTCACTACCACCCACCACCAAATGTTATAAGATAAAGATGCTGAGGTATTGTCATGGAGATCATAAACCATGGATCACTAATTGATATAATGTTCACTATTTGGGCACAAATTTGTGGTTTTTCATAGGTCAACCCCACGGGTGTATATTCTACCGATTCACATATTTACTAAGCACTTGGAAAATTGAAAGTAGTAAAACAAATCATGATTTTTTGGGCCGTGTAAGGGAATATTAACCCTTGCGAGTTCATTATTATGTGGATAATGAATTCGGGTTGTTTTGCCAGTGACAAAACTTCTCATAAAAAATTCATCATTTTAACAACATTACCCAAAATACTAGGCACTATCACAATTAAATGGATCCTTACAAACAACAACTCTCTAATCAACTACTTCCCTCCCCCTTTTTAACAGTTTCTTTTCCAACAGATCTTAGGCTGCAATGTCTATTTCACAAATCATTAACTATCTTTCATCATATCCAGGACATTCCTCAAAGCACAAGAAAATACATAAAACCACTCAGAATTAAATTGCCAAAAAGATTCCTTCAACATCAACTTGAATAATGCAACCCTGGAAGTTGAAATAATTAAAATACTGTACTTACAATGAGTATTTCAAAGCATCATCTAATTCCATGATGGCTGCTTGGTTTCCACAACGATAACAATAGTTTGGTGCAGAAAAGATGGTCACAACATTACGAATCATGACACCTGAACAAAAGGACAAATAAATATTCTAGTGTCAGTAACGTTACTTCAAGAGCAAAATTAATACGTTTAAAGGTGAATGAATGTGATTGGCATTTGTTCATGGAAATCACTTACCAATTATAGCCCTCCATTACAAGTTGGTGAGCCCTTGAAACTAAAGTAAGTCCATTTGAATGGTTAAATGTTTCTGAAATGTCTTGCCCAAACGTGTACCCAGCACCACGAGGAGATATACCCCAACCTCCCCTATCATCAGGATCTGACCACAACAGATCACACATTGGACCCTGCGAACAAAAACACAACATGGTATCAAAATCCTTTGCAATGTCACCAGTTCCACACATTGTTGCAACTCGAGCTCATTACTGAATGATGTCCTTTTTGTGTCCATTTACCAAGTGTAATTAAAATGTTCAACACACAATTAGAGAAATTACCCGGCTATTCATTATATCTAGCTAGTAATCAACCCTTCAACACGTAATAGTATGTTTAAAAAAAATTGACACACTTCACTTCTACAATAAAACACTTACTGGCTTTCTTTTTAGGTCTATTCCCAGTATAAACAATTTTAAAATCTCAAAACAACTATGATGACTTAATATCTACCAACTCTTAACACATTTCCCCCCCCCCTCACTAAAGGCATCTTTTCCATGTCCCAAGTTAACTATTGAAGTATATTAATTTAAGGACATCAGCACGGACCTTTCTTCACTACTAACCTCATGAGGTACTTCTTGAAGACGATCCAAAGCACGAATGTGATCTAATGTGTCAATAGATGGAGATAAACCACCATGAAGACAAAATATTTGACCATCTACTAGAGCTGTAAGTGGCAAATAGTCAAAAAGGTCTGTGAAGTATTTCCAAACATTGGCATTTCCATATTTACGAAGACACTCATCATAAAATCCATACACTTGAGTAATTTGCCTTGATTCATGATTCCCGTAAAATAGTTATTCTTTCCCGATATCGAACCTGGACAAAAAATACAAGTAAAAACATTATTATTGTTATTGAAGGTAATAACACTAAAATTGCATAACAAATGTACTTACCTTTAGAGCAACTAATAGAGTAACAGTCTCGACTGAATAGTAACCACGATCCACATAATCGCCCATAAAAAGGTAATTGGTGTCAGGAGATCTACCACCTATTCTGAACAATTCCATAAGATCGTGAAACTGCCCATGAACATCTCCACATACTGTTACAGGACATTTAACTTCTTGAACATTTGATTCTTTGGCTAAAATTTCTTTTGCCTGAAAGTAAACAGAATATACGAATTAATAAAATGACAGTATGAAATAAACTACAATCATAAATACATAGAAAATTGAGAGTTTTTGCATTTCATACTTTGCTCTATACTGGGATACAACCGAACGTGACATTATTAGTTTTTAATGTTTGATCACAATTGCTAGAGAATTTAATCTTAACAAGCACGAGAATCCTTTAACTCGATCAAATTGGACACATAACAGCAATCTTTCTACATTTTTCTTACCTTGTCGCATAACG
>JAHLJT010002630.1:42499560-42697731 GCA_031308135.1 Acheta domesticus
GCAATTTTTGTTTTCATTTTAGATATAATCACTTTTAGACACTAAGTTTTCGAACTATAAGCGAAAGAACAGTTTACTTCACAGCTCTGTTTGTTATTGTTATTGGTTTGGTTCAGTATATACTGAAGAGTCCCAGTCTTCGAAATGTGCGGGTTCAGGAAGACAGGTATATACTCCCTATTTTGAGTTTTCTGTGACCTTACGTTTGTACAAAAATATAATCAGTACCTATTTTTTGACGTGGCGCGCAATATATTGAAACGCTATAACGAACGCTATATTGAACGCTATAACGGGACGTAGAGGAATATGGGACATTTTGGCGCACCGACAAAGTTTTTCGGGACATCGAACACAACCTGGGGAAAGGGAACGATCTTAAATTTTACGGGACGTATACCCCAACACTAGCCATTCACGGAGATTTCTTTCTCTGCGTGTTGTGGTATTTGCTTATCACTTTAACTGATATTACCCTGCCAGGAGTCAAGGAATGTATGTATATATATATATATAATATATATACATACATATATATACATATATATATGTATATACATAATATACATACATATATATAATATATATATACATATATATACATATATATATGTATATATATATTATATATATATTATTATATATAAGTAAAATTTTGGAAAAGACATTTTAGCCATACTACACACACACACACACTCACACTCACACACACACACATATATATATATAATATATATATATAATATAAATATATATATATGTGTGTGTGTGTGTGTAGTATGGCTAAAATGTCTTTTCCAAAATTTTACTTACTACGACTCAAAAAAAATTCGTGCATCATACCCGAATCATTGATATCAGCAAACCAACTATTAACAAGAGAAGCGAAGATAAGCCCTTTTTTAACCCTTCAATGCACTTATGGGCCTCAAAGGCCAGGCCGTGTTTCTTAATGTTGTAAATATTTTTCTGTTAACATTACAGGTGTCTCTTTTCTTGATACCCTCTGCTGTTATGTTTCTTTTTTTATGGCAAAGAATGGTCCAGTGATTCATAAAATGTTTCAATATTTTTCAACTTTTCTGAAGATAGTCGTGCTTTCCACTAAGTGGGCCTCCGAGGCCTGATAGTCTGTTTTCCCTTAAAGTATCTTTTAACGCATAAGAAAAACATTTATGTTGTTGGAATTTATTCCTTATCATTCAAGATTTCATTGTTTAGTTGCCAAAAGACATATATTACGACCATATAAATATGGAATAAAGAGTTTTTTGTGTTGGGTTTCTAGGAACGGATTTACTCTAAATTGCAAAATATATTATGGAAAAGCCAAAGATGAGCCTGTTGCAAAAGATTTTCCATCGAAATGGTGAAGGATTTGGTACAGTTATTATTCACTGATGGTTATAACGTACAACTGATGACTTTTTTGAGTTTCTAAGAGTTTCTAGTGATAACTTATTACTTGCATATTCCTGGGTGAATTTCTAATGGAGACGAAACTAACATTACGAGCTAACGCACAGTAAATACCATCTGAACTGTGAGATTATAACTGTAGATAATTATGTTCAAAAAATTACGCAATAGAAATTTTTGTTTGGTATCATACAAGTCCAAACAACAAAATTGTTTATCTTCTTAGCACAATGCATCAGGATAAAGACCAAGTAACGACAAACAAGACCACCATCAATTATTCTTGCCTATTTGAAAAGAAAGATTAGAGTTGACCTGACGGATCAAAAAGTCGACAATTACACATCATGAAGGCACACTCGTCTATGACCAATTATTTTACGACACGTTTGACGTTGGTGCTTTGAATGCGTTTGTAATCTTCAAAAAAATATGTTAATATGTGATATGTTAATATAGTGGTAAAATTACTATAAATTCTTTCAATTCAGGACATTACTTTCTTTCCAGATGCTATTTATGCCTCTTCAAAAAAGACAAAAAACAAAATCACAGTGCTTCATGTTCGAAAACAAACTTTTACCAGAACATTAAAAAACCGTATTCTGTGCTATTGTTCAAAATAAAATGTATAAAATGCCTTACTATGCATTAGAAGTCTAAAATACAAGATTATTGAATAATAAATATCATTGCATTCATTATTTCTTCATCCCAGCCCCAAATTAGTGTTTTCTTCAGACCGGGCCTCTGAGGCTCACTAAGTGTCGCAAAATTCGAGCTCCGTGCATCGAAGGGTTAAATATCAGTCTCTAATTCGAGGAGAATCCACGCAATGGATGGTAGACAAGTTTGTACCGCATTGAGTTAGAAGAGTTAGTGAGTTAGTTCGTCAGCGACTAGGAGAGATGGAGGCTTCCAAGGTTGCTACGTTTGACCGTGCCTCAAGTATACTAACTCACCGCCTTAAACCAATACTTCCTAGAGTAGAGCGTTTCTGAAAATGAGAAATTTTGAGCTCGTTTTCACAGAAAACTATTCAGTGTTTGAGAAACTTTATTTCCCTGTGCTAAAAAAAACAATGTCATGTCCCATGGGACAGGGAAACCTGGTCTAAAAGCCCTTCGGCGGCGCATCGCTTCCGAAGTATTCGCGATCATAATATGTGCTGCAATAATCTTTTGTTTTGTATGTCATAATCTGCAAACTTCTATTGTTTCGTCTGAAATCTGTTCGATGTAGGACTGGGATGCAATTCTCTATAACATCTATCACAAAAGATTTTGTTTCGATGGTTTCTTATAAACTGCCAAAAACTATCGTCTTTCCTTAGCGTACGATATACAAAGGTTTAGAAAGCTTTAAAAACATGATACATTGTAACTACCTTCCAAAATTAAAATATTACTGGGTGCTACATCAATGTATGTAAATGTGTAATTATCACCAAAATTAATGCACAGAACTGTTGCAGACATTACAAAGTACATTTAAAGTCAAGGTCATTTCAAGGCGGGAAATGGGAAAAGTGTTTTTTTTTAACTGCAGCCCAGCAGTCGAAAAAATCTGAAATAAATTCACAACAATTTGTGTTTTGAGAGAAACTTTTGAGATCTTTTCCAGCCTGTTCCAGGGTTCTAAGGCGCAGTAAAGTTATTTTTTGTTATTTTTTACAAAATATTTTTTTGCGTTGGAATTTGGCACTGAGAAAATATCAGAAAATGTTTTTCCAATGGTATGAATTATTTTCTTATTTTTCATATTTTCACCATCAAATAAAGTAGTGTTAAGCCGACGAAGAAACAAAAATTAAAAATCACATTTTTGGCTATAGATGGATAGGGAGAGATGATGTTAGGGCGGGGGCTATGTAATCTTTTAAAAATATTATTTTTATGTTACAGTTATAGTGTAACTAGTCATATGTCATTTGGTTGAGGGAAAGATTTTTAACATCTTATCCGGGGGCACCCATTGTGTGATGAGTGAACATCTCTCCAGTAGCACAACATAATATTACACTCAGATGAATAAAGATTCATAATGAGTAATGTATAAATCTTTTTGAACAGTCACAAGACTGAAAATTTGATGAAATACCTTTAGCAATGATTCTTCATTTATGACATTCCTTTTTAGCCATACGTGTATTGTAGTTGTATAATATTTAGCCTCTCTTAATTCGATTACTCATTTCAATTATTCCTCAAAAAAAATGAACCCACCTGTTTACAAAAAGTTAGAATGTATGTTCTGTTAGATGTGCATCATTTGCATGGGCACACTTACAGTGAAAAATGTGACCATCTCCCCTCGTCGCCCCCCTGCCCTTTTTTAGTGCCTCCGGGTCTTTGCTCCGGATCTCTTCACCAGTTGCATAAGGTGTCACGTCCTGGAATGGACGAGAGCGTAAGCTGGCTGCTCTTTTTAGCTGGTTTTAATGTAGAGTAGATTTAGAGTTTGCTCAATATTTTTCTTGCCTGAGAAGGCAGAGTCCTGGCGACCGTCTCTGACATATCAAAGGGCTCTGCACAGAGTAGGGCTATGTTCAGACACGCGTTTTTGTTGCTGTTTTTTTCACATTTTTATTATTCTGATTGGAATGCATGTTTCAGTTTAACATTGCATATTTTTTCACATGTTTTGATGCTTACTATCTATTATAAAATATTAAGCTAATACTACTTTACAACTAATCAGATATGCCTGGCCAGCAGCATCAGCACAGACAGAGACAGAGACAGCTGAGGGGGAATGGCATCCTTGTATGATAACCCTTTCCCCCGGAGGTCGCATTTTTTTCTTTATTTGCCCTTTGCCACAAGTTTAAACTCAGAACCACGTGTGAAAACTGGGGTGAAAAGCTAGTTGTATGTTCCTTGTGTTACTGTTGTCAAGCATCTGGTCAAAATGACAATTTCTATTGTTCGTATTATTGAACACAATAAATGGTTCATGAAAAATGTTTTTTATTGTAGTTAGTGTTTTATATTTTTATCCAAATGAATGAACCTCTTTTATGTCCACCCTCAAGAGAAATTATTTACAGACCAAGAGTTATAATTTCTTGCAAACTTATCTGAGAAGGTGCACGTTTTTATCATCTTCTTCCACTCGAGTGTGGAACTCTTGTTGTGATTGGACAGTTGCTCCCATGCTTTGATTACTTGTCTGTGATTGGTGGCAAGAGACAGCCTCAATATCACCCTGATCTCTCTTATAACAGCAAACTGTCATGTGGGCTGTCAGTCAATCACAACTGCCTAAGCTGGGAACATCGAAACGTGGAGTAGGAAATTTGTAGTGAATTTTCTGAGTGAATATTTATACTTTTTTTTAGAAAAAAACACTGTCATCTGAAAAAAATTCGCAATAAACACTAATTTGACAATAATTTTTTTTTGCCTGAGAAAAATATTCATTTTCTTCAATAATGGCAAAGTGGTTAGGCTCCATACGTGGACATCGCTTCATTACATCCTTTCATCTTGCAGCTTTCATACATCACATGTTTGTGACCTATTACCTGACCTTTAAAATTGACGTGGAAAATCACATTCACAAAAGCAAACACGTTCGTGTTATGGTTGAATTTACTTACGGCTATGTGACTAGTTGGAACTTTGTAAGTATCAATGTTTTACGCTACTGATTACGATACTGATGACGATACTGATGTCTTACTAAATATTGAAATTCACTTCATATTATTCATCAGCAGAGATTTTTTCTTGAAACAAAATTAACACTTTTTATTGTTTCTTAATTGCAGGTTGTGCAATGTGTGTATTTTGCACTATGTTTGGCTCATGACCTCCTGCAAATGACGGATTCAGCAGTATTACAGAACACCAAAGAAGATGTTGTTCGTCTGAGGAATTTCACTTTTCGAGTATTTACCTTTCCATTGGCTTTGGTAAGTATTAATTTAAATTAATTAGCATTTGAATCACTTTCATCAATAGCTGTTTTGTCAATTCCATAAATGATTTTTAAAGTAATAGTGTTAACAGGTATTTTTATAACTATTTTCATATATTGTAAGTTTTTAAAAGTTGTGAGTAAGAATGTCCAGAGGCTCCCGTTACAAAAAATTACCGCAAATTCTGTGTTGCACATGAAGAATGGCAGGTCCAGTTTTTCCGAAAAAAATTCCGTGTAAGCGGTGAAACAGACGAGTAATATTATGGAAAGCATCGCGTGGGTTCCACTAGACTACGTTAACAGTATCAAATGTTTGTAGGTTCTGTTCAATAAATAATTTAAATGTACTTAAAAATCCAGTTTTGTTCAAAATGATAGCCCCGGAACACGGCGGCGTAAACGTAAATGATGAACTCATCCAACATTTATGAAAAATATTGAATCTCCTGTAGTGCTCGAATTGTTATTTTTAGCACATATTCATATGAAGTAGTGCCTTGGGCTTACGATTGCCACATTCGTGAAGTTTATTCTAAATATCGTGATAAACTAAAAAGCGTTTTGGAAATGAAATATTAGTTCATGAAAATACCGAGTTTATTGATTATCCGGGCGCGGCATACATATTCCCATATAAAGAAGTTTAGCCTGATAACCTGTGCACGGTCGCTTACGATCGAACCCTCCAGTAACCCATATTCAATTAGTAAAGAATTGGAAAGATGAGTAATGATGTTCTTTCGTGCCAGTAGGGTTTTTCTTTTCTTTGCGATCGATGTTTACGGTACGAGGAAATTTTCGCTACGGCAAAGCCGCGAATTCCATAAGAAGGTCATTTCGAAAGCAAAATGTTGTAGTCAATAATGCCAAAGATTGTCAATGACGTTTCGAAAGATCTAAAAATTCCTATAGGTGTTTTATTTTAGTCCGTTGATGAAGTATCATCAATAATAAAAAATAGTTTCGCTTGATTTTGGTTTTCTAAATACACTGAAAATGCTTAGTTTTTCCTGAGAAAAGTCTCTCTAATATTTTTTGAACCGCCAAAGGGAAATTGGCCGACAATTTTGAATTTCATTTTGTTGCTATTTTTAAAAAGTGGCTTAATTTTTTCAGTTCTGAAAAATCTGGAAACACTCCGGTGCATAAAATAGCATTGAAAATGTGAGTTAACGGGTAGGTAAGGGAAGTGCACACGCTTTTAGTAAACAATCCGGACATTCATTTTAATCTGCCAAATATTTATATTTTAGTTCACTATTCTGAAGATTCATGGAAGAAGTTTTGGAAACAGTATGTCGACACTTTTCTAACAATCTGTGGGGCGGAATTTCGTGAGTTTAGTCCCTTCGTAAGATCCGACGCAATTCTTGAAACTGTTGGTTGAAGCGATTTGCACAGTTTTCCGGACCGCGTACCTCTCTGACATCATCCTTTAAAATAACATTCTCTACAAACATTAGAGATGATGTGTTCGTATTTTATTACTATTTTCTACATTTCTTTAGCTTTGTTATTAGCATTCAAAATGTCTTTATATTTTTTTCTGCAATTCCTTTCCTTAAAATGCATTTGTGTTTTCGGAAGAAGAAATGGAAATCAGGTGACACGTTATGATGTTTATAGAAATAAAGAAAAGAGTGCGTTTGCTTTCTAATTCCTAGTATTATCCAAGTTTTGCTTTTTCGTGAAATCTTATATTTTCTCTTTTTAAGAGGAAAGCATGATGTTAAGTAAAATTAAAACTTTGAGAAAAATAAAATACATTTGTCGCAGCATTATAAACCGTCGATAATTCTACTTAAACTTTAGTAAACAATCCACAACTGCATATCCATGTGTGTGTATATATATATATACATATATATATATATATATATATATAGATAGATATAGAGATCACGTAACTAGCACCTCTGATAATCTTTTGAACGCTTCAAGATTATAGGAGGTGTAAAGTTACTGACGCACCTGTGTGTGTCAGGATATAGTAGATATAGAGGATAGGGATATATATATATATATTACATATATATATATATATTATATAATATTATAGATTATATATAGTATTTCAACATGCACAGGAGACTACGAGTCACCAATTCTACGTATTACCATAACGGTGATACACTGACACATTAAATAATACACAAATGCAGGTTGAAAATTATCAAGAAATAATAAAAACATTAAATGTAATTGTAATCACTGCATAAGATTTGATGGATTTTTTAAACTTTCATTATGAAATAAAAATTCGAAAGACATTTTTCCTTTCTTCTTATCTTCAAATTTCATTATAAACCCAACTAAATAAACTTCTTTTTTGATTTTACAGACAGTGTCGATCATGTTTTGGGTTCTTTTTCATTTTGATCAATCATTTGTCTTCCCTGCTGAGGCTGAAGCTATTGTACCCTCTTGGTGCAACCACGCTGTTCATACCAATGTTGCAATTTTGGTATTAGTGGAGATTGCAACCACATGCCATGGCTACTCGCGTCCTGAATCAAGGCGAACAGCAATAATTAGCGTAATTGTATATACCACTGTCTACTTTTTATGGTAAGCTCTTCTGTTCTGATAATACAGTGACTTTTGTATTTGATAATGTTTTATGAAATCAATGAAAGACATAATTAATGCTTTCTGGAACTGGACTTTGATGGAATTAGTGTATTAAGCCTGATGCATTTTGTCAAAAGATCGTAATTGTGTTGGAATTCCAATTAATTTGATCAATGTTTTGGTAAAATTGTACTAAATTTATATTTTTCACCTTAGGAAAACACTCATCCTGATATCAATTGGTGGTTTGAAATTGTCATTAGCCTAAAAACAAGAAGGTTTTGCCACAAAAAAAGGAAAAGCTAGGGGCAAACATAATAATTATTATGTTTGAATTTAACTTTTATGTTAGAATTTAACATTTTTAACATTAGACCCACAGACGCAATATCTTAATGTTCTTTCCAGATCTAATTGTTTTCCATATTTGGAAATTATTAGAAACAGAGATTGTGAGCTGTTTAGTTTAAGTATCTATGTTTACTTTAATTTTATTTCGCACACATCCTTACCTTCATTGGGATTTTATAAATCTTTATTTTTTGCAGCTATCTGGGAACATATGTCCACTACGGTGTATGGCTTTACCCTATGTATGACATTATTAATTGGTCTCAGCGATTTCTGCATATTTTCTGTTCATATCTACTTGCAGTGGGGTCCTACCTTTGTGGGGAAAGTCTCTCCTTGAAAATCTGGCGTAAGTTCTATGAAGAATTTTATCTTTCATCGATTTCATCGTATATTTTAATGCATAACAAATTCAAAATCTTCTTAGTTGTTATTCAGAGACACTTTCTTTTAAACGCACCTCTCATTTAAAATCACAAAAAATGTATACCTAAATTGCGCATTAATTTGAACTTAAGTAGTAAAAGGAATAATTTTTAGTTTCTATATCTTACTTTGAAAGGAGAGAAAGTATTGTAATCGTGCGCCGGAAAACGACAAATTTACTACAGAAACATTCTTAGTACCGGGCCTTCAAACGAAAAAGTGGATAAATCTTGTTCTTATATGTAGTAAATTTCTTCCTACACTTTCCACGTTGTGTCTCCATGTTTTGCGGGAATTTGATACCGAAACATCGATTGACGAAAAACTTTAAGAGTGTCCGTCCGTCTACGGTCAATGCTAGCGCCTAAACCGTTCAGTTAATTTTTTCCAAAACTGATATTTCACCGTTGAGTTAAAGTAACTCGGGCCCTGCAAGTGGGAAACGGATATTCTAATTTTGGGAAGTACTTAACATCAAGCCTCAATTACATTTCAAAATTTTCTCAGAAAAGAATATTTGAACAATACTTGAATTATTGAATATAAAGAACTGAAAATTTGAAATAAACGTCATTCTGATGTATTCTTTTTGATTTAAAAAAATACACAAATGTATTTTTTTAATATATCTCACATCGTTAATTACATTACAATATTACTGGTGTTTTATACATTATGCGTTTGTGAGAACAAGTGCTTTAAATTATTTCGAATGAAGTTTTTCGAAAAAAGTTTTTTTGTGAAAATTGAGCTGAAATTTTTGCATTTTCAGAAACACAAACATTTTCTCAAAAAAAGCAGCTCCAAATTTTTAATTAAAATTTGCGTATAAAGTCAGTGTTCACTCTTCTATAATATTCGTAAAGTTATATTTCAATTCTGCTTATATGGGACCGAAAAATTGAGAAAATGTGAAAAAAATATAGTTTTTGATAAAACACTATTTAGTCAATATAAATACATTAAAGTAAACCAAATCATTGTGTCGACAGATATCTGCTATAAATTTTCAGTTCTACAATGTGCACTACAATACGTGCCCATTGTAATGTGTTCTACAATACGTGCTATAAATGTTACGTTCTATGCATTTATGTTTATGGTGGCATTAATTTTGATATAATCGTTCATTTTTGAGTTTAGATATTTTAGCATGAACATCTTCAAACATTAAGATGTTCATGCTAAAATATCTGTTGTGCTATCGAAAAGAAAGTTAAAAAAAGGTCATATTAGTAGATTCACTGCTGCAAAACTCATTACAGGCCGCGTATATACAAACTAACAACTAGAACATCCCGCACTTTCTCGCATTATTTCTACCTGCTCCGCTATTTGATTCTAGCGCGTAAACGTGCAAAAGTGTTTTAACCAGCAATTTTTTTTTTTTCGAGACTCGAACTCAGGTCCTCAGAGATAACTCGCAGTCACTCTTACCACTACTCTACACTACGTGGATCGAACACGGGGCGACGCTCAAAATTTAATTTCCTCAACCCAAAATTTTTCCAATACGCAATTTTTGCAATTCCCGAAAATACGGAAAGTTCGCCGAAAATAGCACTATCACTAAATTTTTTACCGATCCGTGATACATATGAGGATACAATTAAAAGAAAAAAAATTGGAGAGGCTTTTAAGAAAAAAAAGTTTTAAAAACTTAAAATGGCCTAAATTTTGCACAAAATTACACGAAAACTATTAATATTTTCAAAAAATTGAGTATGACCTAAATTACCTTATTTCAAGATCTTTTAATCACAAGGATAGATTTCATTCAGAGAAAAATCTCCATCTTCGATATTGTAGTTGTAGGAACACGCCCTAAAAATTGAACTTTTGCAATTTCCGAAAACTCAGGGATTTCAACGAACATAAGACGTATCTACCTCTTAAGCGCCCTTTACGCTATCTGAAAACAAAGTTAATTTTAACTCGTGGTGCTACAACAGCCCATACTTTCTCGCAATATTATGTTAACGTTATATACGACGGGACGCCCATTATGTTTCATTAATTTCAAACAGAAATTACGCGAAAATTATTAACTTTTACAAAAAATTGTACATATTCTTTTCAAAAGAGCTACTTTGTGCAACAGACTTTGTCTCAGGCAAAAATTTCTATCTTCAATTTTCTAGTTTTCAATTTTTTTGCAATTTTCCAAAAAGCGAGCAATACCCGAAAGTGGAACTAGCGCCATATTTTTTACTGTCCCTTATAAAATACTTGGAGAAATTTTAAAGAAAAAAATTGGAGCGGTTTTGAAGAACGTAATTCAGAATTTTCGTAAATTTCAACCGCAAATTACGCAAAAACTACTAGTTTTTTCAAAAACAGGTACATGACCTTTTTTAAAAACCTAATTTTGTACAACAGATGTTGTCTGAGGCAAAAGTCTCTATCTTCAATTTTGTAGTTTTAAAATTGTTTTTTCCAATTTTCGAAAAATCAGGGATTATAACGGAAATGATACCTGGATCATCCTCTTAAACGTTCTTCGCACTATTCAACACCACAATTTAATACAAAATATTTGGAGCCATTTGTTTGAAAATTTTGAAAATGTCCGAGGGGCTTCATGTAAAGTACTTCCCAAAATTAAAATATCGATTTCAAATTCCAGGCGCCGCGAATTCGGAACGATTGGGGAATATCAATTTTGGAGAAAATGGGCTGCACGGTTTTGGCGCTCGCGTTTACCACAGACTGACAGACGGACGGACAGACAGACGGACAGACGGACGTTTTGCCGTCAATCGATTTTTCGGTGACAAGAACCAACAAAACATGGATTCAGGCTACACAACCTGTTGGAGGATTTTTTTAAAATTTAGCAACAGAATTTATCCACCTTTTCATTACCAGACCCCAGCTGTAACTTTCCGACTTTCGACGCAGGAGTACAAAACTTTCTCTTCTTACGAAGAACTTCGTAAGGCGAGAAAGTAAAAATCTAGAATTGTAACGGAATTCCCATGTATATCACACTTCATTATTATTTTAATTTCATTGTCAATTACCGTATATAAATGGTAGTCGTGATACGTATATTGGAGAAAAGAATAAAATTAGATAAATTAGATGGTTGCAACAACTTTTGATTCCCTTGTATCCTCGCTGCTCTCTTTATAATAACTTTTCTAAATATTATCTGGAGTTCTTCAAAACAGCAATCATAATAGTTTATTTCCGCAAAACATAATAATTGTTTAATAATGCATATTTAATGATAAAACATATATTTTAAGTCAACTTAAAAGATCTCTCTAGTCTACGACCAATTTGTGGTGTGAAGTTCTCCATTAAATTTAAATATAATAATTTCTTTAATAAATTCAATACATTAACAAACCCATTATACAGGTCATATGTATGTGGTGTATTTTTTAAATTACATAATATGATTTTGAATTTCTCTTGTTTCATTTATTCAGATTATAGAAGTCATAAACTTACATTTTCTTTTGCAGATAACACAATGACTGATATCCATTCTGGACGGAGAAAGATTCAGTGAACTGAAGCACTCGCTTCTTTTTACTGACTTGATTACTTATTCATCATATTTCATACATCTATATTTTTATCATTGTTAATATCATTTATTATCTCATTTTCATTTATTTATTATTGGTTATGTTTTGTTACATGGTATTTCTTAAGTTTCTTAATAAAAATATTTTCTTTGAATTGTTGTGCATTCTTCCAAAATTAAAACATTTTTTCTCTTAATTCCCTCCATTAACCTCCTATTATTAACGATATCAGCCTAACGATATGCAAATGAATAAGTAGAACCAAGGAGTATCCTGGTGGATAACTGATAATTTGTTTTCGGATCCGGCCAGAAGATTCAAAGAAATTTCCAAAAACGTGTTTTGGCGCAGCGATCTTAATGAATTTAAACCAACGCTACCAAAATAGATCTATGTATGTGACGTTGATTTAACTCCAATACCCAAAAGCCTGTTTCGCTCCATGCGCCATAATTTTCTTTCACGACTTTGGCTACACTGATTTTGTGATCTTAAAGTGAATAAGTGAATCGCACGGCAGATTTCATTTTAATTTTCATTCGTATTGCGTATTTTTTAAAATAAATTTGCAAAAATCTAAGAACAGTGTTGCTTTAGACATTATTAAATTTGAAGAATTTTATGTGAATATGCAGAAAACAAAACTGCGAGTAATGCTACACAATAAGTTAACGTTCTTACGTTCGACTTCAACTTTTTCGTTCTTAAATGTGTAAATATCGATTTCCTAATGAATGTGACCCACAACCTATTCTTATTGAACTTAACATCTTGTTCCCATAAACATACAAAGCAGTCGCTTTTAAATGTTTATACAGGTTCGAATGCAAAACGATTAACAGAGCAATTACAGAAGTAAACACCAATTAGACTGAGTTTGAGGAGTTTTAAACTCTTCAAAAATTAGGGGAGAAAAATATGAAAGTGTTAAGGAAAATCTGGGAAGAGTCCAAAAGTAGTTGTAGAAGCGTTGTGTGACAGAATTTTCGAAACTAATTGAAAATGATCTTATATCAGGATTAGAGAATAGCGCAGAAGAACAGCTTACAGGTGATCTTTTATTTACATATTTGTGCATATTAGCAAAAAAGTGTTAAATATGCAGCTGTACTAAACTAACTATTCGCATCACCAATACTTGCAAGTATTTTTTACGGTTATAATTTAGAAATTTCAATATTACCTGTTCGTGTCCCGTATGAAGATAGCATACAAGACCATTAGGGTTTGGGAATTTTTCAAAGAGAGTATAAAATTTTCAGCTACTACGATACCAGATACAGTAAGAACATATTTGAACAAAGCTAGGCATGAAAAAATTGAAGTATGAAAGAAATTTTCAACACATAAAAATACTTTTAAAACAGTTTCCAGCGTCAGCGACGCAACATTCAACTAATAAATGAATATCTTGACTTCTCAATTATAATTTTTTTCTGCAGGCACTTCTATGATTAACGAACATCTCCAAACATCCTGTGCGCCTGAAAGATAAGCAATGCAGTTTGCAGTACGCCTGAGATATTTGGAGATTTTAACGGAAATACACGTTTTGGGGTCCCCTGGTACCGAAAAAGTCGTTTTTCACAACGTCCGTCCGTCCGTCTGTCCGTCCGTCCATCTGTCCGTCTGTCCGTCCGTCCGTCCACTGTCAGTCTGTGAACAACTCTAGCGCTTAAACCATCCATGCGATTTCTTCCAAAAAGAATATTCCCCGGTCAATCTCCGTCCACTCGAGGCGTTGCGATTTTGAAAAACTTTCCTCAAAATTTGGGGGTACTTTACATCAAGCCCCCGGGACCCGTTCAAAATTTTCTCAAAAATGGCCCCAAATTTTGCTTTAAATTTCCCGTAAGAATAGAGTGAAATACACTTATTAAGGTGACATATGTCCTAATTTCACGGTTAGCTCTGAATTTTCGAAAATTGCAAAAGTTTGAATTTTTTCGGCCTCTTCCTACTACTACAAAATTAAAGATATATATTTTTTCTTCAAATAAAATTTGTTCTCAATATTAAGTTCTTTCATTAAGGTCATGTAATTTTTTTTTAAATTTTAGTAGTTTTCGCGTAATATTGCGTGCAAAATGTGAAACTTAAAAAAATCGACATAATTGCACGCAAATTATGCCCGAGAGAATACGCGAGAAATAAAAAAGCACCCAATTTACACAATTCGACTGCTTTTTATTTCTCGCTTAATTTTTCTGTCTGAGCAAATATATTTATTTCTTGTGTAAGTAATAAACAATTTACATGTTTCTCGAGTGTTTCTATACATCCATAATATAAATTTTTGCGAAGATATCATTTTTTCAAACCAAATTTTGAGTGCTCGTAGTTTGTTAGACAAAATATGATTAGAATAGTCTTAAGAGCTAATTTTCGAAGATTCGACGTTTCCTCCCCGGACATCCTGCATATGATATTTTCTTTTAATGTTTATATTTAAAATATTGTTTATATTTTTGCACCAATTTATGACAAAGACTTGTACGAAAGTAAAATTATTAAGTAAAATTACCAGAAAAAACTAGTGGTGCTACAGATTGGCACAGACTTTACCGTATTAGTTTTCTATTTCCTTGCGTCTGCGCTAGGTATTCGAAATTGCCACATACTCAATCCAGCTGCCATCTATCACCCAAAGTACATTTTTTATATTTTCTTAATTTTTCGGTTTCCTAATGGTACACTGGAAATATACATTTTAGAATATTAAAAAAAACTTAGTCCTAAATGGCAATTTTCTTTTAAACATTTTGTACCGTTTTAAAGAAAATGGCGTTTTAGCGCAACTAAATACGCGAAATTTGATACTCTTTTTGACAGATAATTTTTGAGTTTTCAAAATACTTTATTTGAAGTTATTTGAAGCACTTACACTCTCAAATATAATAATCTTTACAAATTGCTGATAATGTGCATATTAAAGACGTGAGAGATCTTTCAAAAAAATTACATTTGTATAATTTTTGAAAAAACAAAAAATAACTCAAAATAAACTTCACGTCATATTAAAGAGTGTAATTAACACTATCCGTTACAAAAGTTTGAAGAAAAATTTTGAAGCCATATATGAGAAAATGGCGTTTGAGCGTTTGTGAAAATGCGGAACTTTGAGCTAGTTTTCACAGAAAACGGTTGTGTTTTCGAGAAAGCTTTACTTGACATTATTTAAGACACGTGTACTCGTAAATATAATGTGAAAAAATCGCCACTAATGTAAATATTAACGACGTGAGAGACAACTCAAAAAAATTACATTTCTCCAATTTTTGAAAAAAAACAAATAGAGCAATACGGCGTCTTTGTCATCTCATAAAATACATTAGGCAGTATACCTACCAAAAGTTTAAAGAAAAATTTTGCAGTTTTTGAGAAAATCTTGTTTTTGTAATTTTTTAAAATTGCACATGTTGCACACAATATTGCGCGAAAACTACAAAAATTTTCAAAAAATGTACATGACCTTCAAGAAAAAACTCACTATGTAGAACACATTTAATTTGAAGGAAAAATCTCTGTCTTCAATTTTGTAGTTGGATAAAGACGCCGCAAAAATTCAAACTTTTAAATTTTCGAAAATTCAGAGTTAACCGTGAAAATCGGACCTACGCTACCTTTATAGGTGCATTTTACTCTGTTCTTACAAGAAATTTAAAGAAAAAAATTTGAGCTGTTTTTGAGAAAAGTTTGAAAATGTCGGGGGTCGCGGGAAAAAGTGTTCACAGACAGAGGGACAGACGGACGTTTCCCTTTCAATTGGTTATTCGGTATCAAGGATCCACAAAAGAGGGGTTCTGGTTATACCACGTGTTAGAACGTAGTATAGGGAAAGTTATGTAATGCTGCGCGAAAAAATGGCGAATTTTCGGCGGAAAAAACTTCACTGCGAGGCCGTGATAACGAAAAAGTGAATAAAACCAGTTGCTAAATTAAGAAAAAAAACCCTAACACGTGGTGTAGGCAGAAAACCCTATTTTGTGGGTCCTTGATATCGAAAAACTCATTGAAAGGAAAACCTCCGTCTGTCCGTCCGTCCGTCTGTGAACCCTGCTAGCGCTTAAACCATACGTACGATTTCTTCCAAAATGGATATTCCTCGGTCAAACTGGTTCTTGTGGAATCTTTGAGATTTTGGAAAATATTCTTCAAAATTGGGGGGTACTTTACATGAAGCCACACGGACATTTTCAAAATTTTCTCAAAAACGGCACCAAATTTTTTCTTTAAATTTCTTCTATGAATAGAGTAAAATACACTGATTAACATTGCATAGGTCCGAATTTCACGGATAACTCTAAATTTTCGAAAATTGTGAAAGTTTGAATTTTTGCGGCGTCTTTATCCACCTACAAAATTGAAGACAGAGATTTTTCCTTCAAAGAAAATGTGTTCTTCACAGTCAGTCTTTGTTGAAGGTCATGTACATTCTTTTGAAAGTTTTAGTAGTTTTTCGGGCAATATTGCGTGCAATATGTGCAATTTTAAAAAAATTACTAAAAACTAGATTTTCTCAAAAACGGCTCCAAATTTTTTCTTTAAACTTTTGGCAGGATATAGCGCCTAATGTATTTTATGAGATGACAAAAACGCCATATTGCTCTATTCTTTTGTTTTTTCAAAAATTGATAAAATGTAGGTTTTTTGACTTGTCTCTCACGTCATTAATATTTACATTAGCGGCTAATTGTTTACATTATAATATTTATGAGTACATGTGCTTTAAATAATATCAAGTAAAGTTTATCGAAAACTCAACACTTTTCTGTGAAAAGTAGCTTAAATTTCCACATTTTCAAAAACACTCAAACACCATTTTCTCCTCAACGGCTAAATAAATTCTTCAAACTTTTCGATCGGATAGTGCTAATTGCATTCTTGAATACGACGTAAAGTTTATTTTGAGGGTTTTTTTTTTTTAATTGCAAAATTGTAATTTTTTGACTCGTTTCTCACGTCGTTAGTATTAGTGGCGATTTGTTCACATGATTATATTTACGAGTACATGTACTATAAATAATGTCAGATAAAGTTTCTCGAGAACTCAACCGTTTTCTGTGAAAACTAGCTCAAACTTCCGCATTTTCAGAAACGCTCAAACGCCATTTTCTCATATATGGCTGCAAATTTTTTCTTCAAACTTTTGTAACGGATGTAACCATCGCGTCAATTGAAAAGTTTTCTAAGTATTTTGTTTTAAAAAATTTTCTCGAATTATTGTGAATATTTCCGCAAGTGTGTTTTTTCCACCTGTTGTATTCGATCAAAAAGGGGCAGTGATTTTGAAATTAAATTGGTTATCATGACAAGAAAGTTCTTATTAAACAGTGTGTGTTTTTGTTTCGATTCGGACAAAATGACATGATAGAAAAGTTATCACTGAAATTTAGAAAGAATATTAAATGTATGTGTGTGTAATACATATTAGTGTTGTGGTTTAAGTATCATCGTCGTGTATTACTTTTCATGTGAGTTCAATTTAAATTGCCGAAAGTGAAACAGCAAAAAAATGTAAAGTATTTGAGAAATATACGTGAAATTTGACAATGAATGATGAAACTATAATTTGCGTTCATCATTTCTGAATCGTTTGTAGTTAAAATATTTTGTTTAGTTAGGGTATTGCTTTCCCTGACGTAAGATCATTTTGGGGTATTATTTTTTTAATTACACAAACTATTTTTTTAAATATATGTCACGCTGAATATGCACATTTCCAGCAATTTGTAAACACTATTGTTTATGTGAGTAAAAGTGCTCAGAATGACTTCTAATGAAGTATTTCGAAAACTCAATACTTTTGTGTGAAAAGAGCTTCAAATTTCGAATATACAGGTAGCGCTTAAACGCTATTGTCTTAAAAACTTATTCAAATTTTCCAAAGAAAATTGCCATTTTGAACGAGGTTTTAGTGTTCTTTAATATTCTTTAAATAATATTTCAGTTCTACCATTAAAAAAACCGACAAATTAATAAAATTTAAACAAAAAGTACTTTGGGCGGCGATAGATGGCAGCCGATAAGAGAAATTGTCAAGTCTGAATAGCTTTCCGAGACCAAAGGAAATAGAAAACTAATATGGGAAAGTCTGTACCATTCTGTAGCAACACTTTTTCGTTATCACGGCCTCGCAACGATTTTTTTTCTGGCGAAAATTGGCCATTTTTTTCGCGGAGCATTACATAACTTTCCCCATACTACGTGTATCACTCCGTGTATAGGTATGTATACGGGAAAGTAAAAATTGTTGGCTCTGAATTTTGTTGCCCCCTCCCTCCTAACTGATATTTTGCGGGGTCGATGGTATAGCTGTTAACGTATTGAACTGTTATACCCTACTTCGCAGGTTCAAACCCGATCGAAGCCGTGTTTTAAGGGCGAAAAAATCCTTCGCACGCCGCATCCTTATTTCGGAGAGGGAAGTAATGCCGGCTGTCCCATGTTAGTAGATTTACCGCATGTAAAAGATCCTCAAGCCTAAATGAAGCTTCTGAGCTAAATTCAAATTGCCTCTTTCGTGGCGCAAGTAATACCTCCTTTCTCCCTTAGTTGGTGAAAGGAGCGTAGTAAAATTTGCGTGGTCAGACGGAAGATCAGGCCTCATGGCCTGAGTCTCGCCATGTAAGATAAGGCATCAATTCAATTCAATTCTGGCATATCTCGCCCAACATCCTAGTATTTCCTATAACTTTCTTCGTATTTCGCACGCGCAGAGGCGTCAAGTGCACGCGCCACAAGCGTAGGACCTCGCCCCTTCTTTCTGTACGCTTCTTTGCTGGATTGAGGATGCTCTAACCCAGTGTGTCATTGTCTTCTGCTGGTGGCAGTGGCACGTGTCGTGGCATCGTAGCATGCCACGAGCTCCCCTGCGCAACTAGCGTCAGGAAAGGGAACTATTAGCAGTAACACTGCCATTTTACAAAAGGGATGGTGTTGTCTCTGGTGGCGGAGTGATGAACTGCGTGGAGGGGCACTCGTGCCACGGACTCCCGTTCGTGGCATCGACCTTGACAACACTGCTCTGACTCCTTGAGATAACCATGAGCTCTCAGTTTGTACTTTCTCGTATACGTACGTATATACGGAGTAATATACGCAGTAATGTACTTAGATTAGGGAAAGTTATGTAATGCTGTGCGAAAAAATGGTAAATTTGCACCAGAAAAAATTCGTTGCCGACTCGTGATAACGAAAAAGTGGATAAATCCAGTTGCTAAATTAAAAAAAAATCCCTTAACACATTATGTAGCCAGAACCCCTCTTTTGTGGGTCCTTGATACCAAGCCAATTGAAAGGAAAACGTCCGTCTGTCCGTCCGTCCGTCTGTGAACACTGCTAGCGCCTAAACCATACGTACAATTTCTTCCAAAATGGATATTCCCCGGTCGATCTGGTACGAGTAGAAGCTTTGAGATTTTGATACGGATAGTGCTAATTGCACTCTTTAATATAACGTAAAGTTTTCTTCATTTTTTTGTTTTTTCAAAAATTACACAAATGTAATTTTTTTGAAAGATTTCTCACATCTTTAATGTGCACGTTACGTACAATCTGTAAACACTATTGTATTTGTGAGTTAATGTGCTTCAAATGACTTGAAATAAAGTTTTGAAAACTCAAAAATTTTCTGTCAAAATGAGCTCCAAATTTCGCATTTTTAGTAGCACTTAAACGACATTTTCTTAAAACGGCTAGAAATTTTTAAAGGAAAATTGCCATAAAGGACGAAGTTTTTGTGTTCTTTAATATTCTAAAATGAATATTTCCGTTCTACCATTAGGAAACCAAAAACGTAAGAAAATGTCGAAAAAATGTAATTTGGGCGGCGATAGATGGCAGCTGGCACGAGTATGTGGCAATTCCGAAAAGCTAGCCGAGACCGAAGGAAATAGAAAACTAATACAGGAAAGTCTGTGCCATTCTGTAGCACCACCTAGTTATTTTTTTTAAATTTTTTGTTTCTTTTGTCACTTAAATAGTAATAGGAAATTAATTAACATGGTCACAGTCAATTTAAATGCTCGACCCGTCCGAACAGTAGAAGTCAGTTTTAAAAACACCGATGTCGAAGTATTATTAACTTCCATGTTTTAGTTTTGAGCAATTTATTGTCCATGTCTCATCCCTAGGTTACTACGAGACGCACTATGGTCCGATTAAAATAAGTTGGTGATTGCCAGTTGCGAATGGAAGGGAGCGACGTTGACAGTTTGCGTACCACTGGGCACGTGCTCCGGGTACACGAAAATAAACATTTGAAATAAATTCTTATTAAAGTAAGCAAATCATACACTCATATTGTGTGAAGCTACAGCTTCAGAATCACAACTGTCAATCACCAACTTATTTTAATCGGACCATAGGGTCTGCGTGCACCTGCACTAGGTTGCACCGTCACTGCTAAACAGAAAGACGCCTGTTTCCTTTCGTAGGGGCGAGGGCCGGAGGACAGAGGTCAGTAGCAATCATTTATGTTTTCTGATGAAATCTGTCTGCCAAAACACGAAGGCTCGACTGCACCGAGCAGCTAAGATTACGCAGATACGATAGAATGATAACAGATAAATGTTTGTAAAAAAACGGAAAAAGTGATTTTTTTAAACTAGTGACAAGAAAGGACTAAGATAATAACTAATGACATTTTAATTTAATTAAATTTAAATAAAATATCATTAACACTTGCAAAAAGATTTTGAGATGGGATGAAATTAATTTGTTCATTCCCTGAATCTCTTAGTTTCATTGTACAAGTAGTTATGTCATGCAAATCAGTGATCATACATTTTTTAATTAAATAGAAGACGCCCATTTTTCTTCTTGAAAGATTTTCGAAAATATGAAGAACGCGCGTCAAGTAGGATTAAAGATATCTGTACATTCGATGACCGTGAAATGGCGATCGTTTACTAGCACTTTAATAGTCATGGAGTGAGATACTACCTCGTGCGATCTCTAACAAGATTGTATCATCTTTTTATCATAACACTGGTCTAAGGAAATCGTGTCTTGGTATGTAATCAGTATTTTTTCTCTTATTAAGGTGTAAAATAAAGGCAAATGTACCGTACTTTCATTTTCCTAAAACATTACTTTTGTGATTAGGACATGCAAAAAAATACTATCCACACATTTCAAATTCCGCCAACAAATAACTCACAAGCTTCATGAAATACGAGTAAGACCAGATAGTGACTATCATAAGCAACTTTGTCAACTTTCATTTTGAATATAGTAACTTTTTCGCTACATTTTCGATACATGAGCGAAAGAAATGTTTACTTCAGAGCTATTTTTGAAATGGTTGTAATGTATAGAATGAGTATGAAGAGTGCCCGAACATAAAATGTGCAGATTCGTGGGGACACGTAGATGATCACTACTTGAATTTTCTGTAACCTTACGTACAAATATAGTAATTGCTATTTTTACTTTTCTCGCGCTTAAGGGGATGTGTAGGGGAAATCGACCAAAAACTCGATTTTCTTTTTTTAGCGTAATAAATTAGTTTGGAATCTTGGGAGTATTTCCAAATTTTTACCTTTTTCTGACACCAGGAAGTACCTTTAAAATTTAAAAGACCGCGCCACCGTGCGGAGTTGCCACGCCCCCTTGGTGGGTCCCCAACATTTTCTCTCCGCTTCTTGTAGGCATTTTCTTCAGAGGACGCTAATATGGCTCTTTTTCCGTCAGGCAATTGCAAATGGATAGTTTTAGCAGGCTTTTGTGCATAGTTGTGGCGGGGATTTGAATGATTTTTACGTAATTTTGGCTTTTCTGGAGTGCGATATGTGATTTTCTTGTCAATATTTCCTGTCACTTCATTTCTTTCGCTGGTGACCAATAAGCGCGTGACGAACACCGCGTGTTTTCACGAAAGTGAAGAAGAATAGTTTTAAATTTTGCAACAAAAATAATTTATCAGTTGTTGAAGAAATGAAGTGAGCAGCATCATATTTTCATACCATGTCCATCAATGAGAAACCAGTGCACTGGTTGTATTGCTAGAGTTGGCGTAAAAAAAAACAACTGAAGGTTTTACGTAAGAATTACGATATTAATACAATATTCCACTAGCTATATGAATGTTTTCAAGCCAGTCTTCAGAGCACTTACTGATAAGATACTTCTCAAAACGTGTTGCCATGGTAAGACTCAAAACAACAATGAAAGCTTCAATAAACTAATATTGATAAGATGCCCCAAAAACAAATTTGCATCATTTAAAATAGTAAGAGTAGCGGCTTTTGATGCCGCTCTGACATTTAATGATAACAATTTAGGGAGGATTAATGTGATAAAAAAAGCTAGCCTTCTCCTGTCATCTTCCTGTTGAACATTTTAAAACTATCGATGACCATCGAATAGTTTTCTCTGATAGTGCTGTAAACAACGTCCCAGTTTGCATTGAGAATAAAGAAAAATCCAAAAGAAGACCAGACGAGCAGCTTGAGACACAAGAATATGAATATCGAGGTTTCTCGATGGAGTAATTTCTGAATAACGCTTAAAATTCATTTTCTGAAAATAGCATTTTTCTCAACAAAGGTGCACTTTTCTCAGAAACTATTAATGATGGAACATTGTATTTTTTTGTACTTTGAAATCAATCAATGAGATTAACTTTAATGGAAGGATATTTATTTTTGTGAAATAATTCCTAAGTTATAAAATGTTTAACAAAATTTGAAAGAACGTTTTCACTGAATTAAAAATTATATATTTTTTCTTCAAAACCGTTCATCCAAGCACAAAATGGCTCCATGTATTTATTTAAACATTATTGATGATTACTCACTAAAATTTTCAAGTTGATCACGCAGGTAGTTTTTGAGAAAAAGTACATTCAAAATGTTAATTTGTTCAAAAAAATATCACTCTACAGTTTTCACACTTTTTCAAAGTTTCTTTTTAAAAAATGACGAAATATACCATTGTATTCCTGCAAAATATGTACCAAATTCCATTAGCATGAAATGAATAGTTTAGGAGAAAAAAAATATTTTTCAGAAGTATGCATTTTTGCCTACACTTCCCCTTAAGAAAGAACTTCTAAAGAAGAGAAATTTACGTAATACTGCGCGAAAAATCGGCGAATTTTCGGCAGAAAACCTCTTATTACAGGACCATGGTAACGAAAAAGTGGATAAATCCAATTGTTAAATTTAGAAACCGATTTTTCGGACTTGCCACAGACTAAATTTAGAGAAACAATCCTCTAACACATAGTGCAGCCAATATCTTTGTTTATGGCTCCTTGATATCGAAAAATACATTGACGGGAAAACGTCTGTCCGTCTGTTTCTGTCTGTGAACAACCCTAGCGACTAAACCGTTCAGTCCATTTTCTCCAAAATTGGTATTAATCGCGCAACTTTTCTTGATCGATGGCTTGGAGAAATGCGGGTAGAGCGGGACCACTAGATTTTATGAAGGAATTCCTATTTCTGGAATATCAGTCATACCTTCCCAACTTTCTCAATCATTTAGAGTTATAATTTCTCAGGACTTCGAGATATCTCCTATGATGGATCTGGATCTGCTGTGGCCATTTCTTTAGCTTTGTTTAGGACCAGGACTGTTATACGACCAGGAGTTCTCGGTTTTCAACAGTAAATAGATTTTATTACTCGTCAATGAAGATGTGTTTGGAATGTTGGCATTAGTGCTTTGCTTTCAACTGTTTATTGTTCAAAGGGAAGGAAGGTCATCGGTCAAGAAAAGTTGGGCGGGTAATATTCCTCGGTCGATCTGGCTGATTTCGCGGCCCCTGGAATTTGAAACGCATATTTTAATTTTGGGGGTACATTACATGAAGCCTCTGGGACATTTTCAAAATTTGCAAAAAAATGGCGCCAACAATTTTGATTAGATTTTTTTGTTGGATAGTCTGAAGGACGTTTAAGAGAATGGTGCAGGTCTCATGTTGATTGAAAATTATTTTTCGAAAATTGCAAAAGTTCAACATTTTTTCGCCCTCTACTTACAACTACAATAATGAAGACACAATATTTTTCTTAGTGAATGTGTTAATCAAAAATAGATCTTCAAATAAAGTCATGTTGAATTTTACGAAAATGTGAGTATTTTGTTTTAGTAATTTGGCCACAAAAATAGTCGACCGCTCCCAACTTAACTGCGCTTTCTGAACGTAAAATGAATAAGTGCTGCTAAGAAGTGGGATGCATCGTAAGTTAGAATTTGTATATTATTTCATACTTCTTTGGTCGTTTCTTCTTCCACCTTTGGTTATAAGTTTTAAAATGAAACTTTTAGAAATTCTTTAAAACCTATTTTATATTGTGTCCTTTAATTGAGTTAAATGGGAAACGGAATAGATGATTTCGCTTTGCTTAACAAGCTGTGGGAATAAAAAGTAATCAATGTAGAAACCGAGTAATTTTTATGTATATAAAATTATTATATTTAATTATTATATTTTTCTATTTTCATTTTCTTGCTAGCGATATCAATGCTAATTGGCAAAATGTGTATCCCGTACAAATTAGCGGTCATTGTTACTTGTAACCCATCGTTGTAACGCCGTAGTGATAACAGAACATAATGACTACTGCCATTTCTTTCGCATTAATATAAACTAATGGTTTTATTTATTAAAATACGCATCGTACATCGTTAGTACTCGCGTAATTGTGCGTAATTTGCGTACTTTTGCTTGAAAATACAGGCGAGAAAGTATGTGCTGGTTTAGCACCACTAGTTTGATGTGACGCTCAATATACGATATACAAACTCTTGAAACGCAATAACGAAAAAATGGGACGTATGGGAATACGAGAATTTTGGCGTACAGAAAAAGGTTTTCGGGACAACGGAACAGGACTTTCAAAAATGGGACGATCCTGTATTTTAAGAATTCAAATTCTAAATCACTAGTTATCCACGTAGATTTCTTTGTGTGCGAGGGGGTATTTATTACCCCCTCGCACACCTTAAACTGATATTACCCTATTAGGATCACGATTCGAAGAAAATGCTCACAATACCCAACCACTGATATTAGCAAACGTAAAATTAATAGCGAACACAAGCCCTTTTTGTTAATATCTGTCTCTCATTCAAGAAGAATGCACGTAATGAATGGCAGACATTTTTTGCCGGATAGAGTTAGGAGGGATAAGTAGAAATGGCGAAGAAATAATTGGGCTTGAACATCGTCTAGGAGTAACGAGGGCTCCCAAAAACGCATTGTCTGCGCCCCTGACCAAGGATATTTCCGATCCGAAATTTACTGAATTGGTAGCGAAATTCACTGAGCTGGCGCCTGAAATGCAAGAAACGGTGAAAACCGAAAAATTTGAACGAACATACTACGGAATACCTTAATTTACGAAACATATTAATGGAAAATTTATCATGTATAATTTTCAGTTAAGACAAGAAATGAAGGAGCAAATCGATCAATTAAAACAAAACTCTGCCCTGTCGGGGGTGTTATTGTGACCACTCAAACTTCAGTCAAGAACCACTGTGTCACATCTCACATACGTTCTAATCAATATGATATAGGAGAAATATGTGTGAAGACTAAACATTTCTCCAGTAACATAATAAAATATTAATACACTTTGTTGAATAATGATTAAATGAGTAATGCCAGGCGCGGACTCTGTGGGGAGGCCTCTGGACATACCGGGGGCAAGGGACATGCATTATATTCCAGGAAAAAAATTAAAGAAAAAATTTGGTGACGTTTCAGAGAAAACTGATGGTGCTTCGGAATGGCACAGACTTTCTCATATTAGTTTTCTTTGGTCTGGGCTAGTTTTTCGGTCTTGCCACCTACTCTTGCATGCCATTCTTTAGCACCACTAGTTAATGTTTGTTGGGGGCCCCTTCTTGGTCCCTGGGCTGCCGCCCACCTTGCCCACCCTTAAATCTGGTTCTGAGTAACGTATACATCTTTTCCAACAGTCTCAAGACTGAGTTTGTTGAAATACTTTTAGCAAAGATTATTCTTCATTTATTAGATTCCATTGGAGCCTTGTATGAATTGTAGATGTGTATTATTTAGCCTCTCTTAATTCGGATACCCATCTCAATCATTTTTCAAAGAAATAGCCTCACCTGTATGTATGTTTTGGTAGGTGTATATCAGTTCCACACACACATTTACAGTGAAATGCATGCCCCCTCCATTTGTACAGCCCCTGCCCTCTTTCAGCTCCATTGGATCTTTGCTCTGGATCTCTTCACTGGTTGCATAAGGTGTCATGTCCTGGATTGGACAAGAGCATATGTTGGTTGCTCTTTTTAGCTGATTTTAATGTAGAGTAGCCTTAAGAGTTTGCTCAATATTTTTCTTGCCTGATTGTGAGAAGGCAGAGTCCTGGCCACCGTCTCTGGCATATTTAAGGGCTCTGCACAAAATAGGGTAAGGTCAGCAACATCAGCACAGAGGGAGTGGCAACCCTCCCATGGGAATGGGAATGAACTCTTTCCCCGTGGTCACATTTTTCCTCTTAGTTCTTAGTGACAAAATTTACTCACTCAATACCAAGTGTAAAAACTGGGTTTGATAACAAGTTATATGTTAATTGTGTTACACCTTTTGGTTGTTTGCCATTCTTCATGCCTATGAAAATAACATTTTTCATATTATTGAACACAATAAATGTTTAATAAAAAAATTGCAGTATTTTTATTGTAAATAGTGTTCATCTTTTCCTTCTCATTTTCCTCCTTATTTTTGTTTTCTTTTTTTGTCCTTCCCTCTCCAGAGAGATCATTTAGAGCCTGAGAGTGCAACCTTTATCTGGAAAGGTGCACTTATTTGTTCTTATCATCATATTCTCCAAGTGTGGAACTTGTGCTGTGATTGGCCAGTTCCTCCAATGCTTTGATGACTTGCCTGGGATTGGTGGAAAGAGACAGCCTCAATATCTCCCTGATCTTCTTATAACAGCATAGTGTCATGTGGACTGTCAGTCTGTCACAACAACCTGAGCTAGGAACATCCAAGAGTGACATAGGAAATTGTTAGTGTCTGTTCTGAGTAAATATTTATAAATTAACTGGAAAAAAAAATTTTTTTGTTCTCAAAAAAAAAAGCATCAAAAAAGTCCAGTTTTCCAAGTTATTTCTAGCTTCAGAAATATAGTCATTTTCTTCAACCATGACAAAATGGTTGGGCAGCATCCGTGGACATCGCTTCATCACATCTTTTCATCTTGCAGCTTTAATACATCATCTGTTTGTGACCTATTATCTGCTCTTTAAAATTGATGTGGAAAATCACATTCACAAAAATCAGCATATTCGTGTTATGTTTGAATTCTCTGCCCGCTATGTCACTAATTGGAACTTTGTAAGTATGCATGTTTTTCTCAAGTAATATTAATTTTCAAAGAAATATTCCTGAAACAAAATTAACAATTTTTATTGTTTATTATATAGGTGGTACAATGTATATATTTTTCACTGTGTTTGGCTCATGATCTCCTTCAAATGACTGATTCGGAAGTTTTACTGAAGACGAAAGAAAATATGGTGCAGCTGAGGAATTTCACTTTCCGAGTATTTACCTTTCCTTTGGCTTTTGTAAGTATTTTTTTTTTCATTAATTTATACTTGAACCATTTTCAGTAGCAGCTTTTTTTTTGTCAATCCTATTAAAGGGATTTAAAGTAACACTGTTAATATTGAATTTTTTAATATTTTCATGTATTGTTAAAATTCATTTAAGGAATAAATTAGTTGAAAAATATCAACAAGAAAAAAAAAATAAACATGAAGGTAATTGTAATCATTGCATAAGATATGATAATTAAAAAAAATGTTAATTTAAGAAATGTACTATTTTACTAAGAAAGAATTTCTTTCTTGTTTTATTTTCAATATTTTTTTCTTGCTTTTAGATTTCATTTTGAAACCATTTAAATAAATCACTTCTTTTTTTTATTTTACAGACGGTGTCAATCATGTTTTGGGTTCTTTTTAATTTTGATCGATCATTTGTCTTCCCTGCTGAGGCTGAAGCTGTTGTACCCTCTTGGTGCAACCACGCTGTTCATACCAATATTGCAATTTTGGCGTTAGTGGAGATTGCAACCACTTGCCATGGTTACTCACCTCCCAAAACAAGGCGCACAGCAATACTTAGCGTAATTGCATATACCACTGTCTACTTTTTATGGTAAGCTCTTGTAGTTTGGCATTACAGTGACTTTTCGAATTTGATAATGTTTTTTAAAATCAGAGATAGACACGATTATTCTGTAACTGATGCAGTTTGATAGAAGAAGTGTACATAGTCAGTTGCAGTTTGTCAAAGCATTTCAATTAATTATATCAATGTTTAGTTAAAATTGTGTCAAATTTACAATAAAAAAAGATTATCCTTGGTGGAGCTCTTCTGAAAATAAGGATGAAGGGCAAACATAATCATTTAGATTAAAATTTTTGGAAGATAAGAGCCCCAGACTGAGTGTTGAAATACACTTTCTGGTTATGATTGTTTTCCATTTTTGGAAATTATAAAAACCAAGATAGTGAGCTGTTTAAATTAAATCTTACTTTTATCTATGTTTCTTCTAGTTTTTATTGTTTCTATTTTCTTTTATTGACTTTTTATTAATCTTTGCTTTTTGTAGCTATCTAGGAACAGTATTTCGAACATGGTATATGGCTGTATCCTATATATTATATTCTTAATTGGTCTCAGCGATTCCTACATATTTTCTCTACATATATACTTGCAGTAGGATCTTACCTCTGTGGGGAAAGTCTCTCCATGAAAATCTGGGGTAAGTACCTGGAAAAATTTTCTCGTTTCTGGATTCAGATTGCTTAATTTCTGAATTTCATCAGATCATCTCACAAATTATAGATTAATCACAACTTCATAATTTTCAATCAGACACACCATATGGGCCATATGCAGGTGGTGAATTTTTTCAAATTGCACACAATTTTGGATGTCTCTTGTTTCTTTATTTATGTTATGCAAGTAATAAACTTATGCTTTCTTTTACAGAGAAGACAATGCCTGATATCCATCCTGCAGATAGAAAGATACAGTGAACTGCTCACTCTCATTTATTGACTTAATTATTTATTCATCATGTTTCATACCTCTGTATTATTTCATTGCTTTTAACAATAATTTTCTCATATTCATTTATTTATTTTTAGTTATGATTTGTGATGGTTCTTCTTAAGTTTGCTAATAAAAGGATTTTCTCTGAATTTTTGTGCATTTATTCCAAAATTAAAACATTTTCCTATGATTCCTAAAATTAACTTCCTATTATTACGAATAACAGCCAATATCGTGCAAATGAAAATTAGAAGATCTTCAATGTATTCAAACTAGAACTTCAATGTAGTCATATCACTCATTCTTAAGCACTAGATCATAATTAATGGCAAGGCACTCAATTAGTGTTTTACACATGAATTTTCAATATCAAAAAATATATGAGTGTGATAATTTTTTAGATTTTAATGTACTTTGTAGAATGCAAAATAGATTACACTTTTTTTACGGGTGATTTCTGGCTTGTTGCAAACTTGTACAATTGATTTTATTCCATCCATTCACTCTCAAATTCTATTATAGGTTATTTTAAATTAATAGAGAAAGAAATGCAATTAAAAGCTGTGCTCCCTAACAGTGTTAAATAAAACTTTCTGAAAGATCAATTCCATCTATTTTAATGTATTTAAAGAAGCCCTTAACAATTAAAATTAATTAATATAAAAATCAATTCTTTATGAACTGAAACTTTTTAATTTATCAATATTCATTTAAATAAAAAAAAGTGTTGTAGACTAAGTAGAAGAGTGAGACCTAAAAGTGAGTTTTGATCCTATCATAATCAAGTTTTGAAAGACAAGAAGTTAATAAATTAATATCTTGACTTCACTATTATTATTTTTTGTGAGGTCACTTCTCTTAACCCGGCAACGGATGGGTTGGGTCTGTGAGACCCATGACGTAACAAAAACTTCAGCCGCTCACACAGATAATACCAGAAGCCTGTTCATCACTCTACTTTTCTTTTATTTGCAAATGAAACATTCAGTGTGGTAGTTATTGTTGTATACGTTGTATACATGATTTTATGCATTATTTGTTTCCTGCTTGGGTCTCTCAGACACAACCTGTCCGTTCATGTAACAGTAATCGAGTAGGCATGGATTAGTATTATTCAAATTATTTATTATTGCAATATAGATAATTACGTTATTTTTGTGTAGTATTACATATTGCTAAAGTCAAATTGAACTATAATGTCAGAAATGAGTCCAAATTTTCAGAGGAATGGCAAACCTTAAATTTACTAAATATTATTTGATAAGAATAAAAAATGCATAATATATTAACAAAAATGTTTTCTTTTATTTGAAACTAACATAATGAAACCCTGTTATAAACAAAATATTTTCTATGTAATTCTCATTTTTTAACTCAGTCTCTCAGAGCAACCCATCCGTTCTTGTTAGATTTTAGCACCCATCTGTTGCCGGGTGAAGATTTATCAGCTTTGTGTCTCAATCAATGCAGTTTGCAATGCATGCAAACCTTGCTCCAATCAGTGCAGAGAGAAGAGCCTGCATGTACTGCATGTTGCAGTCACTATCACAATCTATACTATTGCTGATAAAATGCCAGGGTAAATAAATGAATGAATGTATTTGCATTACCTGTACGAATGAGTTAGCTTGTGAATAATTAATTCAATTATCCATACAATCCCCTTTTCATGAACTTATTTACACATACCTGTATTTAAATCATTAACAAATGAAGAAACCACCATCCAGATTCAACTTTATTCATGATATGATGGAATAAATGGAAATCCCCTCCGTCAACTTAATAGATTTATTTAGAGAGCCAGCTTTTGATTGTCTGTCATCAACAGTCCAAAATATAAATAAAATAAAATATAAATAAAATGCAAAGTAAAATAAGAAGATAATAAGTATCAATGGAGGAGATTAATGTAAATAATAGATACATTTAAAATTATAATAATTACAGAACAATAGCAAATGAAATTACAATATAAAATACAAATAAAGAAAAATAAATAATGAAATTGCAATAGATACATTAAAAATAATAATAATAATAATAATAACAACAACAACAACAATAATAACAACCTAGGGAGTACACGACCTTTCAGTTGGTGGTGGAGCCTGAGAACTGAGCCCGAGAGCTTTGTCAGTGGTAGCCTAGCTACAGGTAGGGCCTCCCTTGCTGAATAGGTTGAAGATGAGGGGTCAGACGAAGAAGTACTCCATTTTGAGGAGCGTGGAAAGTAAGTAGAAAGGGAAGGGTCATGAACCTTTGGGATTCCTGTTGTCGGCTCATGGAGGGTACAGGAAAGAAACTGGGTTGGCACTCCAGGCCACTGATTAGAGTGGAGGCCCGAACCTTGCATTAGCCAGCGATGGAGGCTTCCTTCACTCGGTGAAAATCCCGTAGGGTTTAGTAATGCCGACTGGCGATCGGACGGACCCCTTGCTGGGCCCTGCGGGGGGATGTCCCGAGGCCACTGTGGATCGAAGTAACAGATGACAGGAAACAACCCAAGGGTTAAGTGTGTTCTGTGAACTCTAACTTGATACCCACTCTTATGCCATCTCTGTTGATACCTGCGAATCTTCACTTAAAACCAATGAGCAAAATGGATAGGACAAGTAATGTAATGATTCTTAATG
Organism: Acheta domesticus; assembly: GCA_031308135.1. NCBI lineage: Eukaryota > Metazoa > Arthropoda > Insecta > Orthoptera > Gryllidae > Acheta > Acheta domesticus. The sequence continues at coordinate 42,531,489 of JAHLJT010002630.1, forward strand.
TGCCTTGTTCTACCAATGTCCCATACCTGTTCAGAAACCGAACTAACCTTGTCGACATCTGCCCATCCCACGGATGTTAGTTCCAGGGACCCAGAATCAGCAATAGCTCGAAGCCATCATAAGAGATGGACATGAGATGAATTGAAGGATGTGATGTGGTGCTTTTACTATGCAAAAGCGAAAAACGGAGGTTCGGAAATAGAAGTTTTCAAGGTATGAAGAGAATGGAACCCAGATATGAGACCTACCTAGACTCAAAGAAGCTTACCAGTCAACGACCATACATACTCAGCAGTGGAAAATTCACGGCAGAACAACTTGCTGACATTCAGAGAAATGCGGAGTATGTTCTTCGCTCGAACTATGCTCATGAGGAACATGCAGAACTTGAAAACGATGATCCCGTTGAAGGTTCATTGCTTTCCAATGAAGCACACGTCAGTGGGGAAAATTTCAAAAAAGACAACAGAAAATTTTATAAAAAGGTAGAGTATTGAATAAACGAATTTATGCCGAGAATTAGTAATATAAAATCTAGAGATGGCAAAATTCTGACAGAAAAAAGTAAAATACTTGATAGATGTAAATAGATGGAAGGAATTTTTCGAGTGAAAACACACGCAAGAATATGAATGGGGCTATACACACACGAGATTATAAATGGGGCTGTAAATGGCAATTTACATTCAAAACTTTTTAGCCGTTTTCAAGAAAATGGCATTTAAACGCTACTGTAAATGTGAAATTTGAAGCTCTTTCTCAGAAAATTTTTGAGTTTTCGAAAAACTTCATTAGAAGTCATTTGAAAAACTTTGATTCACAAATACCACAGTGTTTACAAATCACTGGAAATGTGCGTATTAACGGAGTGAGAGATATTTAAAAAAATACATTTGTGTAATTTTTGGAAAAACGAAAAAAATCAAACTCAAAAATCACTTCAGAGTGAACTTTGTATCATCTTAAACACTGCAATTAGCACTATCCATAGAAAAAGTTTGAAGAAAAAATTTGGAGCCATTTTTGAGAAAATGACGTTTGACCTATTTTGAAAATGCGGAAATTTGAGCTCAGTTCAAAGAAAACTGTTTTGTTTTTGAGAAACTTTATAAGACATTATTTAAAGCACAAGTACCCATAAATGCAATAATGTGAACAAATCTCCGGTAATGTAAATATTAATGACGTGAGAGAGATAAAATTACATTGGTGTAATTTTTGAAAAGACAAAAGAATAGAGCAACATGACGTTTATGTCACCTTAAGCAACACACGTAGCACTATTTCAATCAAAAGTTTAAAGAACCAATTTGGAGCCGTTTTTCAGAAATTCAGTTTATATTTTTTTTAAATTGCACATATTTCATTCAATGTGGTGCGAAAACCACTAAATCTTACAAAAAAAGTACACGAAATTAATGAAAGATCTAATTATGAAGAACAAATTTCTTTGAAAAGAAAAGTCTCTATCTTCAATTTTGTAGCTGTAGGAAGATACCGAAAAAATTCAAACTTTTGCAATTTTCAAAAATTCGCAGTTAACAGAGAAAAACGGACCTATACTACCTTCATAAGTGTGTCTTTATTCTTTCAAAAATTTTAAAGAAAAAAATTGGAGCCATTTTTGAGAAAATTTTGAAAATATTCCAAGGGCTTCATGTAAAATATCTCCAAAAATTAATGTTTTTCAAGATCGCAGAGCTTCGACAGATCAACAGGGTTTTGGAAAATCCTACGTATGGTTTAGGAAAGTGTTGTTCACATGTACACCAGATAGACGAACGGACGGACATTTTGCCGTCAATCGATTTTTCGGTGTCAAGGACCCACAAAACATTGATTCTGGCTTCACCAAATTTCGTAACTGGATTCATCCACTGTTTCTTTACCAGGGCCCGGCAATAAGAGGTTTCTGTCGAAAATTCGCCGTTTTTTCGTGCAGCATTACATAACTTTCTCTCTACTGCGTAAGCGGTTGCGAGAAAATAAAAATTCAATCTAATCTGAAATCCAGGGAAAATGTAGAAAAGAGCAGAAAGCATATTATGCCAATCTAGACCTGCTGCAATCAAAACTATGAACAAGAGATATAACTAGTGGTGCTACAGATTGGCACAGACTTTTCCGTATTAGCTTTCTATTTCATTGGGTCTGGACTAGCTATTCGATATTGCCACACACTTGCCAGCTGCCATCTATCGCTGCCCAAACAAAAATTTTTTTGACTCAATTTTCTCAAGTTACTTCATGTAACCTGAGTCGCCTTTTTACTGAATGCCTCAATTGTTTAATCTATTTTACTGGACTTAGAATTGCTTTAAACAAGTCTGCTCAAAATGATTTATTTTTGTTATGTCAACCTTTTCTTCATTTTAACACATTGGTAAGTTAGCTGATGCTTATAGCTTTTGAGTTCCACCCAAAATTTTCTGTTCCTTCTTTTTTCAATTATTTTATTTTTGCAGAGTCAAATTTCGTTGTTCCTTGATTAGGCGTTTTAGCATTGAAACGTTTTTCTGCGGGACAAGGAGCTAGTCCGACTCTCAACTCCAAACCTGGGGACCAGATTTGTCATTGAGACCTGAAATATAAACGATGTCAAGGCAATCGAAAAAAGACAATCCAATTTGGAGGATAGAAAATGCAAGGCATTAACACAAAATGCCTTCAAGTTTTCGCGGAGTTAACCAGATTACGATTTGATGTAGCAGTACTCACTGAAACAAAAAAGAAAAGACAGGGAAGTGAAATCCAAGAATAACATATTCATTTCTGTAGAGGGGTACATAAAAATCAGAGAGCAAAATGTGGGGTTTCTATTGTAGTTAATAACAAGTATAAAAAATATATTACAAATTGGGAAGCAATTTCTCCCAGGATAGTAAAAGTGGAAATGAAATTATTTAGTCTGTGGGTGTGGTAATTGTAGGAGTGTACATCCCAACTGATGATATTAGTGTGCAACTTAAAGATGATTTTATGCAGGAATTGACAACATCAAGTGAAATTAGAAAGAAAGTTTTATGACAGGCGACTTTCATGCACAAATTGGTAAAAATGTAGGTGATACGGGGCCTTATGGGGCCTTATGGAGAGGATACTCTCCATAATGATAACAGAGAATGTCTTATTGAAATCTGTAATCAGTTCTCTCTTTGTATAACAAATGGATTCTTTCAACATCACGATATACACAAAAAAAACATGATTTCAACCAAGAAGAAGTTTATCAATTATAGATTATTGGTGGTAAAACAACAAATTAAAATTAAAATTGTAGTTACAAGGGTGTATAGGTGAGCAGATTTTGGCTCAGATCATTATCTATTAAGATCCTCTGTCCTTCTTAAGTATGTAAATTATGTAGATTAAGATCGTAGACAAGAAAATAGTATTACCAAACAGAATATTTTTAATGTATGTAAGCTCCAAAATGCTTCAAGGTTTAAATACCAATTATGCATAGTCAAGGTATTAGCACCATGCCAGTGGGAAACGCGAACCTAATGTACCAAAATCTTAAAAATATTTTAAAGAATTCTGCAGAGTTAAACTATCAGCATCAAGGGAAAGGTTCAGAAAAGCTGAGAATGGTGGAATGAAGAACTTGAGGAAATTATTGAGAAAAACAGAAAGCTTACGAAAGGCGATTGTCTATAGGATGTTATCCAGATAGACATATGTAAGATGCAGAGTAATGTTAAAAGAAATGTGTTGAGAATTAAAAATGAATACTGGAGAAATAGATGTAAAGAAGTAAGTTAATTAATGGGGAGTACAAACACAAGAGAAGCATGGAAATTTGTCAATTCAGTCCAGAAGAATAAAAAAGGGTATTGGAAAGTGCATTCAATAGGCCTGGAAAAATGGAGAAGCTGCTATGAATAGAAGACTACCAACTGAGAATAGAAGAGTTTATAAACATTTCATATGAAACTTATGAAACTGAGATGTTCCACAAATAAATAACAAGGGAAATCAGTAAGGCCCGCATCGCAATGAACAGTGGCAGAGCTCCAAGATCTGGAGGTATCCCAATTGAATTAATTAACACTGCCCCTTCCAGTGCCACAGATATCATGGCACAGATTTTCAATAAACGCTTGGAAGGTGATTTAGCTCCCAAAGAATGGAAAATGGCATGCACTTCATCTGCTTATAAGAAAGGCAACAAGAATGAATGTGAAAATTAAGGGCATTAGTGTTACCAGTACAATTGGAAGACTGTATGGTCCGATATTAAGGGAAAAATTGGAAACAAGAGGAACAGAGTGGTTTTTGCGCAGGAAGATCTTGAATTGACAACATATTCTATCTAAAACAAATTACTGAAAAAAAGAATCAGTGCAAGCAGAGAGATTCACATGGTATTTGTAAATCTGAGAAAAGCATTTGACTCGGCACCCTAGCTAAACTGTGGGATACTAAGGTAAATATAAATATAGTGTACATAAATGCTGTGAAGCATCTATATGCAAATTGTCAAAGGTGCATTGAAGTTGGTTCAAGTAGTTCTTCAGCTTTTAAAATAAAATAAGGCCTAAGGCAAGGTAGTTGTACATCTCCTACTCTATTTAAAATGTTTATTAAACGAATTCTTCATACTTGGAAAAGAAAGTGTGAGGGCATGGGAATACCTATTGGCGCGTATTTCTTGTGTACCTTGATGTATGCAGCAAAGTGGTCCTAGACAGTGATGATGACATCCACTACATGACTCAAAAATTAATTGAAGAATATGAAAAGCATTGACTTGACATTAATTCATCAAAAACAAAATATATGGTCAGGATCTTGTTAACCACTAGGGGCATAATGAAATGTGTAAAGGAATTCAACTATCTGGGTGTAACATTAACAATTGATGGTCATGATAGCAGCAATGTCCTACATAAAACAGAGGTAGGCAAGTTATCAGATCTGTACATTTGTTGGCATGGAATTCAAACATAAAAAGAAACACAAAAATTACTGTATAAAACAAATGAAAGTCTATTCACATATGGAGCTGAGTTATGGACTATTAATGCCAGGGATAGAAGAAGGATCCAAGGAACAGAAGTGGAATATTGGAAGCAGTGTTGTCAGGTTACAAGAATATAATTAAAAATCAAAGAATAATAGAAATAATGAAACCTAGAAAATCAACCTTAGAACAGATGGAAACAAAGGCTCTATTATGGTATGGGCATTTAAGATTGGACAGTGAGCAATGACTGCCAAAGATGATGTGGGAATACCGTCCTGAAGAAAGATATAGAGGAAGACCAAGAAGAAAGTGGGAGGAAGACGTAAGATCAAAGATGGCAGCAAGAGATTTAGAAGATTGCCAAGGAAGATCGAAAGAAAAAGATTCAGGCAGCAAGAAACGGAGATGGCTGTAGAATACTCACTTTACTACTGCTACTACCCAATTTCATTGTGGATTTGAAGATTGTTTCAGCTTTGTTTACTCTTAATACATCCATTACTTAATTATTCTCATTTACAATCTGTTCATTCTCAATTTGTCTTTTTGCATTTATTTTTGTCTTTATTCTTTAAAATCAATTTTCCTCATTCACTCTCCAAGCACTTCATAACTAATTAGATAATACTCTTCAAATATTACCATGTTTTGTAGAACCCTACATATTAATCTCCCCCCACCCCCTCATTTCCTTCAATTTACTCAGAAAAGTTCTTTTAACATTGTAGTGATTTCAAGAAGAGAAAATGTAATATCTACATTCGGGTCTTTCCATGTTATTTTACATTTCTTCTTTTCCTAATTGTGTTTTGTAATTCCTAAGAAGTAAACCGTCTCTTTGGAATACTGCACTCGTCATTCTTTGCAGGTCCTCGTAATTTTTTTTTTTAAGGCAAGCTTTAGAAAATTTATTTTGCACAAAAAACCAACCCTGCCTCTATTTAGAAATCTAATCCATTAGTGATGTGTTTATCATTCTATATCCACTCCCCTTAATTCCTGTACTGCTTGTAGTTTTTTAGACTTACTGTATTACTTTTATAATATTTCAGATTGCAGCAATGTTTTGAAACTCCACAATCAAATATTTACTGCCATATTGATAGGTTGACCTTCCTATTTTGAGGTTGTGTTTAACCATAGAGTAAGATACATCCTTAGTCTATGGTTTAACACTTTTTACAATAACAAGCTTGTCATCTGAAAATCAAGCATTGTCTTACTTGGGTAAAAATCATAATTAAAAAATCACCAATTTTATTCCTCCTTCAAGCCCCTCTTAATTTTCCCTAATTTAGTCAAATTACTGAGCAAATGAGCATTTTTTTTTGTCAGCATTCTCTCACACTGATTACTATAACTATTTTTTTTTCATTAAAAATTTGTAATTGGTAAAACACGTTTGGCAACCCTATTGTAACTATCAGTATCTAGGTAAGAATTTGAACAAACCGGAACCTGACAACACCCTACACTGAATCTAATTTTTTTGGTTGAAACAAAAATCATATTTATTAATTTTTATCAACCTGACAATGGGAATGAAGGGTTCCCACAATGTAAGCAATGTTGAATATACTACTGGATGTCAGAAGTGGAACTTCTAATGCAACAATGCACTTAACCACAATCACTTAATCGCTACATTAAGCTGCTCTCATTTTTTATTCAGGGAACACTTCAACACTAAGAAATTAAGAAACAATCTGACTCTTCGAACACACATTTCAGGAATTAAATTTCCTTCTCGCATACATCAATCTTCCTTCAGTTTTGTCATAAACCCAAAAATATTTAGTATACTTGCATGAATTAAGCAACTCATAAGCCAGGAGTTAACTTAGAAATTACATGTAAAGAAAATCATTATTAACAATATTTTATTGAGTTTCTATTTACAATTTAAATTTTCACAGAAAATATAAAAATTAAAATTAATGAATTGAAGGAACAAGGATATCAAGGGTCCAACATTAAAAAGTAAAATTTCATTCATAGAAGAGGGTTTATTATAATAAAAATTATCGGAGAACAATAAACAATTGCCTCTTCTACGACAACCATTTTGCGTTTATCGAGCGGAGACAGAAACTTGCCAAACCCTGATCATATTGTCAGAGTAGCCAGCAAAAAGCGTCTGACCATCAGTTGACCATGCCAAAGACAAGCACTGGGGTGGTTCAGCCTTGGAGGTAGAGGTAGACACAACTTCTGGGCGAAGTTCTTCAACCATGTCTTTGCTTTCCAAATCCCAAATTTTAATGGAAGGTCCAAACGCTGCACACAACCAGTAACGGTTTGGAGAGAAACATAATGCAGTGATAATATCATTGTGGTCAAGGGTATGCAGATGTTTGCCATCGTTTAAGTCCCACAACATTGCCTTGCAATCCTGAAACATTAAAATTAATGAACATCTATTTCATAGTATGTACATGAAACACATCATGTACAATAAGATCAGTCCCATATCCGCAATAGCTCATAGAATTCACAAAAATTTTCATAGTCATCATACAAAACTTCTAAGGCAAAACAAAACAAGAAACATCCTTTACCTTGCCACCTGAAGCGCACAAAGAGCCATCAGGAGATACAGTCACTGTATTCAAGTATCCAGTGTGACCAATATGGTTGATTTTCAATCTACAGTTGGCCAAATTCCATACCTTGGAAAGATAGAAATTGTTAATTAATCACTCCTACATATATATTATATATATTATATATATATATATATATATCAATTACATTGCCAATAAAAATCTACAGAAATAGTTATGCAAAAAGCAACTAAAAATGCTTTCAACTCACCTTAACAACTTTGTCCCAACCAGCTGAAACAATGATGGGATTCGAATGGTTAGGGGAGAACCTGACACACGACACCCAATCACTGTGGCCATCATCCTGTAATAAATTCACAATAATTATGCATTTTCTTCCCCTGATATACTTATGGATTTGTTAAGAAAAAAATATCAGACCCATATCCGTAGCTCATCCAGTATCACATTATAAAATATTCATCATAGGTACCTGGATATATTTCAATTTTACATCTACATTGCTTACCTGAATAGTGTATTTACATTCTGCCAATGTGTTCCACAACTTGATGGTTTTGTCTCGGCTGCCGGAGACAATTTGCCGATTATCAACAGAGAATGCAACACTCAATACATCCTGAAATTAATCAACCAATATATGAAAATGCTTATTGCATTGGAAATATTCATATGAATTTAAATAATGCAATTAGTGACAAACTATAACTTCTCTAAACTTGGTTTTTTGGTCAAAAAGTCTACAGTTCACAAAAACTGAAGAAAAAACAATTAAGAAGGCACCCTCTGAAACAGCTCCTCCTGCTTTTATAGTGTTGTGTGGGGTACAACAGTGATAAATTAAGGCTTCTGCTCCAATGTTGAGTTGATCAGTAGACTCAAACCTTTTCAGTCTGTACTGAGCTCCCGTCGTGGAAAGTTAAACTCCTGTTCAGTGAAAATAATTGGCATTTGTCTTACATTCATTGTACAATTCCTGCTTATTGGATAGTTTATTAGAAGTAACTAAAGAAGTTCATATGAAATGAAAGGACACCCTCCCCATCTCGTTACAGTAGTTCAATTGCTACAAGACACCTACAATTCCTATCCCCCAGAATCATATTCAAAAGGTTTCACATTTAACAGAAGACAGAGCAATGCCATGGCCCAAAACTTTAAAACTCAATGCATTGAGAGCGTGTGGTGTCACATCGTTGAAATTTAAATGAAGCAAGAGGCTAAAAAGAATATTTTTACCGCATTCAACCACCCTTTTATATACCTAATTCCCATACGTTCAACATGAACAAAATATACTTTACAGCCTTGCGACGTAAACATGCAAAGAAATTGGAACAATTCCTTGCCTTCCCCATGATTTACACCAGATCGCAACCCGCACTATTAATTACACCTTCAAATTTACACATTTGAAGCAACCATGTGGAGTTTTGTCTTCCTTCGTTTTTGCTTCTCGTTTCAAGACTTTCGGTTAGTACTTACAACACTGGGTCAACATCCAATTCTTCTAACTATAAAAAAAAAATTTAAAAAAAAAAGCTTCCGTATTTTTATATTCTCCAGATTCATGCTGGGTACAAGCTACTCGTTTTAACCGGGTGTTCAGATGCCAATGCTTCACACCTTGGTATGATCTTCAAACCTCCTTGTAGTCTTGCCAGCAGCAAGGTCCCAAAGGCGAAGAGTTTTGTCCCAAGATCCAGAAAGAGCATAATTGCCATCAGAAGACAGCACAACATCGCTTACGAAGTGCGAGTGACCATACAATCTTTTCTGAGGCACGCCATAATTTGTTTCATCCCTCGTCAACTTCCAAACAATTAAAGTTTTGTCTGAAAGAAAGGTTGAATAACAATACAATCTGAAGACAACGCTCAATGAACTACAAAGATGGAGAAAACATGACAATATTGTTTCAGCCATACCTCGTGAACAAGACAAAATCATTTCAGGATACTTTGGGTTTGTGGCAATTTGCGTAACCCATCCATTGTGTCCGCGTAAAGTGCCTCTAAGCTGTAATGTTTCTGACATCTCGAATTATTTACTTCACCTGCGAAGGCTGATGAATTTCGATAACCAGCAAACAGCACGCGTACACGGCACCGCGAAGCAACCACCTCACCTCGGCGTCCACGACCAGAAAAGAACAACTGCGCTTGGGCGGATGCGGAAACCGGAGTTCGAGAGATCTCGTGCGGTCTCGCGGCACCGTTGTATCGACTCGGGTCTATAGATATGTCGATACTTTCAGAATACTTGGCGCGCAATTTAACAGCTGTTCGTAGTAAATTCAGCGAGTTTTCGTAAACGTCTCTAATGTTATTCAACAGAATAATATTAGAGAAGTTGGAACCTTTGTAGATTAAGAAATATCCCGTTGGGTAATGGGATAGTCAATAAAATACTACTTGCAAGATAAACGTAATGTATATTTTCATATTACGAAAATAATAGTACTTTGGCAGTCTTGACATACTATAAAAAACACTTGCATTCAGCCATATTCAATTATATAAAGAAAAAATCTTGACAAACATACTTTTGTAATAGTTATCAGAATGTCATTTCATAACAAGTTCTTCTTGTAATATCACAAGAGAAAAAAATAAATTTATAAGCACCCACAGTACACAATTATTCATCTCTACTATATATGAAAAATTGAAACAAAACATTTTTCCACAATTAACATTAATATTAATACTGATCATAAGTGCTCAACAAAAATTCTCAAAAAGCATTTGTTGAGCATGTTTTGGTAACTTGATATAGCACTTTTTCAATTAAAGAACTGAAATGTCTAATTCCAGCAAAATATATTCAAAAACACACCAACATCAGACAGAATAACTTCTGCACAGTGGTCAAATGTTTGTGTGGCAATTTGTAGTTCAACTGCAACACCTGAAAGTGTATTAAACAGTGGTAGTGTTTACCACCTGCCAGGCTCTTATATTGTTATCCGAGTAGCCAGCAAACAGTGTCTGGCCATCTCCTGACCATGCCAAGGATAAGCACTGAGGTGGTTCAGTATTAGCACCTGAGTATTGCCCAACTACTTCTGGGCATAATTCATCAACAACCAACTTCCCTTCTAAATCCTATAAAGAAAAGGGAAGAAAAAAAAATTAAGAGCAACCTGAATGTCAAAAATGTTTAAACAATTTTTATATTGAAAGAAAAGTGAAATTCTGACCCAAATTTTTATGGAAGGCCCAGTAGCAGCACACAGCCAGTACCTATTTGGAGAAAAACATAAGGCATTGATGATACTTTTGTGTTCAAGAGTATACAGGTGTTTTTCTTCATTTAGATCCCATAACATCACAGTCCAATCCTACAAGAAAATCATTTAAAATTTGCAGTTTAAGCAATAAAAATCATAAATAGATATATTGAAAAACAGGAACCTTGATACCTTTCCCCCTGAAGCGCACAAAGATCCATCTGGAGAAATGGTAACAGAATTGAGATACCCAGTATGGCCAGAATGGTCAGTTCTAATCTTGCAGTTTGTCAGACTCCAAACCTACAACAATCATTATTGCACAATCTCAGAGTATAAAACTTTCCATTTCAGAGTTGTGTTCAATTACCTTCACTCTCTTGTCCCATCCGCTGGAAACTATAATAGGATTCTGAAGGTTTGGTGAAAAACGAACACAAGACACCCAATCTGTATGTCCATCATCCTGAAGATCACAAAGTTTAGAACATTATTATAATTTCTTGAACATAAGGAAAGAATTTCTGAACAGACAGTAATACCTGGTTCTTACCTGCATGGTGTATTTACAGTGGGCTAATGTATTCCATAACTTAATGGTTTTGTCTCTACTGCCAGACACTATTTGCCTATTATCTGCTGAAAAGGCAACACTCAAGACATCCTGCAGACAATTTAAAGTCCAACAATCATATATAAAATGCAGCATATGGTCATGTTGCTTAGCAGCAACAAATCTTTGGTTGAAGCAGAATTAAATAGTGAAATAAGTCGCAAACCTTTGTGTGGTCAACAAATCGACGTGTGCTAACTCCTTTTGATAAGTCCCACAACCGTAACGTCTTGTCCCAGGAACCCGACAGAGCAAAATGTCCATCAGAGGAAACAACTATATCACTAACGAAATGGTTGTGCCCTTGTAATCTTTTTTGCGGTACACCAAAGTTTCCTTCATCTCTCACGAGTTTCCACAAAATTAGGGTACGATCTGCAAATGATATGGCAAAACCAAAAATAGCGACCCATGCGGCTCACCATGTCAGCCCGAATCGCGTTACTGGACAGAGCGGAGGGGCTGGCGCAGCTACTTGCGGGGCAAGTAGAACTTTTATAAATATTTCAAGTAAGATACAGAAGAAAATAGTTCAAGTATTAACAGTTAACATATGCCATGATAATAAGAAAAATAAAAAGGCATAAATTCGGGACAAAACGTACGAACATCCAGGGATCAGAACTGTCATATGGATGTAATATTGCCCACGTACCTCGCGATGATGATAAAAGCATGTCTGGATATTTGGGGTTTGTGGCCACTTGAGTAACCCAGCCATTATGACCTCTTAAAGTGCCGCGCAACAATAAAGATTCAGACATTATCCTACTTTCCCGAAAGCATCTAAACTGCTGACCACACCTCTTCGATTTACTTTCAGAATTCCCTCTGCAGTCAGTTTTATAACCTCAATATGCCGCGTGGTGGCGCTAGCTGCATCGTAATGTAAAACCTACCAAAGACGTTCGTTCGTATCTCTTTGAATGAGTTAAATCCACCCGTGAATTGTTTTCACTCAGTTTGCAGCTTAATTTTTTGGCGTAATCATACTCGTAATGATTATCATTCAGTACGTATAGATTTTTTAACGTATAAAAACATTAAATCCAAGGGCGTAAATCTGGGAAGAATCGACTTGATTCACCGCTACGTCACAGAAGAAAGAGGCATATCTTCGAAGTAGAGTGCTATTTCATCACGTAACGTTAATTATTGAATTCAGTCTCATCCGACAGTTAGTGAAATCTCAATTTCGCCATTTCAGTTACGAAGAAAGAATAATTTTAGGAATTTAGGACTAAGTTAGAGACGATTATTTTTCCGATGAGCTGAAGGACAGGTGCCTCAGTAGTAAGCAAGCATCACGTTGTGACGTCACGTATCTATTGGGAACGGCCATTTTGACTAATACTGTCGCGGAGTTGTGAGGATTGTGTGTATCATATAAATATCGTGTGCTTTCATGTGTGATTAGTACTATTTGCATCGTTGGGTGTGCAATAATTGTATAACCATATATTTGTGTAGGGCGTCGGCATGGAAGAAAAGGCGTCTCTGAAAGAGTTAGACCAGTGGATAGAACAGTTAAATGAATGCAAACAATTGACAGAAAGTCAAGTAAAAACGTTATGCGACAAGGTAAGAAAATGTAGAAAGATTGCTGTTATGTGTCCAATTTGATCGAGTTAAAGGATTCTCGTGCTTGTTAAGATTAAATTCTCTAGCAATTGTGATCAAACATTAAAAACTAATAATGTCACGTTCGGTTGTATCCCAGTATAGAGCAAAGTATGAAATGCAAAAACTCTCAATTTTCTATGTATTTATGATTGTAGTTTATTTCATACTGTCATTTTATTAAATTCGTATATTCTGTTTACTTTCAGGCAAAAGAAATTTTAGCCAAAGAATCAAATGTTCAAGAAGTTAAATGTCCTGTAACAGTATGTGGAGATGTTCATGGGCAGTTTCACGATCTTATGGAATTGTTCAGAATAGGTGGTAGATCTCCTGACACCAATTACCTTTTTATGGGCGATTATGTGGATCGTGGTTACTATTCAGTCGAGACTGTTACTCTATTAGTTGCTCTAAAGGTAAGTACATTTGTTATGCAATTTTAGTGTTATTACCTTCAATAACAATAATAATGTTTTTACTTGTATTTTTTGTCCAGGTTCGATATCGGGAAAGAATAACTATTTTACGAGGGAATCATGAATCAAGGCAAATTACTCAAGTGTATGGATTTTATGATGAGTGTCTTCGTAAATATGGAAATGCCAATGTTTGGAAATACTTCACAGACCTTTTTGACTATTTGCCACTTACAGCTCTAGTAGATGGTCAAATATTTTGTCTTCATGGTGGTTTATCTCCATCTATTGACACATTAGATCACATTCGTGCTTTGGATCGTCTTCAAGAAGTACCTCATGAGGTTAGTAGTAAGAAGAAAGGTCCGTGCTGATGTCCTTAAAATTAATATACTTCAATAGTTAACTTGGGACATGGAAAAGATGCCTTTAGTGAGGGGGGGGGGAAATGTGTTAAGAGTTGGTAGATATTAAGTCATCATAGTTGTTTTGAGATTTTAAAATTGTTTATACTGGGAATAGACCTAAAAAGAAAGCCAGTAAGTGTTTTATTGTAGAAGTGAAGTGTGTCAATTTTTTTTAAACATACTATTACGTGTTGAAGGGTTGATTACTAGCTAGATATAATGAATAGCCGGGTAATTTCTCTAATTGTGTGTTGAACATTTTAATTACACTTGGTAAATGGACACAAAAAGGACATCATTCAGTAATGAGCTCGAGTTGCAACAATGTGTGGAACTGGTGACATTGCAAAGGATTTTGATACCATGTTGTGTTTTTGTTCGCAGGGTCCAATGTGTGATCTGTTGTGGTCAGATCCTGATGATAGGGGAGGTTGGGGTATATCTCCTCGTGGTGCTGGGTACACGTTTGGGCAAGACATTTCAGAAACATTTAACCATTCAAATGGACTTACTTTAGTTTCAAGGGCTCACCAACTTGTAATGGAGGGCTATAATTGGTAAGTGATTTCCATGAACAAATGCCAATCACATTCATTCACCTTTAAACGTATTAATTTTGCTCTTGAAGTAACGTTACTGACACTAGAATATTTATTTGTCCTTTTGTTCAGGTGTCATGATCGTAATGTTGTGACCATCTTTTCTGCACCAAACTATTGTTATCGTTGTGGAAACCAAGCAGCCATCATGGAATTAGATGATGCTTTGAAATACTCATTGTAAGTACAGTATTTTAATTATTTCAACTTCCAGGGTTGCATTATTCAAGTTGATGTTGAAGGAATCTTTTTGGCAATTTAATTCTGAGTGGTTTTATGTATTTTCTTGTGCTTTGAGGAATGTCCTGGATATGATGAAAGATAGTTAATGATTTGTGAAATAGACATTGCAGCCTAAGATCTGTTGGAAAAGAAACTGTTAAAAAGGGGGAGGGAAGTAGTTGATTAGAGAGTTGTTGTTTGTAAGGATCCATTTAATTGTGATAGTGCCTAGTATTTTGGGTAATGTTGTTAAAATGATGAATTTTTTATGAGAAGTTTTGTCACTGGCAAAACAACCCGAATTCATTATCCACATAATAATGAACTCGCAAGGGTTAATATTCCCTTACACGGCCCAAAAAATCATGATTTGTTTTACTACTTTCAATTTTCCAAGTGCTTAGTAAATATGTGAATTCGGTAGAATATACACCCGTGGGGTTGACCTATGAAAAACCACAAATTTGTGCCCAAATAGTGAACATTATATCAATTAGTGATCCATGGTTTATGATCTCCATGACAATACCTCAGCATCTTTATCTTATAACATTTGGTGGTGGGTGGTAGTGAAAATAACACTTCACACTATACCGTTATGTTTCTTCTTCAAACCAAATTACTCTCGGAAACCAATCTTAATCAGAAGTACAAATTTTGCTGTTATGGTGCATTGTTTATCACGATTTTTTATGCTGAATGCCAACCTGTTCTTATAAGGTCTCTTCTCTTATCTAGTTCTTGATGATTTAGTAGTTTATTTTTGTTATGTACATTAGTAATAATCTTTTACTGGTTAGTAATAACTTATTAGTAATAAGTTTTTACTGGTATGACTTGTAAAGATGAAGTGTCCTAAAATCCAAATTTACAGATTTTGAAAAAAAACACTTTGTAGTAAAAATGGTAAATTTCCAGTAATTTCGGTATCATTCCTAAAATAACAGTATGTGACTGGCTTATTTCCTTTTCATACATAATTGTTTAATTGAATCCTTAATTTACTAGAAATGTCTCTTAATTTGCTATATCTGTTAAATAACAGAAAAATATTAAAAAAATAATGAATAGGCAGCAATTAGGATTTAAAACTTCATTTTTATTTTATCAATGCTCAAATGTATTTCTTGGCTCTTTCCTAACTTTTCATATGGTTTTATTTGGTGTCCGGCCCCTGAATAATGAGTCATTTATTACAGTATTGTGATATTTGTTTCGTTAAAATTATTAAGTGATATGATTTTCTGCTTCATGTATCTTGCACATTTGCTTTAGATAAGACTTGAATTGAGATTTTTCAAATTAAGTATTTCTGTCATATTAAATTTGTCATGTACAAATGAAATGGTTTGTATGTACATGACCAATATTTATTATTATTTGAAATCAGAATTCAAAGTGAATAAGGAAAGATGACAATTTGTTTATAAATTATGCAGGGTTTCAGTGAAATAATTTTCTGATACTGTAATATTATTAATTGATTAAAGGGGTGATTTCCTATATGCATCTAAACTTTCTGCGAGAAATAGCATTAACTTGGGGAGACTTTATTTTTAAAATTCTTGTAATGCTGAGATCACAATCTTCTTCAGCAAGGAATTTCTGCATGAAACCAAAAACTTGGGGGAGAAAGAAAAAGGAAATGATATTAAAAGTTACATAACCACAGATAAATCTTAAAACTATATGAATTGTCACATGTAATTAACAATAAAACACAAATATCCTTATGTTTTTTAGTATCAATATTTTAATTTGTCAAAAAAGTTTATTTTACAATCACAATGTTTTGCAAGTAGGGTTCATGCATCAGCCAGGTACATATATGTGCCTATATAAAATGCATCAGCATGTACATATAATATTAGATATGTTCTCATCTGAAAGTGAAAATGATAACCAAACTTTTTGAAGATATTTTTAAAAATTTGTATTCAATAAATAACAAAAACAGAATTACAATCATTAATTTTTAGTGAAAAATGTAAATAAAATATAAAATAAGTAGATTTTATTGTTAATAATTATCATTTTAAAAATTGATATTAATTAAGAGAATGCTCTCAGACTGGATGTTATTAAAATATTTTCTTTTTAACCAAACTGGTGTTCTGTCTCCAGTTAAATAGGATCCTTCTTGGAATTAAATACATTGATATAGATAAAGGGATAATAATTATTTCAAAAATCTCTTGATACACAATTCAGAAATGTCACATAGGAAACTAGTCTGTCATTTTAGCCCTTACAATTAAACTTCTCTTTTAAGTTAGAATTTCGAGAAAAATATTTGATGTGAAGCACACAATAATAATAAATAATAATAATGTGCAATATATTTACAAACCTGGCTACTACTGGATTAACGACGAACATTCAAATTTCATTATGGACTTGCGAAATGAAGGTTTTTTGGGCAACTGTGATAGATTATTTTTTGTCAACCTGGGAAAAGCAAGCTTTGTGTTTATCCAGAACATTTTTAATCTTGAACACTTCCTCTTACTTTCTAATTTTTAGGAACATGCCTGTACAGTATTTGGGTCAATGTTTTTGGGGATGTACTACATTAATGTGGGCATTTGGGGGGGGGGGTGAAATGAGGGGTATCCTATTGCCATGTCCTCTTTAAATATGATAGTTTTATCAGATTTTAGAAATGGGAAAAATTCAGTTTAGAGGACCCACACTGGTTTAGTTCATAATGCCTTTGGTTTTATTTCCAGCCTACAGTTCGACCCAGCACCTCGTCGTGGCGAGCCACATGTCACTCGACGCACACCTGACTACTTCCTGTAGGCAGCCCCTGCAGAAAGGCAGAGCAGATCACGTTGCCACCCTGCCAGCCCTGCTAGCAAGCCCTCCCTTAAAAAAGGAAATAAATGTGTTGCTCTGTACCTTGAGTTGAGTGGAACACCTCATGTTTTTGGAGCTGGTGTTTTGCAGAATACAATACAAGTATTCAGATGGCAATGGAATCTCCTTATTATGAAATTCATAAATGAGGCTTGACACTTTTTTCTTACTATTTTTTTTTTTTTTAGTTATATCCGATATTGTTGGGTCTTTGGAGCATTTCACGAACATTTCTATTTACTCTTTTGAGATTGGTTTATTTGTCTTTTGTGCAACTTTTCTGCATTGAATTTTATAATAACGAGATTTTGTTCTGTATTGCAGCATTTGGCTATTCAATAAAAAGTATTCAAGTAAAGCTCAGAGACGTTCTGTCGCAGTAGACTTGAATGTGAAACACTAGGTACTCCCTGCAATCCCTATACAAATGTTGCGCCACTTACTGAATGTATGATACACACAACTTGTCTGCTCCCTTGATTTGCAAGGGCTTTTCTCTGTAGCATTTGTAGATTTTAAATTTATTAAATCGAAAATATTAAAAGGCGTGCTTTGTCTGGGTGAAAAACTACAAGCTGTCTTCAGCTCTTGAAATTATGCTAAGGCAGTCAAAACTGTGTCCTTATCTTGTAATGTGCGGTTGTTTAGAGTTGTTTTTGTGATGTATAGACACATGTGCTGCATTTCAACACTTGTCCAATTAAATTGGCACACCAGTTTTAATTTTAATTATAATTATTTTACTCTTTTCCGCCAGTCAATAGGTGTAGCCAATTTCTGTTGCCACAGGTATATATGCTGTAACTTTTTTTTTTCTTTTCTACCAATCTTTCCATGTTCTCAATGTTGTATGATATTCTACCAAACATGTTATATGCAGTATCTATTGAATTAGTTTACTAGATAAATTTAACATGTCATTTTTTTTTTTAAGAACAACTTAATTGAATAGTGAAAATAAAGATATTGTATATGGAGAAGTATTTTTTACTTGTCCTATGTTTTATCCTGATTTGTTGCACATAAATGTAAGATTTGATTTGCATAATGATTGGAAAAAAAACTGGTTCTTTGTTCTACCTGCATTTTAGAAAGGGCTCCTTTCGATTGTTTTGGTTGAAGTTCCTACTTGGAATACTGCCACTGGTATTTAAGTAATGTACTGCTCTTTGAATATATAAAGCTTTATTACAGTTTGCTTACATTAAAGCATTTGTAAATGAATATAAAAGACTAACGGTAGTGAAGAATGAAAGGAGCTTGGTCTTATTGTAGGAATTTAAATTGACTTTTCAGGAAGTGTTGGATTATACTTATGTGTATATATATAAAAGCTTGTTTGAATGTGTGATTGAAAGACTTGAGCATATGAATAATAAAATCTCAATATGCTAAGTACAAATGGACTTTAATTTTTTAAATTTGCCTTTTATAAACTAAGGTACATGGAAAGATAATAAGAAAAATTATTTTTGAAGAAAGATTTATTTAGTGCATAATGTGAACAAAACATTTTTCATTTCCTTGTACAATACAAACATATCATTTTACATTGTTGAAAGAAATGGCACATCTAAAAAAATACAGTTCCATCTTTTAAAGTGTAGAATTTCAAGAGAATTGTTTCCTCCTTTTTGAACTACTGAACATTAACAATATAGTACATCTAATTTTAACAATAGCCCTTGGATCCAGGCATTCACAGATGTGTTCTTCAAAAATCCTGCACTGTGCATCACTTCAATCTTCTGTCAAAAGTCTATGATATTTACAAGAGAATTAATGAACTTGGTTTTGGAGTCTTCAGGTCTGTTGCATGCTTCCCGATTGAAAAATTGCTGCCCTTTGCTTGAACATGGCTCTGCGCTGGGCCTTTTCTTCCTCTTCTCTCTTCCTTTGCTCTTGCTCTTGTCGAATCTCATCTTCAAATTTACTAGTTTTACGTAGCTCTTCAATCTGCAAGGAAGAATAAAGATTCCAAATAATGTTCACTAGTAATCCAGCATTATTAGAAGGATAAAATGCAGCAAGAAATTTGGCTGAAAAGTTTCAACAGGAACATTTGTTATGATAAAACATCATGTCCATGTTGCTGTCACATCAGAATTAATATACAGTACAGGCTATATGTAACCACGATTAAAACACTTGCTTCATTATGGAAATAAGGAATTTATTCAAAACTGCATTAGTTTGAAATACAATTCGTTTCTTGTAAGAAAATAGAGCTTTAATAACTTAATCTATTAAAATGGATGTATGTGTGTGTGCTTGCACACAACAACTTCTGAACGAGTTTAGTGATTGCTCTCATTTGTGTTACTGGAAACCTAGAATACTGCTAGTGGTGCAGGCAGAGCAAAAATAAATACCTGGACAATCAGGGCAAACATGTTGATAAAAGTCCTGAATAAGTGCACAGAATATTGCACAAGTTGATTCTGAATTGTGCAAAATAAGCTTTTTAAAAACACTCAAATGCTTGTTTGCACATAATAGTAATGAAGAAAAGAAGGCATTAAACTAGTATTCTACTACATTAGCAGCACACCCCTTCTTTTTTATCAATAATATATGTATTAAGTGCAAATGTTGCAACATTAGTAAAAAAACATACTACTACGACTGCTTCAAACATTTTCAAAAATTCATCACAAAATTATGAGTATATTAAGTGTATGAGATTTGGAGGAAATAAAGTCATGAATTTTCAAAAATTAAAACGTTTAAACAATAAATGGACTTTTGTGACAACATTCAGTATATTGTGTTGAAAAAAAAAAGGTTTACACATTTGTAGAAATTTGTTATGCTATTGATTGAAAATTATACAGAACTACTCATTTTGAAAAGACTAGTCATGAAATTATTTACATCTAAAATTTAGAGATAGATTGCATTATGAAAAATTTTCTGCGTCAATAAAAAGGTTTAAGACATACTTTTTTGAACCTGTTACCAACTTTTAAAGAATCACATCTTTTAATGAAAATCTCATTTGACCTAAGTGCACTGTCCTCTACTCAAGCAAAAAGAAGCAATTTTTTAGAAAATTTTGAAAATGTTTCTCAGACTTAATGTTAAAGAAGTCCAAAAAAATTAAGCTGTTTCAAATTCACAGAATTTTCAGTTCAGACTGACAGATTGTGAAGAACCCTATCACCTATGAAACTTAACAAGATTTTCCCTGTATGGCTGTTTTTGGGTTGGGTGGTGGAGGTGAATAGCACACACTGAATTTATTCCTTTTTATATCGAAAACCTGTTTTGACTCGTGAAAGCTGTAAAATCAAGTAAAAGTTTCATCGTTGACATGGTATTTGGATTCAGTGGTGTCGAAAATCTAAAGAAACCAAGTTTCACCTTGCAACGATGGAAATCAAGTGCTCAATGCTTGGTTTAAACTAAAAACGGGAAAAACCCATGTTAAATCTAATTTAAAATTCAACCTGCTTGGGGGGACAGTTTATTTTTTTTTAAATTTCAACATGTTCATAATTCACATCATAATTCTTTTTTTGGCCTCTACTTTTGATTCTAGGGGAGCACTCAAAAAAATTTGTTTTTCCTAAGTAAGGAACACCCTAATATATAATATTTATAACAATTATGTGAAATACTAGTATGTGTATCTACAATATGCAACTGATATCCTTCTGAGATGTCTGAAAATCTGTTTCACGAACAGATTCATTCTTAAATTATCATGATTTGTTTGCTTGGTTTTGTTGTGTTCAGGGTAAGTGGAAATCGGTTTTAGTAGAAAAAGTAATGTATAAGAAATAGTGATAGAGCCCTTTTGCATTGAAACTGACAAAAACATCAGTTTTTGAGTCATTTCCTCGTAATCAATTGTAGAAACATTACTTGATCAGTCATGAAAAGTTTAGATCTTTAAATCCCTGGCCATTAAAGGACAGTTGAGTTACCTCTTACCTCTAAACCAGTTCAAGAACATGATTGTTACTGAAAGGTCATGATTATTGAAATATTAATTAGTTGTCACTTTTGTACCAAGGGTGTACGTTAATTTTAAACATATTATTCTTAAATGTTAACAATGTGAAATGCAGAATAATGGGAACCTCCAATGAGTCTGAATTCAGTGTTTAGTTAAAGGTGAAGAGAATTTTTAATATCACTTAAATATGATTATACTTCTGTTAATGTGTATTAGTGGTAATATACTTGCATTATCATTTACACATTTTACTAAGAAATAGAAAGAACTTTTAAAACTTACAAAGCTTATACTTCTGGAACCCAAATCATTATGGTTAACGCATGATAAGTTAAAAATACAATTAAATATAAAGTATGCATATTGTCATGCAGGAATCAAGAGAAGTTCTATTTCTGCATGATGAAGATTGAACTAAGAGAATAGGGGGGGGGGGGTCTTTCTTTCATTGAGTTTATTTTATTTCAATTATTTGCTTGATTCCTTAACAGCTGTTCAAAATGTGCTGGATAAATTTCACTGTAATTACAGCCTGTGTACACAAGAATAAATATACAAATTTAAAATTGTTTATAAAACATGAGATTGTCAAACATTGTTATTATGATATATTAATGGGTTAATTTCGTCTTTTTTTGAAGAAGTGTTATCCTCAGCCAAAAATAAATTATCATGGTAGAATTTTAAATTTAACTTGCTAATTGTTCGTAACCTTTTTTAATTTTATTCATTCAATTAAGATTATGAATGACTAAAAATTTTCAATGCATCTTAGGTGTGTTTTCAAATAACTAACAGACATTTTTACTTTCTTGACCTTTCGAATGTAAGAAAAAATATTGTAATGGTGCGCCGGAAAACTGCGAATTTTTCTACAGAAAACTTATCCGTCGGGCCCTGGTAACGTAAAAGCTGATAAATCCTGTCCTATTTGTGGTAAATAACTTTAACACGAAGTCAGAATTGATGTTTTGTGGGCCCCTCGATATTGAAAACTAGGTTTACGGCAAACGTCCAACGGTGGTCAAGCTAGCGCCTACTAAACTGTTCAGCTCATATTCTCCAAAATGAACATTCCTCAATCCATCTGAACGAACTCGAGGCTTTGGGAGTTTTAAACGGATATTTTCATAATTTTCTGAAAAACTTTTTTTTTTTTGCTTAACCTATGTTTTTGGATAGCGTAAAGGACGTTTAAGAGAATGGTGGTGGTCCCATGTTCGTTGAATCCGATTTTTCCAAAATTGCTCAAATGCAATTTTTGGGAGTCATACTACTTGATAAACGGGTATGATTTTAACATTTTTGCACGTGTCTTATGGGTTGTTGCATTAATGTGCGGTTTCCAAGTTAACCGTTTGTCCAGTGAGACACCTATATGATATTTCCTGAACACTAGCATATTTTTCTTTCATGTTCCATTTAAATTGTATTTATAAGACAGAAAACCTAATTAAGCTTGTTTCAATTAAGGTTTGCGGACTGCATGAAAGAAAATACATCAATACGTTGAGAATGCAAATAAATTCCTCGCAACACGGACAATAAATATGGATTTTAAATAGGTTTTAAATAATTTCTAAAATATT
This sequence comes from Acheta domesticus, assembly GCA_031308135.1. NCBI lineage: Eukaryota > Metazoa > Arthropoda > Insecta > Orthoptera > Gryllidae > Acheta > Acheta domesticus. Next base: position 42,554,546 of record JAHLJT010002630.1, read on the forward strand.
ACTTTGTAAACGTATAACAAAAGTCCAAATGTAAGAAGCGAACAAACAAATATGAAATAATAAACAAATTCTAACTTACATAGCATCCAACTGCCTCCAAACATCTCTCAAATTACGTTCACGAAGCGCAGGAAATTCGAAGCGGGCGACTATATTTGACGCCAAATTACACAAAATACTCATATTTTCGAACAATGGCATTCCGCGTCGTGCTCGAGAATTTATGTGAAATACGTCTAATTGTTGTGACATGATTAGCTGTGCGAAAATGAGTTATAATTATCAAATTTATGTTGATACTTTCTCGAAAATATTTAGTTTTCGCACCAAAATGTTTTACCATTTATAATGAGTTTTACAAAAATGACTGAGATGTACTAATATTACGGCATTGTTCTGAAGTGTGAAGAAAAAAAGACATTTCTTTAAAATCCGTCCCCTACACATAACCATTACTAAAGGCGAGAAAATATTTGCTGTTCTGTTCAGCACCACTAGTTTAATCACTTCCTTTCATTCCCATCCCGAATTTTGCGTAGAAAATGGCCCATTACTCAATTTTTTCCAAATATTTATTCTTTTTGTTCAACATGAATGTCTGACAGGGGGGATTCAGTTATAATGTTGAAATAACATTTGAAGTCGATTTCCCGCAGTCGCAAGGCAGTAGCCTCCATCCAGGCGAGATGTTAATAAATTTAATTAAATTATTTAATGAAGTTTTTATAAATTTTATCTTAAATCTTCTTTATAAATTGTATTTTTGAATTGACAAAGTTCGTGGAACTTGGTTCCCTTTGGGTAGCTTGAAAACGAATTCAATTTTATTTTCATTATTGAACATTAAGACGTTCCTGTCACGTATATCTTATAAGTAGAGACAGGAAAAATATGTAGTATGAAACGTCAAAATATGTACATAAGTATGTATTGAAAACAGCGAGAATATGTAATAAATATGTAAAATCGTAAATAATATGTAATATTAAAATACACTAATTATAAATCACATTTACCTAATCCGAAGTTACTTTTATCAAACATTTTCTAAATAAATTTTAAAAATTATACAAACGTTTGAAAAATCATTTACAGAGCACAAGTTGATGCATATTTTGCACCATTCGGTCAGTAATGAAAGCTCATCTATTGCTATCCAGGACGGTAGTTTTGCAGCCAGACTAGACGCAATGGATGCTCTCATACAAATTGACAATAACTATGACCAACAACTAGTTTTAGTCAATGAAGCGTGCAGCACTTATCGAAGTGTTACACGTCCACAATCGCCAAAAGCTTCTCGGAAATTAAGGTTAAAATTTACGAAAGTGTCAGTGATAATCTTCACATTTAGGTGTGAAAATTATGTCACTGACATGCCCTTCTCACCACTGAGATAATATTGAAGCAGGAGCACAGGACCGTAAGAACATCCGACCGCGTCTTAATACAGCGCATCTCTATTCGTCAGTATTCAGTAATAATGCAGGAAAAAATCTGATTTTTTTAAAATACTTTTCATAAAAAAATATGCAAAAGAGAAGAAAATTGATAAAATAAAACACATTTAGTGAAAATATAAAAATATGTAAAATATATAATATAGTGCTAAATATGTAAAAATAATATCGAAAAAATTGGATATTTTGTTAGGACGGCGACGACTCGCCACGATAACAGTTTTGAGAACGATAAGTAGAAAGAAAAAAAATGTAATTACGTAAAAATCCGGTAAGGACGGAGAATAAAGAAATGAATGAAAGGTTTGCAACAGTTATAAAATGCCAAAGAGTACTGATATTTCTATCTTCAACATGAAATGTTATACCATTAAACAAAGATATTCTTCACCTTTGCTTCGAAGAAATTCTTGGCCCCTTCCACCCCAACTTCTTCCACGTTAATCTCCGTGAGGGCTGCTAACTGACTCAGTCCACTGTCTTCCGTTAATTCACCAGCACGTGCTTTGCGGTAGATAAGAAGAAACTGAAACATTTTTTTTGGTATTAACAAGGAATACTCAATTTGCAAACATGTGTATAACAAAGCTCGTTTGTGTTTTATGTGCTCTTTCTTGTCTCTCCTGAACCTGGATGGCGACGAAATGTATAAAGTTGTATGCGCGAATTTAAGGAAGTGTTGGTGTCCAGACTCTGATGACCCAGAAAGATTTTTCGTTTTGAAACCACGTATGTATCCCAAAAGTTGACAACTCGAGATAGAGTACCAAACGTGTGCATAAAATCAAATCATTTGTGGTGAATATCTAATCACTAATGTATTAATTTTCATTAAAAGTACGAAACAAATATTTAAGTTAACAAACTAAATCTTCAATTTTTAACAATTAAAAAATATTACGTAGTACTTTAACCACACTATATAACACCACAAATGACAATTTGAATGCTTCTGGACAAAAACAGTTCCTGAACAAAATTATAATTACTTACTTCTCGAAAACTGATCTTATCATCTCCATCTTCATCAACTTCTTTGATCATCGCTTTCAAACCAAGGTGGGTCTGTGGCGCCCCAAGCTTTTCCATCATTCGTTTCAGCTCCCCGATGCAGAGGTATCCATCTTTTCCTTCATCGTAATCTGAAAGAGAATTGTTGTTTATTATTCCGTAAACATATTGTTCTTAAGTTCCGGAAAGAACTAAGTTTCAAATATGGAAATGATTTGCAACAAATTTGCCAGAAATTGAAACAATGACTATTCACGTCAATGTTTTCTTCCAGGCTGGAGTGCCGTGGTCCATAGGAAAGCTATTTCCATCAAAGAGGATTCTTTATTTATTTACGTCAAAAAGAGTTAAAACTGTGTTAAAACTGTGTTAAAAACTGTGTTAAAAGCTGTGTTGAAAACTGTGTTACAAACTGTGTGTTCTTCGTCCGAGACCACATCGCCACTGAAGATGTCTGCCGCAGTTGCGGACGAAACGTCTGGAAGTATGTTTTCCAATGGACCACGACCACGGCCCTCCAGCCCAGGAGAATACATTGATAACTCCGGCTGTGAAAGTCTACATTGTTTTAATTACTATTCATATCTTCAAAATAAAAACCAGTGTAGAACAAAGCCAATGAATGGAAATAATTGAAGAAAGAAAGTGAAATATGAATCTACAGAGAATTTTGTGACAAAATCAACTGTTGATCACCAGCGTAACAGAACGAGGGTCGAACGCAAGTGAGAGTAACAAACTTAGAAGAACGGAAAATAAAAATTAAAAATAACGAGACATTTCCATTGAAATCTTGAAATCAATTTTCCGTAGAATTACATAACATTCGCCATACTACATATATTATTACTATTTCTATGATATTAATAGTATCTCGGGCCATATATAAAATATTGGCAATTACAAAAACTGTAGAAACAATAGAAGAGTAACGTATTGGGATTAACATTTGTCATATAGGATAGTATAGATGTTTGTAGAATAAAAAACAATAAATTAAGCGAATTCGAGAAAAACTTAAATACAAGAGTACCAATATGAAGAACATGTGGTCAGAAGAACTGAAATTGTCTCTTTTAGCAGAGGTCGCTTCAACCCAGTTCAAACGTCGACAGTGACAAAATAGACGACAGTGCGGTTATAAATTGGGGAAAAAAGTTCCATTTATATTAAAACCTCTGATTTTTCGAAAATTGGATAATTTCAACTTTTTGAACGTCAGTCAGTATCGAAGCTACAGTCTTTATTAGCGAAATCTTATTTGCAATACTAGATATTAATTAATTGTATGTTTTTCTTTTCCGAAATTTCGAGTTTTCCCTAATAAGAGTTAAATCTTGACATTTTTTCATAAATACATAAACAACGTTTTCTCAGAAACTGTTCCGCTTTTTCCAACTTTTTGTAAGGATAGAACCCAATACCACAATCGCATGAGAAACGCTCCATCTGAATTTTAACTTTACGTAAGCTCTGAAACATTGATCTAGCAAGTCATCAATATTTATATACATACGCATTTTGTACTTATAAGCATTTGTGAACAAATGCTTCAATTATTTCTGATTAAATATTTTGAAATTTGAAAATTTTTTGATAACATGAGCTCGCGATGGCATTATTTCAAGAAACTCTCAAAACGACATTTTTTGAAAACGGTTCCGAATTGGTCCTGAAAATAGTTACCAGAAAATAATCTCTTCACTACGAATTCTAAAACGCAACCAGGTATTGGCGAAATTAACGCTGTGACAAAATTGTAAAAACAACTATATTTTTGGATATAAACCAATTATCTACAAAGCCAAAAAAGAGGGAAGAATGAGGGAAGAAAGAAAACAAAACCATCATGCCTCATTGTGAAAGATAATTCAATGTTTACATTCAATGTTAATTCAATGTTACATTTTCTTTGGACTTCATTGCCCAGGGATCTTTTCAAATGGATATTTCACCTGTATGGGAATAAAAAAAGAAATCAAAAGTATAAAAGGTAGGGAAAAACGAAAAAAGCCTCCCAACCCCCCAACTAATTGCCGATAGTGGGTATCTGCTGGAGATTAATTTTGAAAGGCATATTCGTCTTCATAATTTTCTTCACTGATCATTATCGTAGCATCCTCTGTGGTTTCCTCAAATAACAAAATATATTGTTGGACTTCTTGGAAATCCCGGATGAGGAAGAGAAACACGTAAGTGTCAGGGGAACACGCACGGGAACACTACATGACTAATCCAGCAGACGGATATGACTCCAACATTGCGTTGGTATGTGATGCGCGAACACAACGCTGTCTTGGACGTTAGTTCTTCAGCAGCACTGCTGCATTAGCTGCTTGCGAATAACCAGAACAAAGATGTTCCGTGGAAACTTTGCACAGCTGACTCTTACTCGAATCCCGAACAACAACAAAATGTATTACCAAGAAAACTAATTCTAAAATGCACTTGTGATGTTGAGATTCAGTTGTGAGTTTGCTGCACTTCATTGTTGTTTGCTGGCTGGTTGGTCGTTGGTTGTGGAGTAAGAGAAATCGTTGTCAATGTCTTTTCTTTCACAGTAAAAAATTCCTCCACTCTTTTCAACTTTTGACCGAGTTTATGCATACTGCCATTCCAGCATAGTAGGTGGTGTCCCACTAAAAACATGCTAGTTCGTGTTTTGTGAAAACAAGATCACAATTCTGGCGGCCGGCTGCTCTGAACGGTTGTTTTACGTGGTTTTTCAGATCAACACCAGGCGAATGCCGGAGCAGTACCCTAAAAAAACAGGCCACGGACCGCGCACGATCTTCCCTTACTCTTCCTTGTCATATCGTCACCTCTTACACACATTTACATTGCCACACACGCCGGGTGATCGGTTGAGGGCTTAGAGCTTGTCCCGGCTGGGGCGGTGCCCCGCTGGTGGGAGATGCCTGATTGGGGAAAAATCCCGCTAGTCGACGGTGAGTTGGCGCCGGATCTCGCCATCCAGCGGGGGAAGATCACGAGGAAAAACATGCACGACACCTACGGGTCTAATAACTTCAGTAGTTGACGCGCTCGGAAACACTATCAGTCAGTCAAAAACCTATCCTCATAATTCAAGAAAATTCAAGACATTTTCATCAACTTATCTACCACTACATTTTCATATCAAGACTCCGTAGGACATTCCACTCAAAGTGTCTCATCACCAGTTCTGAACAGATCATAGAGAGACATGGATATTGATACATCGTCTAGTTGATGACATATTTTACTATTAAATACAAAATAGTTATTTTCCAAAATAAATTTGCTAATCTTTACGTATAAAAGTTCGTAATTGGGAATGCGCGAATCAACCTGTCCTAAAGCAAACATTTTCCCATAGATTTATACAAAGTCTAAGTGGAATAGACGGAAACAAAGCAGTAGCGTCAAGGGATATAATCCTACCATCCTTACTTATAAAGTCTAAATTCTTCCATTTTCCCCCAATATTTCTTGAGTGGATTTCAAATTTTTAAAGGAAATATCCTTTTGTAGTACTACATAATTTTCCAAAATAAAGTGTTGATCTACTTTATATATATGATCTTCCTTGTTGACCAATGCTATTGCACGTCCCTTATCACAATTAACGAATACAATAGACGGATTTTGTTTTAAAAATCTTTTCGAAGCTTACTAAATTGACCTTCAAGTAACATGGCCTTGTGGGTGTTTTTTTTTTTCACAACCCCTTTTTAGAATAGGGTGTCAATTCATTCTTCCAAGAAGACTGGAAGTAATTCAGTAAGACCGAGTATCAAAAGGAAAGCAACACTAATTTTAACAATCACAGTTAATGTAATTATTTACCGTTTGAACTGTATAATTCTAAAGAACCTGTAACAAGTATTGTACCACAGCTTCCGAGTCGATGACCCCCATCTCGATCAGGTTTTTGCCCAGTTTCCCTGACCCTTTGAGCAAATACTGAGATGGCCCCTTGCTTTGGTTCCGGACATAAATGTAACTTCATTATTTGTGCACGTCTTCTAAATTTCAGTGAGAAATTTAGTTATTCAAATTATCGTACTCCATATTGTCACGGCAAAAAATATTATTCTTTCATGAAGAACATAATGAGGGTTAAAGACATAAATTTGTAACAAATTTACCTTCGAAAATATATTTTATTATATAGAAGCGAATATTTTCCCAACAAAACTTTTAAAAAACGCTCTTTTTTCTATATTCAAAATTCGACTAGAATATGGCTTAGGATAGAGATTGCAGAATTATGAAAACGTGCACAAATTCACTTCTCCCCATAGAATGTCACACACAGTTTGTAACTGTTTTTGACGTAAATAAATAAATAAATAAATAAATTTTATGAAATCGCTGCCATGCCACACCGCCAATCCATACAATATTGCCAGTCCGCCTCTGCCCTGACCCGGCCCCTGTTGAAAATTATCCGTTTTTGCCAATGAACATCAGTGGGGTATTTCATACAACTGTTTTACATGTGACTTTAGCTCCTGAATGTTAGGCAAATCCTTACGTAATGGAATTCGGCAGGAGACTTTCCGATTCAGCCAAGGGGACTTCACGCACCCGTCGAACACCAGCGCACAGGAAGTTGCCTAACACACAGGGGCATTTGACACGCGGTACAGTCAAGTTAAATTTTTCACTGCACATTTATTTACTACAGTGATCAGTTTCACCCCGTCTACATGTCCTAGAAGTCCTAAAACATTTATTCGGAGTCTGCAGGTTCTTGGTATACTTGATTTAATTGTGAACACTTGCTTGGCCGTTGTCAATACAAACTATTATTTAACTTTATTATCGAGCAAAGAGGTACACCAGTGTAAGTTAATCGCATAGAAAATCAAGTAATTAGGATTTTCACATGCAGTTGCAGATTCTACAGGCTCTGAACAAGTAAGGTAGAATAAAGAAGCGTCGAACCAGCAAAAATGTAATAGAATGGTCAAGAAGATCTCATCCTGTGGGTTACGGTGTCAGGAATGTTTCTTTGAGGACTTTGGCCTCAAAAGGTTAGTTTTTAAGACCCCTAGAACGTTTCATTTAGGAGTTCTTTAACTATATAGATCCAAACATCCTGACGTGCGTTGCGGACTGCATTTGACGGGAATATTGAATTTCGCTTCCCCCCCCCCCCTTCAACAAATCCTTCATATTTTTTTAGTCGAAGTGCAATTAGTCACGTCTCCATGAAATTCTTTTTCTTAAGAAACCTCATTTATAAAGATTGGCTGCGTTTGAGAGCCGCAAAGGGAAGGTATACTACTGATGAATGGTGTATGAAATAAGGTACAAGGAGATTACCCGCGACCCCTTGGAAAGGGCTGAGTCAGAGCAAGCAGTGCAGTCTGTTAGAGGTCGTTAGGTCTAAAGATATTAAGCCTAATCACAGAAGATCTAATTTTTAAATTCTAACGTCAGAAGGGCTATGAAAACACGTCCAATGAAAATTTCATCTAATTTTTAAAAATGTCTAATAATATTTGGTGTAATTGTCAAAAATGTCTAATAAACGTAGGTCTATCGGACACGAATGTCGAATCTTTTATGCTGTAACAAATGTGGATAATGTGGAATACATATCATTACGTTTGATGCTATAGTCTGAAATGAAATCACAATAGGAATGAATACACTTTAATTCAGTAAGTACGTAATGTACATAAAATGATACGGTGTTAAAACAAGCAGTCTGCAGCTCAAAGGCAATGTATAGGTCGATATCACCACGATCTTTATAATTTTGGTAATTTGTTACCATTCGAAATTTTTGAAAATTTAATTAACACTGTTAAAATATAGACTTTTAGTTATGAAGAAACAGAAACTTTCCTACTACACGTTTGTATATCTGTTAGGTCTTTGGTGTTTACGCGTATTAGACCTTATTAATTGAACTTTCTAATTGTAGACCTCTTCTGTTTTTAGATTCTCTGTCGCGTAGACCTTATGTTCCATTAGACCTGGTTCCCAATAGACGTCCAGTTCATTGCCCCTCACGGCCCGTCCAACTTTGCCCCTCACGGCCCGTCTTCACGATGGAGTATGTCACAGTATTTCGCGACGTTCTCAGTCGTGCCACCAGATATCGCATGATCGCGACCGTATCAAGCAGTGCTTGCGTTCATGCGACTTCTAGCGGCCCGACGGAGAAAGATACGAAATGCCGTGTGATATTTCATCGTGGCCATTGGGGCTTGAGAGGCAGAGTTAGAAAAATCGCTCTATATGGTGCAAGCTTTTATCACGGGAGGTGGCGGTGATCTTCCCCATTGGATGCCGAGATCCGGGGTCGACTTACACGTCGGCTTCCAAGGTTTTCCCCAACCAAGTATCTCCCACCAGCGAAGCACCGCCCCAGCTGGAACAAGCTCGAACACAAGCTCCCGAATTGTACGATAGAGAAGTAAGATCATTATGTAAGATCAGTGTAAGGTACAAGATGGAAAAAGGATTACCCATAAATGAACATTTTAATTGAAAAAAATGAAGTCGATGAGTTAACGACTGCAGCACAAGTATCGTCTTTTACAACTAAATAAATTTTTATCTAGTTAGTTAGTTAGTTAATGCCCTATTTTACGTGGCGAGACTCGGGCCATCAGGCCCGCTCTTCCGTCTGACCATGCAAATTTCACTACGCTCCTTTCACCACCTAGCGGAGAAAGAAGGTATTATCTCGGGCGACGAAACAGGCGATTTGAATTTAGCTCAGAGGCTTCATTTAGGCTTGAGGATCTTTTACATGCAAGTAAATCTACTGACATGGGACAGCGGGCTTTACTTCCCCTCCGAAGGAAGGCGTACGAAGGATTTTTTCGCCCTTTAAAATCCACGGCTTCGATCGGGTTTGAACCCGAGAACTTGGGTATGACAATCCGGTACGCTAACTGTTGCACCGTGGAATCCGCATACACCATGGCATCCGCATACACCATGGCATCCGCATACACCATGGCATCCGCATACACCATGGCATCCGCATACACCATGGCATCCGCATACACCATGGCATCCGCATACACCATGGCATCCGCATACACCATGGCATCCGCATACACCATGGCATCCGCATACACCATGGCATCCGCATACACCATGGCATCCGCATACACCATGGCATCCGCATACACCATGGCATCCGCATACACCATGGCATCCGCATACACCATGGCATCCGCATACACCATGGCATCCGCATACACCATGGCATCCGCATACACCATGGCATCCGCATACACCATGGCATCCGCATACACCATGGCATCCGCATACACCATGGCATACGCATACACCATGGCATACGCATACACCATGGCATCCGCATACACCATGGCATCCGCATACACCATGGCATCCGCATACACCATGGCATACGCATACACCATGGCATACGCATACACCATGGCATACGCATACACCATGGCATACGCATACACCATGGAATCCGCTTATCTCTCGTCAATAAGGAAATAATACATAAAAGGCCCTGAAACCGTGCAGTCGCCCCGTGGCGCGGCTTCCGATCGCTGACCGGGTGGGGTCGCTGTCCGCCGCGGCCGCCGACGCTCCGGCGTCGCCAACGCCGACGGGCCCGCGATGAAAATAGGCGCGCACCACTCGCAGCGCGGCCGTCAGGAATAGCCCTGGAGGCTCCGGGGGGCAACGCGCCCGCCTTCCGACGCGCGCCGTCATAGCGGCTCCACACCGCTCGAGCTACTCGAACACTTGTGGAGAAATCACAATTCTAACTTGGGACCGGGTAGAGATGGCATCAACTGATGTCACTGCAGTCCTCTGACAGGGAGGTCTTAGGTTCGAGTCCCGACGGCGGCAGGATTTTCGATAGTAGCTTGTCAGTAGGTCGAATTCAGTCGCTGTCTGGAGGAGAATTCTAGCGGCCGGCTGCTCTGATACGGTAGTTTTCCGTGGTTCTCCGATCAAACCCCAGGCGAATGCCGGAGCAGTACCCTAACAAACGGGCCACGGACCCCGCGCGATCCTTCCTTCCGCTTCCTTTTCCTATCCTCTCCTCTTACACACACACTAACATGCACTACACTACCTGGGAGACCAGTCGGGAGCTTAGAGCTTGTCCCGATTGGGGCGGTGCCCCGCTGGTGGGAGATACCTGGTTGAGGGAAAACCCCACTAGTCGACGGTAGGTCGGCGCAGGGTCTCGCCATCAGCGGGGAAAGGATCGCCGCCACCTCCCGAGGAAACAACCACTACATTTACGGGACTAATGACCTCTGTAGTTGACGCGCCCGGAATCACGAATCAATTAAAAACAATTTATCCTTGGGTTTTTATTTCTTCTTCGCGATGAAATATCTCACGGTATTCGCGTCTTTCTCGGTCGTGCCGCTAGATGTCGCACGATCGCCAGCACTGCTCGACACGGTCGCGATCGTGCGACATTAGCGGCACGATCCTTAGGTTGCTGGTTGCAACCTGGAGCAGGATTTTATTTTGTACCGACTCAACATCTTTAATCGTGATGTAGTGGAATGGCCGAAAGGTTTACAAACTAAAGATAATAAAACTCCCAATTTCTCACGTATGAAAAATATTTATCACGAATTAATACAATGATCTACGAAAAACAAAAGTAAAATGGATTAAACTGATATTTTCTTACATCACTTCTGTAAGTGCAAGGTAAGATTACTAGAAACAATTCATTACTTGTAGAGAATTTTTATACACACTGGTTATTTCCATGGTAAAATGTTTTTAAATGATCCATCTTGAGGACTACTTTTAAAACTCGGATGGTGTCCTTTGGATACGCCAGAGCAGAAATATCTACGCAGCTTGTAGGAGGGATCACTGGCAGGTACCTGTGCGTTCCTGTTTCTTTGTGGGTGCCCTTTCGGATAATTCTTCCAGGAATGTGACGGCCGTTATTTTCGGAAGAAAGGTCAATAGTGTCATCTTGCTCTTTGTTCTCGGGAAAATGGTTTGGCAAAGAAGAAGAGGTTTCTTAAGTAAGCTGAAAATCTCATTCATTACCAAGAATATCTCTACGCATATTGTCCTCTGCTACTCAAAAGTATCAAATTATCAATTGAACTACTCCCATGGTTGTTTAACAGTTAAAATGCGAGTTAATAAGAGGCAAGTTTACTGCTCATTCGTTCACAGAGGATAAATTTGAAAAATACAATAAAATTAAGAAAGAAAGAGTATAAAAGAAAGTTACGCAACATTTTAACACACCAGAATGAATCTACATTTACGCCTGAGATCATACAATATTTAAAAAAAACAGGTTCTATCCTAACAGCTAACGATCAATTGCATCAGTAGACATATTAATTTCACCAATTAACTTTTCTTTCAAGTCACGAGACAAGATCAGTATCCAATGTCTAGCCCATTCACAATACGATATGAAATCATGATTTTATGACAATACATTGATCCAAACAGAACAATTTGTTATACATTTGGTCCTGTTACGCAATTAAGCTTTGTGTCCATATATCTGAGGACCCATACCGCGTCTTATAGACGTTTTCGTAGTCATTTATATCCAAGTACTGCTTCATGTTTACCACATTTTCGTCTTTAACTCAGGGCAACTCATAGCTGTTATCGAAGGGAGTCTGGAATGGTGGAGGGTTATAGCAATAAACTGCTTTTCCGGGTTCGTCATCTGCTGTGGTCAATAGTGCCGTACGTAAATACATGTTTTTATCACAGATGGTGGTTGGTGGTGGTGCCACCACCCATTGGTTCGCCCTTTGAATGCCGAAATCCGGAGTCGACTTATACGTCGACTTGCAAGGTTTTCCCCATCCAGGTACCTCCCTGCAGCAGAGAACCGCCCCAGCCGGAACAAGCTCTAAGCTCCCGACCTTTATGGCAGAGTAGTGCATGTAAATTTCAGTAAGTAAGGGATGAGGATAGGACAAAGAATTAGTCATAATGAACATTTTAATTATTGAAAAAAATGAAGTCGACGAGTTAACGACTGCAGCACAAGTGTTGCATCTTACGACAAAATGGAAACGTCCACTTTTATCTCTAGTCAATAAGATAATAATACAAAAAGCACGATAACAATATACCGATAGGTTAATAGGTCCGTTATGCTAAATATTAAAATGTATCTTATGCTTTCTATATGTAATTTTATCACATATTTAAAATTATTGAAATAAAATATTGCGTTACTATTACTAGCATTAGTTGCTGAGTAGAAGTTTCAGCAGCAGCTGAATGACACTGCAGAAGGCAGATTATAAACCCTCAAGACCTCGGACTCACATGATAATTTTTTCATTACGTTTCATTTCCCCCATTCTAAAATGTTCAGCTTGGCTAGGCCCTCCCCCACGCAGTAAGACATTGGAGACGGTGGCGGTGGTGATGGAAATGGAGATGACGGTGCCTGTGATAACGGTGGCGACGGTGGCGACGGTGGCGACGCTGGTGACGGTGGCGACGCTGGTGACGGTGGAGACGCTGGTGACGGTGGAGACGCTGGTGACGGTGGCGACGCTGGCGACGGTGGCGACGGTGGCGACGCTGGCGACGGTGGCGACGCTGGCGACGGTGGCGACGCTGGCGACGGTGGCGACGCTGGCGACGGTGGCGACGCTGGCGACGGTGGCGACGCTGGCGACGGTGGCGACGCTGGTGACGGTGGCGACGCTGGTGACGGTGGCGACGCTGGTGACGGTGGCGACGCTGGTGACGGTGGCGACGCTGTGGTGACGGTGGCGACGCTGGTGACGGTGGCGACGCTGGTGACGGTGGCGACGCTGGTGACGGTGGAGACGCTGGTGACGGTGGCGACGCTGGTGACGGTGGAGACGCTGGTGACGGTGGAGACGCTGGTGACGGTGGAGACGCTGGTGACGGTGGAGACGCTGGTGACGGTGGAGACGCTGGTGACGGTGGAGACGCTGGTGACGGTGGAGACGCTGGTGACGGTGGAGACGCTGGTGACGGTGGAGACGCTGGTGACGGTGGAGACGCTGGTGACGGTGGAGACGCTGGTGACGGTGGAGACGCTGGTGACGTGGAGACGCCGGTGACGGTGGAGACGCCGGTGACCGGTGGAGACGCCGGTTGACGGTGGAGACGCCGGTGACGGTGGAGACGCCTGGTGACGGTGGAGACGCCTGTGACGGTGGAGACGCCGGTGACGGTGGAGACGCCGGTGACGGTGGAGACGCCGGTGACGGTGGAGACGCCGGTGACGGTGGCGACGCCGGTGACGGTGGCGACGCCGGTGACGGTGGCGACGCCGGTGACGGTGGCGACGCCGGTGACGGTGGAGACGCCGGGTGACGGTGGAGACGCTGGTGACGGTGGCGACGCTGGTGACGGTGGCGACGTCGGTGACGGTTGGCGACGCCGGTGACGGTGGCGACGCCGGTGACGGTGGCGACGCCGGTGACGGTGGCGACGCTGGTGACGGTGGCGACGCTGGTGACGGTGGCGACGCTGGTGACGGTGGCGACGCTGGTGACGGTGGCGACGCTGGTGACGGTGGCGACGGTGGTGTATCGCCGCCGCGGAGGCTACTGTACACGTGTGGCGCGGAGGCGCGGTCGTGCGTGCTTGGGTATTTTTGTCGGCGGCGCGGCGGGAGGCAGCCGCGGCCGCTCTCTCCAGCTCACCGAGGGTCCTCCCGCACGCCGCACTCCGCTCCTCGCCACTCCACTCCACTCCATTCCGCCCTCCAGGTAGACGCCACGGTGCCTGCTCCCGGCCCGCCCACCACTCGGCACCAGCCGCGAAAGGGAGAAGGGCCAGTCACTCCCAAAGTTTTCGTAGTCCGTTTTACACCTCATAAGCCAACGAGTGGTTCAGCACTACATATCTAGTTGCAGCGAAGGAGGAACTCCGCTTCTTACAGGACTACATCACTACACTTCATTTAGGGGACTAATGTCCATAGCAGATAAGGCGCCCGAAAACAGTAAATACTTGAACTCTTTTATAGTAAATAGATCATAATCAAACTCATGATTTTAAGAAAAGACTATTTTTTTCGAAAATCCTTCTAACAAACAACGAAGTCCGCCAATTGCGTCTGTTCTTCTAAATTTCAGTGAGAAATATTATTCAAATTATCGTTCTCCATATTGTCGCGCTAAGAGTATTATTCTTTCGATGAACATGATGAGGGTTAAAGGCACAAATTTATAGCTAATTTACCTTTGAAAATAGATTTTATTATATAGGAGCGAATATTTTGTCAACAAACCTTGAAAAAAAAAAAACGTTTTTTCTGTATTCAAAATTCGACTAGAATATGGCTTACAATAGAAATGACAAAATTATGAAAACGTGCACAAAATTGACTTCTCCCCATAGCTCGTCACAGTTTCGAACAGTTTTTAACAGTTTTTAACAGTTTCGAACAGTTTTTAACAGTTTCGAACAGTTTTTAACAGTTTCGAACAGTTTTTAACAGTTTCGAACAGTTTTTAACAGTTTCGAACAGTTTTTAACAGTTTCGAACAGTTTTTAACAGTTTCGAACAGTTTTTAACAGTTTCGAACAGTTTTTAACAGTTTCGAACAGTTTTTAACAGTTTCGAACAGTTTTTAACAGTTTCGAACAGTTTTTAAACAGTTTCGAACAGTTTTTAACAGTTTCGAACAGTTTTTAACAGTTTCGAACAGTTTTTAACAGTTTCGAACAGTTTTTAACAGTTTCGAACAGTTTTTAACAGTTTCGAACAGTTTTTAACAGTTTCGAACAGTTTCGAACAGTTTTTAACAGTTTTTGACGTAAATAAATAAGTAAATAAATTCTGCGAAGTGCACATTCTTCCCGCGCCGAAGGGTGCGCGGGCGGCGCGCGCCGGAAGGACTGAAGAGGCGGCGCCGCGTGACGCGCCCGCTTCGCGCGATAAGAGAGCGCGTGACACACACACACTGCGGCCCACTCCGCTCACGCTTCCGGGGCACTTCGCCCTCCACGGCGCGGCGGTCAGCGCGCGAGGGGAAGCAGCGAAATCGTGCTTTTGAAATAATCAAGTCCTGAAATGCAGAGCGAAGGGGTTCAGTGCGTAGCGCTGAGCTGCATTCGCAATCGGAAGGTCCTGTTGCGATCCCCGGGCCGGGCATCCTGAACGGGGTTTTCGAGGTTTCCCTTGGTCATAAAATGGATGGTTCAAAAATCCCACGAACACCTCCCACTACCCAACCTACCACTTCCTACCATCATCCTAGTCCTCTCACTCCTCATAGATACCCTATCACTTTTATACCAATAATAATAATAATAATAATAATAATAATAATAATAATAATAATAATAACTCCACCTAGGGAGTACACGACCTTGCAGTTGGTGGTGGAGCTTGAGTACCCCCATGAGCCTTAAAGCTATGTCAGTGGTAGCCTAGCTACCGGTGGGGCCTCCCTTGCTGAATGGGTTGAAGGTGAGGGGTCAGACGAAGAAGTACTCCATTTTGAGGAGAGCGGGAAGTAAGTAGAGAGGGAAGGGTCATGAACCTTTGGACTTCCTGTTGTCGGCCCATAGAGGGTACAGGAGAGAAACTGGTTTGGCACACCAGGCCACTGATTAGAGTGGAGGCCCGAACCTTGCATTAGCCAGCGAAGGAGGCTGCCTTCAGCAGTCAGTGAAAATCCCGTAGGGTTTAGTAATGCCGACTGGCGATCGGAGGGACCCCTTGCTGGCCCTGCGGGGGGATGCCCCGAGGCCACTGTGGGTCGCAGTAACGGATGGCAGGAAACAACCCGAGGGTTAAGTGTGATCTGTGAACTCGAACTTGCGTCCTGCGAATCTTCAATTCAAACCAATGAGCAAAAATGGATAGAACAAGCAATGTAATGAATCTTAACGTGCCTTGTTCTACCAATGTCCCATACCTGCTCAGAAACCGAGCTAATGTCACCTTGTCGACGTCTGGCCATCCCACGGATGCTAGTCCCAGGGACCCAGAGCCGGCAGTAGCTCGAAGCCATCGTCAGAGATGGACCCGGGATGAATTAAAGGAGGTGATGTGGTGCTTTTACTACGCAAAAGCGAAAAATGGGGGCTCTGAAATAGAAGTTTTCAAGGTATGGAGAGAGCGGAACCCAGATATGAGACCTACCCTAGACTCAAAGAAGCTTGCCAGTCAACGACGATACATACTCAGCAGTGGAAAATTCACAGCAGATCAACTTGCTGACATTGAGAGAAATGCGGAATATGTACTTCGCTCGAACAATCCACATGACGAACATGTAGAACTTGAAAATGATGATCCCGTGGAAGGTTCATCGCTTTCCAGTGAAACACACGTCAGTGGTGAAAACTCATCTGGCAATGAATTACACGATAAGGACATGATGCGAAATCTCCTTCGGCGCGAGATAGAAAGAGTTAGTCAACTTCCGTTTGAATCTCGCGAACCGTTGAGGAGAATATACGAAAATGCCAAAGCTAAAAGAGTGATAGAAACAGTTAATTCTGTCTTAAATGAGGTGGTGGAGACCCCAGGCAGAGATCTAGATATTACTGAAATCAATCACATCATATATGCAACTGGATATCTAGTATCTCAGATAATTTTGGGGCCAGCCAAGAACACCGACGGCCGACAGCAAAACAGAGTAAACAGCTCTGTACCCCCATGGATGAACAGAATTATGAAACGGATAGCCGACACCCGGCGTGAAATATCACTCTTAGCTGAGGCATCTTCTAAATCAACGCACACCTCTAAAGTTCAACGAAAAATATTCAATGTTGAACAAAAATACCAAATTGAAAATGACACCAGCAGGCTAATGGTAGTTGAGAAGCTAAAAGAGAAAATTCAAGCCTGGGCTCTACGAATAAGAAGGTACAAACGTAGAATAGAT
Source organism: Acheta domesticus (assembly GCA_031308135.1). Lineage (NCBI taxonomy): Eukaryota > Metazoa > Arthropoda > Insecta > Orthoptera > Gryllidae > Acheta > Acheta domesticus. Next base: position 42,571,869 of record JAHLJT010002630.1, read on the forward strand.
TTCCGTGTACAGAACCGGTTGTTTGAAACAGACGCGAAGAGATTCTATCGCAATCTGACTCAAAAACCGAATGGCAAAGCTGTTACTCCTTCAAAAGATGACGTCGAAGCATTTTGGGCAGGAATCTGGGAAGAGAGCAGATCCTACAACAAAGACGCATCTTGGCTTCAATCTGAAGTTGATGCTGCCGATGAACTTGTAGAAACAGTGGAAGATGTTCACCAATTCTCGGAAGAGGACCTCTTCCAAGCAATTAAGAACATGGGAAACTGGAAGTCCCCCGGGATTGATAAGATCCAGATTTATTGGATTAAGAAATTAACAGCAATACATTCTCATCTAGCAAAGGCTGTTAATAAAATTTTTGAAAACCCAAAGGAAATCCCGGAATGGCTCACACGCGGCATCACGTATTTGCTACCCAAAGCGGGAGACAGCTCTTTGGCGAAGAACTACAGGCCAATTACTTGTCTGCCAGTACTGTACAAAGTTATAACTTCAGCCATAGCTGACAAAATGTATAGACATCTAGATAAGAATCATCTAATGCCAGCTGAACAAAAGGATGTCGTAAAGGCTCTTATGGGTGTAAGGAAATCTTGCTACTGAATAAAGTCATCTTGAATGATGTAAAGAAACGCAAACGTAATTTGAGCATGGCTTGGATTGACTACCAAAAGGCCTTTGATAGTGTACCACACGATTGGATTTTGAAGACCCTGGAGATCTATCGATTTCATCCTAGACTTGTTGAGTTTTGCAAGGCTAGTATGAAGTCGTGGAGTACCAGGTTACTAATCCACAGCGGAAAGGAAGCAGTAGAAACCAGAAGTATTCAGATTAACAGGGGTATTTTTCAAGGAGATTCACTATCCCCTCTGCTGTTTTGCATTAGTTTGATCCCACTATCGAGACAGTTGTCGCAAGCTGACTTTGGTTTTAAGCTCCATGGTGATGAAAGGCCAGTATCACATTTGTTTTACATGGATGATCTGAAAGTGTTTGCCAAGAATGAAGCGATTCTCTCCCAAATGCTGTCTGTCGTGAATGACTTTAGCAATGACATCTGCATGAAGTTTGGTCTTGACAAGTGTGCAAAAATCAATTTAAAAAGAGGGAAACTCACAACGTCTGAGAACATTGAAATTGATACGCACACTGTGATTCAAGATCTTGAGCCAGGTAAAACTTACAAATATCTGGGCATTGAAGAATGTGAAACCATCTCGAATGACAGAATGAAAGAGAGAATTCGTAGGGAGTATTATAGAAGAGTGAGACTGGTCCTGCAGTCCGCTCTGAATTCCAGGAATAAAATATCTGCAATAGGTAGTTTGGCGGTACCTGTAGCCGAATACAGTTTTGGACTAGTGGACTGGACTGAGCAAGAAATTCGCACCATGGATCGAAAAACCAGAAAACTGCTGACAATGCATCATGTTTCCCACCCTCGAGCTGATATACATAGACTTTATGTGGCACGTAAGGAAGGAGGAAGAGGCCTCAGACAAATTGAGGCCTCCTGGCACAACGCAATAGTCGGTTGGGTAAGTATGTAGTCAGCCATCAAGACGACCCTCTAATGAGGCAGGTCATGAAATCTGACCGAAGAATGGGAAACAGAGGCATTGTTAGTGTAGCAAGAACATTGCGAAGAAAACAAGGCAAGACACGTCGAATAACACAGACACTGAACTTCTGATGCTGCTAAACATGAAGTGTGAGACACAAAAAATGTTAAAGAAATCGTGGAGAGACAAACCACTCCACGGTCAATACCTAAAAAGAATGGACAAGGTGCAGATCAATAAAGATCAATCATTTATGTGGCTTAAAAGGGGAAGGATGAAGCCAGAATCGGAAGCACTTGTAATAGCTGCCCAAGATCAGGCCTTGAGAACACGACATTATGATAAAGCGGTTCTCAAATTTCCCAAGATGACAAATGCCGCATTTGCCTGGAGCAAGCAGAAACCATTGATCATATTGTCTCAGCTTGTCCAATCCTAGCAAAGACCGAATACCTTAAAAGACATGACAGGGTGTGTAGCTACCTCCACTGGCAGATCTGTACTGCCCTCGAAGTTCCAAACACATGCCCCAAGTGGTACGAACACTCACCGAAACCGGTGACGTCTGTTGGATTGTGTACTATATTGTACGACCAACAATTCAAACTGATCGCACGATAGCGGCAAACAAACCGGATATAGTTATCCGGGATTTGGCCAAAAAATCGTGTTTACTTATCGATGTTGCTGTACCTTGCGATCAAAACGTCGTTACCAAGGAGGCAGAGAAACGTCTTAAATACAAGAGTTTGGAAATCGAGATCAGCCGAATGTGGGGCGTAAAAGCACAGGTCGTCCCGATAGTTATCGGAGCTCTGGGATTTGTTCCGCAAAATTTGAGTAAGAACTTGTCTAAACTCCCAGGTAATTCAAAAGACTGGGAAGTGCAAGAAATTGCTTTATTTGGAACAGCCCACATTTTGCGTAAAGTATTGTAGAGGCACTGATAGTCACCGAATCTGCTCCTTAGGTAGCTGGTTGCAACCTGGAGTAGATTTTATATTCAGCCGACTCATAAGATCTTTAGTCGTGATGTAATGGAATAATAACAATAATAATAATAATAATAACAACAACAACAACATCCTACCACTTCATAATTGATTATTCAAGGCTATCAACCTCGTCTTAAACAAGGTATACAGCCAAAAGACTGATCCCCGTAATTCCACACGTTGATCTGAAATATTATTATATACTGAATAGCATGACAACTCTATTGTTTTTAAAAACATGAAAAACACTTGGGCCCTCGGAAACTAATCTTGTAAACTGCGTGCGTGTTTCCGTCCGTCACTTATCGGACGAATTTGGCTCAGAGTCAGCATTGCTGCGGTCTCTGCAGAGACTCTGATCGGGTGATCGTAGGGTTCGAGTCCCGACGGTGGCGGATTTTCTACTCTTCCGATCAGAGCAGCTGGCCGCTAGCATTCTCCACCAGACAGCAGCTGAATTTGACCGAGCTTCGTAACTATTTTTCCGTGGTTTCTATGAGTTCTACCTGCTGAATGCACGTAAACAAATGAGCTTCGGAATTTTCCTTCCTCCCAGCAGGCCGGGTTGCGTGCAATGCAAACCTCGCTTGCACCAAACGATTGATCTATAGGATCTAACCGTGAGTGACGGAAGAACACTCTCTCTTACTGGAATATTATGTAGGAATTTCCACATTCTCCTCTAGGGACAGACAATGGGGATAGCTATTTTATCCATTCATTGCGTCGTTATGATAATGTACCTCTAAAATTATTCAAGCTTTCTAGGCGAGCCTCAAATGCTTGTCGTGCCACGAGACGACCGCCCCTTCTCATCCGAGGATTGTCAGCCGCCGGTGCAAAGAAATGAAGCGCCTCTCACAGCAGAAGCGAAGGAAAGTCGCACATTAAATGCGCCGGGTCGAGGAGGAGAAGGATTTCTCCACTTCCCGGGAAGACGCGCAGAATCAGCCGCACCGCGCGGAAAGAGGGAAGACCGACGTATGTAAATTTGGGATCAGAAGGAAACTAACAGTTTAACCCATATATACATTGGGGACCGACTCAGAAGGGCATATACAATTTGGGGACCGACTCAGAAGGTCATATACAATTTGGGGACCGACTCAAAAGGGCATATACAATTTGGGGACCGCCTCAGAAGGGCATATACAAATTGGGGACCGCCTCAGAAGGGCATATACAAATTGGGGGACCGCCTCAGAAGGGCATATACAAATTTTGGACCGCCTCAGAAGGGCATATACAAATTGGGGACCGCCTCAGAAGGGCATATACAAACTGGGGACCGCCTCAGAAGGGCATATACAAACTGGGGACCGCCTCAGAAGGGCATATACAAATTGGGGACGACTCAGAAGAGCATATACAAATTGGGGACGACTCAGAAGGGCATATACAATTTGGGGACCGACTCAGAAGGGCATATACAATTTGGGGACCGACTCAGAAGGGCATATACAATTTGGGGACCGACTCAGAAGGGCATATACAAATTGGGGACCGACTCAGAAGGGCATATACAAATTAGGGACCGACTCAGAAGGGCATATACAAATTGGGGACCGACTCAGAAGGGCATATACAAATTGGGGACCGACTCAGAAGGGCATATACAAATTGGGGACCGACTCAGAAGGGCATATACAAATTGGGGACCGACTCAGAAGGGCATATACGAATTGGGGACCGACTCAGAAGGGCATATACGAATTGGGGACCGACTCAGAAGGGCATATACAAATTGGGGACCGACTCAGAAGGGCATATACAAATTGGGGACCGACTCAGAAGGGCATATACAAATTGGGGACCGACTCTCTCATTCCCTTCCAAGATCAAGTGGAAGGTGACACTATTTTAGAAGAACATTTTTATAGCCATAATTTTTAAAACATTTTTAAAACATTTAAAACATCCCTTCCTAATTTCTTAGTCTTAATTCGCATCTTTCTTTAGAAATATGGTTGGATTAAAGATATTTTTTATTCATTTGTATGATTCGGGAAAAATGTTACTCCGCATTGATTGTATATTGGTTTATGCTGCAACACCGGTACAAGTCCACTATCACGTATCTACACAAACTCATCACTTCCATCCAGTTCTTTCGAAATTCGTCCACAGGTTTCTTCAGAGATTGAAAGGAGGATAATACCAAGCACCAACAAACACCGCAAGGGTGTGTGCAATTGCTCGTAGCCGCAAACGGCGACATTTGCAAGAGAAGCAGACCTTAAGGTACCAACCACATTCCGCAGTCGAGAGAAAGCGCAAGTCGAAGTCGTTGTATCGAACTCCGCAGATCGAGCAACTGCAGTTGAGGGTCTCGCTCCGCCTGCGGCTGTGGAGTGAAAGGAACGAGTCAAGGTTCTCTTCAGGCGAGAAAAAAAGTTGCTATGGATTCCAGTTCACGTTCATTTGTCGAAGAATTCCTTCGCTTTAAAGGCAGTGGGAATTGTTTGTAAACAGATGTAAATAGCTAAATCAAGTTTAAAGTATGCTACTTTTTTATGTTTTTTTTTTGGCATAGGTATGATTGATTCCAAGCACAGTCCGAGCTAACCATATCAATAACAGCATACATACATAAGAGAATTAGTTATTGCTTATATTTTTTAAAATATAATTATTGTGATCTGTAACGGCAGAGTGTATTGGTATAAATTTATAGGAAGGCACATCCTGTGAGTTCACTCTTTCTTTACATTGAGGGATTGTTGTTGGGGTTTGTTCATGCGACTATTTTATTGGTAGATGCACAATGTCGTTGCAAACTGGACTTACATCCATTACGTAACGTTTATCGTTTAACGGCCCGTTGTATAGAGATCTGCTTCGGCATTGGCCTGGAAGAAATGAGGGAAGCAACAAACCACTGAATGGTGAAGTCCGCAAACGAATTCGTTTCCGACAAGCGACAGACACACGTTAAAACTCTTTGAGCACACTTCCGGTACCTTGCCAAGACCAAACTCGCTACCACCCAATCACTGGCAAGGCGTTGGCTTTACGCTCACGGCTATCGATGATGGCTGGTGATTACGAAGACAAAATGAATAATGATTGAGCTCTGGCCGAATGTAAGGCGGGGAAACGGGAGAACTCCGAAAAAACCACTCGCGACCGCTTGGTCTGCCACAAACTCCACAGTTCGGGATATAAACTCATGACTAGAGACCGGATTTTTATGTAATTACACGTTTCTGTCTTTGAACTTACCGTTCTCAAAATTGTAATCTTGGCGAATCATTGCCCTCCTAACACAATATAAATTTTTCGTTACATATTTTTACATATTTAGTACTATATTATATATTTTGCTGTTTTCACAATATATTTTCTTATTTCAATAATTTTCTTCAATTTAATTCCATATTTTTTTGTGAAAAGATTTTTTTTCAGCATTTTTCCTTCATTATTGGGGAAATCTAGGTGTCCAAAATATCATTGACACCGCGATTTGTGATCTGTAACCTTAATTTCCGAGAAAAATTTGCGATCGCCGACGTGTAACACTTCGATGAAGATGCTACAGAGTATATTTCCTGGTCGTAGATCTCATCAGTTTGTGCGACGGCTTCTATTGCAATTAGTCCGGCTGCTAAACTACGGTCCTGGATTACAATAGATGAAGCTTTTACCACTGACGAGAAAGTTGTGTGATGTAAAGTGAGCAGTTTTTTCTAAATGTAATTTCTTAGTATGTAAATGGTTTTTAATTAGAGAATTTTAATATTACATATTACATCGGATTTTACATATTCATTACAAATTCTTACTGTTTCCGTTACATATTTATGTACATATTTTGACGTTTAATACTACATATTTTTCCGGTCTCTACTCATGACCCATCGGTTGTGCAGGAGCCCCTGTACGTTGATAAGTTTTGGATGGCGATGTATTTCAGTGCAGATGCAGATATTTACGTCACGTTAATAGCAAAGTCCAGAAATACAAGCGTGCGTTCAATCCCCCGGATTTCGTCCCTAGAATGGGAATGCTAAACCAACAACAAAAAATCGATGTTTCAAAACTTCGGTGATCGAAATTGAACCGTCTATGTTAATAACAATCGTCCCAAAACCATCTATGTTTGGAGAAGTGGATGAGTAACCTTTGACTTCATTGCTATTGCGCGGGGGAGAAATTGATTCAACAGAGACTATTTATATGGTAATTTATGGATAGTTTATTTGGTAATTTATAATTAAGATTTAAAAGGTAAAGGTATCCCTGTGCAATTGCACATAGGCCGAAGTGGCCGACACGCGAGGTGAAGGAAGGGCTCCACCTATTCGTCGCCGACGGCACAAGGAGGAGGTTGTGTGTCGAGCACAACGCTCCGGCCGCCTTTACCCCCAGGAAAGATCCTGGTACTCGCTTGGAAAGGAGGCAGAGTCGACCCCAGAGCCCCCCTGAATGGAAAGCACCAGAGCCTACGCCATGATTCGAATCTGGGTCCTTCAGGTCAGGAAGCCAGTGCCCTACCACTGACCCACCGCGGCTCCATAATTAAGATGTAATTGACAAAAACTAAAACGTCATAAGAACAATAATTAACAAAACAGCCTGAGAGCAGAACCTTGAGGTTGAGCCCTCTCACTCCCAGAGCTTCCTCAGTGAACCGTAGAAGTACGCGGAAAGAAGAGGGACGTCCTATACACATGTGTTGACTGACTTTCCGGTTGCTAAGTACAGGAAATGCGAAGAAGTACCAGGGCATCGGGTGCCGGATCTCGTCATCTAGCGGGGAAAGATCGGCACCTCCCGATGTATAAACATACACTAAACTTACGGCACTAATGGCCTCCATGGTTCACGTGCCCGAAATCACTAACAATCAATCAAATTTCAACGTTTACAAAGTTCACAAACAAAACATCGAAAAAAACGTAAAAACGTAAAAACCTCCAGCACAAAACGTAGATGTAAAAAAATCGGCTTTGATTTCTCGATGTTAAAATAGTACGTTATTAAACGATGATGTAATGATGGGTATTAATATACGAGTGTGATATACGAACGAGCGAGTATCGTAAACTTCACATGAGTACCCATTACATCAAGTTTCATACGGTAGTTTTTCTACGACTTTTATAAGTTAAACTTTTACAATGAATAGTTTCGTGGCAGTTGATTCAGCCAAGGCCACCTAGCGGACAGCTACCTCAAAATACCCTCGCATGCTGTCGCAGGTGGCTGTGTTACCTGTCCGCCTGCTAGGGAATACTGCGCTAGTCAAATAGGACCAAAGTGAAATTACGATACACTTTATTTTAAATAAAATACATCGAAAAAATACTAATAATAAAAGAAATTAAAACTATTGAGCATAATATAATATCAAATACAATTTTAATGTATACAATCGAACGAAACATTTGCTAAAACGATTGTCAATTATTAAAGCATTATTTATTATGCATTATTCATTCTTTGTGCACGTCTTCTGAATTTCAGTGGGAAATATAGTTATTCAAATTACCCTTTCCCATATTATCGCGGCAAAAAGTATTATTCTTTCATGAAGAACATGATGAGGGTTAAGGGCAGAAATTTATAGCTAATTTACCTTTGAAAATATATTTTATTATACAGGAGCGAACATTTTGTCAACAAAACTTAAAAAAACCCTCTCTTTTTCTGTATTCAAATTCGACTAGAGTGTTTTAGGATAGAGATCACAAAATTATGAAAACGTGCACAAATTTCACTTCTCCCCATAGCTCGTCACACACAGTTTTTAACTGTTTCTGACGTAAATAAATAAAAAAAATTTAAAAAATGAAGTGTCAATACTTGGTTTGTAAACTTCTCTGTGATCGGTCAAGATCCTGTATCATAATGAAAACTGTATCGAAATGACTATCATTGTGCAACTGGTTACAACCATCAAATCTGTGGTCACAGGGTAAAAGTTCCTAAGTCATTTTTTGGCAAAGTTGGGTTAAGTACTGAAACTACAAGTTAAGTATCTATATTTTACTTGAGTAAAACGACTGCATTCAAATGTTGCCTCCTTAACGAGAAAAAAAACCATTAAGAAATAACGTTTAGCGTAGGAACAAGCGGCGGCTCAAAAATCTAACCCTTGTTTTCTCCAAACTAAGATTTTTGACTTAAGAACTTTTACCCCGCGACCACAGAAATGACACCATTAAACAATAGGTTAAACAATAGAACAAGTTTCTTCTTTCAACTATTTAGGATGTGAAATAGGACATAATGAAGATACCAATAAGAAACTGTCAAAATTTCAATCAGTATGTGGTATAATTCATAGGACAATGAAAAACAAAACAAGGAAAGAGACGAGAATAAAGTTCTATAACACAATGGCCATCCCTGTTCTTCTCTATGGAAGTGAGAGTTGGGTCCCTAAAAAGAGCACTTACACAGAATTACAAAGTGCAGAAATGAAATTTCTTAGAACAAAAGGTTGCGCCAGAGAAGATAGATTTAAGAATGATGAAATAAGAGAAGAACTGAATGTGAAGAGTCTCAATGAAAGAATGAGGGAGTACAGGAACAAGTGGTTACAACATGTACAAAGGATGGACAACTCTCGTTTACCGAAGTTGGCCTTCCAATATAAACCAAGAGGAAGAAGGGAGGAAGATAGGGAGGCCGAAAATAAGATCGAGAGAAGTTCTGTGAGGCCGGAACAGGCAGACGCCTAATCCCTGAAGTGAAGAAGTAGAAGAAGAAGTAGAAGTAGAAGTAGTAGAAGAAGTAGAAGTAGTAGAAGAAGAAGAAGAAGAAGAAGTAGAAGTAGAAGAAGTAGAAGTAGAAGAAGTAGAAGTAGAAGAAGTAGAAGTAGAAGAAGTAGAAGTAGAAGAAGTAGAAGTAGAAGAAGTAGAAGAAGAAGAAGCAGAAGAAGAAGAAGTAGAAGAAGAAGAAGTAGAAGAAGAAGAAGAAGAAACAATACGAGTAGAAAAACATCGACGTTTTAATAGGAGCACGGATGTTTTGAAACCGTGGACCTGGGCGTCGCCTCCCTGCCCAGGAGGCATCCGCCGCCAGTCGATAGCCGCTGCGGCCGCGAAGTGGGGTGGCGCGCAGCCAGCCGAAGAATCCGGCGGGCCGGGGCGGAGCCGGGGCGGAGGTCGCCTCCTAGGGCGTGAAATTCTTTCCGCCTCGCGCGCTAATGAGAAGGCCGCCGCCGCCGCTCAACGGTGGTTTGGCACCGCGGACGGCGCCGCTCGCTGGCAGTCAGGCCTGCCGGCGTTCTGGGCGCGGAGCGATTAAAACCCGTGATCTCGATCAGACAACTCGTAAGAACGTAGTGGGAAGAGTACCATCTACGGAAGGGAAGATTTCAATTATTGTTTAAAAGGCACGGGAGGAAAATGAATTGTCTAATAGAATGGATTAACAGCGAGGACATGCACGTCAAAGGTAAAGGGAGTCAATGCTGTTCATTTTATCGCGTGCAATGTAACGCATGCAATTAAACTTGAATTTTATTTAAATTTATTTGAATTACTCTTAGTTTAAAAATGGTTTTAACAGGAATATTAAAGTGCCCATTCCTTGGATTCTAGCAACCTAAGAGGTTTCCATATTTTTTGTCCTGTTGGTGGAATGGCAAAGCATTACGAATTTCCACAGTCCAATACAACTTTGCCGACGTGCGTAACTCGAATGCGATACATTTATTGATCGATATTTATCTATCTACTCAAGCCCATCGAGCTCATGGACAGCGTGCTAGCTTTCCGTGGTGCGATGCAGGCTTAGAGTCGTAGCTTTCTAAGATCTGTATCAGTTTCTGTAATCGTCACAGTTTCTGTAGCTGTGTGACGAAGGAATGCTCCGATAATTCGAGTTTGATGGAACTGGAGAAGGGAATACGTCATGTTCTACACAGATGTCTTCCCCTCCCCTCCAGACGTGAAAATGAAATTAGGCGCGAGCCGTTAGCTAGCCGGCAGTCTGAAAAAAACAGCCGGCAAACTGGCAGTCTGAAAACTTATTTATTTGTAACGTCGAAAACAGTTAACAATTGTGTGTGAAATTCTATGGGGAAGAAGAGCAATCTGTTCTTAAGCTCTGGAATCCCTAACATAGCTATTATATTGAGGTGCAGGAGATTAATTGTTTGTTCTGTGGGGCAGGGTTGCCAGATTGGAGGATTTTGTCCCCAAAATGGGGAGTTTTTTTCGTTGTGGGGGAAAATGGGGATCATAAATGGACGGGAAATGTTTGGGGATATTTTGGGAAAATTATTTGCATCCGGAGTCGAGATAGAAATGCTATTCTCTCAATTATTATGAAGAAAAAAGATAGAATAGACGTTATTGTCTCTTAATGTATCAAAAAAGGCGACTGGCAAAGAGAAAGAAAAATATAAGAAAAACGAAGGTAGCATAATGACTTCGAGTAGCTCAGAGGACCTTGATTGGTGTTTTTGAATTTAAGGTGACAGCCAGAGGAATCGTCAGGGACCGCTCATGTTGTTCCGTAATTTGGAGAACATTTTTCGTTTCAAAGTTGGGGAATTTTGTTTCATTGGAGAGGTTATTAGGGGAAATTCCGTAAAAATAATGGGGAAAGAGCTCGCATCACATCTGGCAACCCTGCTCTGGGGTGAGAACAAGGAGGGCGGTCCAAGTTCGCACCACTCGCACCTCCGACTGACTCAGGGTAGAAGGAGGCACATAGAAACTCAGTCTGTCAGTCGATTATTCCGAAAGTGTTACAGAAAGAAGCAATGGGGGCTTTCACGGTTGGATACTCGATTAGAATTATCTTCCTGGCTGGACGGCCGTGGTCCAGTGGAAATCATATTTCCAAGCATTATCTTCCGGGCTGGACGGGCACAGTGAAGTGGAAATCATATTGGAAATACTGGAAACATAGTTCCATTAGATCACGGCCGTCCAGCCCGGTAGACAATTCTGATTGTTACTGAAGGATGTGGTCTGTTACAACCACGGTGTAAGACATATAGGTGTGTCAACTAGCCGCCTTTGGCGCAAATTTTCTGAATCCAATTTGAGGCTAGTTCCTCGCATCTCCGCACGATCGGTTTGGGCCAGAGTGTAAAATACACATCTTAAGATGACATCTTAAACTAAAGCTATTACACAGTTTTACAAAATATTTCCTACCCATTTTCGTAACTGTTGGCTCTAGACTCTACCAATTCCATCGCGAAGCGACAAATCACCGACTTGAAATTAGAACTCAGCTGGCCACAGAGCTGTCTAATGAATCACGACCAATCACGACTTTGCCCAAATGAGACCCAAAGATCGCAGCGCTTATATGCGAGAACTGTCAGAACCAGCCTCACATAAGCTTCAGTTGTAGACTGGGAGTGAACACACCTATATATCTTATACCGTGGTTACAACTACACGACGGGCCCGCTTCTCGTCGGGCGCTCTTTGCTTTACTCCGATTTAAATAAAGTAACATCTGAAAGATGTGACAGCTGTGACGCGATCCAATCGGGAGCTTCAATACCAAAAATTAAGGTTTTAACGAAGCCTCCGATTGGTTAACCGCATCACAGCTTATCATCTGTCAGAAGTCGCTACTTAAATCTAAGTATAAAATACCCACCGCGTGGCGGGTGACTAATACCCACGTGCCGCCGGCGGCAGTCGCATGGCACAAGCTCCTCCTACGCAACTCTTCGCACTTTTGAGGGCTTGTGCTCCACGTGTACGCAAGTGTCTACGTGTTAATATGGATTAGTTCCGACAGGATGCACCATGGCTTTACCTTCTCCTGCGCGCTATGGGTCCCGACAATTGATTTACCCAATAACATTTATTCAGAGGCGTACCTAGGTATTCAGGCGCCCATGGCAAGCATTGAATTTGCGCCCCTGTCAGGATACTTCCAATTAGGGGTGTTGTTATTTGTTTTAACGGCTGTATTTTAAATAGCGCTCCCTATGTGTGGTGTCCATGGCACGTGCCATGTCTGCCATACCCTAGATACGCCACTGCATTTATTACAGTTTTGGAAATTGTAAGTAAATGCTATCTGGCTGCTCAGAATGCGGAATCTTGGCTGAAAAGATCGCAGAGCTGTGGAATATAATTCTGGTGGCAACAAGCGTTTTTTGGAAAGAATTGACAAAACAACATTCTCATATAATAAAAACTATTTGGAACGGCAAAGGCGCTTAAGATTTTGTCTCCTAGCCCGTATCGTGCCCCAGTTAAGTAATCGATCAAGCTCCGTAGCTAGTGTCCAAAATGTAGCCATAGCCACTGTTGAGACTAACCCTAGGACCTCCCGGTCAGAGGCGCAGGAGTGACAGCAATCGTTTCCCACTCCCTGAATCTGAATCAGTGAAATTGTCACTGATTCAATCAGTAAGAGCCGAAGTCACTGATATCTTCAGTCGAAATGTTTATTTTTGCTGACAATCAGCGAATATGCCAACCTTTTCATAATGAACGCCAGCATTTCACTGATCGTCAGTGGTCCAAGTGCCGCGCCACCATCCCTTACCGATTGTTTAGTCGTTCACGTGCTGCTGTTTTCACAGATTTCACTGATACAAAAACTGAAGTTTCACTGATTCAAAAAGTGGACCTCATTTTTCACTGATTTCACTGATTGTTCTGTTCAATTCACTGATTGTCAGTGGCAGGGTTATAACTGACACAGTGAATAGTCACTGTCAATCAGTAGTTTTTCACTGATTCCCACTGAGAGAGCAAAAGGTGTGCGGGACCGCCTTTAATCCACTCCCCGAGTGGTCAGTCGACGCGGCGCGGCGCGGCGCCGGAGGGACCGGGCGAGACGTGTTTACTCCGTGCCTCAGCCGTTGCGCAAGCGGTTTCACCGACGACGACGACCTGTCGTCGCGGCGCCGCCGCGTGAACGAGTACAACCCGCCCCTCCCCTCCCCCCGCCCCTCGAGGTCCATTTGCATTTGAAGCGGCGGCCGCCCGCTTACGTCAAGCAGCGCCACCCCGCCCCGCGCCCCCACGCCTCGCAGCCGGCACGGCGCGGCGCGGCCACATCGCGTTCAGCGGAGGCGATTACAGACCCGTATGAACCCAATGGAACACCGTCCCGAGCCCCGAAGTCTCTTTTACGCGACTAATAACTAAAGACGGGATTTTTATGTAATTACTTATTTTTTGTCTTTCTACTTATCGTTCTCAAAATTGTAATCTCGGCGAATCATAGCCCTCCTAATACAATATCGAATTTTTTCGTTACATATTTTACATATTTAGTACTATATTACATATTTTACATATTTTGCTGTTTTCACAATATATTTTCTTATTCTCTCAATTTTCTTCTATTTAATTCCATATTTTTATGAAAAGATGTAGTTTTTTTTTAAAAAAAAAATCATCATTTTTGCTACATTATTGGGGACATCGAGGTGTCCAAAGCATCACTGACACAACGTTTTGTGATCTGTAACCTTAATTTACGAGAAAAGTTTGCGATCACTGACGTGTAACACTTCGATGAAGATGCTACAGTGCATGTTTGCTGGTCGTAGATCTCGCCAGTTTGTGCGATGTACTATTGCGATTAGTCTTGCTGCTAAAATACGGTCCTGGATTACAATAGATGAAGCTTTTACTACTGACGAGAAAGTTGTATGATGAAAAGTGAGCAGTTTTTCCAAATGTAATTTCTTGCTAAGTAAATGGTTTTTAATTAGAGAATTTTAATATTACATATTTTATGAGATTTTACATATTTATTACATATTCTTACCGTTTTCATTACATATTTATATACATATTTTGACGTTTAATACTACATATTTTTCCGGCCTCTACTAATAACATATGAGATGGTTCGTTTCCAGAACGTTGCATTTCCTACGTTCACTATAGTCGAGGTTGAGGTTCACTATAACCGAATCTTCTTATGCGTGTTTGTAATGTAAGTGAAACGGGACCAGTGACGTAAATTTACTATAACCGAGGGTTCACTACAGCCGTGGAGGCCACAACGTGGAGGGTCGCTTTCGTCGTGGCACTCGCGCCACGGACTCCCGCTCGTGGCATCGACCTTGACAACACTGCTTTAAAGTTTAAATATTAGAGTCTCGGTGTAGAGTGGTCACATGTTCACCAATGAGCTTTGACATCTGTTGTGACATCATCTAAAGTTGGAACATCCTCATGAATAACGTAGCCCCCCTCTCTTCGAAACTCCGAGGCTGTTAATCCCTTAAAACTTACTTAAAGGGAGGCTACGTTATTCATGAGGATGTTTCAACTTTAGATGATGTCACAACAGATGTCAAAGCTCATTGGTGAACATGTGACCACTCTACAGCGAGAGTCTAATATTTAAACTTTAAAGCAGTGTTGTCAAGGTCGATGCCACGAGCGGGAGTCCGTGGCGCGTGTGCCACGACGAAAGCATCCCTCTACGCAGTTCCGTCACCTCGCCACTAGAAACAACGCCATCCCTAGTGTAAAACGGCGGGGTTACTAATAGTTTCCTCTCCCGACGCTAGTCGCGCAGAGTAGCTCGTGGCATGCTACGGAGCCACGACACGTGCCACTGCCACCAGTACAAAACCTTCACACCACTGCTTTAAAGTAACGGCACGCATCGTGCAGAGCAGCGCACCTCAACCGCGGCCAGATCCCCATCAAGAAGAATTTACACGTTAAAGACCACTTTTAACGATTGAATGCATTGTCGATTGATTGATTGATTGATTCGTGTTTCCGTCAACTACATTGGTCATTAGTCCCGTAAGTGTAGTGCGTGTTTTTCTCGTGAGGTGGCGGTGATCTTTTCCCCGCTGGATGGCGAGATCTGGCGTCGACCTACTGTCGACTAGCAGGGTATCCCCTCAACCAGGTATCTCCCACCAGCGGGGCACCGCCCCAGCCGGGACAAGCTGTAAGCTCCTGACCGGTCTCCCGGCATGTGTGGTAGTGTAGTGCATGTTAGTGTGTGTGTAAGAGGAGAGGATAGGACAAGGAAAAAGGAAAGATTGCGCGCTGTCCGTGGCCCGTTTGTTAGGGTACTGCTCCGGCATTCGCCTGGTGTTGATCGGAGAAACCACGGAAAACTACCGAGCAGAGCCGTCGGCCGCTAGAATTCTCCTCCAGACTGTGACTGAATTCGACCTAACTGACAAGCTAGTGTCGAAAATCCTGCCGCCGTTGGGACTCGAACCTAGGACCTCCCGGTCAGAGAGATTGCAGTGACATCAGGTTGATGCACTGAGCCATCTCTCCCGGCATTGTCGAGATTTTTGAGCGTATTCATATTTGTTTGAGGTAAATTTCTCACATACAAATCGCTGCAGTTCGAACTCTCGTGACAACTATTTAAAAAAGGCGGCGTGCACCCACTCGCTGGGTTTGCTCGAAAAAAAAGCACACTTATGTGGACTCAATCCAAAATGTGAAGGAATGAAGAGAAAGAAGTCCAAAAAATTCTGCTTCAAATAACATTCGCAAAATGTAACAACAGTGCCATACTTTTAAATATTGAAGGCACTATAGTATATTACAAGAGAATCAGCTTGAATGCAATAAATTGAAAGAAATAATAATAACAGTAAAGTCGCTGTACAGTGTAACAATCTCAAAAACCAATCTTATTCACACTAGTTCTACTCTTAAAACAATAGATTTTAGAGAACTGCCGGAACGACAAGACAAATCAAAGACCCTCCTCACGTTGAGTAGTTTCGTAATCCGAGCACTACGCAAGGTAAGCAGCCATTGTATCGCTACCCACACTGCTTACAGTCCATTACGTATTCGGAGTGTGTAGAAGGTATACGGGACAAATATCTGACAATGAGAAGCAAAGGTTGCAAAAGATGTTGACGCCAAAAGTCATTCATCTTGGTAGACCTCTAAACGATGATAAACTATTCACAGTTTACATATCCCATCCATTTCAATGAACTACCTTTGCGTCTCTACTTTATTACCAGTTTATTAGCACAGTTTCATAATTTTGATGAGCCAGCTTAATTAGTATATATTTTACAGAAACCAAAAGGTTGTTGTTATTATTTTATTATTTATTATTATTATTATTATTATCATTATTATTATTATTATTATTATTATTATTATTAACCCAGTATTTTTTAAATACAGTTGAGCATTCGAATCCTGTTATGATTAAGGAGTCGACTGGGGCTCAACAGCTGAAAAGGAACTGGTGACTGATCACTCTACCATCAAGATCCCATTGATTGCAAAAAATAGTCATGAAGTTGATAATCAATTATTTTCTTATGGAACTCTACAATGCATCTAAAAATAAGCAAATTATAAATTCGCATAGGATTATGTATTTCCAAAGTTACTCTACAGTGTCTTAAGCACTATTGGAGAATACGCAATAAGCAGAACTCTTATTCGCCATTCCACAGATAACGCTCAACAGCGTTTTCAAAGCTTTGCACGACAATGAAGATTAGAAACTCACCTACTCTTAAGTACATGCGTCTCCGATTACTGGAAATACATCTATGAAAATACAGGTATGCGGCAGTATTTTTCAGTCATTTACGTTCACTTTTTTTGCGTTATGATTAAGTAAGAATGTAAGAAAGAAGTAAGAAGTTAAGGAAGAATGTAAGAAGTACGATGAAGCAAACCACTCTTTCAAAGGGGCCGACGCAAGGAAAGGGTTGGGAATCTCAGAGCTACATCCTTGGACCACCGACCAGGGTAGGCGCACAGCGGGCACAAGGTTACCAACGGGGCCGAACGAACTACTTCATTTCGTGGATAACTGGCTTTGTAGAAGGGGCGCCGTCAAACTTGACACGCTCGTTTGAACCCGTTCTCTCAGTGCTCCAGGCAAACTATACTTAGGATACCTTACTTCAGAGTAAGAGGCGAGGATAGGATAAGGAAGAAAAGGGAAGTTTGCGCGCGGTCCATGTCCCCTTTGTTAGAGTACTATTCCGGTTCGCCTTGTGTCGAATGCGCATAGAACGACACTGTCAGAATGTCTGCATTATTTTTCATGTAAAAGTTCATGAAATTAATTATCATGTACGTAAATTTAATTTAATGTGTATTAAATTTACTGTAAGTGCGTGAAATTTACTGTACATGTACATTAAATTTAATTAACGCTCCGAAATATGTTCCGCAGGTCTAAAGAGTACCAAGTTCTGACCTTTATACAGTGACAATTCTTTGAGCACATTTTAATATTTCCGCTGAATTTGAAAAAGATTGTTAAAAATGTAGATTTCTACAACTATATTATTACATTTTTACGATTTTATTTGTTACTAATTTGAATGAAAATCCGAGTGTTCAAAATGTATATTTTTGTATACATGTTGAAATTATATTTTACATTTATTATACGTAAGTTCAAATAATGGAAGAAAATATTTTAAAGTTTTTAAACAGTATCTATATTCCATACATTCCATATATTATTTATCAAATCTTCGTGAATTTTAATTTAAACATTAAATTGAATGTCGAATTATATTAATATCTCTTTAATGTACAAGGTGTATTAAGTTTCAAGTACTGATGTACATTAAATCTTCATTGAATTTAATTTGAACATTTAATTTAATGTACAAACAATCGCGTCTTCATGTACAAAGTACATTATGTTTAATGTAGTCGTGCATTAAATCCACATTAAATTTAATGTTTAAATTAAAATCAATGTACAAAATTAATCTCATTTTAATGTACAAGGTACATTAAGTTTAATGTACGCTAGTACAAAACTACATCAAATTTAATATTATTTCTGACAGTGTGCCGATCAGCTAGAATTCTGCTCCAGAAAGCGGCTGAATTCGAGCTGACTAGTATCTAAAATCCTCCACCGTCGCTCTCGAACTCTCTGACACGTAACACTCACCGTGCTGGATACTCGGATTGACTTGAGATTTTACCAGGTTGTTCAGCACCTTTCAAAACCCCTACGTACAAATTTTTACGTGCCATGAAGCATTGCAAGTAGTGTTTTTGCGATAATTAGTATTGGGACCTTTCTTGACCTTACCGACCGTGGAAGGGCGGAAATCGCTGCTCGCCGCTGGTTCTGCGGCCGTTACTCACACGCCGCGCCTGCACTATCCAGGGACCGAAAAGGTATTGAATACCGGTAAAAATACCGGTAAAATACCGGTATTTTTTCATACCGGTATAAAATACCTTTATTCTTTTATACCGGTAAAATACCTTTATAGGACGTCTATACCGGTATGGACGTCCATAAAGGTTATACCGGTATTATACCGGTATTTTCAATGGAAATAGTGCCGAGTGCCCCACACACGCGCCACAAACGCGTGCCACACGCGCTCGCGGCAAACCCACGCGCGAGCTAACCACACGCGCGCGCCCACACACGCGCGCGCCAAACACACGCGCCCCAAACACATGCGCGCGCCAACACGCGCGCCGAACAAACGCGCGCACCGAACAAACGCGCGCGCCGAACAAACGCGCGCGCCGAACAAACGCGCGCGCCGAACAAACGCGCGCGCCGAACAAACGCGCGCACCGAACAAACGCGCGCGCCGAACGCGCGCGCCGAACAAACGCGCGCGCCGAACAAACGCGCGCGCCGAACAAACGCGCGCGCCGAACAAACGCGCGCGCCGAACAAACGCGCGCGCCGAACAAACGCGCGATCCGAAAAAAACGCGCGATCCAAACACGCGCGCGCCCGAACAAACGCGCGATCCGAACACGCGCGCGCCGAACAAACGCGCGCGCCGAACAAACGCGCGCGCAGAACAAAACGCGCGCGCCGAACAAACGCGCGCGCAGAACAAACGCGCGCGCCGAACAAACGCGCGCGCAGAACAAACGCGCGCGCCGAACAAACGCGCGCGCCGAACAAACGCGCGCGCCGAACAAACGCGCGCGCCGAACAAACGCGCGCGCCGAACAAACGCGCGATCCGAAAAAAACGCGCGATCCAAGCACGCGCGCGCCGAACAAACGCGCGATCCGAACACGCGCGCGCCGAACAAACGCGCGCGCCGAACAAACGCGCGCGCCGAACAAACGCGCGCGCCGAACAAACGCGCGCGCCGAACAAACGCGCGCGCCGAACAAACGCGCGCGCCGAACAAACGCGCGCGCCGAACAAACGCGCGCGCCGAACAAACGCGCGCGCCGAACAAACGCGCGCGCCGAACAAAACGCGCGATCCGAAAAAACGCGCGATCCAAGCACGCGCGCGCCGAACAAACGCGCGATCCGAACACGCGCGCGCCGAACAAAACGCGCGCGCCGAACAAACGCGCGCGCCGAACAAACGCGCGCGCCGAACAAACGCGCGCGCCGAACAAACGCGCGCGCCGAACAAACGCGCGCGCCGAACAAACGCGCGCGCCGAACAAACGCGCGCGCCGAACAAACGCGCGATCCGAAAAAACGCGCGATCCAAACACGCGCGCGCCGAACAAACGCGCGATCCGAACACGCGCGCGCCGAACAAACGCGCGCGCCGAACAAACGCGCGCGCAGAACAAAACGCGCGCGCCGAACAAACGCGCGCGCCGAACAAACGCGGCGCGCCGAACAAACGCGCGCGCCGAACAAACGCGCGCGCCGAACAAACGCGCGCGCCGAACAAACGCGCGCGCCGAACAAACGCGCGATCCGAAAAAACGCGCGATCCAACACCGCGCGCGCCGAACAAACGCGCGATCCGAACACGCGCGCGCCGAACAAACGCGCGCGCCGAACAAACGCGCGCGCCGAACAAACGCGCGCGCCGAACAAACGCGCGCGCCGAACAAACGCGCGCGCCGAACAAACGCGCGCGCCGAACAAACGCGCGCGCCGAACAAACGCGCGCGCCGAACAACGCGCGCGCCGAACAAACGCGCGATCCGAAAAAACGCGCGATCCAAGCACGCGCGCGCCGAACAAACGCGCGATCCGAACACGCGCGCGCCGAACAAACGCGCGCGCCGAACAAACGCGCGCCGCCGAACAAACGCGCGCGCCGAACAAACGCGCGCGCCGAACAAACGCGCGCGCCGAACAAACGCGCGCGCCGAACAAACGCGCGCGCCGAACAAACTCGCGCGCCGAACAAAACTCGCGCGCCGAACAAACTTGCGCGCCGAACAAACGCGCGCGCCGAACAAACGCGGGATTCGAACAAACGCGCGTGCCGAACAAAAGCGATCCGAACAAACGCGCGCGCCGAACAAACGCGCGATCCGAACAAACGCGCGATTCGAACAAACGCGCGCGCCGAACAAACACGCGATCCGAACAAACGCAGTAGCCGAACAAAAGCGCGCGCCGAACAAACGCGCGCGCCGAACAAACGCGCGATTCGAACAAACGCGCGCGCCGAACAAACGCGCGATCCGAAAAAACGCGCGCGCCGAACAAACGCGCGATCCGAACACACGCGCGCGCCGAACAAACGCGCGATCCGAACACACGCGCGCGCCGAACAACGCGCGCGCCGAACAAACGCGCGATTCGAACAAACGCGCGCGCCGAACAAACGCGATCCGAACAAACGCGCGCGCCGAACAAAATCGCGCGCCGAACCAAACGCGCGATCCGAACAAACGCGCGCGCCGAACAAACGCGCGCGCCGAACAAACGCGCTAGCCGAACAACGCGCGCGCCGAACACACGCGCGCGCCGAACACACCGCGCGCGCGAACAAACGCGCGCGCCGAACAAACGCGCGCGCCGAACAAACGCGCGCGGCCGAACAACGCGCGCGCCGAACAAACGCGCGCGCCGAACAAACGCGCGCGCCAACAAACGCGCGATGCGAACACCGCGCGCGCCGAACAAACGCGCGATCCGAACAACGCGCGCGCCGAACAAACGCGCGCGCCGAATAAACGCGCGAGCCGAATAAACGCGAGCGCCTAACACACGCTTGCACCTCTCACACGCGCGCTACACACTTATGCGCTATACACTCACGCTCTATGCACCCCACGCGCTATATACACTCGCTCTTTCTTTCTCTTTCTCTCTTTCGTCTCTTTCTTTTCTCTCTCTCTCTCTCTCTCTCTCTCTCTCTATCACACACACACACACCCCCGTATCATTCGGCAAAGCGTTTGTTGGGGCACGGTCAAACATCCTTCTCTCATATTTCAATTCTACACTGCGAAAAGAAATTATGGCGTGAGTATATAGGTCGAGTGCGTTATCCTCTGCCGAAACCGGAGACGCTCGTGGGGCGAAACGCTGACCCCGGAAACTGCCTACGCAACGGCGAGCCCTCGCAGTTCTTACAAAGGGAACGATTCCGAGAATCGGAATGCGCCAAGGAACGTTGCGTGAAGTCTTATCAACCGATGTCAGATTTCTGTCGCCCTTCGTTCTTCACAACTGATGTCGAAGTCATATCCTGGCAGAGGCCGCAGGCCCGACCACGCGCGACGATGTCTGCACTTCGAGAGGTGGCACGTTGCATTGTTTTAAAAACTACTTGCCATACTTCACAGCACTTAAATTTTCATTTGGGGGTTTGGGGAGTTTGAGGGTGAGGATAGGACAAGGAGCTGAAAGAAAGATGCGCGCGGGCCGAGGAGAATTAGCGGCCGGCTGCTCTGATCGGTAGTTTTCCTTCGTTTCTCCGAACAATTCAGAGGAATGCCGTCGCAGTCCCCTAATAGACGGGCCACAGACCGCGCGCGATCTTTCCTTCCTCTTGTCCTATCCCCACCCCTTCACTTACATACACACTAGCATTAAATTACACTGCCATACCTGCCGGAAGACCGCGCGGGAGCTTTTGCCGGCTGGGAGGGGGGCGCTGGTGGGAGATACCTGGTGATTTGGACATTATACAAAAGATAATGCCCGATCAGTGAGCCCGTTCGGCTCCCACACGCGGCATTGGCGCCCAACCCACGCGCGTTTGCGTCCCCACACGCGCGTTCGTTCCCTTACACGCTCGCACGACCTCCACAAGCGCGTTCGCGCTCCCACACGCGCGTTTCGCGCGCCCACACGCGCCCGACGACCCCACGCGCGTTTGCGCCCGTCACCGCGCGTTCGTTTCCTTACACGCTCGCACGTCTCCACAAGCGCGTTCGCGCTCCCACACGCGCGTCCGCGCTCCCACACGCGCGTTCGCGCCTCCCAAACGCGCGTTCGCGCGCCCACACGTCAGATTGTTTCCCTTCGAAACCTGTATGATTCTACTGAAATACCGGTATTATGTCATGAAAATACCGGTATTTCATGAGAAAATACCGGTAAAATACCTCTAATAGAGGTATTGTACCGGTATAGACGTCGAATAAAGGTAAAATACCTCTAAAAATACCGGTATTTGACGTCTTATACCGGTATTTTTTAAGGATTTTGAATAAAGGTATAATAGAGGTAAAGGTATTTCTATACCGGTATAAATACCTTTACCGCTATTATTTCGGT
Source organism: Acheta domesticus (assembly GCA_031308135.1). Lineage (NCBI taxonomy): Eukaryota > Metazoa > Arthropoda > Insecta > Orthoptera > Gryllidae > Acheta > Acheta domesticus. The sequence continues at coordinate 42,594,795 of JAHLJT010002630.1, forward strand.
ATTCGGTCCCTGGCACTATCGGCAAGGTCTCAGTTACTTGGAAGGCAGGCGGGGGTGACAAAAACGGGTGTTTACTTTGCAGGTTCAGATGGAACGAACGCGCTTGGAAATCTGACGCGTTCCTAGCGCTGCCGAAGCAACGGCTCGCCCGCTGCGGGAAGCGCGAGGGTCACGAAAGGTCCTGATACAAAATGCCTATAAACGCTATTTATAATATTCCATAGCACTTCAAAATTTGCGTATAAAGGTTTTGCATGGTGTTCTATCAGCTGGTAAAATTTCATGTCAATCCGAGTATCCAAGCACGGCGAGTGTGCGTGTGAGCTCGGCCATGCTGGTTCCGAGATAAACCGGTGCGGTCGAGGCCCCGGTGGGGCGGCCGTCTCGCAGTGCCAGCGATGCGACCCGGCGGCGGCGGGCGGCGGCGCGGGTTGACCCGGCGGAGGCGATCGCGGCGACCGGAGGGCGATTGATTATCAGCGCCTTCAACCTCCGCACTGCGCTGCTCCGCTCTGCGCTTCACTCCGGCCACCGTCCGCGGCTCTGGCGCTGCGTTGCAGTGGGCCGTGTTGCAGTGGGCGCGTTGCTGAAGCCTCTGCGCCCGCAACACTTCGCTCCCGCACACAACGATTGACTTTTTGATTGACTGTTTCCGGGTACGGTCAACTGTTGTGGGCATTAGTCACATCAGGGTAGGGAATGTTTTATACCAAGAGGTGACGATGCTACTCATTCGCTGGATGGTGAAGTCCGGCGATTTTATTGATTGATTGATTGATTGATTCGTTCGTGTTTCCGGGCGCATCAACTATTAGGTCATTATTCCCGTATGTATTGCGTGTTTTTTTCGCGGGAGGTGGCTGTGATCTTTTCCCCCTGGATGGAGAGATTTGGCGCCGACCTACCGTCGACTAGTGGGTTTCTTTTGACACATCGTCTTTTTCTACACAGTATGTTAAACAAATACAGAAAAGTGTGCAGAATTTAGAAAAAGCAAGAAAATCAACTGCTATGGGCATAATCTCCAAAAAATGAAGAAAAGTAGGTTCCCCATTTAAAAAAAAGTATTTGCCCCTCCCACACAGGTGTAGTTTTTGATTTCAGCATCGGAAAACGTACTTTCCCCAACCCCAACCACAATTCTCACCGAGGACATCAACTCTTCCTATTATTTAGGTAAAATGCACGAAAAAAACCACTGATTATGATGGATTAACATGGAAAGTGAAACCCACGCGGTGAAAAATCCACCGAGGTCGCTCCTTGACCTTCTCCTACACGTAAACGATGTAACCTTTGTCCGTACCACCTGTGGCGCTTAATTCCAACTTACGAAAACATTCGAAACGCACGAAGATTTGTGGGTATCAACCACGGTCTCTCATTTTAGGCCTCGTATGGGGATGTACCAACAGAAAGACGTTAAAGCACAGAATAGAGCTGATAAGACACCCAAAGTGAAACTACTGTGCACGGACAAAGACACGCATACCCAATAGTGCAGCCACAAGCTCACGTTGCGGAATGGGGTAACGATGGGCCACTGGTTTGTTGTTTAACCCTCCGGCGGGCGCGTCCCATCATTTCCCACCGGAGGCCACTCCGTGCCGCATTTATCATCTTCGATTTTCGCGGCAATAGTTATTACTTTTGTTATTGAATGTGAAGGAATATTTATTAGTTATTATGAAATAAAATGTATAAAACAAAGTAAATACCAAACGAAATAATATTAATAAGAATCTGATGCATCACTCGCTCCCTTCGTGTTCTTGGTACATAATTACATGTCGGGGGAAAATACGGTGAAAACGTGCCTTCTAACGTTTCTTCGGAAGCAATGCATTTAAATTTGAATTAGTAGTTAGTACTCCAAATCTGTGTCAAAGTTCAATAACAAAACATCAGTAAGAATTCTAAGGCAGTAATGATCTCGAACCAGAGGGTCGCGGGTTCGAGTCCCGCTTCGGACATGGGTGTGTTTGTGTTGTACTTACGTGTTCCCCTACAGTTCAAAAATCACAGTGATCGCTATACGACCAAGACGCTAAAAAACGACCTTTAAAAAATAAAATAAAACGTATTATGCAGGACTTCGCAGACCCTTTTAAAAACATTTAGGAGTCCCCACGCGTCACACCCCTCCGTGTACAGCCTGCGTCCGCAGGAGCATTCGCATCCCGCCGCTGGGATTTCGCATCAAGACTGAAACCCATTACATTCCAAATGCGCAGTACATATCGAACTTGGCATTACACCCATCCCCGTCACTTCTCCCTCTTAGCCGCAAAATTCTATTCTAAAATATTGAAGATCCCTTCAGCCATTCCCTTTCATATAGGTAAGCAGAATCCTCATCGCAAAAGATTAAAAAGAAAGCTTCCAAGAAAATTTTGGATCCCCATAGACTAGAAGCGATGAGTATTTTCTCATGACATATCATAAAAGCACGCAATTGTATTATATTTAAAACTAGAATATTGTCTCTAATATATCAGATTACTCATGTATATATCTCTTTACTATTGTATATATGCAGAGGGCGAATGGCCAAGCTAAAGTAAATAAATTAAAAAAACAGTGAAATCCGCGCGGCGAAGGCCGCATCCTTGGCCTTCTCCTCCTCGACGTCGTCCCCTCTGACCCCAGAGCGCGTGTCGCGCTGCGTCGCGTGGCTCAGGAAAGCGGCTTGCCGCCGCCGCGGCCGCCAGCCTCCTCGTGGAATGCGCGAGGGGGAGGGCGGGACCCACGCCGTGCGGCTCCGTGCGGAGGCGGTCTCTCGCTCCGGCGCTTTCTGGAAACCAGCCGTTTCCGCTGAGAGGTGAAACCGTCGCGCCCTCCCCCACACACTTTCGCCTCCGACGTCGCGGCACCTCAGTGTCCCACGCGTCTCACCCGCCACGACCCCCGCGCGCCGCCGCCGCCGCCGCCGCCGCTCGGGGAGCGAGAAACCGAAAGTCCCTTCTCACCCGCAGCGGCGGCTTCGCAGGATGTCGTGAAGGAACATTTGGCAGATGAAGTCTTAAGGCCCATTCACAATGCAGACTTAACATAAGCATAGCGTTAACATAAAAGTTAGGACAACGTTTACAAGCGGACTCATTCACAATGCATTCGCATAAGCATAACGCATATGACCTGAACTTAAAGCTTGCAAGCTTCAAGCTTCTGTGCTTATGCTTACGTCAGAAATAAGAAATGAACCAATCACAGTACGTTTAACTCAAAACCGGGTATCGAAATTGGATCGAAGTCGATAGATCGAACGAAAAACATGTTTTCCAAATTGCTTCGTTGATTTTCGACGGTTTTCTGCGTTGTTTTGTAGCGTACGATCTTTTTTGTAGTTTAGTTTCGTTGTAATATTCATAGTAGTACCATTTAGTTGAATTTTTATTGAAATTAAAATACCTAATCTAACCCAACTCATGGCCGCAAGGCCGAGACGCCGCTGGTAGGCCTTGGCTCGTAAAGAGCTATTGTGCCACAGTACATACGTACATGTTTATATATGTTATGTATGTTTATATAAACATGCATACCTTAAACAAAATTTCAATATATATAAAATATAGATTCTCACATCCAACCAATAGTAACTAGAATGGCCCTCAGCAAATAGAAAATCTTTGCTTAGGCTTATGTTGTACATTGTGAATGCTTCAGTCTATCACTTATGTTTATGTCTGTGCGTTACTCTTATGTTTACGTCTGCATTGTGAATGGGCCTTTAGGCTTCCGCGGCCAGAGTTGCGATCTCGTTGTTCGGGTGACACCGCGTGCCAGGCTGTGTAGCCGAGGCTTCGACCATCATTCCGCGGTCTTCTTCAGGGCTGGTCTTTGAAGCACTTTTTCAGACCAGCTCTGAAGAAGACCGCGAAATGATTGTCGAAACGTCGGCTACACAGCTTGGCACGCGGCGTCACCCGGACAACAGAGATCGAACATTTGGCAGCTTCCTCTTTTAAACCGCTAAGTAAATCTATGCCTTATACTGCGATTTTTCTAACTTTGCCCCTCAGGGCCCGTCTTCAGGATGGAATTATTACACAAAAATCTTACGATGGGCCCCTGCAAAATGATCGGCTGGATCCGCCCCTGCGTACAACCCATCAAGTCGAAGAAATATGCAACATAACGAGCTCGGTCCTCGATAACGAAGTGACGCAAGTAGTCCTATATATGTCATAAACCTTTCAAGAGACAGCAATCAATGTTGCAGGAGCAATATACTAACGTATGTTTCGAAACGACTTGGCAACGAATTAAGTAAAAATGGTTTATCAATTCTCTTAAAGAAGCGCAACCGTTGAAAGCGTATGAAAATAATTATGTGAGTACGTTCTAGGGAAAAAAACCTTTTTAAGACATTATGACCAATGAAAACTGCAGAAAAATAATAGGTTCAGTATGAAATACGTGTGTCGGCGTCTGACTTGCAGGGGATGTAAAGCATAATCCCCATCTTCCATCGTAAAGCATATAATGTTTACTTCGTGGTTGTGGCAAAGACACATTCTCATCCCACCAGACATCACAACTAAACCACCATTCCGCCCATAAGCATTACCCGTAAATTCGAGTTTCCGTTCCCAGAGATTGCGTGTACGGTTCCTGTCAGGCGCCAGAAATTTGAGTGTTGTTTTCTTTACGTAAGGAAGTTGGTGAGTCCTCCCGAATTCTCATTCGTAGGCCGACTGCTCTGATCTGTGGTCTCTGGTGTTTCCGTAACCACCTCCAATAGTATGCAGTAGCAGCGTCCTATTCAAACGGGTCACAGACCACGCGCGGTAGTACATTCCTGTTCCCTTCTCATCCCAACCGCCAGGTGCTAATGACTAGGGGGCGATTTTAATGAAATGTCATTTTTTTTCTTTTCACTTTAGAACAATCCCATTTAGTATGAAAATTAATTTTATGTTAAGAAAAAGGAAATAACCTATTTGTATACGTCATTTCTTGCATTTTTCGTCGATTTCAACTAATAGGTCATTTTTTTAGGCTTTTTACGTCCATTTTTATGAATCTTTTGCTTATTTAATGGATTTTAATATAATTTTAATGGCACTGGCTTCAAACGATATTTACGAGATGCAACAAATGTTCACCGGAGAATTCCTGAGTGGCCTATTCGACTTCTTCGCTCATATATTGTAATGCCAGCCTGTTGTGAGTACTGTGTAATATAAGGTTCCTGTGACGCCTAACGGTGTCTTTGTCAATTCGGCCAATTTCGCGATTAATAAAGGCAGAAATTTTCCTGTAAACACACAGTCCAAATCAAAAGTTCGCAAGCCGAGTTCAGTCGAACCAAAGGAGAAGCCTCGATTACATCAGCAACATAGCCAACAGCTAGTTGTTCATTTGAAGTGGTTTTGATCAAATTTTTTACGTCATTTTTTCTGGTTTTTAGTACATTTTAAAAACATTTTAAGAGCCTTTTATTGATCATTTTGGGCAGTGTTTTATGTCGTCAAAATTCGCCCCCTACTAATGACTATTGCAACTGAAGCGCTCTAAAACCACAATCCAATCAAAACCGCACCCGGGACAGGGTTACTCTCCTAACGTTCATGACCCGGTCAACTACGAACCCGCACCTTAAGAAAATGAGAAGCCACCTCTTTGAGCAAAGGGGTTATGAACACGCGCTCAAGTCCGTGCGGACGGATACAACGGATCTGAGTAGAATCAGCACGTACTGTAGCGTGTATGGCTCCTTACGGGCGGACGGAGTCTATTGTTCCCTAACGCCGGTCGCGTTGCTTTGACATTCATCTTGAGTTAAGCCAGGATGGGAAGCGAGTGTCGTGCCAGATAGAGCGAGCGCCGCGCCGAGGAGGCGAAGTCAAGAGGGTTTAATCTCCGGCGCGGGAAGTGGAACGAAATGGCCAGCGTTTGCAAGCGCCTGGAGCACGGACAGCGGCGCTCGGCGAAAGTCATTATCGTATTGACGTCTCCACGCAGGGGCTCCGAGATTAGCAGATTCCCTCGTACAAGGAATTGGACGTCCCCAATTCCCGAAGCCTGAAAAAAGAAGATTCGAAATGTGCCAAATCTCGGGAGGGAAAAAATTCCAAATCCTCTTGATTAGCATTTGTTTGATTATACTGCGATTTCCGTAACTTTGTCCCTGACAGGAATCAGCTGTTCACGGTTTCATCCAATAGGGAGCTTGAACGTCACCATAGTGACGTCACTGTCGCGAAATATAAGCTCCCGTTTGGATGGCAGCGAAACAGCTGATTCCTGTCAGGGACAAAGTTACGAAAATCGCAGTATAGAACTGATGGGAGATAAGGGATGATCATCCACAACATTGAGTTATAATATTTATTACAATGAATTACCACAATTATTACAATGGAGAAGATATCTGCTACCACCATGGAATTGATTAGTGCTGCTCACCACCATGTTGTTCCGTAGTGTAAATTCCGTTCGTAACGCACACCACCGCCACTGACAGGAACGAATTCCATTTATCGTGGTCATCGTACACCACACAAGTCGCGAGACAGTGAAACTAGACCCGAGATGATGAAACTAGACTCGAGATAATGAAACTAGACCCGAGATAATGAAACTAGACACGAGATAATGAAACTAGACACGAGATAATGAAACTAGACCCGAGATAATGAAACTAGACACGAGATAATGAAACTAGACACGAGATAATGAAACTAGACACGAGATAATGAAACTAGACACGAGATAATGAAACTAGACACGAGATAATGAAACTAGACACGAGATAATGAAACTAGACACGAGATAATGAAACTAGACACGAGATAATGAAACTTGACACGAGATTACGCACAATATTTCCAATGTAGAAACGTTTTCCCATTTAATTTTGAATTCACTGAATCGAAAATGGCCCGAAAATGGGTTCAAATATTATCAGATATACCAGGAGAGTTTCCCTAATCCATTTTCCACCAGGTACATTCGCTCATTTTTCCGTGAGTGCAGTGCAGAGGCGTATCTAGGTGTTCAGGCGCCCATGGTAAGCCTAGAATTTGCACTCCTGTCAGGATACGTCAAATTAGGGTAGTTGGCATTTGTTTTTGCGGATATACTCTAAACTGCGCCCCTTGTAAGTGGCGCCCATGGCACGTGTCTAGTCTGCCATACCGTAGCTACGCCTCTGGTGCAGTGGAAAGACCCAGAACGGCAGAGTCTCCCGCGGTGCTCACTGCGCCACAGCAGGGCGGCCTGCAGGGGCAGGGGGAGGGGGAGGGGGAGGGGGACTTCCTCATTGGCGCTGCGACTGCGCTGCTGTGCCGTCGCTCCCCCAGCAAGCACCCCGTCCCCCGTCTCCCATCCTCTCGGCCCCCCTCGCCACGCGTTCGCAGGGCAACAGATTGAAGCTCTGCGCTCCCTCACGGAGCCAATACGCCAACGCGCAACTCCGCAGGCTTCTTTTTTTTAACAGCCTTATTTTCTGGCTATTCAATCCACTGATTTTACAGAGATTTTCATTACTTAATCCTAAAACTGGGTTACGGCATAGGCAGGTGTAAAATAAACCACAATTAATGTATAACATTACTCGTATTGTGAGAAAAACGTGACACACATGTGGAACTGTTTCCATTTAAGAACTATTCAATGTACACATAACTTTGAATTACTGTTTTCCGTTATGTCTGTATTTCATTTTGAATGAGCCTTTAACATCCTGTCTCGTCTACGTTCAGAATTGAGTATAAATCACTCTATCGTCCATTATTCGCAACATTGATTCTAACTTCGGCAATGTTTTTTTAATGAGCTGGCTATCGGGACTCTTTTGGTCGGTACAGTGAAACTTTAAATCTGAAGTGGAAACCATTTCAGTTAACAATTTCATGTATTTATTTTATTTGTGAAGGGAATGGAAGAATGAAGGGAATTTGAGTTATTCGGTCAAATTATACATCGCCAAATAATTAAATTAATAAATTAGAAATGGTTGAGTTTCTTATCGTGAATGAAACTTTAAGGGTTGGCTTGCCTCTGGACTCCCCTAATCCTGGAAGTACAAGTCTCGTTTCACTTCTTACCCTTTCCTCACAAGCCCATTATCCTTGTTTCTGGTTCAAGAACAACTTATTACACATTACGTTCGAAGACGATGGTGACTGAAGATTAACTGCCGTGTAATTACGAAAGGCGATGAAGCGACTGAAATGGCCTTTCCATTACGTGACCGACGAACACCGCGAACAGCAAGTGAAATCTACGAGCTCTAAACGAGGGCTGCGGCGCAAAGGGTAATGCACTTCACGAACACCAATAAAAACCAATAAGCCACGTCGCCAAACGCGCACATTGAATTCAAGAATAGGGAATTCAAGAACATATGGGTATTAATATCCAAGAAAATGGTCATTGGTGAATGGTCAAATTGGTCATTTCAATATTGCACTCTTAGCGCAACGAATTCCTCCGCCAGAATTGATGTATTCATAAGTGCTTGTGAGGGGGGGGGCGTATTTGCTGCAAGTAGACGCAGGCTAATCACCTCGCCAGTCCCTATTTTAATCACAATTCCGCAATAGCCACACCTTTCTTTGTCATCAACATTCAATAGTATAACATAAGAAAATAGGAATGAGAGGAAGAAGGAGGTAAGAAAAAAGACTGAAGGATGGAAGAACGAAACAAAAAGAACAAAATATCTAAAAGAAAAAGAGACGGCAGAACGGAACCACAAAAAGAGACGGCAGAACGGAACCACAAAAAGAGATGGCAGAACGGAACCACAAAAAGAGACGGCAGAACGGAACTACAAAAAGAGACGGCAGAACGGAACTACAAAAAGAGATGGCAGAACGGAACCACAAAAAGAGACGGCAGAACGGAACTACAAAAAGAGACGGAAGAACGGAACCACAAAAAGAGACGGTAGATCGGAACCACAAAAAGAGACGGCAGATCGGAACCACAAAAAGAGACGGCAGAACGGAACCACAAAAAGAGACGGCAGAACGGAACACAAAATGAATGAATAGGGTGAAACTGCCAAGAAAAGGAGGCAAAAGGAGAACAAGGAGGCCGCGGCGGCTAAGAGGGGGGGGCGGAGGGCGGAGCCAACGCGTTTGCCGCGCCGCGGGTGCAGCGGAGGAAATCGCCGCGCGCTCGGCGATCCGAGGGGAACGGCCTCCATTGGGGACCCCTCGCCCCTCCCATGCACTCGCCACAAGTGCTCTCCTCGTAAATCAGAGCTACAGGTGACTGGGGTGGCTGCGGAACGGATATCCTTTTGAAAGGGCATGTGACTATGGATATGGTAGTAAACATCCTGTTATTACAGAATAATAATAATAATAATAATAACAATAATAATAATTATTATAATTATAATTATTATTATTATTAACAACTCAACTTTGTTGTTCCGCTCTTCCGCCTCTTTTTGTGGTTCCGTTCTTCCATCTCTTTTCGTGGTTCATAACAACTCAATTACTGTTTAATAAAGCGCGTAATGCCAGTGAGTGCGGTGTGGACATGTGGAAATTTTGATAGTGGTACGATAGTAGACAGTTTGTATAATGTGTTATCTCTAAAATATATTTAAATTTAACCTGACTTGTGTTCTTTATGTATGTATATTTAATTTGACTTGTGTTCCTAAGTATTTTAACTTAATTTGACGTGTGTTCTTATATGTTTTTAAATTTGATTTGACTTATGTTCTTATATGTATCTACATTTAATTTCACTTGTGTTCCTATTTATTAATTTAAGTGGACATGTGCCCTTATATTGCTCTTATATATAAATTTGATTTCAATTGTGTTCTCACTGTTATATAATACGTCTGGAATGATAATTCCGATGTATTATGTCATGTCCAACATTGTTGAGAAAGATAATAAATAATAATAATAATAATAATAATAATAATAATAATGTTTTACATTTCACCAACTGGTCACAGTTTTAAGTTTCAACAATTACGTGGGAATTCGTTTCCCGATTCGCAATTGTCTAGTTGAGACAGTTGCGAGCCCATAGCTACTTTATATGATGTTTAACTATTCAAAGAATTCACTACCGCGGCCGGGAATCGAACCGCGATCTCCCTGCATACGCCTAGTTACTCTATGAGCTCTACTCTCTTAAAAGCAACTGGGTGTACCTCGGGAGTTTCGGGATGGATTTCGGCTGGGGCAGTCAATTCTTTTAACATCTGTATTAATAATAATAACGTTAATAACAATATTAATTATAAATCAACGAACTATTTGCAGACTACTAAGTTACTGTAACTCCATAATCCTGATAATAGTACAACTACAGTTTATAATCTTTCATTTGAAGAACCACAGAAAATGATATCGAGACCAACCTATATTACAAGAATCTTATGAACGATTCATCATTCATGTCGATCAATTTTACACGCTCCCTTAATGTAAAATCGAAGTACGTAACCGTTTCGTTTGTTATGTTTCTTGGTGTAATTCTTATCAGAAAGAAATTGTCAGAATGTAAACTGCTCAGAAACTTGTCGGAAAATTAATTATTGTTATTCCCAGATTTACCTTACAATGCATCTCGGAATATGAAATACTTGTTACGGGGTACATTTTCCTGATCGAAGTGCAAACTCTGGCTGCCGCACAAATGCGACGATGCAAGGGGATCTGCTCCCTTTTTTGGGACGGTCTTTAACCCCATTTGCCTCCTTCCAACGACCCATTTTTCCCTTCTCACAGACTTTACTGCTTCCCCCGCGCAAGCACTTGCCTGTAAATAGCAGCAAGATTTCAGCAAGGGAATCCGACAGAAGAGATTTATGTGAAAAAATATACTAAAGATAACTGAAATTTGCATTGCTGAGATAAGTTTTTAGCGTGTCTACGGTAACTTTGGAATCATTCGAATGTACTCAATAATTATTGGAAGTTTGAATTAACTGGCCATGCTGATGAATTTTCGCCTAGTTCTAGCACGATCAGATGCGACACATTAATTCAGTGGCTGTTTTATATGACGGTAATCATTTCAGTTAATCACAATTCTGTCACAGTTACGACTCTCTTAAGAAAAAATAAACTCCGAAAAAGTCAGATTTGTAATACTATTCCTAATTATGATGCAGTTAGAGCATAATCGAACACACTCCTCTCAGACCTGTATTTTTCAGGTCGCCAAAACTTTATAAAATCTGTTGAGTTTTTTTAGAGGAAAGTGGAGGGTTTGCGCATTTCTCCGCGTGGAGATTCTTTCGTTCGGAATGTCTGTCGGCAGGAGATCTCGCTCCTGGATGAACGACCTCGATTTGGGGCCGCATCGCGGGAGGAGAAGGGACAAGATATGCTTGGGTGACGCCTGAGCTGTGAACCCCAGACAATGATGGACGCGTGTATGTGCAATGTGTACCTTTTTTTTTTTACCATACATTGCTATTGTTTGGTTGATTTTAGCGGGCGGGCCTTTATCACCTGCATTCCGCGGTCAACCTTTCCTACACTGTTTAACTACCTCTCCAAAAAGGACATAGGGGGTAATGGGACTCCATCTCCTTCTGTTTTTTCCTGCTGAGTATGAGGATTGATTTCTACGTTTCGCGAGGTCTGCTTAGTTCACAATGATCGATTACAATGTATCCACTTCTGTTTTCAAGAAACATTTTCATGTCTTTTTAGGGTACTGCCAACATTGAAGCCATCTCGTATCTGGAGGGGTAAACCCTCAAGCCGATGTGTAGGTCTGAGGGATATCAAGTTCCACAAACAAGGGCCACTGCTACCTCCTCGATACATCATTTATGGGACCAGTAATATGGGTCTCAGATGTGCCCGGAGTCGAATCTTACTCCCTTGCGGGGGCGGCAGTTGATATTATGTCCGAGTGGGTAGTTGACCCGGACGGGAATTCCCCCTCCCCTCTCGATCTCAGACCGACAATGTATATAAAGGGAAAAATACAAAACATTTTTTTTTTCAAATTGTCTTGTTTATCATTAAATTGTCATCAAATTGTTACCACAAACATTTTTTGTAACTTCAGCAATTAATTTTTGCAACGCAAAAACAGCGCCTCGGTTTGCATTGTTTTATATAAACTAATTTAACGATTTTTGCAAATCGATTTTGTCGGTCATGTCGCTATAAACATGTAATATCGCAATACTATTGAGCTGATCTTGCAATACAGTTCATCGCATATACGTTTTGAATGGAAGCAATACCGAGAAACTTCGTTCATTTCTGGAATTTCACCTTCCTGGAATATTTTTCTCACCCCAAATTCCGAGTGGTTAAAATACCCATTCGGAATTTTTCGTGAGGGTATAGCAACCCACTAAACCGACTTTATGCACCGGTCCTGCTCCTTCGGGAAGAGAACGTTCAAAACCCACGAGAGCACAGAACGAAAGAATCCTAAAAAAGGTTTCTGATCCGATTTCCCTTTTCGGATTCCTTAATTTTAACAATTCGGAATGTAGAAATCCTGGATGAAACACCCGACATGAATCAAAGGTAACCCTTGTAAGGCGAAATAAATTTTCGAACAGCACTTTTGGGGAGACTAATGCTGGCATCCCACGTCATTCCAACCGTCGGTCTATCCCCCACCGATCTATACTTCGGTTTTTCTTTCTTGGCGCACGGGAGTGTGTCAATAAAATGGAATATCTCACGGTATTTTGCGTCATTCTGGATTGTGCCACTAGGAGTCGCATGATCGCGACTGTATCGAGCAATGTTGGGATCATACGACTCCTGACGGCACAACGGAGAACGACGCGAAATATCGTGAGATATTCCATTTTATTGACACACCCCCGTGCGCCAAGAAAGAAAAGCCGAAGTACAGTAAAGCTTCACACAAGCCCGAGATCCGAAGCTTCAGCTTCGTGCTGCGATACCCCCCGGGACTAGGTGCCTCGTGGTGGGTAACCAAAATGCAAATAAAATAATAAACTCTTTCACTTTATGTTCGCCGATGCTGATGGGAGCGCTATGTGTATGTTTAACGTCGCCCGCCTTCTGGAACCCACTATTCATGTTTACACAAAGCGCGAAACACAGTGGGTTGTAGTTAACTGTGAAAGGTACAAATAATTGAAAATGCATGGACCATGGAATGTGTTTCATTTTTGAGTCTTAAAACTCGAGGCTCTCAAATCACACAAATTTTACAATTCACTCAAAACGTAGTGTCTTATTTTACAGTTCTGATAATTTAGAATGACACTATTTTTTTCTCATATCACTTCGTTAACTGGAGTAAAATCGTAGCTTAGTAACATCATAAACAGGGAATGTGTTTATCCACTGTAAAATTTTAATAATGATGTCTGTAGACAACACACTGCTATAATGTAGAACATTTCGTTTAAGCGTTATAGCATCATTAACCATTATGATTATTTTGAGAGCAGCAACATCTGAACCCAACATTAACTGACGATTCTTTTTGCGAGAAGCAGATCGTGATGACCTAGTGCATTCTTTGTTCTTGCAAACTATTGGCCCGCAGAAAATATGGCATCTCGAGAAATACTTCACAGAACCAGAGAATACTCATTCAGTCCCTTTCAAACGTTGTCTCTTCATTAATCTACCGTATGAATGAGAGAGAACACAAGCTTTGGGATCTGCGATGAATCCGATCCCACTCTTTGCCTCCGAAATCGCACAAAAGATGAAAACCGACATGTCCCTCCATTCTTCCGGAATCTCCTTTCAGTTATTTACACGACAAACACAGAAAGTCTTTCCTGCTGGGAATATCCATGTAGACCAATCGCCTGGGAATTTAGTCTTCGAAGGTCAGTGGCCTCTTAAACCAGAACTTGGCATAAGGTGTTTTAGAAATTTACGTGAATCAGATCGGTAAATTTGTTCGCCGTAAGATGTGCAATTTCAAGTTTGAAATATCGAGTAAGAATTTAACCGTAACAAACTCAGTTTACTTTAGTTGCATTAGTTCGTGGAATTGGCTTTCAAATGGTAAGCAAAAATAATTCTGTTTCACATCCACTGTAGAGTTTCTCCAGAATTTTCATAATAATGGGTATTAGCCATAAAATGTTCGAATTACACTTAAAGAAATATGCCACAATGATAGAGAAAAAATATTATTATTACATCTTAATTTCATATAAACCAGAGTGAATGCATGTGCATTGTTGTTCTACTTTTAAATTGATATATTCCTTCATAAATCTTGAACTGTAAACTAGCCCCCATTCTTCAAGACCCATTTAAGTGCAAGTTTTAAAATATTTCCACCTAATCACCTGTTTTGATACGAACATTCAATCTACGTTGCTATTTTTACAACGAGGTTTCATGATCACGTAAGAAACTACCAATGACACTAGTAGTTTTAAACAAACCAAGTGGAAGGAATACGGATTGCTTAAACTAGAACACGGACGACATGGCAACTAGTTTCCACTTAGAGGGGCGTTTTATTGATCGTAAATGTGCAAGCAGTTAACGTAGTGCGCAAGTGGAACACTTTCGATGCGATCTTCAATAGAACGAGCGCCAATAGAACGAACACGTGAAATATGGCGCAGTGCAGATAGAAGAAAGTACGTTTACGAACAGGCGTCTCGAAAATCCATGCCACTTCCTTTTGTTCGCGCTTTCTCCTGTCTTCCGGGCAGGTCGCATCTGCCCAACAAGCTGGCTTCACGGCTACCGTGGCCTCGCGATATCGCATAAATGCCGAGATGGGCACTAAATATGTAACTATGGCCCCATTAAAAGAAGTTGGTGATTGACATTTGCGAATGGAAGGGAGCGACGTTGACAGTTTGCGTACCACCGAGTATACGTTCCCAGAACATGAAAATGAACACTTGAAATAAATACTTTTTAAAGTAACCAAATTATACACTCATACTGTACGAAGCTACAGCTTCATAATCACAATTGTCAATCACCAAGTTATTTTAATCGGACCATAGGCCATGGAGAAGAAGTGAACAGTTAACTTATTTTTGTTACTTTTTCTTTTAAGGTTTGCATTAAAAGGAAAAATTCATTAATAAGTAAACAACACGAAAACTCATTCTAAAACGGATTCTCTCCAATGCACATAGTGAACTAGCAGAAGATTAAATTTTACTCGTACCAGCAATAAAGAACTTCTCTAACTTCAATTATGTATTACATATAGGCCAAAAAAACTACGATTTTTATGATATCGCCTCACTAATCTGTTTCCGTCTATAGTCGACTCTTCCTAACCATCTCTCCGAGAACAGGCACATCCTTATTGTGACCAGAGTTCTAATAATGTTCTGTTTTAGCGTGTTTTGCACAGCTCATGTTTTTGAGTAATGGATTCACGCAAAAATTAAAATACATTCAATTTTTAATGAATTTGTTCGATTTATACGTTAGTAACTTGTGAAGGATATTCAGGATGACTCATTTCACTACCGTAATACACAACGAGTTAAACAAATGTTTTATGCAAATTTGCTACGAAACGTTTTGTTACAGCTTAGCAATTTGTTCCAATTTCTGTTTTCGGTAGCGTCGAAAAACTTTTCCTTCTAGCAAATAGGGATGCGACATTTATGTCAATATTTTCAAAATATCTATGTTTCCATAAAAACATCGACGTTTTAAACGTCAATCGATAAAATACTATGTTTTATGTTTGGTGTTTTTTACGCTTCCGATGATTTGTTAGTGATTGAAAAAGTTCTATATAAGAAGTGTGTATAAATTTAAATATGAAATATCTCATGTTACCACTGTCAGTACGAACGAAGTGAACGCTGTTTATAATACTTTCAACGAGCGGACTATTTATCTCCCGAAAGACCCCCTATGGCCTCGTATTCCGAACACGGATAGGCGGTCAACGCATGGGCAGTCAGCGTGGAGTCTCCCATCTCCTGGCATCCTTTTACGGCGAACTCGGGAAACCTGTCCTTTGCGATGATTCCGAGCGGCTGTTCTGTTAAACGTTCTTATTATTCTGGATTTCTCAGTTAAATATTAATTATAAATTCATAAACAAGGGCACTGTCATATTAAATACTCCCTCATACGAAAGTAAATGTTAAAGGTTATTAAACAACTCAAAAAACTTCAGTGCTTAAAAACGTCGATGGTTTTGGGGGGAGGCATTAGTAATATTTATGTTTGATTGTATCTATGTTCTGAAAATATTATGTTTGATTGTCGATGTCGCATCATTAGAAACGAGTAGAATCGGAAAGCGTTGAAGCAAGAATCATGGGAGAGGAAATTATTTTTTCCAATACCGACAACGAAACGTGCACATTTGTGCCTTGTTGGAATTTGGGTGGGAATAACGACCGCCTCGTATCGAACAATCTCGGCGAAGATCTGCCAATGTTTCCAAGAACGATGATCAGGAATTGCAACCCTGTTTCCGGACCCGCAAATCATCACCCAAGACATTTACTGCGGATAGCCTTTTCCTCTTATGACTCCACTGAAGCAAAAGTAATTACTGATAATACGAAGAGGAATACGCTGTGGTGATTTAAATTCATTTAGTTTCCTGCTCGAAATGACTAATCCAATGTAAATATGTCTTGTCTTTAACGGACGAATGACGGTAGAAGTAAACCGTTAGATTCATCTCCTCCATTTCTCTCATTCCTCCATTTCATTCACATCGCCATTTCCCTCAAATGCCAATTTCATTCATGACATACGACCTTCGTTATCCTACATTTCGACAGGCCATTTGCAAAAGGCAAGAACTAAAAATTCTAAGATTTGAAATATTGTCGTTTTAAAGTTCAATATCGCTCTGCAAGTCAAATGAGTGAAATGAGCATTTCAGAGAAATAGTGAAATTGACGCAATTGTAAGAACGAGCGAAATAATGAAATTGACGCAATTGCACGAACGAGAGAAATAGTGAAATTGACGCAATTGTACGAACGAGCGAAATAGTGAAATTGACGCAATTGTACGAACGAGCGAAATAGTGAAATTGACGCAATTGTACGAACGAGCGAAATAGTGAAATTGACGCAATTGTACGAACGAGAGAAATAGTGAAATTGACGCAATTGTACGAACGAGCGAAATAGTGAAATTGACGCAATTGTACGAACGAGCGAAATAGTGAAATTGACGCAATTGTACGAACGAGAGAAATAGTGAAATTGACGCAATTGCACGAACGAGCGAAATAGTGAAATTGACGCAATTGCTACGAACGAGCGAAATAGTGAAATTGACGCAATTGCACGAACGAGCGAAATAGTGAAATTGACGCAATTGTACGAACGAGAGAAATAGTGAACTAGACGCAATTTTACGAACGAGAGAAATAGTGAACTAGACGCAATTTTACGAACGAGAGAAATAGTGAAATTGACGCAACTGTACGAACGAGGGAAAAATGACAAAACTGGGTGGTCGATATTGTCTTCGTTCGCGCCCTTCCATTCGTTCGCAATTTCCCCTCATTCGCCGCCTCGTGGGCTCCGCAGGTGAGCAAGGTGAGTGACCTAAGCGAGCATGATTCACGGCGGCCCCTCTCCGTCGCCAGCCAATCCGCCTCCGCCTCCGCGGTTATGCGTCACGGGGAAGCGGCGGTCGGCCGGCGGGCGGGCGGTCCCGGGCAGCGGTGGCGTGGGCGGCCGACGCCGTACGCTCAGCGCACTGCGCTTGCACTTCCGGTGTCGCGGCGAGGGGGCGGGGCGGGGGAAGGGGACGGGGTGGGCCGTCGCGTGGGCGAATCGCCCGCGGAAGCGACGCTCTGATTGGGCGAGCGATACGCCTTTATGCACTCGCACTTGCAGCCTCTTTCCCGTCTCAGCATTTTCTCGGAGCAGTCTTACGAAGAGATTTCAGTATAATACATAGAACAATGTAGTAACAATAAAATAATATAAATTATTATTATTAGTAGTAGTATTTGTATGACGATTTCCATATTATGTTTCATCTAAAGATTTATTTCGTATCTCATATACAATGGATCTTTTACAAGTGGGGTGTCATTGGAAAGACTTATTCCCACAAGAGCCACTACATCACATATGCCCCAAACAGAGCTGTGGATTTAAAAAAACAAGCAGGTGCTCCAACAGCACGTACTTTCTCGCAAAATTTGTAACTTTTGCAATTTTAAAAAATTCAGAGTTCAGCGTAAATGGAACATGTGCTACGTTTTAAGCGTACGTATTTAAGAAAAATAAGAAAATATTTGAGCAATTTTTGAGATTTGTTTAAAAAATGGCCTCCACTTCAGGCAAAAAGTACGAGAAAACTACTCATATTTTCAAAACTTGTTCCCAACATCATTTAAACATCTAATCTTTGTAGAAGAAATTTCATAAAAAAACAAAAAAAAAAAAAAAACTCATCAATCTCAAGCTTTTTTTAAAAAAATTGTTCAACACAGTTCACGAAAATAGGACCTGAGCCACGAATGGTATTTTGCCCTATTCAAGAAAAAAATGAAGAAAAATTTAAACCATTTTCTGGAAAATAATTCCAAAGTTTTGTTTTATTTACCTTGCCTACATTTCATATAACACTGCGCGAAAACTATTTATCTTCGAAAAATTGTACATGATCTTAATTCAACACATCATTTAAGAACACATTTAATTAGGAAAATATATCTATTTTAATATCGTAGTTGTAGGAAGGTGCATAAAAATCTAGAATTTTTCGAATTTTCGAAAAATCGGAACGAAAAATGGGACCTGGGCCGTTTTCTTACAGTACGTATCTGAGGGAAAAAATGATCCAAAAATTTGCAGCCATTTTTCAGTTAAGGATTTGTGTAAAATACGCTTGAAAATCAAAATATCCGTTTCACATTCGAAGGGTCTCGAGTTCAGTCAGACAAGTCGGGGAATATTAATTGTGTATAAAATCTACAGAACGATTTAAGTGCTATTGTTAACCATGGACGGTTAGACGTTTTGCCATAAACCTTATTTTCGGCATGAAGGATCCACCACCATTGTTTCTAAATACGCAATATTCTAGAAGAAGTTATTTACTACTTATTGGAAAATATTTGCCCACTTTTTAGATAACAGGGCCTTATAATGAGTTTTCTGACTAAAAATCGCACTTTCCGCAGCAGCATTACAATTCTTGATCTTTACTACGAAAGAATGCGATAGGCGTGAAAGTAAAATTCGCCCCAATCCGATTTTTCGAATCGCTTCCCTCTACTGGTCAATCGTCTACTGGGATACAATTATATTTATCGCATATTTATCGCATTCTGAAACCCTTTGTGTGATTATTTCACCAGTGGAATAGTTTTGTGAAATACCACGAGTGCATTGGAAATGTCTAAATATAATCTCTCGTCGCTTCGCAGCTACAGAATTTATTGGAATTTCCAACGCACTCGTTTATGTTTGGATAAAGGGGAACAAATCTTTCACTCCTTCTCCATTTGTCTCAGCAAAGAGAGATCTTATTCAACTCTATTGTTCGGCGTCCCGTTCGACTAAATTTGTTTGTTACACAAATTGCGGCGTTCTATTTACTTCGATCTTAATATGAATGTTGCTTCAAGCCTTTTCTTTAAAAGCGATATACGAGTAAGGCTTTTTGGGATGCAATTTATACTGTTCACAATCTTCTACAAGTAACAATAGCAATTACGGAACATACGTGTGTAATAATACTACTTAACATTTTGTAATAATATTAAATATTAATTATTCATAGACCAATAAGCCATTTACAAAGACAAATTACTATAAAACTAATTCATAAAATTCAAAGTACACACACACACAATCTTCGCATGTTGAAACAATATAGCTAATGAAGTTGATAAAAAACGACAAAATAGAAAAGGAAATTCAAGAATGTCAAAATTTAAATTTTCAATTTACGAGTAAATGAATCAAGGGAAATTAATAGATAATTCTACTTCCGTGAGAGACTTCAGAGGCGTATTTCCGTTGTTCATAGAGCACAGAGATAACATGTCATAGTTTCGTGCCTACGTATTGGGAAAATACTGTATGATCAGAACGGTCCACAGCCATTATCGGTTAATATATATAAAAAAGTATTTTTGCATTCCAAATTTCCTCGTACGTCACTTCTGACACAAAGAAAACTGTCGATATTCTTTCATAATTATAAATGCTGCAGAACACAATTTCAATCTATAAATTCACAGAAACACACAATACTGATATTTTAAATGAAATCTCTTCTTCGATTTTGTGTTTCTGTTGATAAATTCATCGCTAATGATTGGTTTCATTTAGGCAAATCAGACTTCTATAACTCTTAAATTAATCTTTTAATTCTAAAAATAAGATAGCTCAAAAAATGCAAATGGGGTATTTAACGATAATCAGTTTCTTCTCAAGAAGAGAAGAAACACTTACCCACCATTAGTTCGCCCGACAATTCCAACTGCTAATCGCTCTCACCTGGAACAATAAAAATGAATATTATTTGTATGAAATGTGTTTTTATATCAAACTATAATAACGCATCTTTCGAAAACACCAAAAAATGTGAGTATTATTTGTAACTTTCCTGCAGAGAAAACAGGAGATACGTATTCTAAAATTCTTTTACACGAACGGATAATGTTCATCACAATTTTCTGTTTTTGTCTGAAACTCTGATTTCTTGACGATGAGAACACGTAAATAAAGTAATGAATGAAGTAACGAACACGAACAATAAAACAACAACAACGCAGAACAAGAAAAAGAACTACAACAAAATTCAGAACAAGAAGAAGAAGAACAACAACAACAACGCAGAACAAGAAGAACAACAAAAACAAACACGCCGAAGAACAACAAAAACAAACACGCAGAAGAACAACAAAAACAAACACGCAGAAGAACAACAAAAACAAACACGCCGAAGAACAACAAAAACAAACACGCAGAAGAACAACAAAAACAAACACGCAGAAGAAGAACAACAAGAACAACAACAAACACGCAGAAGAACAACAAAAACAACAACGCAGAAGAATAACAAAGCAGAAAAGTACCAAAACAAAAACCATAACAAAAATCATGAGAACGAAATATCCCAACCCCTTCCTCTCGTTTCCCAACGAGCGATTTCTTCCCGATTTCTCAACCTCGAGAGCTGCGCCGGCAACTGCGTGCACTGGAGGCTGCAGCGCGCGCACCCCACTGTCCCCGCGAGCCACGCGACTCGGCAAGAATGCGGCTGCGACCTTGGGCCCCGCCGCCCGCCCGCCCGCCCGCCCGCCCGCCGCCACCGTCAGGAGCGGCGGCCACGGAGCGACCGCACAGACCCACATTCTACGCGCCCGCGACCCGCGCCGTGCCGTGCCCCAGGTATTGTTGGCAAGAGACTTCTCAGGTTTTCGTCGACAATATTGAATGGATGGGTGATATGGATAAAAATCAGTTATTATTTCTTTCTCGAGTTTTCAAAGCTATTGCTTCAAACAGTATGAATAAAACACGAACAATAAAACAACAACGCAGAAGAAGAAGAAGAACAACAACAACAACAACAACGCAGAAGAAGAAGAAGAAGAAGAACAACAACAACAACAACGCAGAAGAAGAAGAAGAAGAAGAACAACAACAACAACGCAGAAGAAGAAGAACAACAACAACAACAACAACGCAGAAGAAGAAGAACAACAACAACGCAGAAGAATAAGAACAACAACAACGCAGAAGAATAAGAACAACAACAGCACAGAAGAATAAGAACAAAAACAACGCAGAAGAATAAGAACAAAAACAACGCAGAAGAATAAGAACAAAAACAACGCAGAAGAATAAGAACAAAAACAACGCAGAAGAATAAGAACAAAAACAACGCAGAAGAATAAGAACAAAAACAACGCAGAAGAAGAAGAACAAAAACAACGCAGAAGAAGAAGAACAAAAACAACGCAGAAGAAGAAGAAGAAGAACAAAAACAACGCAGAAGAAGAAGAAGAAGAACAAAAACAACGCAGAAGAAGAAGAAGAAGAACAAAAACAACGCAGAAGAAGAAGAACAAAAACAATGCAGAAGAAGAAGAACAAAAACAACGCAGAAGAAGAAGAAGAAAAAAACAACGCAGAAACAACCCGTGCCGTGCCCTGCCCCAGGTATTGTTGGCAAGAGACATTTTACCCGGGTGTGCTCGCAACAGTTCTGTGAGACCCGAGCAAAGTCAATTTTGTGTTCGTGAGTTACTGCGATGCATTAGGCATCTGATATTTCATGTATGCCTTCATTGTACTTTTCTAAGAACGCCTGGCCTTCAATATTTATTTTTTTCGATGGGCCATTTCCCTTGAGCATGCTGAAACTTTTAGGTTTAAGGTTTTCGTCGACAATATTGAATGAATGTCTCTTATAGGTCAAGATCAGTTTATACGCCGACAACGGTCGTACTACGTCAACAGAAATGATGGGTCCACATTTCACTGCGCTGTGCGATACGTCGGATACGTTGTGCACACTGGCGCCGGTGCATTGTGAGCTCCTGGCGTAAGCGATACGTATCATTATATTATTTTCAGGCTTGTCTAAGATAAGTGTAGGATTTATTAACAACTGCATTGACAGACATGTACAAACCTAATAAAATACGTATTTCAGTTGATAGATCCCCGTCCACTTCTCCCTCTTAGCCGCAAAATTCTATCCTAAGATATTAAAGATCCCATCAGCCATTCACTTTCATATTGGTAAGCAGAATCCTCATCGAAAAAGACTAAAAGAAAGCTTCCAAGAGAATTTTTCGATCCCCCATAATGTAGAACCGATGAGTCTTTTCTCACGACATATCACATAAGCACGCAAATGCATTATATTTAAAACTAGAATAGTGTCTCTAATGTATCCGAATATTCATGTATATATTTCTTTCTAATGTATATATCTTATGCGGCTGCAGAGGGCCAATGGCCAAGCTAGAATAAATGAAAAAAAAAAAGTTGATAGAGCTTCAGATCATTCCCATTCATTTAAAGTTCCAGCTATATGTGAGAGATATATTGCGGGCACAGGCGTGAGTCTACCTATTGCAGGCACTCCCGGGTTAAGGTTTTCGTCGACAATATTGAATGAATGTCTCTTATCGGTCAAGACCAGTTTATACTCCGACAACGGTCGTAAGACGTCAACAGAAATGATGGGTCCACATTTCAATCTTGGAACGTGTTGAACTCTAAGTAACAAATTAACGTGTCTGCTAAATTCATCAACTCAATTTCATCTACACAGTTCACGCGCTAACATTCGTAGGAAACATCAATATGCTAAGATGAAGGCCTCCTTCACATGTGGACGCTACCGATAAGCAGCAGGGCACTTCGCACATGGCCACTGCCGCACCGCCGCATGCGGTTGGAGGGGGAGGGTTCGGCGGGAATAGATTTCGCCGAACCGTCGCGCACGACCCACAAAGGGACCGCAGCCGAATATTATCGCTCACTTCCGACAAACCCGCCGCGACGAGTGTCCCAGTGTTAAGTCCACCATTTAAACCAATCCTTTCCTATAAAGTGCGATTTTTCTAACTCTGCCCCTCAAGCCCCTACGGCCACAATGGAATATCACACGGCATTTCGCGTCTTTCTCCGTCGAGCCGCTAGAAGTCGCATGATCGTAAGCACTGCTTGATACTGTCGCGATCATGCGGCACGACTGAGAACGTCGCGAAATACCGTGACGTATTCCATCGTGAAGACGGGCCTTGAGGGGCAAATTTAGAAAAATCGCAGTATAGCGGTGGTCGACGCGGTAGCGGTGTCCCACCCGGGCTACTCGTAGCGAGGATCCGCCACCGAGCGCCACTGCAGGGCGACTGCAACACTCCTGGGAAGACCTCCATTTATACCAACTCTTTGCTATCAGTCGCGCCACTCGGTAGCGCTGCAATGTGTCTACAATGGTGTAAGATATACACGTGTGCCAGTGGCGGCTCCTAAACTTCAGGCCAGGTAGGGCACGGAAAAAAGCTAGAAAATAACTAATAAAAATTTTATTTTGAAGTTTAAGGGCTGTAAACTGAAAAAACACTTTAAATTCCTCACTGGTTTCTCACGTATTAACTCGGCTGAATGAGAAGAGAAAACAATTCAACAAACGCACACGCTCAAGAAAAAATAACTCGCACAGAATTCACAGCTGCTGATGTTATCAAGATTACGCGAGCCCTGAGCTAATAAGCATTTCATTTCTCAGACACTACGAGCGTTGTTTGAACATCTGTAAAGTGGCGCTTGCAGTGGCAGTCACAAAAAACTTGTGACCATGAAGGGCCTTAAGGGAGCATTACCCCCTCCCTTTTTTCCTCGCACTATGGGGAAAAGCTTTGCTGAACGGGAAGGAGCTGGTCACACGAAGCTTGCGGACTTCGCCCTGTTGCCACAACTACCTCGTTTTCAGCGCTGTGAAATAGTATCGATATCGCCCGTGAAAACCTTAACGTAAATTCTCTAGAATTATTACTTGATAATATGACACGCATTTCAGTCTACTATTAATATTTTCCTTTACAAGTGGGAGGGCACGTGACCATGTGACCTTATGGTAGAGCCGCCACTGACGTGTGCCAACTAGCCGCCTTTGGGGCAAATTTTCTGAAGTCAGTTTGAGGCTAGTTCCTCGCTTGTCCACACGATCGGTTTGGGTCTCGATGTAAGATATACATCTTAAGATATCTTAAACTGTGGATATTACACAATTTTACAAAACATTTCCTATTCATTTTTTTAACTGTTCGCTCTAGACTTTACCAATTCCATCGCGAAACGATAAATCACTGACTTGAAATTAGAAATCAGCTGGCCACAGAGCTGTCGAATGAATCACGACCAATCACGACCTTTCCCAAATGAGACCAAAGATCGCAGCACTTATATGCGAGTACTGTGAGAATTAGCCTCACATAAGCTTCAGTTTTAGACTGGGAGTGAACACACTTATACATCTTATACCGTGGTGTCTACGTTGGAAGGGGCCCTTAAAAGTCATAGCCAGAAAGGAATCGCCCATTCATCTCGCAGTCAGTTTTCCCTCATTCCCGCTCCCCTGTTAAGCCCTTTTTTTAATTGAAAAAAATGTATTTCTTCTCGCTCGACATACTTGCCATTCGAGGAGGTTAAATTACGCAGTACATAGTTTTTGACTTTTTGGGAATGGCCATCCAAAATCAGTGGTTTTTATTACTCGGAAGAACGTAAATATTGTGCTAAAGTAAATGAAGCGAGGTTAAAGACTGTTTCATTTTGATCAATTGACAGTTAGGGGGAATTACGGTGGTTTGAATCGGTTTTTGGGATACCAGGATTTAATACGTGGGTATGCAGCATTGCGATCTAGGCTGAAGATTAAGGAGCATGGGGAAGTGTCAAGGTTTTGGTAAAAATATTGGGCTACTAGTGTTATGTGGTCGCTTAATGAAGCCACTTTTAATTCTCTGCGAATCTGGGTGTGCTAACCCCTCTCACATTTCATTCATCCGTTGTTTTGGAAGGAGTTTTATTTTTTGGTAAGTTTCCTTTCTGAAGTAGTAATTCATAAGTAGCGCAAATAGATGTTCTCGCACCAATCCAGAGAAAACCTCAATCTCAGGTGAACATGGCACTAACAGCGGGACAAGAAGATGCTCGTTACAGGATTCAAGTTTTGTTTTCATAAACTTAAATGTGGTCTTCACGATGGCAATGCTTTAAAAGGATTTGCAAATGTTTCTTGAAATAAAGAGGTAAACGTAAGGAAATAAATCCTTACAAGGTTATCATACGTCGAAAAACAGAATGCTTTAGGATTACCTATTTTAAGTTGAGCAATACACTACTATTTGTCAAGTTAATTAAGAAGTTAAGTCGGCCTGTTGTAATTAGACGTACACATTTCATTCTAGAATTAAAACCATTTGTTGGAAATTAATTTTTTTTTCGTTGCTTGTGATACATTTCTTTTTCTAGTTTCAAGAATGTCTTTAAAAATCGTTCGTCAAAATTACTGAATTGAAAATCTTTCGACCTATCCGATTCACGGCTGTCGAATATCACTTCGAAACTACAGGGCTGCGGTCACGATGGAAAGTGCAACAAGAGTGACAGGTGGAACGATCAATAATGAACGCCGATGTCAAGCGGATTGCGGAAAACCTAATCTCCTGATACAAATGTGGCACCAATAATTCGATCATCCTCTCGTATGATACGTGAGTGGCAATTATTTGAAACCCGAGACAAATTTAATTCTGCGAAAACCGCACTCGCAGTAATGACTCGAGGAATTCTAAAGAGTAATATGAGAGTAGTATGACGAGTTATATTGTACCCTAGTCACTAGGATACAATATAGGATGGGATGGGATGGGATGGGATGGGGAGACACACTAGGGCCTAGCGTGTTTCACCATCCCAGCCTCCACTTCCCTCCATGGCTGTAGCCTTCATTCTTCAATCCTCTTTTCACCATTGCCTCTTCTACTCCTTTTCCCCATGTAAATACAAGTCTTTCTCTTCTTCTTTTGTTTTTTGTTCTTTAAGTTCGCATCATCTTCTAGACCATTAGCGACCACTATTGTGCTTTAACGTTATGGTATCTATGATGATGAGGCGATATGATGTTAGGGGGTGAAAGGACGAACACATACAACCATGCCCGAGGCAGGACTCTACCCTGAAACCCTTCGGTCCGAGATCGCTACGACACTACTGACCTAGCAATCTCGGACACCGGGCCGGCTTTACTCTTCTTTGATGGATATCTGGTTGCCACTTCTACAATATTTTCGGCCAACGTTCTCCATTCACTCTTTGCTTGTGCACATACCATTTTAGTCTTTTTCATTTAAATGGCTTCAGTTATATTAAAACTTATTTCCGAGATAATACATTTCTATTGTTGATAATTTTCCCCCTTTTTTTTCCATCTCTTATACGTCAGACCCAGTTACAAAGAGAGGATCCATCCTATGTTCCAGCGGGAAAGAACCACCTCCACTTCCTTGGATTCGATGGTATAACGGTCTCCCAAGATTACGGGTTCAACCTCGATCGAAGCCGTGGATTTTTAAGGGCGAAAAAATCCTGCGTACGCCTTCCTTCGGAAGGAAAGTAAAGCCGGCTGCTTCATGTAGTAGATTTATTGCATGTAAAAGATCCTCAAGCCTAAAAGAAGCCTCTGAGCTAAATGCAAATCGCCTGTTTCGTCGCCCAAGATAATACCTTCTTTCTCCGCTATATGGTGAAAGGAGCGTAGAGAAATTTGCGTGGTCAGACGGAAGAGCGGGCCTCATGGCATGAATCTCGCCATGGAAAATAAGGCATTCACTAACTTCCTTCATTACAGCATGTACTACAGTTAAGGGAATAATGACGTAAGTAGTTGATTCCGCAAGCAAATACACTTCAATCCTTGAGCCACTGAGAACGGCACATACGCCTACGCCCAAAATCGATTGCTTTGATTAGAGAGGGAGCTTACCAACCGTGGGCTTCCAAAGAAAAGGTTTTAAGTCCAAAATCCAAAACTAAGTAAATATAATTTACTTTGCAACGAATCCTTAAAAATATATTTTTACAAAATCCTGTCGGCAAAAACGCAGTTATATTATTATAACCGATTATATTAGTTATTATAACCGATTCATTTCTGCTCATCCTAACAGTACAGTCCCAAGAGGTCGAGTATTAATGCAAACATTTTATTTTGTTATTTAAGGTCGCATCAACTACTAGGTCATTAGCGACCACTACTGGATGTAACGTTATGGTACGAGAATGAAAGGATATGGTGATGATAGGGGGTGAAAGGACGAACACATACAACCATGCCCGAGGCAGGACTTGAACCCGCGACCGCACGGTCCAAGATCATAAAACAATTTGTCTGTACGGTGGAACATTGTATCCACCAGGTACATGGTACGTTACTCGGGAGCAGGAACAGTAGATGAGATGCTGGCAGCCTCCGTCTGTGGAGGGGGGATAGATAGGGGTGGGGGTGGGGGCGTTCTCGTCGCTCGATAGCGCGCGCAGACTCCCTACGTCGTCACCCAGTCGAACCGCGGACCCCAGGCTACGGGACCCGGCCGGCGAAGCTGCCTGGGGCACCGCGGCAAAGCAGATTATTCTCTGCCAATAGCCAAAGCATATGGATAACTGGAAAACGCGTCGAACGCGTTTATTTAATTTTGCTTGAAATAATTTACTAGTAGTTCGGCGAGAATAATTATAACAATGTTTTGGTTTCAAATGCAAAGGAAATTTCTCCTTGGTTGGACTTCACCGTTTCATGTTAATTGTGGAAGAGAAAAAAAAGTAGACTCGCCATCAACTTTGAAATTCGCAAGCGGCGCGACTCTAATTGGCCGCATCAAATCGGCAATTTATTTTTTTGGCAAAGCTAACTTAACACAACAACCATAACTCTTACAACTTATTTTAATTTCCATTTGCTTTAGATATTTGTCAGAAACATACTCTCTCGCGGGGGACAATTCTGGGTCGTGCTTGCCTGGCAAATCGCGACTGTAGCGGTGTCTGTCAGGTGTTCCCTAGAAATAAAAGAAGGTCGTCCATAAAAATATCCAGAATTAAAATAATAATTATAAGTTCGATAAGTTACGATTACTTTGCCATGTTCACATGTGTTCCAAATTATCTCTAAAATGGTGCGATAACGTGTTTGCGTTACTCCTTAATGGAAATTCAAGTTTTTTTTTATATTTACTCTTTGCACTTTCAGTGCTGCAGGATTATCCTGCTTAGGGTTATATGATGTTAGGAAACCTCTTAATAAAGCCTTTTTTCCGGTTTCTCCCCATTTCCATGGCCCTCTGTACTTAGAATGTAACGTGATATCTTAGATGTTCTTACGTCGAGAAGTGGGGTGAAGATAGCATGACGCATGTTAATTGCCACGCTTCAACCGGACACCTCTTTACCCAATATTTACTGTTAAATAAAGCCAGTTAATATTGGTACTCACTTGGAAAGAAGGCTGAGTGAACCTTACGATCGCCCTGAGTAGGTCATCACCGGATGAAAATCCCCAGCCACGCTTGGATTTGAACCCGGGTCCCTCAGGTTAGCAAGCGTGTGTCCTAATTTAATTACAAGTAGAATGTTTTCTCCTCTCCCCCTCCCGAAACACCGGCCGGGACGCAATCGGGTTCTGCCTTCTCAGGTAGCTAAAACTGAAAGGGGGTCAACTAGAATGCGGACGTGTGGGGAAAATTGACCGCGGGATGCAGTCGGGAGATTCCCCGGGACACGGAGCGCGCGATCTTCCATTCCCATTCCATTCCATTCCATTCCATTCCATCCCTTCTTTTTCCCCAATCCGATACCACGGGAGAGCACACCCGTACCCGCATACGTAGGCGGGGAAGAGACCAACATACCACGTGGAACATTGAGTGTAGCCATTGAGTGTTACCAATAATGTAAAAACAACGAAACAACAAAACACTATTTGTTTGTCAAGACAGGCCTTTATTGATTTACTTAATTATGTATTAGCTAATTCTCTATTAATTGATTAATTTATCTTTTTTTGCAACGAGGGTTCCACGCCCTTAGGGGCACAGTCACAATGCAAAAGCATTGCTTCATCCCGCATCAACAGCTAATTGAGTCTACCGTACAAAAGGGGACACCCAAGAGCATTTTAAGCACATCTTTCAAGTACATTTTCGTACAAACCCGCCATTACCCTAAGGGCGGCAACAACAAGTACAATCATAGATGTATGGAGCCTAAAACAGGAGAGAAGCATCTGCATTTCTGGGCCTTGTTTTCTCTTAAACGTTTTTATTTACATGTGGCATATTTTACTATATTTTAAAAATACGGGGAAAATGGATTTTTAACTTTAATGATATATTAATTGATTAATAAATAAATGCAACTATTTATATGTTGAATCATTTACAGGGTTGCAAATGCCTCGGAGAATCTTCCCGAAAAGCATCAATTCCCCATATTTTTAGCTTTATAAAGGGGACAACAAGGAATTGATCGTATTTACGGCAATACAATGTTTCTACAGGACTTCTTTCGAAAACTTCGGGGGATCGGGACCCCCTTCCCCCCCACCTGTGCGCACGCCTGTCTGTTCTCAGATTTATTAGAGTAACTTTTGATCACTTCGACGCAGCTATCCAATCGGGAGCTTCAATACAAAAAACTAAGAGGTAAAAAAGCTCATGATTCAATCATAAACTCCGTGGCCACGGGGTAAAAGTTCTTAAGTCAATTTTTGGCGAAATTGAGTTAGGTACAAAAACTACTAGTTAAGTATCTATATTTTATTTTTAATAAAACTACTGAATTGAAATGTTGCTTCCTTAACGAGAAAAACGTGTTGGGAAATAGTGTTGAGCGTAGGAAAAGCGTAGGAAAAATCTAACTCTTGTTTTCTCCAAACTATGATTTTTGACTCAAGAACTTTTACCCCGTGACCACAGAACTGATCAGAAGTCAGAAGTAACTACAGTAAACCCTCACGAAATGCAAGGGTCCGAAATAATCGTGTTATAAAAATTTGTGATATCCGAGTATTATAAATGTCCATATTACCGTAATCCCTTTGCCAGTACCGAAGTTTTGTTCGCGTTACGGCGAAATTCGTGTTAAGCGAGTTAGTGCTAACGAGTGTTTACTGTATCGAACTCGAAGTGTACAGCCCATATCCTCGCATGAAGCGTCGCCCGAGGCGCGGACGCCGTCGATCACAGTCCGTTCTGCGCATGCGTGCCCGCGCACCTGCGGCCTTGGCGCGGGCAGCCCTCCTGCGCCGAGGGAGCGCGGCGCGGCTGCAGCCGCGACCGGTTCCGCGCTGCCCCGGACCCGAGCCCTGCGACGCAAGGGGGGGGGGCGGTGCAACAACAGACAATCGCATCCGCTGCATCGATCATCGGGATGCGACGACAACGGCTCCAGGCTTCAGTGGCGGATCCAGAGGGGGTATGGTGGCCATGCCCCCTCTCCAAGGCCTAAAGTTTTCGTTTGTTACCTTGTTTCCTTTGGCAAAATTGATTTAAATATTTATTTATATTAGAATTATGTAATTATTTAAAAATAATATTGTGTAGTATTACATACGGAGTACAAAAATAACACACTATATAATAGCAAATGTTTATTATTTAACAAAAATTTATGATGGGCCTTCCAAAATGATCGGCTGGATCCGTCCCTGCCAGGTTTGAGATTGGAAGCGCAATTCATTAGGGTAGGCAGGGTCTCTGGCGTGGTTATTAGGTTGGTGCGCCGACGATCTGTCAGTCATGTGGGCTCAGGGAAATCGCCTCTGTTCAAGAATTATGCACCGTTCCGCAAATCGAATTTTAAAAGAATAGAGTGATACATTTTATTGACCATCGTTAATACCATGAACTTATGGGTTAACTTTGAGATACAACCCTGGGGTATCTCGAAATTGAAGGATTATGAGAAATATCAATAACGCAAAATTGACATACGTGTAATGCAGTGTTCGACGAGGAAGAAGAAGGAGGAGACAAAAAGTAAAGATCAAGGAGTCTTAGAAAGACGACGATGTGACGAAGGAGAGGAGGAGGAAATGAAGATGAAGAAGCAGCAAATTCTAATTCGACTAATAGCATATTGAAGGGCTCAGTTTCTATTGTCGCAACTTTTATCAAAAAACTCCTTGAACACCTTTGAAGGGTCCGAGCGCCTATAGTGTATCAGCTCGAATTTCAACAGCGAAGCAAGACGGAAGTAAAGGTAGAATGAGGGAGAAGTATGAGATCAACCATTTTACTCACAGACATCGCTGCAATTACGATGCAATCGCCGAGCGTGGGGTGCGGTGAAAGCGCATTGTAGACACGTGCGTGGCGAGATCATTCGCTTCAATTGCCCGCGGAAGTCTCTCTCGCGGAACCTACACGCTCAAGTACCTCGCCTTTCTGCACGGGCTTCCTTTTTTTTACGAGTAAAGCGATAAAGTAACCCTCTCGAGGTTTTTATTCATGTACTCTGCGTCATAAACTGTAAAAAAAGAGTAAGCAAACAAGTGCGACAAAATAGAATGAGAAACGAGACGAAAGAAATATTGGACACGAAAAAATTCAGACCGAATGTGAGAGGGGAAAAGAAAACATGTAAAGAACCAAAAGCAAAATAATGAACCATTTACTTTACTTTACTTACCATATATCATTTGTTCAACTAAACACCCCATAAATCAAAGCTTTGGGGATGGAGGTCACTGATCCAGGAAGAGACAACATGTATCTGAAGGCTCATCACTCTTACAGTTCCGGTTTACAGAATTTCTCAGTAACGGGGAAAAATCCGCTTATGTAGGCCAGTCATGTAATGTGTAAATCCCAGACTCCTGCGTATGTTTGCATGTGTTGTCTGCACTCGCATGACCATAATCACCGCCATTGGCGTTGCTGGATGTGCTCGCTGACACGAACTTCACCTCCCAAATGCCGATTTGAAATAAAATTTCGCCTATTGAAGAAACGCGACTAGAGCAACTTTCATTGAAAACTATCGCTAAAAAACGAAAGAAAAAATCGAAGTCTATTATTCTCTCCCCTAGAGCCAGTGGCGTATCCACCCGATCATTTAGGGGGGGCATCGTAGATTTTTGTTAAATAAATAACATATTTTGTTATTATATTGTTATTATTTATGTACTGGATACGAAACTATACAATAGAATTGTTTAAATAATTGCATAAGTGGAACACTAATATTTAAATCAATTTTGCAAAATAAAGGGAGGTAAGCGTAAACTCTAGGCCTTTTGGATCCGACAGTGTCTAGAACACAGAGGAACATAACTTGTATCACCGTACTTCTTCGACAATATTTACTGCAAATTTAATTAACGCAATTTAATGTGCTTTTGCCACGCCAAATACATCCGGAAGTAACAGAACGTCATAATACGCGAAAAGTATCCTTCCCACGTAACATTGAAAGATGAAGTGGCGAAGATCACGTTTTCAGTACGCATTCCTTCGCGAGCTGATGTGGGTTGTGGCTGGGCCATACCCCTCCAATTTCATTGCTTAACGACCAACGCAGCGATCCGTATCCGACAGAGTTTGGCTTTTGTTGACTTGAATCGGGGTTTTAATACTATACGGTCTCTGCATGTGGAATTTAAATGGAAGAAGTGTTCGCGACAGGTTTCCTTAACCGAGGCCACATGGCCTCCAAATTCCTTTGCGGACCTGAAGATATCACGGACACCTAAAATAAGAAATCTCAGGCTCCTTCAGGTTCGTGTTATAATTAATTTAAATTTCATAGATTACTTGTTCAAATATTTTCCCCTTTGAAACCACTTGAAAATTAAGAGCCCAGAAAAAAAAAATCCTAGCTCTCCCCTCCCTGCTCGAGTAAAATCCTTTTTTAACTTCATGTCATCCGCCTTCATAGCTTCAGAGCTCACTCTGGTGCCCTAGGCATCCAGGAACGTCAATTACCAAGGTCATTAGTCGAGTAAATGTAGTGCACGTTATTCCGAGAGGTAGGGGAATCCACCCTCGCTGGAACTTGCAATGCAGTGCCGGGCAACACGTCGGCTTGCTAAATTTCCTCACTCTATGCACCTCCATAACGGGGCACCCACCGAGCCAGAACAAGGTCTGAGCACCCGGCCTTCCGGCATGTGTGGCAGTGTAGTGAATATAAGTAGAAATGTGTGTTTGTTTGTGTGTGTGTGTGTGTGTGTGTGTGTTTGTAAAGGGAGAGAAGGGGCGAAGGAAAGATCGGGCGCGGTCCTTTTAAAGTACTGCTCCAGTATTCACTTGCTATTGACCTGTTTATCTGACCAGTCGAAAGTCCGGAGGGCGGCGGCGGAGGGCGGCGGCGGAGGGCGGCGGCGCAGGGCGGCAGAGGAGGGCGGCAGAGGAGGGCGGCAGAGGAGGGCGGCAGAGGAGGGCGGCAGAGGAGGGCGGCAGAGGAGGGCGGCAGAGGAGGGCGGCAGAGGAGGGCGGCAGAGGAGGGCGGCAGAGGAGGGCGGCAGAGGAGGGCGGCAGAGGAGGGCGGCAGAGGAGGGCGGCAGAGGAGGGCGGCAGAGGAGGGCGGCAGAGGAGAGCGGCAGAGGAGGGCGGCAGAGGAGGGCGGCAGAGGAGGGCGGCAGAGGAGGGCGGAGGGCGGATGGCGGAGGGCGGAGGGCGGAGGGCGGGGGGCGGAGGGCGGGGGGCGGAGGGCGGGGGGCGGAGGGCTGCGGCGCAGGGCGGTGGGCGGCAGAGGCAGGCGGAGGGCGGCGGCGGAGGGCGTGGCCTACATTCGGGGGCGCCGTTGGCCCAGTTGCGCGCGCGCGAATCGATGCGCCGGGCGGCGGCGCCGCCCCCTGACCCGCCCCACGCGCGCCGCCGCCGCCGCCAACTCCTCGCAGCCTCGCGGGGAGAGTCGATTAAATGCTCTATCCCGAAATTTTAGGCTCTGGTGGTTTGCTCAAAAATCACGTTCAGCGAGCTTTGGAATGTTTAGCCAGCTATCAAAAATGAATGAAACTACGAACCTACTTAGACAATAATTATAGGCTAATTAAAGACACATATACAGTGTTAATATTATTACTTTGTAGCGTGTGTACGCTGAATATTTCTTGAGAGTTGCGCAATGACCAAACCTTCGATGTCACGGCGTCGATGGTGCCTCGGTTAGCGTATCGGACTGTTATACCAAAGTTCGCGGGTTCAAACCCAATCGAAACCGTGGATTAAAATCGAAAAAAAATCCTTCGTACGCCTTCCTTCGGAGGGGAAGTAAAGCCGGCTGTCCTCTGTAGTAGATTTGCTACATGTAAAATATACTCAAGCCTAAATGAAACCTCTGAGCTAAATTCAAATTGCCTGTCTCGTCGCCTAAGTAAGTTGTACCTTCTTTCTCCCCTAGTTGGTGAAAGTAGCGTAACGAAATTTGCGTGATCAGACGGAAGAGCAGCCCTCATGTCCTGCGTCTCGCCACGTAAAATTTCATCAAATCAATTCAAATTTTCTCGAATGATGATCAGAGCAGTGAAGTTTTCGGCAGCACTGTAAAAGGTGCGCCTTTCTCTTCGATGTGTGGACATAATACTTTTCGCCCGCTCGTAAATAATCAACCAACACTTCCTTGTATTGTGCAGACTTGAGGGTGTCCTGGAAGAGAGTCTTCATGAACTATGTACTTGTATTATGCGTATCCTGAAGGATTTTCGGATGACTGCTGGCAAGTGTACACAGCTTTTATTGCATCATGGTGGTCCATGATGACTGCTACGGAATACGCAACACCTGTCTTCTAATATAATGGATCCTGAGCGCTTATCATTGACTGATGACACTACATTGTCTCTGATCGGGAAGGTCTGGGGTTCGAATCACATTGACAGGATTTTCGACACTAGTCTGGTCGCATTCAGCCGCGGTCTAAAAGAGAAATGTAGCGTCAGACTGCTCTGATTGGCAATTTTCCGTATTTTTTTTATCAATATCAGAGGAATGACGAAGAAAGTACCCTGACAAACGGGCCACGAACCGTATACGATGTTTCCTTCCTCTTCCTTGTCCAACCCTCATCCCTGTACCCGGAGTACATTATTAGTATATTATATCTCGTGTTTTGTTCTCTAGATTAAAATAGGGTTGTCTCTATTTATAGATCTGTTTTGAAATTTATTTTTTAATATAAAATATTGATAAAAAAACAAAGAGAAAGAAGTAGCATTCAGGAGCAGCAGAACTTACTGCCAAGACACTTGCTGATCCCCATCATGATACAAGGAGAAGAGTGGAACATTGCGATCTTCCTAGCACTCAAGCTGAGATTGATCTCTCCACGATACACAGAAGAAAAACAACATACCCCATCTCCAAGCAGGCAAACGATCCACATTCAATGCTCGCATGAAAGCGCAGTAACGCCATTCGTTTTGTACAAGAGTAAAATTTAACATACTCATTAAAGATAATGTCCTGCAATATTTCGTTATTAAAAATGTAGTAAAGAACTCCAAATGTGACACAAATTGCATTTAAATATTATAAATTATTTATTCTGAATCTGTATCTTACTATCTGTATCGACATCAATAATAGTGAGTCGGTGATATCTATTGTAAGTTTAATAATACCCCTTTTTATTACGTCAAACATTATTTAAAAAGTATGTGAAAAGTAGTGGGAAATTTATCAATTCTTCGTTGGGTTGTAGAAATACAAATCCAATTCTCATGGATTATTATCGTTCAGGTAATTCTTACAGTTTATTTTCTTTTGCTGATAGTACTAAAAAGGAATTTTCATTTTCTTCGATTTTCTAAAATACTATTTTTAAAATATTGGTCTAGTCTTCATCGCTGCTTAAGTGCTTTAGAACCTGCGAAAAAAATATGTCTGCGACAATTAGAAGTGTGCGACTAAGCTTACAGGATACTGCACGGATGACATTCATCCGAAAGAGATCAAGCAAAAAATGCGCGTCTGAAACAATTAAAAGTTCTTCTCCTCCTCTCTGATTTAACGATAAGCGACGATGAACAGGTTAGCATCTGGCTTTCCCAGAAGTTTCCGCTGCCTTCCTGCGTAACCCTTATCTCCTCCACCTCCTATTCCGCACCTCCGCTTAATTATCAGATCAGACGGCGGCGGCGTCACCTTGAGAGCCAACTCTTGCTATTTCAGATTCTTCCCCAGTAACAGCACGCATTTCACTTTATCGTCAAAACCCACTTAATTCATTCAATTTCAAAAGCATTTATCTTGATTGTTCACAATCAAGTCCTGCTGATTACAATTAACGGCGTGAAGTGGACATTGGGCACTTGTGCGGGCTTCCTCTCGTGTACTTTCTAAGCTGCCCTCAAATTTCATACGACCGACTCGATGAAACATTACGTAGTAGCAGTACATAAGCATGGAAGTCTGTTCATTTTAGATAAAACAGATTTGGTCAAAGAGCCGAAACAATTTTCTTCCCTACTTCACGTTAAATAATTTTTGCGGAGTCGAGAAAAGCCAGGAATTTTAAGTGTCGTCCAGTCCAATGGTCACAAATCTCCCCCTCCCCCAAAAAATCCCTATTCAATACGCGTGTTGTCTACTACGAATTCCATAAGAATTGACGGAATCTGAACTCCGGTACCTCGACGATGAGAGAGTTGTGATGAATAAAAGAAAAACTATTAAGGACAGAGGGTCACAAGCGTCCAATCACATCTAAAAATATTTACAACCGCTCGGGATTTATTATGAGAGGGACAAAAATATACCTCAATCAATGAAAAGGTATCTCCGGAAGACGCCAATAGTGAATGTTATAAAATTCTGTTAAAGAAATTGAAGAGTAAATTATGAAGACCTTTTGAAATGAAGCAACTTGGAGTGCTCACGTGCATTTTTTTTCTTCTTTTACTTACAAGAGATGATTTCTTAAATGAAATCTGTTCTTTAAAGGCAGATCTTAAAATAGGCCACTTCCAATTTTTCGAAAATATGAGTAGTTTTCCTGGAATTTAGCACAAAATATAGACATTTTTTAAAAACTTTTTCTCAAAAACCGCTCCAAACTTTTTCTTCACTTTCTTTTCCCACGGATAGAAGAAAGGACGCTGAAAATAACACTGAATTTTCGAAAATTGCAAATTTAGAATTAATGTGAGAAAGTACGCGCTATTTCAGCACTAGTTCTAAAAAGTCAAGGAGGATTACTACCTAGTGATTTTTCCCCGAGGTTGTTTTTAAAGAAAATGTGAATAAAATTGACTACTATTCTTTAAACTGCCAGTGCATTACAAGTGAAGAAATTTAAGTTATTGATGTTCCGGCGTATTACCAGTCATGCCTTCCCCCTAAGCTACTTAAAATCCCACCCACTAACACCCTTTAAAAATTAATCACAAATAACTCCAAAACTGATCTCTGCAGTTTCATTTCTCTGTCTAATAAAATGAGTTGTCACACCCCTGAGATAGGAGGTAACACATGCGGATGTCTTAAAAGTTAATGTGTAATATTTATGTATTATGAACACCCCTGAAAGGCAGAAATGCCGAGCAGGCAGAAATAAATTTTTTAAAAAAATGCCTTATCAAAACGTGTTCTTGAAATTCTTTTGCAAGGCTGTCACTTAGATTGATGTATTGATGCTTTTATTTAAGCCGTAAATAAAAGTTGTTAATTTTATAAATACGACTGTCCGAAATCTTTTTGGATCTTCTTGAACTTTTACAAAACGTGTTCTCCGGACGCGATGGCATTTCCGCCCGTTTGCTCCAGCAGTAGCTATCAAGACCACGCCGCGCACCTATGCAACGCCGGAAGCGAGCAGCCAGCTGCCCACGCGGGCGCCGATAAGGACGCGACCGACGCGGAATGGCCGCCTTGCGGCACGGGCGCACGGGAAGAAGCAGCGACGGCACGAGCTATGGTGGAGAGACACGGCCGTACACAGGTTTCTTTTCCTGTCGGGATACTCGGAGGCCGGCCGCTACAGCTTTATGTAATTAGGGTATTACTTTGAGCAGAAAATGCAAATTTTATTTTTCAAAAAGAATGTTTTTGACAATTAGGGTCTTCTACAGGTTGTACTTGTACCAGTGGCGGATCCAAAAGGGGGCTTGCACGGGGGCCAAGGACCCTCCCTCCAGTGGCGTAGCGTGACTCACACGTTTGGGGATGCTCAACAATAACACACAAAATGTCACTATCAACTACTTCGTCTAACAGGCGAACGCAACACAAGGCAGATACACTGGGACTACTTCCACGATCTCGATTGCTTACGACGGTGTAGGCGCTTCCCACAAAATCCTCACAGCAGTCAGGGCTGCCGATGTCTTGAAAGCAATGGCTCAGCTTTAATTCTTATACGCGAATGGCAATAAGACCATTTGTTAATTTATACATTGCAGACTTAAATAATATGTAATCTATTCAAGAGATAATACAATTTCTTGGATATTAATTAAGAAATAGTAGTCGGGCACTATTTCTACAGTTTGTACCCATGACCAAGCGGGGACTCCCGAGTGAGAGAGAGAAAGATAATTTACTGAACGCCTGCAGTGTGCTGCGCTCTCGTGCACAAACGAGCTTCTTTCCGCAGTAGACGCTAGCGTAAAGCAGTCGGGTTTCTCTGGGCCAGGGGTGAAGAGGGGAGAGGGGGACCTCGCCATCTGCGCATGCGTCATTGCTCGTCGCAATCTGGCGGCAGACGCTGAAGTATTTTAGCTTCCAACCAATCAGAGGCCAGCTTCAACAGCCCGCCGAATTCAATCATAGGAAATCAATTTTAAATTAATACAAAACGTGTTTCGCTCAACAGACCACTTGTAAGATTATCAATACAGTATTTAAGGTTCTTATATACGGGGATGCTCAGCATCTCAGCGTCCCCTGACGCTACGCCACTGCCTCCCTCCCCAAAAAAGGCCCTGAGTTTTCGTTTGTTACCTTCTTTTATTTGGCAAAATTGATGTAAATATTTATGTTCGAATTATGCAATTATTTAAAAAGTAATACTGTATAATATCACATATACCCTACAAACATAATAAACAATGTAATAACATGTTTATTATTTTTAAAAATCTATTATGGCACCCTCCAATATGATCGGCTGTATTCGCCCCTGACTTTTACTACGTGGAATGGCCAGCTTTATTTCCAATCCAATCGAAGGCGTGGGAAGTGAAGATTAATGCGATCGAATTAACAGTAGCCCAGCGATTTTGGTTCCGGGAATAAAGAGAAATGTTGACATTGAAAATAGTTCATTATCGTGCCTAGGGGCTTGAATATTTCTTATTAACACGACAAGTACTAAATAACGAGGGAGTACTACACTAGTCAAATAGGATGAAAGTGAAATTACGAGCCAATTTATTTTAAATAATATTCAACGAAAAAATACTAATAAAAAAAGAAATTAAAACTGACAAGCATAATATAATATCAAATTTACACAAACGAAACATTTACTACAACGATTCTCAATGATTAATTGATTGACAATACTTGGTTTTTGTAAACTTCTCCGTGATTGGTCAAGAACCTGTATCGTAATGAAAGTTTTATCATAACGAGTATCATTATGCAACGGGTTGCAACTATCAAATGATAGCATTAGACAATGGGAGTAGAAAAAAGAAAATACTTAAAATCTTACTTTCCTAATAACAAATTTTCGAACAAATAAAGGAAACTGATGCAATACCCCGATTTTGTTTCGCGAAATCGAACAAAATTTCGCGTGTCCGCCAACGCCTTTATCCCACGCCCGCACTTTAACACCTGCAGTTCCTGGCGCACCTGCAGCGCCTTCCGCGGAGAGAAAGGCAGGACGCGCCTCACTGCATCCGCTGCGCCAGACAATCGACGGCGATGGCGGCGGCAGCGGCGGCGACTTTCCAGCAGCCGCGTTGTGCTCTCCTCCGCCGCACAGGAGCGACATCCGCTGGCCGCGGCGACGACAAAATGGAAGCCAAGTGGAGCGAAACCACAATTAGTATTATCTAATGTCGGCAGATAGTGGTTTTCCAGAATCTGGATTACTTGGCCTTTTCCAGACAAGTCATATGCTGCGGTCGTACGTCCTGTAGGTGTAGTGCATGTTGTATCTTGAAAGGTCCAAAGAGCTGGGACGTAGAATCCGGCGCCGACCTTCACGTCGCCGTGCGGGGTTTCCTCTCCAGGTATCTCCCCCGTGCGGGGCACCGTCTCAGCCGGGGAAAGCTCCAATCTCCCGACTGTTCTTCCCAAATGAGTGCATGTGAATTTAAGTGTAAGTAAGGGGGGTGAGAATAGGTAAAGGTGAAGAACGAAATCTGTGGTCACGGGGTAAAAGTTCTTAAGTAAAATTTTGGCAAAATTAGGTTAAGTACTGAAACTACAAGTTAAGTATCTATATTTTATTTTAGTAAAACGACCGAATTTAAATATTTCCTCCTTAACCCGAAAAAAAGCGTTGTGAAATAGCGTTGAGCGTATGAAAAAGCGTTGGCTCAATAATCAAGCCCTTGTTTTCCCAAAATAAGATTTTTGACTTAAGAACCTTTACCCCGTGACCACAGAAATAATGGGACGGTCCTTGGCCCGTTCGTGAAGATACTGCTCCGGCACTAGCCTAGTTTTACCGGAGAAACCCGGAGAAACCAGGTTTAACTACCGAGGTAGTTTTACTATAAGCTTCTAATCTCACAGCAGCCGACTGCTAGAAGTCTCCTCCAAACAGCAGATGCATTCGATTTCGGTTTTTACCGAGTGGCGAAAATGCACCACCATCAAGGCTGAAACCCTTGGACGTTCCGACCAGTGTCGCTGCAGTGCGAAACAGTTGTCGTCCTGAGTCATTTCACACGGTTCGCATAAGGCATAAATGCATTGTCCAAAAAATTGTGGTATGGTCGGTTTTTTCCATCATCTCATCTATAATCGTTCGTCTATCATCATGCTATCATGTCAGTCACCCCTCCTGATCACCCGATTGCTCTTCATGCAGTAGAAGGAAATTGCCACGTGAGTAGCTGTCCAAAAAAAAGGTGGGGGGGGGGGACATTCAGGACACAAAACTGCAACCATGGACGCGGTGCATTTGGACGCTGCTTCACGTCCGTACATCACCCGGGATTTGTGTTACAAAAATTAACACCATAGCCGTGTTATAGAGCAAATAACTGACACTGTCGAACAGAGACGTAAGTCGATGTACGTAAACTAACCACCTTTTGTTAACAATCCTTGCACAAAAACAAACAAACAAAAAACCCTCATTTCTTTCTATATTCAAGATTCAAATAGTATATGGCTAGGGGAAAGGTATCATAGAATTATGAAAACGTGCACAGAATTCACTTCTCTCCGAAGCAAGTCACACACAGTTTTTAACTGTTTTTGACATAAAATAAATAAAATAGAAATAGGAAAAAAGTAAAACAAAAATTAAAGAAAAAACTAGTCTTATTTGTGAGATCGGCCGAGTGTCCTTGAAAACTATTCGTAATAACGCTGTCTTATAAGTAGAGCCCGGATTTTAATGACCTAAAAATCAGCGAAATATGCAAGCATTTATGACCTGAAACCTACATAAATATGACCTAAAAAATAAAATATGACTTTACATAAGTTTAGTTTTTTTAATTCCTGTTAATTTTTTTAGGTATAACGTAAGTAAAAAATTCACTCAAGAACAGCTTGTGAGTGTATTACTTACGTTTTACAGTCTTTGGAACTACCTAGCATTTTTAAAAAAATGTTTGTGTCTGTAAAACAAGTACAGAACAATAAAACCTGTCAAACAAAACTTCTTGCTTTACTTGTCTTGCTTGTATACTTCTTGCTTAATGTTTTCCAATTTCCTCTCAGTCTTCAGTTTATGGAGAGTTGCATTGGATCACTACGTGCATTTTCAGGTTTTCCATCTTAAAACACGTACGGTCGACGCGGAGGATCATTTTGTATCTAGAAAAGCTCCTCTCCACATTACATGACGTCACAAGAGCGTATTTGAAGGCGGCGATGTCTCTGCAGTGCAGCTTTGGTTCATTGTATCCAAATGTTGCCATTTCGTTCCATTTGTTGTT
Source organism: Acheta domesticus (assembly GCA_031308135.1). Classification (NCBI taxonomy): domain Eukaryota; kingdom Metazoa; phylum Arthropoda; class Insecta; order Orthoptera; family Gryllidae; genus Acheta; species Acheta domesticus. The sequence goes on from JAHLJT010002630.1 coordinate 42,637,280, forward strand.
AAGTCTTTCCATTATCACAACGCGCAGGAGGCAAGAAAGAAACACACGTTTGCTTTCTACCACGGGTTCATCGTAGCACTAGGAGTAATACGTTTCAAATAATCCTTTGTGGTATAATTGTTTAGTTTATTTGTGACAATATCGCCTGATACATTGTCATGCAAGACACATTTTCAAGTTTTTTATTCTTGTGTCCTTAAAAATATGACAAATATATCCATTTACCGCAAAATTCGACTAAAATATGACCTTTTACTAAAAACGGTCTTTAAAAATATGACAAATATATGCATTTAAGGACAAAATTTGGCCAAAAAATGACCTTTTACTAAAATAGGTGTAAATATGACTTTATATGCACAATAAAAATACGTTTTTCTATTCGACAATACCTGGATTCGTGCAAAAATTGTTTTAAAAGTCACCCGAAGAAAAAATATATGACGTGTCATTAAAATCCGGGCCCTACTTATAAGTAAAAACTTGTAAATAAATATCTTTTTACGTAGGAGTATGCATCGCCGAATTTAGTCACAACTAATTTGTTTCAATTATTCTGGGGACGGCCTGTTAAAATCCTGGACTCCTGTTAAAGAACTGAACTCCTCAAATCCTGGACGGTCTGTTAAAGAACTGGACTCCTTTCCCCACTGGAGGGATGTCACAACCTAACAGATTTTACTTCAATGGACGTAGGTGGTGGGCGGCATTGCGCCACTGACTGTGGGAGACGGTTGCCCTAAATCCATTCTGAATACGAAAAATACTCTAGTCTCAGACTTTCTACTGAACATTAAGAGGTAGCACTTATTGTTACCGCGTATACGACAGAATCATTTCCTAAAAGGATAATGTGCATGGAGTTAAAATTTCAAGCTGTCGATTGATAGACTGATTGATTGAGATTTCGGGCGCGTCAACTACTTAGACCATAAGTCCCGTAAGTGTAGTGCGTGTTTGTTCTCGGGAGATCGCTGTGATCTTTTCCGCGCCGCACGGCGAGATCCGGCGCCGACCTACCGTCGACTAGCGGGGTTTCCCCCTCAACCAGGTATTTCCCATCAGCGGGACAGCCGGGTCAAGCCCTAAGCTCCTGACTGGTCTCCCGGCATCTGAGGTAGTGTACTGCATGTTAGTGTAAGTGTGTGTAAGGGGAGGAGATAGGACAAGGAAGAGGAAGGAAAGATCGCGCGCGTTCCGTGGCCCGTTTGTCAGGGTACCACGGAAAACTACCGATCGGAGCAGCCGGCCGCTAGAATTCTCCTCCAGACAGCGACCGAATTCGACCTAGCTGACAAGCTAATGTCGAAAATCCTGCCGCCGTCGGGAGAGGACCTCCCGGTCAGAGGGACTGCAGTGACATCAGGTTGATGCACTGAGCCATCTAATAATAGTGACTTTATTTATGTGGCGAGACTCGGGCCATCAGGCCCGCTCTTCCGTCTAACCACGTAATACATACATATATGGATAAAAATTGAAACAGTACATTTAGTAAATTAAATAAAATACAACTTAGATATGTCTTGCCCCTGGGCTCACAAAGTGAAAGTAAAAAACACAACGTCCCAGCATTTACCTTAAACGGCCGGGGAAAACCAGGGAAAACAAAGGAAGTGTGCATGCTCTTCAACGTTGAGCAACAAAATAAAAGATTTAAAATAATTTATAAAGCATTTACTGACACAAGAGAACATTAAAGAGATGCCCGAAAATAAAATATGAAAGAGAAAAAAAATTAACCCATACGCGTCAAAATGTTGGCAAGAAAATCTCAATCCATTAAAGAAATTAAAATTAAAAATCATTAAAAAAAAAAAAATAAATGAGCCATTTCTCCCGGTGTTGAAGCTGTCAACTTCGATGGCTGAGAAGTCGAGAAATTCGTTCTCGGCCCCCGTGCAAATGTGCAGAAGAGAGCTGGCAACGCCGTCCCGTGCGGCCCTGGGCAAAAAGCGCCCTTTGAGGCGGAACGCGCCCGGAGAGCGCGAGGTGGCAGGCGCGACCAGCGCCTTGCGACTTGCAACTCTCCATGAAAACTTGGGACGAAGCTCGAGGGTGTTACTATATACTGCGATTTTCTTAACTCTGCTCCTGACAGGAATGAGGTGTTGACGCTTTCATCAAACCGGGAGTTTAAACGTCACCAAAGTGACGTCACTGTAGCGACATATATACTGCGATTTTTCTAAGAGCGACCCTCAAGGCCACTCAAATCCCATCTTCGCGATGGAATATGTCACGGCATTTCGCGTCTTTTCTCGGTCTTGCCGGTAGAAGTCGCATGATCGCAAGCACTGCTTCATACGGTCGCGATCGTGCGAAATCTAGCGGAACGACTGTGAATGATACGAAATGCCGTGACATATTCCATCGCGAAGATGGGATTTGAGTTATCTTGAGAGCTCTTCCTAGAAAAATCGCAATATAAGATGCTGAGCATCCCCACGTCAAATATTAATCAACGAACCCTTAAATATTGTATCGATAAACTTACAAGTGGTCCATTGAGCGAAGCACGTTTTGTATTAATTTTAAAAGTGATTTCCTGTGATTGAATTCGGCGCGTTGGTACACGCTGGCCTCCGATTGCTTGAATGCTAAAATGGTTCTAGCATCTGCCGACAGATTGCGAAGGGCAATGACGCATGCGCAGGTTCTGGCGAGGTTCCCCCTCCCCACCTCACCCCTCTCCGAAAGATTCAAGAGTCACTTACGCTAGCGTACGACTGAGGCGTATGAGCTAGTTGCTCGTTTGTGTACCAGAGCGCGGCACACTTGACGCTGCCAGTGAAATATTTTTCTTTCTCACTTGAGATTCTCTGCTTGGTCATGGGCACAAACAGGTGGAATAGTGCTTGCCTACTAATTCTTAATTAATATCTAAGAAGATGAATTCTTCCTAAAATATATTAAATATTATTTTGGTCTGGACTGTATAAATTCACAAGTGATCTCTTTGCCAATCGCGCATGATAATTAAAGCTGAGCCATTGCATAATTTGCTTTTAAGAACTCTCCTAACATAAATCTGTTGAAGTATTGTAACATTTGTTTTGAAAATATAGATTCTAGAGAACATTAATGATCACGATGCGTTCAGTTGGCGTTATTGTTTAGCATCCCCAAACGCGCGAGTCACGCTACGCCACTGCTATATACTGCGATTTTCTTAACTTTTCCCCTGACAGGAATCAGCTGTTGACGCTTTCATCCAATCGGGAGCTTAAACGTCACCAAAGTGACGTCACTGTAGCGACATATAAGCTCCCGATTGAATGGCAGCGAAGTAGCTGATTCCTGTCAGGGGCAAGTTTAAAAAAATCCCAGTACAGGAGGCGCTAGTGGCGCCGGGAACAGCTGCAGGTTAGGTTCGCCAACTTACGCATACAAACATTGGCTAATTTGTGAGAAATACGAAATGTGTCTTCTAAATGTTCAATTATTCATAATATATACATATAAGAAACCTCTGAAGAAAGCGCAAGTATCGACGCTATTTTTTGTAACATTACGCGCCTATTGCGTCTGGCGAACCTACGCAGCAGCCACGCACGTTTGAAGTATCGTTGGCAGCAGTTCGTATTTTAGTTCCTATAAGAAGGTGATAGGGGAGGACGCTCCGCTGTTATGGTCTCCACCACGCTATATGGGAGTTAAAAGGTCCTCAGTCAGTCAGTTCACGTTGAACGAGCGAGAAGCCTTGCTGTCCAAGAGAGTACAGGAGCCGGACGAGGGGAAACTTCGTATTTTAGTTCCTGTAAGAAGCTGATACAGGCGATCACGCCGCTGTAATGGTCTCCACCACGTTATATGGGAGTTAAAAGGCCCTGGGCGTGACGCTGCGGGGGCGACGAGGCGGCTACAGGCGAAGAGACGCGGGGCGGGCGGTCCGGCGGGTCCGGTAAGCATTAAGACTTACATCCCCATAATCCGTCTTTTCGAGAACTGTCATTTTTCTGCACGTACTCGCAAAAAACCGGTAGTGCTAATTAATTACCCGAGAGTGGTCGGAGACAAGTTAAATATAGCTTCACTCGTCTCGAAAACTGGATCGCAAGGAGGCTTAGTAACTTGAAGACACTAACAAGGTGCGTTATTACACGAAGAATAACCATGCTAAAAATGAACTTATGCTCCAGGCGGCGGCGGCGGCAGGGGCGGCGTGGGCGTGGGCGGCGTGGGCGGCGGCGGCGGGGGCGGGGGCGGCGTGGGCGGGGGCGGCGGCGGCGTGGGTGGTGTGGGCGGCGGCGGCGGGGGCGGGGGCGGCGGCGGCGGGGGCGGGGGCGGCGGCGGCGGGGGCGGGGGCGGCGGCGGCGGGGGCGGCGGCGGCGGGGGCGGCGGCGGCGGGGGCGGCGGGGGCGGTGGGGGGCGGCGGGGGAGGGAGCGGCGGCGGCGGCGGCGGGAGCGGTGGCGGCGGCGGCGGCGAGGCTGGCGCCGGCACCTGCGCTCGGTCGGTCCGTCGTCGGACGGTGAGAGCGGCGAAAGTGAGTGGGCGGTGAGGGCCAAGTTCATTGCCCGCCCCGCTCTCCTCCGCCCCCTTCCCGACCTGGCACGGCCTCGGAATACGGAAAAGTGGCGCTGCAAGGGGCTCAGCGGCACAAACGAGGCCGGGCCAGTTTCCGCCTTCGCCACATACATGAACAAGCTGCACTCGCGAGTCGGCTTGTTCGTTTATTGGATTGCAAATCTATTGCTACCAGATTGTTGCCTGTTGTGAGTCAGCTAGTATTTACTCCAAGCACGCCAACGTCTTAAAGCAATATTGCCGTAAGTGTGGTGCGTGTTATTTCCCGAGAGTTTGCAGTGCATCCCCGTTAGATCCGGCACCGACCAACGGTTTGCAGCTCCGTAGGGGGAGAAATGAGTCCGATAGTAGCCACCAATCCCATCTCACGCTAACCTCTTCAAAATGCTTTATTGCTTAAAATAGCACCATAACAATGTTTCAGTTGCGCTCAATTCGGTAGAAACACATTTATCATATGCGTTTTAAGGCTTATGAATGAACGAACAGAAAATAAAAAAAAATGAATTAGTATCACAAAATGCGCTTTGAGTAAATTGAACCACATTTTTGAGAAATGTAGCGTTTACACAGGAATATTAAATAAAACTGATGACATTAATTGTGATGATATTAAAAATGGACGTAACAATTCAAATTCTATGTAGAGAGAAAACGTTCTGAAGTACCCTGAGACATTGTATAATGTCGAGGTTTGTTCATTGAACTAATTTCATTACATGGAAAATAACAAAAGTAACACAGGAAAGTAATGGCATGCAATATTAGTAGAATAAATGCAATATTAGACATGAACCTGCCTGTTTATTACGTAGAATTTTGTTCTGAAAAAATCTAAGTCACCTCCTGCGTACTAAACTCTTCACCACACGTAATTTCTTAAAGCGGCCTTACCATCTTGCCATCACGTGGAGCTAGAAATCACATATATTAAGTTGGCTGTCCGGGTGACGCCGCGTCCATGGCAAAGGTGCCGACGTTTCGGTCGCCATTCTGCGACCTTCCTCAGGGCGTAATGCCGAAACGTCGGCACCTTTGCCATGGACGCGGCGTCACCCGGACAGCCAACTTAATATTGACTCCGGCCGCGGAAGCCTACGCTCTCACTAGAAATCACATGTCGAAATACACACTGGATGTGGTCTGACACTGTTCTCTAAAGAGCTTTCCTCACAGCGTTGCAAAACAGTCTGTGACATGACATAACATAACGTAATCATAGCTTCGACACGATGTCCGAGACTGTTTCCACAAAACATTCAATGCCATAATTTTGCATAGGAGGAGAACTATCTTGAGTTATTTCAGTAGCAGTTATTTCAAGTTTACACGAATTGACAGAACAAAAGAAAAATAAAGTAATCCAATGTTAATAAACACCTCTAACGGACACTGTCACTGCAGTACGTATAATAAAACGTGAATCCCATTGACTACTTTCACCACCCGGAACGACAATTTTTCATCAAAAAGTAAACTTTCTCTTTTCAAAAACCAGTTAAAAAGCTTTAGCTAAATGAAAGATTTCTTTGATCCTATCAAATTCTGCCTGACAAGCTAATCTGGAAACCGGGTTCTGTCTAATACTGAATAATATACTCAATTTCAATTCCGTGGACGCAGCAGAGATTATTGCGGCAATCCATAATACTCCTGACCCAAGAGGTATCAACCACAAAGTTTATTTTAACATGTCCTTAATGTTAATATTATAGATAATTAGTTACACTTTTCGGGAACCTTATTTTCTTCTCTGTAGAGCCATTGAAGATGGATAGGTAAAATACTATTGAATATATTTTAAATAAATTGTTGCTGATACCTTCTGGATCCTCAATTATACTCTGTTCAGAACCGTGCGCCAAATCAAATCAATGGGGCGTGATCCACGATAAAACAGGAAGAAATCAGTAGTATTTTATTTCACGGACGTTGCTAAACTTGCGTCGGGGTTGTGGGACTGATTTATTTTTGTCATTCCGTCAATCTCACCTGAAAACAATTTTATTGATATTGCTAGAATTCTTGAATGGCGCACTCCTACCTTTTGTTCAAAGAAATATTTATACGAGAATTAATTTTCGATGAAATTCTAGCCTGTTGAATTGAATGCATGATAAATGTGAATGGCGAGAGGCGCTCTCGTACATTGCGTGATTGCAGACTGTTCGTTTACCTTCGACGTGCATGGCCTCTCCCAGTTTCTCTATTCGAGAATGTCTTTAATATTCTCGCATGCTTTTCAACAAGCTTTGTTGAAACCACGTCTTACTACATGGTTTTACAGACGACATCGGGACAAACAAAATCACTCGTGAAAACATTCCTTAACCTCTAACTGCACTCCCTTCGTGTTGTGTAGTCACGCCAGCTGTATTACAGCCCCTTAGAAAGGTGTGGATTAACATCGTCGGCATCGTATGTTGAACACCTGCAAGATCTAGTAAAATCTGGTCTAGCTGTTGCTGCGTGCAAGTGCAAGATATTGCCTGCAATATTACCCGAGGTAGCCCGTAAACACGTTTAGGAACTTGTACGTTTTTAGGGAATTATGAGGCAGTTCCTCCGTAAGTCTATGTGCATGGCTGATTAAAAAAGCGAATTGACAGCTATCAGCTTGGATGCTTTATCCAATCGGGCGCTTGGCTACAACTTAAGTTTTTTTCTTATTCAAGCTCCCGATTGGATAACTGCGACCGAGTTGCTCAAAAGTCAACTTGCCCTACATTAAAATCGGAGTACAGTTATAAGTGAAGTGAAAGAATATATACAAGATTAAGGTTTAGACGTGATACACAAAAGACCAGGAATAATCCTTTTTTTTCCCCAAGGACTTTTATGCAGCCAACAGGCGGTTACCCTTTACGTCCAGATAGGACGCATTTTCGACCATACACTAGGCACCAAAACACTTTGCGGGCCCCTCGGATCTGGGATGTGTAGAACACGAGGTCCTCCGCGACAACACATACTCGAGAGACGAGGGACAAACAACCATGCCCAAGGCGGGACTCGAACCGGCGACCGTTCGGGTCGGAGATCACTCCTCATTCCACAAACACGCAGGTCATTCAAAAATTAGAGAGACAAAGTGGTCTGGTGGAAAAACAGTGGGTAGGGCAAGTTTGGTAATTTTAGGACTTTAAGTTGGCATCACTGGGATGAGCCCTGACCCTCTGGAGGATCAGCATTTTCATAACCTCAAAATTAAGTTGAACGATGGCGAGTCCACTTGAACATTTCACATTGGTTGAACAACATTTTGTGATTTGTTTTGTACTTGCTGAAGGTTAAAAAAACAGCTAATGTATGCTCTAGAATGACCAAAATGTATGGTGAAAGTTGTAAGAAACGTGAGAAGTTTTTCAAGCGAGTAGAACAGTTCAAAAGTGGTCGAGATTCAGTGAATGACAAACATCTTTCTGGCCGCATTAAGAGGAAAACTGTGTTTGGGGACGCTGTAAGTGCGTTTTTTGCGATTATCTCTACGAACAGCGTATAATAACCAGTCAATACTGCTCAGATATGGTTTCGAACAATGTGAAGCCAGCCATGAGAAAAAAAAGTCGTGGATCTCAGAGGAGAAGTGTGATTCTCCAACAAAATAACAGACGCCCTCACACTGCTCAACAAAGCCGTGAAACCATCGACAAAAAGGGTTGGGAGGTACTGCCTCATCCTCCCTACAGCCCCAATTTAGCACCATCTGATTTCCATTTGTTTGGTCCTCTGAAAGAGGCATTACGTGAGAAGAAGTTCCGAAATAAAGAGGATGTCAAAACATTTGTGGGAAATTGGTTCAAACGCGTTTGCAGCCGTTATAAAAAAGCTGGTAACCCTTGGGACAAGTGTGAAAATGTTGGGGATTATATTGAAAAGTAGTAAAAGTCCTGTTTTGTAAAAATAAACGATTATTTCTTCAGACGAATTTGTCTCTTTTAAATATTGAATGCCCCTCGTAGCATTCCACTAGACGCGGAATTTGAAATCGCGACCGGTGTCCGCACATTTGGAGCAGGTGCACCCAAATCCCTGTTCCAATGGGTCGGCAATTTTTTATTAGTATAAAATATTGCTATCCTTTTTACTTTCCCGTATACGTACGTATACACGGAGTGATATACGTAGTATAGGGAAAGTTATGTAATGCTGCGCGAAGAAATGGCCAATTTTCGGCGGAAAAAAATTAATTGCCGGGCCGTGAAAACGAAAAAGTGGATAAAACTAGTTGCTAAATTAAGAAAAAAATCCCCTAACACGTGGTGTAGCCAGAAACCCTGTTTTCTAGGTCCTTGATACCGAAAAATCAATTGAAAGGAAAACTCCGTCTGTCTGTCCGTCTGAACACTGCTAGCGCCTAAACCATACGTACGATTTCTTCCAAAATGGATATTCCCCGGTCGATCTGGTTCTAGTCGAAGCTTTAAGATTTTGAAAAAGATTCTTCAAAATTTGGGGGTACTTTATATGAAGCCCCCGGGGATTTTCAAACTTTTCTCAAAAACGGCACCAAGTTTTTGCTTTAGACGCCAGGAGTGCATCTCTTTCGTTACATTTCACACCAAGTTAATTCGAGAAAAAAATATTTTTTTCGTATCCTCACTTCAAAACTCTAATTTGGCAGAACGTTTATACACTACAAAGGTAAGTTTTGGCGGCCTAGGCCAAGAATGAATTTTAGAGGACGATTACCTTGGCAACGTCAAATAAAAAAGACAATCTAAAAAATGACGACACATTGGCAAAGAATGTTTATTATTTTTCGATACAGAATGTTTTTAATTGAATATTTGCTCCATAATGTTGACTGTTTCACTGTCTGGGACTATTGTACAAACAAAGGTTAATTATCTTACCCAATTAAATTGGCTTTACTTATGAAAGTGTAATACTATTTCATTAGAGGTATGCCAGCATAGTTCTTTCATTTACAACAATTATATGTTTCTCTCTTTTTCATTTTAAAAGTAGCATCTTTAGCTTCCTCAATTATAATATGTGGAATATCGCACTCCATACTTACGAAACAAATTGACAAAACCAACCGCAAATTATACATGCTTTAACAATTGTGACAGTACTAGCAACGTCAGTGGCGATATTGTAGAACATCTGTATCTATACGACAAAACCGCCATAGTATAAATGAGAGCTGTCCAAAAATTCAAACCTAAAATTGGGAGGCGAATATACGAAAAGTAGTTGTATGCACCTCGGCCGAAATTGAAAGATTTTGGACTCTGTTAGTTTACCAAACTCAGCTCAGCTCCGCTCCGCCTCGGTTGGTAAACACCTTATCCAAAATCATTTTTCGGCCTACATACATAAATAACTATTTTGACGTTCACTTCCCAACTTTGATACTTGAAACCCGACCCACAGAGTTCTTAAACACATGAGGACGCGATAAGTCAAGTGGGTTGAGAGTAAATAAAAGTGAACTGCCGTAGAGGAGTTAGCTGTCAAACAACGGCGATAACACCGTCGAATGAACACCATGTATTTAGAATTCCTGAATTCGGGAGAACCGACAAGATTCTCATGCCAATTCTTGCATTGGTTCTTCCAGGAATTGTCTGTTGCGTCATTCTCTATACGACAAATGCAGATCAGGACCGGACTGTCGCGTATAACTCTGACCGTGATTCACACGCTTACCTTCAGAGAAGAGCCATAAGATAAGATAAGGGACAAAAGATGCTTCAGCGCTCCTTAAACTCTGTGTGAAGAGGCTGGAAAAGTTAAAAGTGTTTGGCACCCCGACAAATGAATTTCCAAAGTTAAATTGAAAGTTTACGAAAACTTTCTGAATCAATCTTATTTCTCGTTCTATTTTGAAGAATATTTTGCAGTTTTTCGCAAAACCAATACATGTTCTAGCGAGATTATTAGTACTAGGTATATACAGAACAGTGTATATGCACAAAATATTCTTGTGTACAGGAATTTGAGTGAGAATTTGAGTACAAATGAAATATACTTGTGTGAAATTTGAGTACCGGATATTTATTTTGCTTATTAATATTATTAGTATTGACACAATTGTGACGGTTGTTATTGTTATTGCTATTATTAATATTACTATTATTATTATTATTATTAAAGCAAACTTTCGCGTTTTGTTGTCATTCTTGATTTATAAATCTGTAAATGGTAAATTAAAGACACAAAAAATCTTAGTGTTACGCTTTCCCTTGAGGAATGTTGTGTGTTTTAATTTACCTACATTACTGCATAATCATAATTATCAAAAGTTTGTTCTTATGCCCCCAAAACACTCATATTGCATCAATATTTTATCATTTGAAAATGTGCATGTATTTTGCTATTGTGAAAATTGACTATGAAATCACATTAATAACGTAATATACAAGAGTGTACGTCTTTCGTGTTGTAATATTAATGAACCTACAATTGTGTCGCGTACACATTGTTTTTATTTGATTTTGTAACAGAAAAAAAGTAAAAGTACAAAGGTAGTGGGATTACAACTTTTTTCCACTCTTGCAACTGCGTCATGCAGCATGACAGTAATTAACTTACAATAAATGAGAAGCAACTGAATAATTCATTATTGCATTAGAATTCAGAAACGCCTGTGCAAAACCGTCCTAGATTAGAATGATTTACTAACAATTAATTCTGGAACATCTAGTCTATGCAATTCATTGAGTAACTTCATTTCTAATCCGCATAAGTACCCTAAATACTCTATTTTTTAAATTAACGGTGCGTAAGAGCTATACTAGTGCAGGCCTGTCCAACTTAGAAGGCTGCTTGCCACATTTTAAATCTTGCGAGTATTCTCTTAGGACACAGCCTCCGAAGGACTTTGATGTTTCGTTTCTGCCTCAGAAAATTAGTTATGACTAAAATCGGAAATACATTTGCTCATGGCAGCGAGTGCTTAATTAGTTCGAGAGCAGGGTGCTGTTAATTCTAAAATGGATACTTGCGTAGTTAAAAGGAGAAAACGTCAATATGAAAATGGTAAAAGGCACAGCACGTTTCTGAAAATGACTGCAAGGACCCTGCATTTCAAAATGAAAACCAAACCTTTAGAAATTCAATAGGATCGTGGACATATTCCATGCTTCTCCTCGCAATATTTTCGTCAAATTGGCCTCGAAATTAAATATCCCTAGGTCAACTCAACCCTGCGACCACCGACGACCACCGCGTCTACACCTACGACCACCGACCACCGGGTCTACACCTACGACCACCGACCACCGGGTCTACACCTACGACCACCGACCACCGGGTCTACACCTACGACCACCGACCACCGGGTCTACACCCACGACCACCGACCACCAACTTTTCGAATCTTCAGTCGCGATCGCATCTGCCGCCGCCACGTCCCATCCGGTCCAAGTCGCAATTCCACATGAAAACCGCTCCGTGACGTCGTCGGCGCTTTCAAACGCGCACGTGCTTCCTCGTCTGGTGGAAACCGCACCACGCCCCCCTTCCCCTCCCCCCTTCCCCGTCGCGCGATCCCATGAGCCTCCGCCACCCGCCGGGCGGTTGTGGTGCGCCGCGCCCTCCACACAGTGGTACGAAACGCCCCGAAACCTGGACATGATAAAAAAAAATCGCGCCCTAAAACACAATATAATAGTCGTTAGAAACCAACGCTAACTTACGGAGCCCGAGTGGAACATCAAAATCATCCGACTAAACTTCAAATGCGCAAGCATTGGGCTTCACCGTCTTCTGTACAATATTTAATCATTCAAAAGTTCGAATGCGAGCTTCGAATTTTCTCATTATGGCCACTGGTGAAGAAAGCCTCTCCGCCTAGTTTGTTCTCACACGAGCTCCGAAAGTTATCGCTGGTTTCTATTTACTTATGTGTTTTAGGGCGCATCAGCTGCAGTGTTCGTCGATTCCGTAAGTTTAGTGCGTGTTATATCCCGCGAGGTGGCGGGGATTCTTCCCCGCTTGAACACGAGACCTGCACGTCTGGTTACAGGAGGGTTCCCTCCACCAGAGCTCAAGTTCTACGCTCCCGACTGTCCTCTGGCGTGTGGTAGTGTATACTTCGATTTAAACACAAAGTTGTTTAACGTAAATCAGCTGTTACGGTGTCATCGTCTAATAGGGAGGTTGAACGTCACCGTAGTGACCTCACTGTAGTGACGTCTAAGCTCCCGATTCGATGACATCGTAACACCTGATTAACTGTCAAAGAACACTATAAATCGTAGAACAAGTGTGACTGTAGGAAGAGGATATGAGCAATGGAGACTCGAAACCAGGGACTTCCCGGTCAGAAACATCGCAATTGCCACAACTGTTGCCTAGAGTTACCTAACAGGTAACCAGCTTTTGTTGACGACATATATCATGTGAAAGTGTTACAAATATATGTATAGTCAGTTTTCTTGCAGTTCCGAACTGAAGACACTTTAGGTTATCCTATCTCTCCTTCCTAAATTCCAAACCATCTCCTACACTACTCTTCGCTCCATAACACTATACTCTCTCGTATTCTCCAAACCCACGTATACCACTTTCTACGCAAATCCTCTCGCGTTTTATGGCCAGGTGTTTCGGCATTTGTACCACCGGGCGCCGCCACCATCGCCACCGCCTCCTGCATGTCGTCCGCCGCCGCGTTGGGGCAGGCCCCGTCGACGTCACCGCCAACGCAAAGGAGGAATGCGCGACGCGGAGCGGCGACCAGCTGTTCGCCTGCCGCCGCCGCCGCCGCCGCCGCTGCACCCGGGGGCCGGCCGCCCGCGCGACGGAAACCTGGAGGATGCGGGCGCGAACCGGCCCACGCAGCGGGGGGGCGGAGGGCTTCCCAGTGACGGTTCAGGAAATAGTGAGGGGAGAGGAACGAATTTTTCGAAATTAAAGAACACTCATAAATTTCATTTATGGTGGTGACTGGCGATGGTCGGAATGGGGTCAGGCGGAAGAGTAGACCTTATGGTCTGAATATAGACATTATTGTTACTATTAATATTTCTATTATTATTATTATTATTATTATTATTATTATTATTTCTATTACTATTATCTATTACTATAATGACTTATTATTTCTATTACTATTATTATTACTATTATTCTAATTCACGACTAACGAGTTATGAGTCGGTTGATAATAAAAGTTTGCTCCGGGTTGCAACCAGTTTCCTAAAGAGTAGATCTAGGAACTATCGGTGCCTCTACAATACTTTGCGCAAAATGTGGGCGGTTCCAAATTTGGCAATTTCTTGCACTTCCCAGTCTTTTGAATAATCTGGGAGTATAGTCAAGTTTTTACACAAATTTTGCGAAACATTACTGTTGTTATTGTTATTATTATTATTATTATTATTATTATTATTATTATTATTATTATTGATACTTTTACTAATTTCTACTTGCACCTCCTCATTTATAAACAATTTGAACATAAAACATCTAAACGATATTCATAAATCTTTCAACTATCAAACGTTTTCCTCTTATAAATAGAACTCCGTGACGTATAAAATATTGGTCGTGTCGTAAAAATATATTGATTCTTAATATTTTATTCAGAAGTGTCCTTATTGGCGGTATCTTACTGCCTAGATCCACCTTCGAAAGAAAAATTCTAAAGAATTCTTAATATATGGGAAAGGATTAACCCTTGAAGTATCCAAACTCTCTGGGGAAACCTGCAGGTTTTATGCCCACAGGTCTATGCGAGTCCTTATCTTAAAATAAGATATAGTAAGCCCTCGTTAGCACGAACTCGCTTAACACGAATTTAGCCATAACACAAACCAAACTTTGGTCCCGGCAAGAGATTACAGTAATACGGTCATTTGTAATTCGGATAACATGAATTTTTATAACACGAACTCCGATTATATTGGCCCCTTGGAATTAGTGTTAATGAGGGTTTTCTTATTTTATTTTTATAGTTTTCCTTCAAATTTTTGATTGTAAATAATTCATTTTTAATTTTTTAACCTAAAATATTAGTTTTAGATTTGTTTTGCTCTTGAGACAATCAATTTATGTAATATTAAAGGATATAAGGGCCAACACATTTATCTTTTCGTTCTCACTATGCAGTCTCAAACTGTAGATCACAAATCAGTTTTGATAAAGTAGTTTTTTTCCTGATCCACTGGACTAACCTCTACCGTAGTTATGGACACAGAAATAAACACATACAGAACAATTTGCTTTGTCTTGGTTTCAAATAGTGGGAGGGTGTCCTCTGTAATCCTCTTCAACCATCCAGTAGTTAACATCCTTTTTCCCAAATGTTATAAAGTCTTTGGGCTATGGGAGTGACGGAATATTAGGATTTTAGTGTGTATTATTGTTTCCTGAAGTAAACATTTTTAGGAAATAATCACGGATGAATTCAATAGTTTCAATATCAACTTTCTCTCACGAAGACTTCCAGGATCCTCCATGACGTCAATGAATGACTCTACAACCACCGAAGAAAGAGCATTCCTAAAATTCTCTCGTCCGAACGGTTCTGAACGGTGAATCACAAACCAACGACTCAAATTCCCGCCCGAAATGTGATCTATTTCAGTTCGAGCCCCAGGTCTCCGGTTTCTATGTCAAGAGGAAGTAGAAGAATTTCTCCAGGTATCCTGTTGCACTGTCATTCCCACCATCAAGAATTTACGAGGAAGCACTCAGTCCCCAGCATTTGCCTTAAGGCACAACGCATTCCAGGGCCGGATACACAAAAGGATCTAGGCCTCAATGGTGGCGTTTTCGGAGCACGGTGAAAGGCGGCGAGAAACAGTAAACAGCGAATAGGCAATCACGTCGGCGAATAGGCAATCCTCGGTCTTCAGCAGCCATCCTGATTGAGGTTTTCTGGGTTTACTCAATCGCTTAAGGCGTATGCCGGGATGGTCCCTAGTTTTCCCTCCCAGAAGAAAAAGTATCCTGTCCCCTAGATCTTCTTCATAGTTTATGAAATAATGTATATATTTAATGTGGTTAGGCGGAAGAGCACGCCAAATGGCCTGAGCCTCGCCACTAATAAAGATAATTTTATTATTATTATTATTATTATTATTATTATTATTATTATTATTATTATTATTACTATTATTATTAATCACGTTAATAGCATCGTGGCCATGTGAATAGCAAGGCGGTTGATTGAATTTTGTGAGCACGTGAATTGTTGTGGTCATTAGTCCCGTCAGTGTAGGGCTTTATTGCGGGAAGTGGCCGTATTCTTTACTCGTTGCATGGAGAGATGTGGCGCCAACCTACAAATCAGCTGGCGGGGTATTTCCCCCTCCTATATCTCTCCCCCTTTCGGGGCACCAACCCAAACGGGACAAGCTCTAACAAGCTCATGACCGGTCTTCCGACATGTGTGGTATTGCCGTGCAGAGTGTGTGTGTGTGTGTGTGTGTGTGTGTGTGTGTGTGTAAGGGGAAAGGATACGTCGAGGAAGAGAAAGGAAACATTGCTTGCGGCCCGATTTTAAGGGTACTGCTCCGGCATTCACTTGATACTGATCGGAGAAACCACGGAAAACTACCGATCAGAGCTGCCAGACGCTAGAATTCTCCTCCAGACAACGGTGGAATTCGACTTTTTTGGTGTAGGGCCGAAACTCCGCCACCGTTGGGGCTCGATGGTAACCTTAGATGATAATAGCAAGGGAAGAGAATCGGTTGAATAACTTGAGAAATAATGTAAATAACGTGTGGATGTCAAGTAAATGAAAAAAATGAAAGCGAGGAGCTTTCACAACATTTTAAGTTTATAAATTTAGACATTTACTCGAGATAAATGCCCTGCCATTAATTACTCAAGCCTCAAGGCAGTAACACAAGTGTGTACGTCCAAAAATTATCTATTGTAATCCAGCCTTCTCAGGACTACTGTAAAGAGGAAAATGAAATAAATAACAACCAAAAACACGTGATTATTTAAAATGTCTTGTGCTGAGAGCAAATTACATTTTCTACCTTCGAAGGTGTAACTTACAAAACTAAAGGCGTAATTTCTGCGCCAATTCACGATTATATTAATTCTGAGTGCCAGTCATGCACTTTCTACCCAACCCAAAGAGGCAAAACCCTTTTATTATAAAAAAAATTGACAGCATCATCTTAATAAGGTAGTTAATGTTTAATGCCAAAACATTTTTATCTGCTTTTGGGTTGTCACTCGTACAACCTCCCACACAAACCAAGAAATTGTTAAAATCCTTTTTTCATTAAAACAAATAGGTACCTCTTAATTCGTCAATGATGTCGCCCCCCCTCTTTCCTTATCCTTCTCCAATTAAGCTTTCCTTGTGAGATCCAGTCGGCCATTATGATAATGCCCGGAGCAGCGGAGCCTGAAAACGGCCCCGGAGCCGCCGCCCGGAGGCCGCGAGTGCGCCCATTGTGCTGCCACACAAAGGAGATAAGGCGTTGAAGGGAGTTGACAAGGAGGGCGCTCCCGGCGCAATCAGACGCGGCCGCACCGCAGGCCTACCAACTCACGGGGCCGTACGCGCTCGGGGCACGTAATAGTTAGATTCATTGTTTTGTTGTTGTTTTTTTCCTTCATTTTTTTTTTCAATTTCGCGCGAGAAAAAATCCAGCTGAATCGCGTTTATTTCACTCTAATTTATTTTTTGAAACTCGCTTATTAGAAACATTCTGGGCGCCTCAACTACTTAGGTCATTAGTCCCGACAGTGTAGTGCGTGTTTTTTCTAGTGAAGAGGCGGTGATCTTTTCCCCGCAGGATGACGAGATATGGCGCCGACCTACCGTCGACTAGCGGGGTTCTCCTCTCCACGCCAGCGGGGCACTGCTCCAGCCGGGGCAAGCTCTAAGCTCCCGACTGGTCTCCCGGCATGTGTGGTAGTGTACTGCATGTTAGTGTAAGAGTGTGTGTGTGTGTGTGTGTAAGGAGTGAGGATAGGACGAGGAAGGGGAACGAAAGATAGCGCGGGGTCCGTGGCCCGTTTGTGAGGGTATTGCCCCGGCATTCGCCTGGTGTTGATGGGAGAAACGACGCAAAACCACTGATCAGAGCAGCCGGCCGCTAGAATTCTCCTTCAGATAGCGACTGAATTCGACCTAGCTGACAAGCTAGGTGTCAAAAATCCTGCCTGACTCGAACCTAGGACCTCCCGGTCAGAGGGACTGCAGTGACATCAGTTGATGCACTGAGTCATCCCTCCCGGTGACAACGAAGAGGAAGGAAGGATCGCGCTCTGTTGGTGGCCCGTTTGTTAGGCTACTGCGCCGGCATTCGCGCATTGCCGAAAGAAGAAACCACGGAAAATTGCCGATCAGAGCAGCGACCACTAGAATTCTCTTCCAGGCAGCGCCAGAATCAGAGCTAGCTACGAAGATAAGACTCAAAAATTCACCTTCGTGATTCTAACCCAATAATCTCCCTGACAGAGCCGCTGCAGAAAAAGCAACAATGGTAGCTCTGAGCTACACATAGCCGGTATCGGAAAGATGGTTTGTAGCATTTGAAGACCATGCGTCGTCCAAACTTTTCACCACAACAGTGTCAGGAGATGGCCATAGGATACATTTCCTTAGTTCCAGGCGTTTGATTACAATAATAACAAAAGCAACCTCTGTTAAAAGAAGAGCCACCGACATTTAAGCAGAACGTCAATTCTGAAACCATGCCTCTTTCATCCTAATACGATACTTACGCCACTCGTTCACCACCTGAATTAACAGCTTGCACAGCAATCATTTTATAGCGAACGTAAAAGGACGTATGAAACCCTGTTATCAAAACAATTATTACCCTCCCCTAACTCTTTTAGACCGAAGTATTTTAATACCCTCCATATTTACATGATTACTGGTTTTCCTTGGCTTGATTACATAGCAAGTTAGTAATACTACTCTTGTTTTCGGTTTGTTGGGTGTTATTTCAGATTCTCTGTTGGGAGGCTTACTTTTATCACGTCTCTTTATAGTCTGATATTAAGAAACGATTAAGGAACATCAGAAGGTGTTAAAAGAAAAAAACACTACTTCTGTATCGAATTCTGGTTCCCATATGGCAGATTTGAAAGCCGACTGCTAGGACATCATGGGAAAAGCTGCTAATCTTTAAAATTACAAAAATGTTGGTTCCTCCGTCACATTCTTTATGTCGGTGTCCAGAATACTCCTGAACGTAAATTAATATTCCAAGTATTTTACTGTGATCGAATAGTCGTATTGCTCAGAATGAGCCGGTACGGCATATCGGAGGTAAAAAAAGTGTTTGAAAACAAAGCCGATCAGTTGATCATAAATTGAACTGCGTACTATACATTTAAATGCAAACACGCTTGTCGCTCAGCAGTCGACCCATTTTTGTCATAATTCTTTTCTCCCTCTCCTTTCATTCCTCTTAGTCTCCTCTCTTTCTGGTAGTGGGCGGAATGATATCTGTGTTATTTATTTCGGGCACTGGAACAATATTCTCATACAGTAGATTGATTGACTGGGGGCGCATCAACTGCATGTTATTGTCATGTATCCCGTAATTGTATTGCACGTGACATCCTGGGAGATGGCGGTGTTCCTCCCCCTCTGGATGGCGAGATCCAGCGCCGACCTACAAGTCGGCTTGCGGTCTTCCTCCCCCAGCGGCACCGCTCCAGCCGAGACAAGCTCCAAGCTCTCAACTAGTCTCCTGACCAGAAGAGTGGAAGTCTTCTTGTTTTCATGTGTGTAATGAGAAAGAAGACCAGGAAGGGAAAGGTAAGATCGCGCGGTCAGTGACCTGTTTATACAAGAGTTACTGTTGCAGCATTCGGTTGGTTTTGAATTCAACGGTATTGAATAATTTATTGAAACTGATGTCTAAGTAACTGGGCTGAACCAATTAGGAGGCCCAAATGGAGTGTCATGCTCTTCCCTTAAAATAGGCACAATTAAAAAATGATATTTTAGTTAGATAATAAACAGTACTCATGAACACATGCCATATTCAAGTGTGTTCGAGATTTTCTCTATATTGGTGCGAAACATCTATTGCCATCACTTACGAATTAACTCACGCTTAACTAAATCCTTTGGTGCCTTCCACTTTAACATAAATGCTTGTTCGCCGGCACAAAATGTCCCACGAGATGTGAGGCGCCGGTGTTTGGATCTTCCATTTTCATTACGATTTTTTTTTTTTGTTATGTTAGGTCGCATTAACATCAAGGTCATTAGCGACCACTATTGGGTTCAACATTATGTAAAGATATGGTGATGACAGGGGGTGAAAGGACCAACACAAGTACAACCATGCCCGAAGCGGGACTCGAACCCGCGATCTTTGGGTCCTAAATCGCTATCACCCCACTGCCTTAACACGATCTCCCTTAGTTTCTCGGATCGTGCACTAAACGAGGTTGCCGCGCTCGGCGGCGGGTGTCACTGCTCGACGATTTGTGACGTCGCGTCGCGTCGTCAAGATAAGAAACCAAACCTTTGTCTCGTAAATGGAGCGTGTATCCCACGCAACTCCGAACACCGACTGGGATCGAGCCGTCGCGTCGTGTCAAGAAAGAAAAGGCTCCCTTAACTATTTTTGTACTTAGTTAGTCTCCCCCTCGGTATAATTATCTAAATTATATAGGAGTCTACCTTTCGGTTTCAGGAACCGCGGTGGCTCAGTGGTAGTTCCTGACCTGAAGGACCCAGGTTTGAATCCCGGCTGGGATTTTTATCTGGTGCTTTCCCTTCAGGACGGCTCTGGGGTCGTCTCAGCCTCCTTTCCACGTGAGTACCAGGATCTTTCCTGGGGGTAAAGGCGGCCGGAGCGTTGTGCTCACCACACAACCTCCTCCTTGTGCCGACGGCGGCGAAAAGGTGGAGCCCTACCTTCACCTCCCCTTAGGGCCACATCGGCATGTGTGCAATGCAAAGGGGCCTTCTTTACCTTTCGGTTTCATGCTAGTTTTCTTTCTTTCTTTCTTTCTTTCTTTCTTTTTTTTTTCAGCCTGAAAAGTGTCGACACGCAATAGCCCTAAAACATGTGTAACAAACTTACGTAAAATTGCCGTTAGAAGCTTTCTCATGTCACAAAGTACCAGCATGACATCAATACGTTTTAAAGCATTGATTGATTCTGTGACAGTCAAATTCGTCAGCAATCTCTCCCCTTCCATAACCTCCTAGTCAAAGATTTGAACTCCCATTAGCAACTGCTTCATCTAGGAAAGAAGGTGTACTCAACAAAAATTAAGCGACATTGCAATTACATTTTTATGTTCAGAAGCAAATCATTTGCA
Organism: Acheta domesticus; assembly: GCA_031308135.1. Lineage (NCBI taxonomy): Eukaryota > Metazoa > Arthropoda > Insecta > Orthoptera > Gryllidae > Acheta > Acheta domesticus. The sequence goes on from JAHLJT010002630.1 coordinate 42,658,032, forward strand.
TTTGCTCAAGCGAAACTGGATGAAAAACCAAATCGAGAAGAGAGAACCTGATCGAGATGGGGATTCATGTCGAGATGGAAAATTAGTGACCAGACAGCATTGTGGCCATAGACTTTCCCCCCGTCACTCCCTATCTGGTACTAGGAAATAAGTTTAACGAAATCAACGAATAGCCAACGGGGGAATCTTCTGTTTTCTTTCAAACATGTTTACAACTTAATCCTTGATGATAATCGATTGCTACAGTGAGAGTGTAACACAGATTTTTGTTTTCAATGATACATGGGGAACGATGGCCAAATTGTGAGTTTACGTAATTGTGAAATACATTGGAGTAAATTAAAAATGATATTGTTTGTATTTGTACTTCATACGTACAGTTTCCATGCTTTATACACATGGTACTTGTCCGTACATTGTGCGTTAGTCATTTATAATAGTCCACATAGATGTCCAAATGACTTCGATGTGTGAATTTAATTTGCCTTCAAATGACGCAGTACTCTTATTCATCCATTGGGGTTATTCAATTACCGATAAAAGCCTTGATTCAGTAACTGACACACGCAATCTGAACTTTGCCATAAGCTGTTATCGCTGACTGACAAAAAACACTAGTCGTCTGAAATTACTCTCCTCACCCAGTAACAACGTCAATCAAATTGGATATTATGACAGGTCACATAACTCAACAGCTAGGACAGACTTGAAAGTCTGGAGACAAGCACACGCCCATGACAAGTTATTAATTACCAGAAACTTAAGCACGAGGAAACTACGTTATTACAATCACTTGATAATCGATAACTATTTCCCTGATAACAGACTATAGAAATATATTTAACTCTCGTGAATTTTTTTGAAACATCTCTTGTGTGAAAATTAAAACAATAAAGGCATCTTCAAAGAATGTTTTTGAATTTTTTTTTCAGCCTAAGAAAGGACCCATATTTCAAACAGAAACAAATATTTTTAAAATATCTTCTTGAAATTCATCAAAAAACCTCTTTGAGAACAAACTCTAAATGCAAAAGCATTTATTTAATAATTTATTAATTAATTAATGTGCTTTTATTTGACCTCATGACTATTAGACTATTAAATTCAGATTCTGGTGAATTGATACACTGGCGACACAGATCTTTACATTGTATTACTGTGGCATTGCATACTCGTAGTTTATCTTATCACACTTTTTGTCTTCACGCACGTAGGTTAACGCACGCTAGTAGCACGCGTTGTCTTCACGCACGCTAGTAGGTATTCACCTACGATTTTATTAGATTAGTAGCATTTGATAGCTGATCGTCGCCATCATCATCATCATCATCATCGTAGCTATCGCATAGAAGTCAAGGATGGCTACAAGCTGTATGTTTCTAAACAAAAACCCCTCGTTAAGGTCATTATCCACTTAACGTGCCTTAATAAAAATCCCCGTTTTAAATTGTAAATGTTATACCAATAAAATGCTATGAAGGCTAAGGACGAATTTTTGTTTGAAAACGTCGCCAAATAAGCAATTAAAATTATATTCTATTGACCAAGTCCCACGAACTAGCTTCTTCTAATTATATTAAAACAAAAGATGAAGATCAAGACGCGAGTTAACTTTATCTACGCCATGTATTACTCGTTCACTTTACATTTGCAGACGGAGCGCTGCGATCTGTTTACATGAGGTCACCGCCGACTGAATGAGAAACGCACGTCTGCAGTATATACTGACCGTTTTATATGATATAGATGGCGGTGAGCAGCACACACTACCCCGCGGGGCAAGAACATAACCATTAAGCAGTAGATAAGTGCAAAGAAAAAATAAAAATAGTGTACGTGAATGTTGTGAATAGCGTGTCGTGTGATCTATTTTATTGTATATTATCTTAATCATTTAAGAGCGCGACTCCAGCTCACTGTCAGAAAGGCATAATTCGTTGCTTGTGCTGCCTTCGGAGACAGCAGATTGGTCAGATACTGATTGACATCGGGGCCGTTCGTGTATTTTCGGTTGTGTGTTCGAGCCTTCACTTTCAAAACAACATTAGTTCCTAATTCTGCCGTCTGCAAATGTAAAGTGAACGAGTAATACGTATGGATTGGTTCCCAAACTCTCACACGTCCGCGTACATGCCAGAGTGCAAGCTCAGTGAACCAGGCTGCAGGCCTGTGGCGGAGCCCTTTAAAGGATGCGCTTTTTAAAGAATACCTCGCCCTCAGCGCGCCAAAGGACCAAGAAGGGGGGAAGCCGGGGGGGGGAAGGGAGCAGAAAGAGGCAAGAAGGGCCCAGCCTCATCGAAGGGAAGAAGGGCCACCTGGAACAGCTTGCCTGGCAAAGGGGGGGGGGAGGGCAGGGGAGACAGAGGAGACACACACACACACACAAAGGAAGCAGCTGAGCCAGGGGCCGGTCCGGGGGGTCGTGCTGGTAAGACTGTTCCGCCGACGAAAGTTCGCGAACAAAGCGTCCACGCGGCGAGGAAGGTAAGGCGAGGAAGTGGAGGTTCTTACGGCTGCTCCACACATTCTCCCTACTCGCCGAGTAGCGAGCAACCGCTACTGGCAAGCCGAGTAGCGAGCCGAGTAGCGAGCCGAGTAGCGAGCAACCGCTACGAATCTGGATGATTTGCCTGCTATTTACCGATTATTTATTTTTCAGTACACTTCAGTATTTTCAAGTGTTCAGTTTATATATAATTGCACCATTCCTGTCACCTTTTAGAAATTCTTTGAAAAAAATTAATTATTAGTATTCAGTTTATTTTTCAGTCATATTTAGTTTTCAGTATTTTTCAGTTTTCATTTTATACAGTATTTATTTTTCATTCGGAAATTCATAATTGAGTTTACATTCACATTTTCGTATACATTGAATGGTTTACAACTATTCTTATTTCCTAATGTAAAAAAAAACTAACTTTAGGAAGGGGTTGGAAGCTACAATCTGCACCTACTGTTGACAATGGTTCGAGAATATGTTTAGGATGACGTTAAAAGGGGATCTGTTTTTTATTCGTGTTGGAGTAAATTTGCTGAGTGACGAGTCGCCCTACCCACCGTGTGTCGGTCTTTTCGACACATCAAAGGAAGCGAACTTTAAGACGGCTCCACACATTCGCTATTCGGCGAACAGCGAGCAACCGCTCGCCGAATACCGAGTAGTGTGGATGGGTCGCTTGCTATACTGCGATTTTCGTAACTTTGTCCCTGACAGGAATCAGCTGTCGGCTGACTCGGTAGCTTAGTGGTCAGAGCAGCTGGGCGTAAACCAGAAGACCCTGGTTCGAATTCCGTTCGGGCCGACCAATTCTTTGAACAAACTTTAATTCATTTATTTACTTGTAAAATATGCAATATGAAAATATAAAAAAAAAGTTTAATGGAAACGGGGCCCTGTAATGTACGCGGCCCCTCCTCTTGTCTTAAGCTGCGCATCCTGACAGTCAGTTTACTTAAGGATTTGCCACCGGGGTTTGATCACCGATAGCGGTAAATCACCGAGGGAGAGTCCAAGACATTCCGGGAAACCTGCGTTCGATCCACTCTCGGAAGCTTATCGACTGGCAATGCCCCGACGCCAAAACAAACACTCTCGATATCAACATCGATATCAAGTACCGCACCGGATATCTTCACGTGCGAGAGACTGTTCGGCTCTGGGTACTGAAGTATCTGTAAATATACGTCATCCGTACGTCATTTTCTTTTGAGCATTTTCCAATCTGAAAAACCTGATTTGCGTTATCTAGTGTGGATCAACGCTCGAGAAGGCTAAGCATGTGCTTAGGGTTCCCTACATCCTTTCAAACAAGCATTTTTACTTGTTCACAAACATAAAATATTATTTTACTTGATACGGTCGGGGCAAAATGGAGCTGTAGCTTTTCATTGCAATCGTCTCACTTTCTATAGATGTGTGACGAAAGAAAATCTCAGGCAGGCCAAATATGCTGGAATCTGTGAAGGGAATACATCATGCTCGCCACATGTCTCCATTATCCCTAGTCGTGGATAATAAATAAAACAGGGCCCCAGTCTGGGAACACTGCTAACTGGCAAAGTCGGATTAATCCTACGCTGAAAAACCAAATGCATACACAATAGACAAGGTTATAGTTCAGTTCCATATTCTTTTCGAATACAAATTTTCTTTCAAAAGGGGGCCTCATAGATATGTTATGCTTAGGGACGATACACTGTGCGCTGTTGTGGTTTCCGGTGTAAAATTTTCAGTGTTAATAACTCAAGAAATGCATCGATTGCATTTGGAAACAGAAATAAATTCGTGGTATCTAAAATATTATCATTTATTATAAATATATTTCAGCTTCTAATTGTACCGAACGTTTCGATATATTGCTTATAAATTTTTAAATATTGTTGATGTCATAAATATCATTGTTTCACATCAGCATTTTTTATTCCGATATTCTGCTTCTGAATTCGTTAATGAAGCCCCCTCTGTGTTTACATTTGTAAATTATACTTTCTATACAGAATGACCACAAACATTACATCGCAAAAAAACACGCAAAAATATGGATTCAATGAGGTCTAATTGAAGATGTAATAATTTTTTTCACTTTTCCTAAGGGAATATGTCATGGTTAAAAACAGACGGGAAAGTATCGATAAAAATATTTTTCAAGTATTCCAAGCTTTCCAAAGCTCCTCAAAGTATTCCATGCTTCTCAAAGAACTTACGCAATGATAAAGAAATTATATTTATTTCTCTGCAAGGCGTTTTTAAATAAACTTAATGTATCAAATACTGAGATGCAAAGCTGACCGACAAACTTACAATTTTCAGAATTTGACACCTAAAAAACTCCAAAAAAGGATTAATATATTTTAAAACATTAAAAACTGACTTCGAAGATTTGGTTTTAAATAATTTCAGCAAAACACCCTTTGAAGAAATGTTCCAGTTGAAGAAATTGCAATTGTATGAATGACGCTATTCTTTTGAGTTTCCCTCTATCAAAGAGGGGAAAACAAACTTCCACCGGATATTCTGCAATCTAACCCGGAATTTATTGACGACACTTTTAAAACAGCATCATGACATTTTATAGTTCTAGACGCAGAAATCATAGGAAGTTCACGATTTTCCGTATTGAATCCTCCTTCCTTCCAAGAACAAGGGCGGTGTATGTTCTACGTCAACATTATTTAGAACGCAACTGTTTGTTTCGTTTCGTGAGAAATTTGGCAAGCCCAACTTACTGAAAGCATATATTTAAGAGCGCGATTTTCAGAAAATCTATGACGTGACAGCTTTACGTTCCGAAGAAAATGCCCCTACAACAAAAACACTCGTCACTTTTCGCGATCGAAGTAGTGACGTTGCTTTTTAGTAAAACCGCAAGACAAATGTTAGTGTTGAAAGACGGAAGACAAAACTTTTCGCGAAATAAATTAAAATTTTAAACAAATCAACATATGAATTATCATCCAGACGTTGAAATTTTAGAGATCTTCCGATCGTCGCGACTGACGTCTCATTTTGAGGTTGTGAATGCACAATGCACTATTTTATTTTGAGCTCTAAAACTGAACGATGTTACAATACAGTGTTTCTGTATATGCAATAACTCCTTTCAGACCAATGCAGACAATATACTTTGCGACAGGAAATGTATTTTTATTGTTCCTTTTAACACACTCTGAACTACAGATCAAACTAATCAAATTGCTTGGCATAATTAATTCAAAAGCTTTTTGACAAGCTACCTGTAGAATAGACAATATTGTTTTGGGGACTTCAATATTTTTCTCCTGTTTTAATTTACAGAATACAAAATCGATATTAAAAAATCTGTTTTAATCAATGGATGTTTTAAAACATCCATGTTCTTATGGAAACCTCAATGTTTTGAAAACATCGACGTGGATGTCGCATCCTCATCAGGCAGGCATCTATGTTGGGGAACCGATGCATGCTGGGATTGCCCGCAACACGAGTAATATATCATATTACATGTATATGTAAACCCCATGGATTGTGCAGAAGATTAAAATAAAGAAGAGAGAAGATTTTGATTTGGGAGACGATATAAAAAAAGTTTGCCACAGGAGGACGTTTTTGGTAGTGTTGAAAAATAACGTTATAAAGTAATAAGAGGTGTGAAATAGGACGATATTTTACGACAAGAAGTGACACGAGAATATTATTAAGTGAAATTGAGTGCTGAAGTTCACTAGGAATAATCTTGTGTCATCAATGGGGATCGAAATCTTCCGAGAAATAATCAAGATAAGTCAAAGCATTGATATTATGAACTAAAAGGGAGAGCAATAATTTAGTACGAGGAAAATAAAAGGCCTTAAAAAAGAGTAGGAATAGTTATTTCAATAACAGTGTACTTTCTTGTTTTGTTTAAAAACAATTTTTCATTTAAATAAATAAAATTTGTCTTTGTTCAACACAGAAGCTCGTGGTATTATATTAGTTATATAGTTTTCTTTCCACCCTTCTTGAAAATTTTGTCCGATGTTTTCCATATGGAGCATTCCGATGTACGGATACATGTCCCGAGAATTGGTGAAAAAAAAAAATCAACATTCATTGTGTTGAGGTATTAGAAAAAGTCGGGCATATTTGAGGGTATCAGCACATTTTTGGGAAATTGTGTTATCTGTGTTAATCGCATCTTATTCTGCTTAAATTCAATTTGAAATAGTTTCAGCGGGTCATCATCCAGCAGTTGCAACACAATAAAACACAAATGAATTTTTTAATACTGCTAGTACTAGTAACTTATTAAGCCATTTTTTTCAAACACAGAATTTGTGGATAGGCCACTAATGCACTGACACCCTCATTTAGAAATAAACTAGCGTACCCGTGCGAGAACTCTCGCATGTTAAGACCCCACACTCATCCCTATTCTTCTATATTCATCTAAGAGGGAAAGTAGTTAACGAAACGTGTTTATTTGTTAAAATCTATAAAGGTAACTTGCAATGTACTAACACAATTACAAATAAAATAAAAAACAATGCAAGTAATGTGTAAAAAAAATGTTCAAAAATATTTATTCAATATCATGGAGAATTTGCTTTGGAACAATTCCCAACACTTACTTAAAGATATTTGAAGTAATTATTGAATATTTTTGTCAGTTAGGTTTTAGTTTTCGTGATAGTCACAAAAATATTAGCTTTTACTTTCGAGAAAGCTACGTGTCTGAACCCGTTGACTTTAAAATTTCATCGAATGATAAGGAAAATATTGGTACAGATAAAACACAAACACAGTCTTCACTCTTCACTGAACACCCACATACCTCCACAATTAAGTACGCAGCACTTATATACCATAAAAAAACGTTAATTGAGTAGTTTCACTACACGCATAAGAAACAATCTTCATAGGTATAGGTATCAAGCAACTATAATAGTACTTCTAGTTGTTGCTGGAGAGCAAATCTTGAATTAATGATTATGCAAATAAACCTCGTCAGACTGCACAAACTACGGTGTTAACAGAAAGCGTAAATAAAGATTGCCGAATCTAAGCATTCTAAGCGTGTCGCCACAAAAATTGCTACCAGTAGGAAGGGCTGAAATATTGAGGTGGCCTTGATGGTATTGAAGCGTGGAACCGAACAGTTAATGGAATGGATTGGGAGAATGTCTCATCTTATAGATTATGGGGTGAAAAAACGCTTCTTTGAGGCCGTTGGCCTCAAAATGTTACTTTTTTAAGACTCTAAAACGCTTTGTTTACGAGTTATTTGCCGATGTAGGTTGACATGTGATGCGGGTTGCATTTTACACGAATATTTCGACGCGTTTTTTTTAAAGAAATCATCCATATTTTTAAAGTCAAAGTGGAATTCGCCAAGTCTCCGTGAAATTCTCTTTCTTACAGCCCTCATTTATAAAGATTGGTTGCGTGTGAGAGCCGGAACCCAAAGGGTATACTACTGAAATAATACAGGAGACGATGTTTCGGTACGTCACACAAGGAAGTGGATCCAGAAAGCCGTAACCCCCAGGGCACGCGCCTGCCGCGCCCGTCGCGTCGCGTCGCGTCGCGTCGCGTCGCGTCGCGTGGTTGAGCTCTTCCTCTACCGGCGCGTGCTCCCGTGCGACGTTGCCGGTGCGTGCGGAGAGTCGCTGGTTCGGCGCCAGGCGCCTGCGAACCCGCACTTTCTCCGCCTTCACTTTCGCCCTCGCGCGGCCAAACACTCGCGCGCTGCACGACGCGACGAGGCTGACTGATGCGTTCGCCGCCCAGCGCTCCGCGCTCCCTCGCCTTTAAGGTGGTTCCAGACATTCGGCATTCGCCGAACATGGAAGCTACTGCTCGCCGATTCCGACCAGCGGATGTGTTCGGCGAATGTTCGGTCTCTTTGATGTGTCCAAAAAAAAAAAAACGACACGCGGCGGGTAGGGCGAGCGTCGAATTTTCGTCACTCGGTAAATAGCAAGCGACCCATCCACACTATTCGGGATTCGGCGAGCTGTTGCTCGCTGTTCGCTGAACCGCGAATGTGTGAAGCCACCTTAAGGTGGCCCCACATACATTCGGCGTTCGGCGAATGTATGGGGTGGCACCTTAAGGTGGCCCCATACATTCGCCGAGCAGCGAGCAACCGCCCGCCGAATCTCGAGTAGTGTGGATGGGTCGCTTGCTATTCGCAGAGTGACGAACATTCGGCGCTCGCCCTGCCGATCGCGTGTCGGTCTTTTGGACACATCAAAGGGAGCGAACATTCGCCGAACACATCCGCTGGTCGGGATCGGGCGAGCAGTAGCTCGCTGCTCGGCGAATGCCGAACGTGCGGAGCCACCTTTAGACATAACACAGGAAGCGAATATTTGCCGAACACATCAGGTGGTCGGGATCGGGCGAGCAGCAGCTCGCTGCTCTAATTTGAACAGGAAGAACGGCATTTCAAGAATAAATTCACATTCCAAGTTTCATTTCTTAAACAAAATATGCAGGAAAAGGGTCCGAACAGAAAATGTCCACCTCCTGAAATATTACCTGAATTTGTCCACCCTCCTTTGATCCACGCATCCAACGTGCCTTTCTAAAGCGAAACTTCTTCCGTGGCCACAGGAGCCCCTGAGAACGTCGCTGCAAAGAGCACCCATCTGACGCGCCAGGGGTTTGTCGTTTCCACGACCGCGAATCTCGTCATCAGCAGCTGATAAGGCCCCGTCACCCGACCAGGCGGCGTCAGCAGCCAGCACGGACATGAGGTGGCCGGCGGTAGCACGCCAGGGCCCCAAGCGTGAAGTCTCCTCTTACACATTTCTTGATTTATTTATTTATTTATTTATTTATTTATTTATTTATCTATTTATTTGTCAAAAAACAGTAAAACCTGTATATGACGTGCGGGGAAAGAGATTTTTTCTGCGCACATTTTCTTGAGGCCCAGAATTAAAAACGAAAATAAGAATTTAGAAAATAATTATTATAGAAAAATAAAAATATTTGAAAAATGTTTGTTCCCGAGTTAAAGAAAATCAATTTCAACGGTAAATGAACTACAAGCAAAAGGAGTGCTCAACAAAACGTGCGCACAGTGAAGCTACATTTTCGTCCAGGAGCAAAACAAGGGGCCATCTCAGCATTTGCTCAATGGATCAGGGAAACTGGACAAAAGCCTGATCCATTCCAAAAGAGCCCCCCCCCACCGCCTCATGGCATTACTTACTCAATCCCCGTGGCACAAGGGGCGGATCCAGACGATCATTTTGGAAGGGGGGGCATGGTAGACTTTTGTAAAACTAATAAACATTTGTTATTATATTGCATATTATGTATGTACTGTAGATATGATAATATACAATATTATTGTTTAAATAATTACTTAATTCCAATATAAATAAATATTTAAATCAATTTGCCAAAAAGAAGGTAAACGAAAACTCTAGGCCTTTGGGGGAGGGCCATGCCCCCCTCTCCCTGGATCCACCAATGCATGGCACTGGGGCAGATTTCATTACAGACACTTGCAACTAGCTTAGCGTGACGCCTTAGGCGAGTATTTTCATGTTTAAAAAGTTTTATTTTTGCTTTCCAAGTTCGAAAAAAGAATAATTTTAAATTATTACATTACTCAAATTATTGCTAAGGAAATTAAATTACCTGTTGCTCGGCTCGTCCATTTTTCGGGGACAGAAAGGTACATGAAAAATGAATCGATTACTACATGTGTTTACTTTTTTGTTTCATAACAAAACTTATTTTAATTAAAGTTAACCTCATGAATCAAGTCGAAATGATTGATGTAAATGGCGGAAAGGGTATAGAAAAATCCACTGTGTTTCACTAATGTAACTGTGGTTGCAATGAAACCATCAGAAACATTTATAATAATAATTCTTTCGGAATATCCAACAGGGAAGTTGTTAAGAATTTTGCATTCAATGTTTCTTCACCAGATGAATCGAAAGAACAATTGATCATCTCTGTATGTGCCGTAAGTGATCTATAAAGCTTTCAATTTGCCAAAAACAAAAAAATGCGTATTTCAGAAAAAGATCGTGTTAGAATCTTGTGGATGGATCCGGAAAAAAAGTGTGGAGGCTATCGGCTGACCGGGCCACTCCAGCCCCGAAGAAGACCACGATATGAATTGTCACTATCACTGTCCTCGCGGCAGTCTCCCCGACAGCCGAGAGTCCCCACTGGTCCCTAGAATACGTATTTACTAACGGCCGAATTACCTGTCACAGTAATTACTCATCTAATTTCATTACTCATCAGTCACCATTATCAAATCATCTATTTTCATTCCTGGAGTCCTAATTGAACAACAACCTCCTTGGAACATGGTTTCGAAGAAGTGGGAACATAATTGGAACCATTGGAGCACTGTGTTCCAGACCGTAACCAATCTTCAAGCAAACAAACTCGTTTATTAGGCTAATAATCAACTCTTGATTTTCTTATATACTTGAATTAGTATACTTGAAAGTATACTAATTGAGAGAAGTACACCGAAAAATTAAAACACCTCTTATGACTGACAACGCCAGGGGTGAATCCGGAGACTAATTTGTGACTGTGTGTGGTGTATGGGCGTGTGGGTGTGTGGATAGGCGTGTGGGTGTGTGGATAGGCGTGTGGGTGTGTGGATAGGCGTGTGGGTGTGTGGATAGGCGTGTGGGTGTGTGGATAGGCGTGTGGGTGTGTGGATAGGCGTGTGGGTGTGTGGATAGGCGTGTGGGTGTGTGGATAGGCGTGTGGGTGTGTGGATAGGCGTGTGGGTGTGTGGCTGGGGGGGAGTAGTCAACATTTTTTTGGTCGAATGTGTCCTATTACAGATCATGCAGAATGAAGCAGGCTACACTCACCTCATGCTGCGATACGATTTTATTCGTTTTAATGCTTATCCGAAAATATTTTTGCCTGAAAGTTTCATGACACAATTAAAAGTGACTGAAAAAAAGAGGGGTATTTCTCTCATTTCCCTCCTCGTGGATCCGCGCCTGACAATGCACTGTCTCCTCCCACGGAGCATTTAAAGAGACTACGTGACCCCACCAGCTGAGGGGTCAACACATACTACAGTGGGAGGAAACGTAACAATCAGGATTCATCTCTGTCTAATTTTTTTATCGTTTCGGCCGTGTCTGAGCAAAGCATTGCAACATCATGTTCCTTGGGTCCTAAGTGACATCTGTTGAAAAACTCATTGCCCTCAGCTCATAAAACCTGAGTTTCCAAACGGTGAATCGCACGGCTGAATCACGGATTAGCAGCAGGTGTGCATCAGGAAAACGCATGCAACTCTTAGATTCAAGTTTTACATAATGCAATATTTACTCATTAAATTATAATTGAATTACAAAATATTATCGTATTGTAAATTATTTTAATAATAGCCTCACATTAAAGTCAAATTTCAATTTCTTTACATAATAGACCCCACAATAATGTTCGATCATATGGATGAGCTGCCAGATATAATCATTTAATTCTCATATGCCGCTGTTTGAGAAATATTAAAGAAACTTGAATTATGTGTTTTATCAACACTGTCAAAATATGGTCTATAAAATTATTTTCTGAAAAAAATTGGAGAATAAAGGTTTTCTTACCAATTCTTTCTAACTTTAATTGCATTCCATTCAGTGAACAATTCTACAAGTAATTAATTTCGACATAATAATGACACGGGTGTGTACAGTAATTCGGTAAGGCGACGAATCTAATTTAAATGTATATTTAAATTGCTTGCCTACTAACCAAATAAATCAAGTAGCGTACGGCACATTAAAGCATTTAAATATTTTTGCACCGATTTCACTGGCAATTCACGCTCAAATTCACGATCAGTATTAATCATCAGAATATTCGATGCATGAAATATCCGTAAGTAAAAAAAAATCACTTGCATAAGATATTTTCAAGAGCATTGTAGTCTCTGAGCAAAGCAGAGTTCTGGGATCGTCATCCCTTAAATGCAGATAGTTTAAATTTGGTATATTAAATAAAATTTTGTTGTTGAAAATTTAAATTTACAATAACTTACATTTTAATTTTGAACAAATAAATAAAACAGGTAAAATTCCAAAAAGAAAATTAATAAAATTTCGAAAGAAATATACAACACGATTTTGTACTTTTTAAACTATTTTAAAGTTATCCTAAAAAATTATACAGGTGCCATAGAAAGAGTTGTACATCACTTTTTTCACGAATTGAGAAGTTGTTGTTGTTGTTGTTATTATTATTATTATTATTATTATTATTATTATTATTATTATTATTATTATTATTATTATTAATACTACCCAGAGGTAGAGTCAACCCAGAGGCAGAGAGACCAGTACAAAGGAAATTTGAGAAAATACTAAAAGGAAAGCACGAAAGGATAAACGACAGAAATAAAAGTGTAATTTCGAGAGCCAAAACCAAAACATTACCGTTACAACAAAGAATAAAAATTTTTAAAAAATCAAATACAACAATAGCAAAATAAGAAAAACAAATGAAACAAAGAAGCAAGTACATGGTGGATACACACAAAAGATGATACACAAACGAAGGTTGGCTCATGGGGCTTGGTCTGTGGAAAGAATAAATACTAGTAAATAACTAAGAGTAGTTATAGATTACGAGTAGTTGCGAACAGTTATTTCCCAATTCTTTCCACTCACCAAACCCATGAACCAGCCCTCATATTTCCTTCGTAACGATTCTCCACGTTTCATTAATAAAACACTTGGAAGCCTTTTTAACGATGAGGCCGCCGGCGACAGCCCAGCATCCCCACGCCTTAAAAAAGGCACAGATTCAAGGAGAACACCAACCCCCGAACAGCGGCCGGCGGGGGCTCACAGCTTTAAACCGACCAGCGGGCCGCCCGCTGACCTGGCCCACGCGATGTCAACACCACCCCGGGCCACCCCGCAACCGGCGGCAGGCAGCCAGTACAGCTTCGCTCACCTGCGGAAAGTCGCCTCGTACTCTCGGATCTCCCTGCGGCTGAGCTCGTGGAATTCCGTGAACACGGACACTCTGGGGGCCGCCACGGCCGACGGCGCCACGGGTCGACCCTCGTTGATCGCCTGACGGCGGTCGAGCAGCGAGCTCAGCTCCGCGTCGGCCGGCATCTTCTCTCAGCACGCGACAGAAAAAAAATGTACAACTCCTCCTCTTCTCGCTTCACCGTACGACACACACACGCCCGCCCGCACTTATCCTCCCTGGCGCGCGCGACAGAAACCGTACTTTCCTCTACGTCCAAGGCCTCGCGCGCTCGCCCGTTCTCCAGCTGACTGCGCGGTTTCTGCCCCACTGTGCCAGTGCGCCGCCGCCACTGCCGGCGGCGTCGGAGAGGAGAGAGGGGTCTGCGCATGCGCAGTGGCGCGCCGGGCCGGGCCGGGCCGGGCCGGGCCGCGCCGGGCCTCCTCCAGCGGCGCGACCTATCGACCGAGCAACAATGCCCTCGGACCTGACGGCGCGCCGGGGACCCTGTTGCGGCCTTAAAGGGCGGGCGGGCAAACGGGTTGGGGAGCGGGTGACCGGTTTTGGGCCGTGGCTCCGGCGGTCTCCGCACGTAGGCGCGCCTGATTTACTTTCCCGCCTCCCTTACCGGGCACGTGGCCTCCTTGGGAAAGGAAATGCTCACTGGCAACGGTATAATGTCAACAATAACAATAAAAACAGAAACAATAACCTGTGGCGCAACCAGGATTTGTCTTCGGTGGGGTAGGGGGCTGCAATGGCAATATCCAGCCGACTTGACGTTTTTTACATCCTTTTCTCTTACTATGCTAATAATAAATTTATTTTTAATTGTTGATTTATTTATACCGTATATATTGTTGATTTATTTATACCGTGTATATTTATTTATACTGTATTCTACTGAAATAAGAATGACTTTCAAAAGTCAAACAAACTACTAAATACTATATTTTTTGAGAAGATGAAGTGAAGTCTGTTTCTGAGGTGGAATGCAGAACCGTTGTTGTGTCATTGACAATAACAATAACAGTGACTGATTCATCGAAACTTTTTATTTGACGGTGTACAGAGGTATGTGGACAACAGATCCATACGATCGTACGATAGCAATAAACAAATCGGATACGTTAAAGGGAATTTAGAGAAAAAATTGAAAGAAAAAAAGTGTCTACTTGTAGGTGTTGCTGTGTCACGCTATCCAAACGGTTCGCAACCAAGGAATCAGAAATGTTTCATATTCAAGAATTTGGACATCGAGATCAGCCGGAAGTGTAAACACATATGTCGGACCGTTAGTTATCGTAGTTCTGTTTTTTTCCCGCAAAAATTAGGTAATAACTTGTCCAAACACCCATGTCATTCAAAAGACAGGAAAATGCAAGACATCGCGTTATTGGGAACGGCCATATGTTACCCCAAATTTTGTTGAGGCACTCAGTCACATCATCTCTTAAGAAGCTGGTTGCAACCAATAGTAGATTAAACGACAATTAATATCTTAAATCATAAATTTCGAGGATAATAATAGCAGTAGAAAACAACAATAATGTAGGAATAAGTAAATGCAACAAATATATCTAAATATTTCACACCTTTCTTTTAAAAAGTTCGAAATGCAAAAAGAGTAAATTTTTATAGAAAAGAAAAAACTAATTTTCAGTGAAACAATTATCAGAAAGTTTGAAACAGCACATCTTAATGAGAATATGTTATCACTATTGCAAGTTGATGTGACAATTATAAGTTATTTAATAAAAAATACATAGTATGTGTTTTCTAATCTCGTTTTATACACTTGTTAGAACACGAGTTTCTTATTTTGCCTTGCAGAAGTTCAGAGGTTGTTGATAAACTTACAAGGTTTTTAAATCCAAATTTCTCCTTTTCCCCAAAGATTTGCTATTAATAACTGAGGAAAATGAGACTCAAGAGCTTTATAAAACAGTATGGGCTATCTGTAGAAGAAAAACATCTCTGGCGACAACAATCTGCCAGAACTCCATCTTAATTACTTCAGCTAAATATACAATGTTTAACAGTTCACTATAAACTACAAAAATCAGTAATTTTACCTTGCGGTCATTAGCTAACATGTTATCAATAAAACTCATAATGCGCTGCTAAGAAAAGTCCAACTAAATGGTTCATTTTTACTATTGTTGTTGTTATTATTATTATTAGTAGTAGTAGTAGCAGAAGTATATTATTATGTTATTATTATTATTAACAATTGATTGTTGTTAAAAAAATTAATCTCTAAATTCAATGCATCCCACCGCTGACTCGACATAATTTGTATACATAATATTCGACATAATTTGTGTGTAATAAATCCAATGGATATCAGAGGATTCAGTGATCCAATGGATATCAGATTCTTTGAACGGAGAAGATTTTCAAACATCGCGACATTAAATTGTTTCAGGTCTAACTCAAAAACTATTTTCTTGTCTTTGTTTGTAATTTAAACAATGGCAATAATTAATTAACATAAACATGTTAAATTACATTTTTATCTAATTAAACGTATTTTTTAATTTTTTTTTAAATCCTTCGTTTGAGGATTGTATTGAATTATGTGTAGAAGTGATGCTTGATCGCCAGTATGAATTAATGTAACTGAAAGAACTGTCTGTAATTTGATTTGATTTATTTCATCAAAAAAAAGTTTCAATAAATGTGACATGCGGGAGAGAAGTAATTGAATAATAATAAAATAAATTTAGATTAGATATTTAGGATTGACACTTCTTCAGAAGCTTGTGGTAGAGCTCAAAGCAAAGTGGAAGCACCCACGTCATTATCGGAAGCCTCGTCATGCCTTCTCAGGCCACGGAGTTACTGTTGACACCAGATAACCGTTAGTTAACATTTGGATTAGATAAGAATTTTTCTACCGTACGACAGTCCAAAATAATCACATTATTTATAATCTAATAAATGACATAAGATCCAACTTGAAATAGAACAATCAATGTTTTTCATTTTGCCTCAGCTTTTTTTTTTTTTTTTTTTTTTTTTTTTAGAGTAAAAGTAATTTATCCTTTACTATCCCCGTTAAAGTCAGGTGATACTCTGTGTTGTACCTCAGCTTCTGAGTCAATGACCAGCATTTTGATGAGGTTTTTTCGTCCAGTTTCCCAACCATTTGAGCGAATGCTGAAATGGCCCCTTCTTTTGCTTGCATTAATGTAGCATAAATATAATTTCACTATTTAACAACGTCTTCTAGAGTCAGTGGGATATATATAGTTATTCAAATTATCGTTCTTGTTGTCGCGGCAGGAAGTATATTCCTTCACGAAGGACATGATGAGGGACAAGAGCCCAATTGCAATTATTGTCCTTGCAAATAGTTTTTATTACAACGGATTTTCTTATCAATTCTTGCCAAAAATGCCCATTTCCTGATGTATTCAGAATTCAACTTGTATATGACTTACGGTAGGAGTTCCAGAACTAAGACAACTTGCAGCGAATACACATCTCCCTGAAGCATATCACACACAGATTTGAGCTATTTTTGACGTGAAATAAATAAATGTTACCCCCACCCCTTAATGATAATTGATTGATGTTTCCGGACGCGTCACCTGCTAAGGTCACTAGTTCCGTAAGTGTAGTGCATTTGTTATCACATTCCTTCTCCGTTGGATGGTGAGGTCTGGCACCGACCTACAAATCGCTTCCGGGTGATTTTCTTCTCCAGGTACATCCCCTACAGGGGCACCACCCCGGCTGGGATAACTTCGAAGCTCCCGACTGGTCTCCCGATATGTGAGGTAGAGCGGTGCATTTATGTATGAGTGTGTGTAAGGGGAGAAGTTAGAGCAATTTAAGTGGAAGGAGAGATCGTGCGCGGTCCGTGGCTCGTTTGTAAGTGTACTGCTTCGGCATTCGCCTGGTATTGATCGAAGAAATCACGGAGAACAACCGATCAGAGCAGCCGACCTCCAGATTTCTTATCCGGACAGCCGCTGAAGTCGACTCAGCTATTTAGCTAGTCTGGGAAATCCGCCACCGTCGGGACTCGAACCTAGGACCTCCCCATCAGAATCTCTGGAGAGACAGCAGCAATGCCGGCGCTGAGCTAAACATTTGTTAATATTGGATGCGTGTGACAGCCGTAAAACGTTTATACTATACTACAGAAATAATGTAGATGACATGAAATTCATCAATGCATCTTTAAGTACCTTTTTATCCCCCAGGGTTGTTAGCCCTGGAAGGATGGAGGATTAAACGACGACAATGAGGGGTGAAAGGACACCACAGAAATACACTCATGCTCGAGGTGGGACTCGAACCCCGCGATCCTTTCGTCCGAGATCGCCGCGGTACTACTGGCTTAGCGATTTCGGCTATCCGGATCGGATTATTATTATTATTATTATTATTATTATTATTATTATTATTATTACAATTATTATTATAAAAATATTTTATAAAAAAGTTAATGCTCAACAAAACGCAGAAACTTTGAAGGACATTTAGGAGACAACTTTCCTAATTTAAACTGCGATAATGTTCCCAGAGAGCACTTCTCGACTTCCGCTACCCTCTCTCCATTGGCTTCGGGCTTAAATGTGGGATTTCCATTAGATTGATATTTGACGCCGCCTATATCATAAGCAAATATCGTGCCGTGTAATTTTGGCAATGTCACTACCTTATCATTATTTATCTCCAAGTTCTGGACTGAATTCCTGGGAATGTTGATAACCCCTATCGAGTACGGTTCACTTTATTTATATTCGACGTATGCAAACAACAAACACCCAGGTAAACCAATATCCTGTCACCAATCATACGTTCCGTTATTGCGGCAAATACAAGCGATGAAAATACAAAAAAATCAAAACATTGGGGGATATTGAACACCGCAGATAGTGCATTTAATTAAATTTATTACTTTTGTGGAACTCCTTTTTAGATGAAAAAACACACGTTAATTTTATGAACACTTGGTAAGACTATTATACTTCAGATAAGACCTCTAAATGAAAAATTATTTTCAGCGTTGACAGAATGAAGCGTTTTTCACTTAGTCAATCGCCTCGATTACAGTTCACTCTTGCTTTTTTCTTTTACTAAATAATTGGATTGAAATTCTGTCCCATCTTCTCTCTTCCCTCTTATCCACTCTCTCTCTTTCACCGTCCCTCTGCCTTCTTCTCTCTTGCCCTTGCCCTTTCTCTCCTCTTTCTTTACCTCTCACTCTCCCTAACTGTTAATGTTCACTTTATCCAAATTGGCGGAAAACAATCGAATTGGGGTTAGTTTCAAAGCTTACGTCCGACTTTAAGTGGATGATGTACACATTACCCAACTTGAGGTGACTAGGGTAGATGAAGTACGTTACGCTGACAACGAAAAGCAGATAATTATTATAATACTTGTTCAGTTGGGGACAGTTTTTACAGGAGATTTACATTGTTTCGATATCGAAATGAAAAAAAATATTGTAGGAACTAATACAAATCATGTTGAAAAGCAAACGAGAATATGTCTGCACGTGAAGTAGTCATCAAACGTATGAAAATTACAGGTAATAAATACCGAATTTCAGAGCCCGCGTTGTTTACTTTCAACTCAGTTTTAATTAAGTTCTCACTAGACTAAATATTAATCAAATATTACGCATATAAATAATGTTTGTTAAAAAGGAAGTTTTGAAAGTATGCATTTCTTGCGTTCTATACATTGACATCAGGCGAACATTCTCCTGTTGCCCGAATGACGAATAATAATAATAATAATAATAATAATAATAATAATAATAATAATAATAATAATAATAATAGGGAGTACAACAGCACCAGCACAAGTTTGTGAAATGAATGCGAATCTCTTCTACGTGTTAGGGATGCAATATTTTCAAAACGTCGATGGCTTTTGTAAAAACATCGATATATTAACACCGATGTTTCTTTAACATCGATGTTTGTGATCGATGTTTTTTTTCTTTTCCAATGTTTTGTTCACTGAATGAAACATTTACATGATCACAATACTGTAAAAGTTAAAATGTGGAATAATGCTGATGGTAAATGCGGTTAGTTCACGTGTTGGAACCAAAGGAACGTATTTGTCCTACCTTCCTCGACCAAACTCTCTCGCCCGAGATGACCTCCATGCCCTTGTATTTGCTCTCTCTTCATGTTCATTTCGCATATTGAGATGTGGCCAACAAATACCCTGTAGGGCGTAGAGCCTGCCCCTTCTCGTACTTCGGCGAATTGATAAACACGGACATTACAGTTTGATACACCGTGAATTTAATGTTAGAAGTTACTGAACCAGTTTAAAAACATCTTCTTCTTCTTTTATTAAGGTAAACACCTGTTTTTCTTCATATTTCACCATCAGGATGATTTAGGAGATGTGGAAATCCAACTTTCGATCCATCTTTTCTTCGGTCTGCTTGGATCGCGTTTTCCTGTAGGTTTTGAATCTCTCGCAATCTTGTTTATTCTTTTGCTGTCCGACCTGGTAACATGTTCATTCCATTCTCTTCTTCTTGTTCTTGTAAATTTTACTACGTCTATAATGTCACATTCATTTCTTATATATTGCTTTTTCAGTGTATCCCATTTTTTTTACACCCAATATTGATCTTAATGTTCTCATCTCTGATGTTGTAAGTAGAGTCTTAGTTCTTAAAAATATAGATGTTGTAAAACATAAATGGTTTTTGGTCGATGTAGTTTGAACATCGATGTTTTAATTTTGAACATCGAACTTTTTTGGGAACATTGAACGAATTTTGAACATGATATTTGCTAACATCGGTGTTTTGTCATCGATGCCGCATCACTACTACGTCTTACTCATCGACCCTGTCCCCTCCCAATTTGGTGTGGCGTCAATGAGCGACGAAAAAAAAAACCCCGCTCACATGACTGCACAAACCGTGCCATCTACGAGCGGAAGCACAAGGTCTCTCGCCCGGCGGCCGGCCGACCCGCTTGGCGTAACTGTCACCCAACAGTACCGCCCATTCACGGGTGAATAAGAACAACAGCAGCGCAGCGCGCGTCACGCCACACCGCCCAGGTGCTCGGCTCCACGAATCTCACTCGGCCCCCGCGGGGCCGGGGCATTTGGAAGCAGTGCAGTGGAAGCTTTGGGGCAGATACAGTGGCGTAGCTACTCTCTCTGCCTGAATCAGTGAAAAACTACTGATTGACAGTGACTATTCACTGATGGTGTCAGTTACAAACCCTGCCATTGACGATCAGTGAATTGAACTGAACAAATCGGTGAAAATTCGGGTCCACTTTTTCAATCAGTGAAAAAACTTCACTGTTTGAATCAGTGAAATGTGTGACATTAATTGAACGTGATGACTGAAAGATCAGTGAGCGATGGTGGCGCGGCACTTTTACCACTGACGATGCAGTGAAATGCCTGGCGGTCGCTTATGAAAAGGTTCGCATATTCGCTGATTGTCAGCGAAACTACTCATTTCGACTGAAGATATCAGTGACTTCGGCTCTCGCTGATTGAATCAGTGACAATTTCACTGATTCAGATTCAGAGAGTAGGTGGGGGCAGACGCATATCTAGGTTTTCAGGCGCCCATGGCAAGCATAAAATTTGCGCCCTATCAGGATAGTTCAAATTAGGGTTATTGTTATTTGTTTTAGCGGGTATACTCTAAATAGCGCCTTTTGTGAGTGGCGCCCATGGCTCGTGTCATGTCTGCCATACCGTCTGCCTCTGGGTGGGGGCAGGGGGGGAGCGGTCCGCTCCGGGTGACACTATTTTAGGGGTGACACCAATTAGAAAATTTTATAATTGGAATTATATAATTTTAATGATTTATTTAAAAATCACATTTTTATAAAAACATGCACTTGTTAATTAGTTATACTTCGTTTTAGATTATTTACTTAAAAATTAAATTTCAATTATTCTGAATTAAAGGCAGTTTTTAAAATATTATAAATAAATGTCTTGTGCAAGTATATTTTTATTAAATAATGTATAAACTATTCATTAATGGCTTTTTATATTTAATTTATGGAGGAGGGGGTGATAGCATTAGTTTTGCCCCGGGTGACACCAACTGAAGCCAGGGGACCGAAAAGGTATTGAATACCGGTAAAAATACCGGTAAAATACCGGTATTTTTCATACCGGTATAAAATACCTTTATTCTTTTATACCGGTAAAATACCTTTATAGGACGTCTATACCGGTATGGACGTCCATAAAGGTTATACCAGTATTTTCGAAGGAAATAGTGTCGCGTTCGCTCACACCACATGCGCCTTTATGTCCCCACATGTGCGTTCGCTCCCCAAACGCGCGTTCGCTCCCCAAACGAGCGTTCGCTCACCAATCGCGCGTTCGCTCCCCAAACGAGCGTTCGCTCCCCAAACGCGCGTTCACTCCCCAAACGAGCGTTCGCTCCCCAGACGCGCGTTCGCTCTTCAAACGCGCGTTCGCTCCCCAAACGCGCGTTCGCTCCCCAAACGAGCGTTCGCTTCCCAATCGCGCGTTCGCTCCCCAAACGAGCGTTCGCTCCCCAAACGCGCGTTCACTCCCCAAACGAGCGTTTGCTCCCCAGACGCGCGTTCGCTCTTCAAACGCGCGTTCGCTCCCCAAACGCGCGTTCGCTCCCCAATCGCGCGTTCGCTCCCCCAAACGCGCATTCGCTCCCCAAACGCGCATTCGCTCCCCAAACGCGCGTTCGCTCCCCCACACGCGCCTTTGCGTCCCCACACGCGCCTTCGCGGCCCCACACGCGCGTTCGCTCCCTCAAACGCGCCTTCGCGTTCCCAGACTACTATAATAATTATTTCTCAACCAACAACAGAACTCGACCTAGGTAGAATGTCTGGTGACGAAAATACGCCAACGTTGAGACTCGAACCCTAGGACCCCCGGTCAGAAACTCTGCGGAGTTCATAATTGTTCCTCTGAGCCATCTCAGCGTAAAAAATCAGAATGTTTCCCCTCCGAAACCTGTATGATTATACTGAAATACGGTATTTTCTCTTGAAAATACCGGTATTTTCTCTTGAGAAATAGAGGTATTTTACCGGTATAGACGTCGAATAAAGGTAAAATACCTCTAAAAATACCGGTATTTGACGTCTTATACCGGTATTTTTAAGGTATTTGAATAAAGGTATAATAGAGGTAAATGTATTTCTATACCGGTATTATTACCGCTATTATTTCGGTATTCAGTCCCTCTGAAGCTACGCCACTGGACAGATATTACGGAAATGTTTTCTGTTCGAGTGGAACGCTTTCTAGTTCATGGCTGGAAAGCTACAGTGCCATTTTTCTAACTCTGCCTCTCAAGCCCCTACGGCAGTGGTGTCAACATCTTCTATTGGTGGCTGTGCACGTGCCGTAGCACCGTAGCATGCACGAGCTTCTCTGCACAACTAGCGTCGGGAAAGGAAACTATTAGTAACTCTGCCGTTTTACAATAGGGAAGGCGTTGTCTCTGGTAGTGGGATGATGAACTGCGTGGAGGGGCGACTTCGTCGTGGCATTCGTGCCACGGACTCCCGCTTATGGCATCGACCTTGACAACACTGCCCTACGGCCACGACGGAATATCACACGACATTTCGCGTCTTTCTCGGTCCTGCCGCTAGATGTCGCATGATCGCAAGAACTGCTTGGTACATTCGCGATCATGCGAATCTAGCGGCAAGACTGAGGAAGACGCAAAATACCATGGCATATTCCATCGTCAAGACAGGCCTTGAGAGGCACAGTTAGAAAATTGCAGTATAAATCGAATTCAGCTGCGGACTGGAGGAGAATTCTTGCGGCCGGCTTTGCTGATCGATAGTTTTCCGTGTGTTTTTCGACTAACACCAGGCGAATGCCGGAGCAGTACCCTAACAAACGGGTCACGGATCGCACGAAATATTTCCTACTTCTTCATTGTCCTATATTCATCCCTTACACTCGCTAACACTTCCATGCACTACACTACCACACCAGGAAGACCAGACGGGAGCTTAGAGCTTGTCCCAGGTGGGGCGGTGCTACACTAGTGGATGAAACTTATTGGAAAAGATCCCCACACACCGACGGGATGGTCGGCGCCGGATCTCGCCATCCAGCTAGGTAATAACACCGTCACCTCTTCTGATAACAAAATGCAGTACACTTACGGACCAATGACCGTAGTTGTTGATACGGCGGAATCAAATTATCAATCGAATTTTATTAAGAAGTACATTCACAAATTAAATTCGCACGTATCTAACAGTTAGTGCTTGTTAATAAACGCGTAGAAATATAATTATTATTTTACTCTCGCTCTTTTCCGGGCCTGCATACTGTTCAGATCTTGAGGATATGTTCAACTAGTTTAAATATATATTTATAAGAGAAGAAGAAAAGGAAGAAGAAGAAAGTTGGATTCGTTTCGGTTAAATTGCTTTCTTTCTCTTTGCATTGACGGAAATTTCTCTTCGCCGCTTCTTCTAGTGTTCGCCAGAGCGGTGCGAGAGAAAAAGGGTCATCGCACCTGTAAAGTTCTAGCGCTCGCAGGCTAAGTGCGGGTATTGTCAGGTGCCAGCCTTCGGCCGGCCTGTGAAAGCCGAGCCTCCGCTGGCCTATTTGACCTCTCGACCAACATGCGATAATTAGCGAACGTCTAACAGCGAGGAGCCAATGAGGAAGTCACTCAGGCGCACAGGAATAGAGGGCGCCCTCAACATTGATGAGATGACGGTTGACCTCCGGATCTCTCCGCAGGAAACTGATATTCGGAAAGCGTGTCCAGTGCCACTCGGCGAATGGAGAGACGAAGAAAGGTTAAGTACGTGTCAAAGAAAGGTCTTTCGGAAAGTGTACCGCGTAGAATAGGCATGTCAAGGTCGCGGTCCTGACAGTGGCGGATCCTGCGGGTGGCCATGGGGGTCATGACCCCCCCCAAAATGCTTAGAGTTTTCGTGTGTTACCTCCTTTTATTGGGCAAAATTCATTTAAATATTTATGTTAGAATTATGTAATTATTTTAAAAAAATATTGTCGTATCATGTATAGTACACTACAAAAATAATAGACAAGATGATAACAAATGTTTATTGTTTAACAAAGAACTATGATGGCCCCCTTCAAAATGATCGGCTGGATCCGCCCCTGGTTTCTGCGAACTCTAGTAAGCTGCTAGAGCTCGCAGGTAGTGCGTCCAAACAAACTGCCGTTAGATTTAAAAGTACAGGGCGGCGGTACGTCACTGGATATTTGGCACATAGCAGTTTTGTGGAGAAAGTTGACAGTTATTGCCCCAAATTTCCCACTTCCTCTGTCATTGACATAAAATACATCTGTTGTATTTGAAACTGTCAATTGAGAGTAAAATTAAACATCCTGATTCGAAAGGATTTTGATTTCGTATTTGCGTTTACTTAAAAGTGCAATAACTTTCTAATCTCAGGTTAGGAGGTTTAACATTCTTGTTATTAAAAGAACTGTGCCATAGGGGAGACTTGTTAATTTATTTTATATTGTTGCTGTATTCAACAAATAACAAATTGATTTAATATGTAAAACATCAAATGAAATCAAGCAAATAATTTATAACTCAAATATATTCCTCCCCATGCAGAATTTGAACAGAAAATAAACGCGCGAGTGAACCGCCGTAGTCGTCCCGGTCGAGGCACTGCAATGACTTCAGATGATGCTCAGAGCCACCTCTCCTGGTAGGGCGAGGTGCTAACACGCAACACGCACCGTCCTGGATACTCGGATTGACCTGAGATTTTACCAGCTTGTTCAGCACCTTTCAAAACCCCTACGTACAAATGTTTACGTGCTATGAAGCATTGCAAGTAGTGTTTTGCGATAATTAGTATTGGGACCTTTCTTGACCTTACCTTGAAGGGCGGAAATCGCTGCTCGCTGCTGGTTCTGCGGACGTTACTCATACACCGCGCCTGCACTATCGGCCTGGCGGCAAGGTCTCAGTTACTTGGAGGGCAGGCGGGGTGACAAAAACGGGTGTTTACTATGCAGGTTCAGATGGAACGAACGCGCTTGGAAATGTGACACCGGCTGATAGACGCCGCGTAACGTTCCTAGAGCTGCTGAAGCAACGGCTCGCCCGCTGCGGGAAGCGCGAGGGTCACGAAAGGTCCTGATACAAAATGCCTATAAAACGCTATTTATAATATTCCATAGCACTTAAAAATTTGCATATGTAGGTTTTGCATGGTTGTTCTATCAGCTGGTGAAATTTCATGTCAATCCGAGCATCCAGCACGGGGAGTGTTGCGTGTCAGAGCCACCTCTCCTGGTAGGGAATTGAGCGAGGTGCTGGGAAGGGAATGAGAAAAAAGATCGCGCGCGGCCAATGGCCCTTGTACAGGATGCTGCGCCGGCATTCGCCTGGAAATTATCCTAAAAAATAATAAACAGGGAAGTCGGTCTTCGATTACTCACTGCACCACAACCTCACATCTAGTCAATTCCCGGCACTTTAAATGATCACTGGTGTTATCATTGCCAACAATGTTATTTATTTTAAGAGCAGCTTTCGATGGCTTAGCCATCATCATCAGTTTTCTAGTACAAGAAAATATCAAACAATTAAACAATTAAAAGCAAGAGATAACAATAAAACAAGAGATTAACATTAGGAATGGCGGATTACTAGTAATTTAAAAATAAATAACATTGTTGGCAATGACAACACCAGTGATCATTTAATTTTAAATGCCAACGACATTTCACCACTAAACAATATTCCCGGCACTTTGCCAAGTTCGAACCGGCAACCTCCCAATCACTGGTACGGAAGCTTTGCCTTCATGCTCGCCTCCGCCAGTGTTGGTATAGACTTCAGTACGTTACAGTGTTAAAATAGTAAAATGCTAGTGCGTAGAAATAACACTAATATAATAATTTGATTTTAAATAGTAAATAGTAGTAGTATCATATAGGCCTGCTTCGTGCAGCCTTGTTCAGGACTAAACATATATTATTTTTAGGAAAAAAGAATTATCTTCAAATTAGAACATGCAATTACGAAAAAGATATCTTTCTGATAACAAGGAACGCTATAAATTTAAATAGTTGTGTCACCGATCTAAAAATAATTTCACAACTGTGCTCCGTACTCATTTGTCTAAAAATACCACGGTGTATGATAAATCTGCGTTGATTGAAAGTCTTATTGACGTCAGGAAAAATATCAAGGCTATACATTCGATACATCACTTTCGCAGTGTTTGAAAGCATTCTAAGAGAGGTCATCATAATCCCCCATTATTATTTCCATAAATTATAACTGCAATGGGCTGGTGTAAAATAATAGTAGGCTATAATTTTTTAAATATTGTTATTTCGTATAGTATATTATTATTATTGTTATTTATTTTCTGATTATTATTATTATTATTTGAGATATTTTCACAACCTAATATTTTTAAGACAAACTCAGAAATAAATCTCTTTGGTTGTGTATACATTCTCCATAAATGGAATAGCCACATTTTCTTTTCTGAAATTATATAAACCTTGCCTTGCTGTGCACAGGCCTGTAGTCTGCATACCTTCTAGGCTATTACCAACTTACGGTACTTTGCTTACATGAAGTAACATAATGCATCGAGCATTACGAAGGTCGACTCACGTGAACACGCAAGTCCTATTTAGGACTCTCACATACATCATTCACCTTGACGACAATGGTTGCGAGGCACGGAATGGCTTCACTGTCAGTATACTGCGATTTTTCTAAGAGCGACCCTCAAGGCCACTCAAATCCCATCTTCGCGATGGAATATGTCACGGGATTTCGCGTCTTTTCTCGGTCTTGCCGGTAGAAGTCGCACTATCGCAAGCACTGCTTCATACGGTCGCGATCGTGCGAAATCTAGCGGAACGACTGAGAAAGACGCGAAATGCCGTGACATATTCCATCGCGAAGATGAGATTTGAGTGGCCTGAGGGACGCAGTTAGAAAAATCGCAGTATAAGTGCGGTTAACAGCATTCCCAAGCCCCTCATTTCGATGCGGATCTTAATATTAAAGGGAAAGTAACGCCGTTTCTCATGTTTCATAGGGTCGACGGAGCCTCGGGTTAACATCCTGAGGACGCACAAGCGAAGAGAAGAAAGGAATTCTCAAAAGCAATTAGCCACAAATTACTTAACCCTAGATTACAAAGGTACCCCAAAGGTAACCCTAGATTTATTTATTTTCATTTATTTGGTCCAAAAAACAGTAAAAACTGTATATCACGTATGGGGGAAGAGATTATCTGCGCACATTTTCTTGAGGATCAGAATTTAAAAATGGCGAAATTAGCAACATTTGAAAACACTAGAAAAAGAATTTAGAAAAATTATTGTTTTAGAAAAATAGAAATTAGAAACATTTTTGTTCCCGAGTTATAGAAAATCAATTTCAACTGTAAATGAACTGTTTTGATTTTTCTGCATTGCTAACAAACTAGTAACGAACATCAGTTCTACTCCTACCACTACAAGCAAAAGGAGTGCTCAACAAAACGTGCGCACAGTGAAGCTACATTTACGTCCAGAAGCAAAACAAGGGGCCATCTCAACATTTGCTCAATGGATCAGGGAAACTGGACAAAAACTTGATCGAGACAGGGGTCATTGACCCGGAAGCTGAAGTACATTACTTGTTACAGGCGTATTAAATATTTTTTAAATGTATACAATACAAAATGTAAAACTAATTCATTATATATCACTGTTTTGCAACAATAAACATTATTTTTCTTTTTGATGATCAGTATAGTCTCTAATTAGATTACAAGAGTACCAAGCGTTATTATAAAGGAGCAGTCTGACAGACTACTTTGGGGTCAAAATATAGAAAACTCATTTTACAATGAAACACTAAATTAATGATTGAATATCTATGATATGGAGTTACAAACTATATCTTAAAGGGTTTTATAGATATACCTAAATAATTGACTGTGACAGCACATAGTTGGTGCTGTCCACACATGGCTTTTGAGAAGCGCCGCACAGTATCTCGTCATGCGACCTTTGTAATGATCGCCGTCGTCCCATTATGATTGCTACATGTTAAGAACAACGCTCAAATGCTACAGAACCTACTACACACTGTACAGACTACTAACATGCAACCCTCACCGTTTTGGATACTCGGATTGATATGAAATTTTACCAGCTTGTTCAACACCTTTCAAAACCCGTAAGTGCAATTTTTTTTCGTGCTATGAAGCCATTGCACGTAGTGATTTTGCGACAATTAGTATTGAGATCTTCATGACCTTACACAGGCGGTAAGGTCAATGAAAGGTCTCAATTCTATTGTCGCAAAAAAACACTATGTGCACTGCTTCATAGCACGTAAGGTTGTTGAAACGTGCTGAACAAGCTGGTAAAATTTCATGTCAATCCGAGTATCAGCAAGGTGAGTGTTGCGTGTAAGAACTTACTACAGAACCTACTAAGAATCGCTAAGACCTACTCATAATTGAGCGCGACTACCAGATGCGACAATAAAGACAGCAATCTTCGAATACAGAAGGTAAAAAAAATACGAAAGCCAAATTTGGTTGATATCTCATGAATAGCATATATGAACTGAACAAATACATTATTTTTAAATAGATTTTATGCGTATTGATTCTACATATCTTAAGGTGCCATTTAATGTATGTGCATCAATAGCAACATACGTATGATAAGATATAAAGATACGATATATTTAAAAACAGTGACGTGATATGACCTGTTTATTGGGATATTCGTAATCTGCCTACTAAGTAGGAAGTCCTGGAGGTAAAAATCGTGTTCCCTAGTGTAAATGATTGTCGTGTTTCCGGCGCGTCGACTTCTAAGGTCATTAGTTCCTTAAGTGTAGTGCATATTTTTTTCTTCGATTCAAGGTGGTGGCGAACTTCTCCCCGCTGATTGTGAGGTCTGGAGACTTACACATTGGCTAGCGAGATTTCCCGAACCTGGTATCTCCACCAGCAGGGCACCGTCCCCAGCCGGGTCAAACTCTAAACTTCCGACTGGTATCCCGGCGTGTGTGGTAGGGTAGTGCATGCAAGTGTAGAGTGTGTACGTAAGGGGTTAGGATAGGGCAAAGAATAGGAAGAAAATATCGTCCACATGGATAAATTATAACTCCACATGGATAAATTATGACAAGCAAACTAGCTTATAGTTTTCATAACAATGTTAACATCAATTAAATTTCATAATTTCAGAAGTATTGATTCAGGCGGTCATCTCTAGGTTCTGGTATTCCATCGATCGGATTCTTTCCCAAGCCGTAGTTGCTTGATTGCGCTGAGGAATTTAGTTTAAAAGCCGCGACTCTCAACTGTATTCTAGCCAAGGACTTTCCGGTTTGGTGCACACCGACTGATTAAAATGCAGAGTCATGGAATCGTTAACATTGCTCATTAAGATGGTTTTCAATCGTATCTAACTAATATCAAATGTTGCATAAGACAACCATTAATATTATTGTGTCATATCACACGTGTTGTACATGTAGCTCTTGTAAATACTATTACATAGATAAATAACAATGGAGTGTTTATTAGAATTATATATGTAGTAGCTTCGAATTACTGTTTCACGAGTGCATACACCTATCTTTTAGTCTTCGGCTCTGGTAAACTATTACACTATTTCTTCATACTAAAATGTAATTTAACAACAAATATGTATATACGAGCGCTGCAACCTCAGCAATGGATACATGTGGATTTCTTTGAATGTTTTCCAAATATTGTTGCATCTATATAGTTGATGGGAATTATCCTAACATGTGAATCCTAAGTCTGTTTGCTTTGCTTTGCGTATTTAGTCAATCCCACTCTTTAAAAAAGTGTTTGAAACATACTATCTGGATCATGGTTTAAACTTAAATAACATTAAAATTATTGTGATTGTTTGTTTTATCCTTATTAAAATGGACTTATTTTAATTCCTCATATGTTAAGGGAGGACCCTTGTCCCTCCTCAGAGCAGCCTACGGTAGTGGTGTCAAGGTCTTCTACTGGTAGCAGTGACACGCGTTGTGGTAGCGTAGTATGCCACGAGCTTCTCTGCGCAACTAGCGTTGGGAAATGGAACTATTACGAGTAGTAGTAACCCCGCCGTTTTACAATAGTGATGGCGTTGTCTCTGGTGGCGGGGTGATGAACTGCGTGGAGTGGCGATTTCGTCGTGGAACTCTTGCCATGGACTCCCGCTCGTGGCATCGACCTTGACAACATTGGCCTACGGCATACGCAGAAATGAGTTTCAATAAATTAAGAGAATTCAACACAGTTTATCAGCAAAATAACAAGCTTTCCTTTCTCTATCCGACCTTTACAAATTACAAATAAGAGCAAAACAAAATAAACTGATTTGTTATTTTCCTCTTTCATATTACTCAAGCAAGAAAAAGCGAGCGGGCGATCTTTGATGTTTTGATAACCCAAACAACCCTTCTTTGTACTCCCGAGGATAACCGAACGGAATGCAATAGTGACGTGTAGTGGGAGGCGGCAAAAATAATAAGATAAAGGTGCGCACAAATGTGCATTTGTTAATTTAAACTCAGATGTGTTAAGGATATTGCGTTATTCTTGCAGTCAATTACATGATAGCGGCCACAGTAGGTTTCATACGCGCACAGTTCGCACATGCAGTCTTCCTTTGGCTCGTGGAAACTCTTGGTGCTGCAGAACTTGTGGTGGAAACCGTGAACGGCAAACCGAGTCATGGAGTTTCTAAGTTCATTGTTTGCTTCCTTCCATTCTTTTGTTATCATGGCATCTGTTGTAAAGAATTCAGGCCATATGGCGTTCTTTTTATCCCGTAAGTTTTGAACAGTATGCTCGTGGGTGCCGTATTTCGCAGTTGCGTTTGTATTCTAATATCTTCTACAAAATGCGTCTCCTTCGTTAGTTCGTAGGTTAGGCTCGATGGAGCGGTTTTTCCAACTCCTACTACTCCCAGTACTGGGAGGCAGGTAAGAGGCTTTATACAAGGTTTTGTAAAAGTTTGACGCGGGACATTGGGATTCGCCTGCCCTTGAAACGAAAGGGTTCGTAAAAGCTTTCATTCTACAGGCTGATTAACACGCTGTCAATATTGGTGTGCCAGCTACGGGTTTGCCAGCACTTAGACAGCGCTAGCGCTCTGCGCGACAGGCAATAGTTGTTTACACAGTGCTAGTAATGGTATGTAGGATGAGATATTTTTCTCGCTGCTCTTTGCGACTTGCTCCTGATAGTATTTGGCGCACAAACAACAGTGTGCAATGCAAATGTTCCGTAAACACCTATTCACTTAATTTGCCTTGGAGAAGATATCTATTCCCATTTTATTTGCAATTGCCAGAAATCTTGCCTCGCGTTCTAGTAAAAAATATCCCACAAATTTTCCGATACAATACAGACTTTTTACAATAGGGATGGCTTTGTCTCAGGTGGCGGGGTAATGAACTGCGTGGAGGGGCGATTTCATCGTGGCACTCATGCCACGGACTCCCGCTCGTGGCATCGACCTTGACAACACGGGTGTACACCTTTAGTGTTCTGTGGTGTACACGCGTGTTTGTAACCGGGGGTCGCCGTGGTGGGGGAGCGCGTGAGCACGCCAGTAAACCAAAAACATCTTGTTCATCTGGCATCGCCACTGACTAACCTAAAGGTGTTGCAAGTCACTTGCTGCCAGTCAGTTGCTGGCAACCTCAACTGGCACGTCTACTGGCCACGTGTAAATGAGCCTTCCTTCTGAGCGCTGGTGGAGTAGGAAGCGCCAGTGGTTTCCCAGGGGCTGACTCACCTGCGCCGCCCGCCTTCCGTGCGTCCTCGGCCCGCGCTGATTCACGCGTCGCGCCGCGCCGCGCGCTCCGGCTTCACCACACGTCACACGCGCGTCACTTGCACTTACCTCACACGCACCTCGCGCCAGGGCAGACACACCAGGGTCTTCCCACTCCCGTATAACTTGGTGGAGACCACGGAGTACGATGTATAGGTGTGTTCACTCCCAGACTAAAACTGAAGCTAAATACGGTTCCACACATTCGCTATTCGGCGAACAGCGGGCAACCGCTCGCCGAATCCCGAGTAGTGTGGACGGGTCGCTTGCTATTTGTCGTGTGATGGACATTCGGCGCTCGCCCTACCCACCGCGTGTCGGTCTTTTGGACACATCAGAGGCAGCGAACATTCGCCGATCACATCAGCTGGTCGGGATCGGGCGAGCTGTAGCTCGCTGCTCGGCGAATGCCGAATGTGTGGAGCCACCTTTAGACATATCACAGGAAGCGAACATTCGCCGAACACATCAGCTAGCTGGTCGGGATCGGGCGAGCTGTAGCTCGCTGCTCGGCGAATGCCGAATGTGTGGGGCAGCCTTCACACGCACCTTGCGCGCGGCGCCGGGGCAGGCACACCTCTGACAGCGAGCGCACGAGGGCAGGGGCAGGGCGTGCCCCCCCCCCGAAAATTCTGAAAGGGACCCCGTAGCCTTAAGACCCATTCACAATGCAAACTTAAACATGCTCGGGTTTTTATTTCTTGGCGTGAGGGCCTGCATTCACAATGGAATATCTCACGGCATTTCGCGTCTTTCTCGGCCGTACCGCTAGATGTCGCATGATCACAAGCTCTTTTTCGATACGGTTGCGATCGTACGACATCTAGCGGCACGACCGAGAAAGGCGCGAAATGCTGTGAGATATTCCATCGTGAA
This sequence comes from Acheta domesticus, assembly GCA_031308135.1. Classification (NCBI taxonomy): domain Eukaryota; kingdom Metazoa; phylum Arthropoda; class Insecta; order Orthoptera; family Gryllidae; genus Acheta; species Acheta domesticus. Next base: position 42,691,183 of record JAHLJT010002630.1, read on the forward strand.
GACAGGCCCTCAGGAGCCAACAAATAAAAACCCAAGTATAAGCATGGCGTTAACATAAAAGTTAGGACTGCGTCCGTAAGCGGACTCATTCACAATGCCTTCGCATAAGCATAACACTTTAACTTAACGTGTTATGCTTATGCGAAATTAACTTAATAGATTTATTTAATAGTTATGCTTACGTTAACTTAATAGATTCTGTAGGTATGCTTATGTAAGATATAAGAAATGAACCAATCACGGTACGTTAACTCCAAATCGAGTATCGAAATCGATAATCGAACAAAAGACTGTTTTTTTCAGATTGTGTGGTTGATTTTCGGCGTTTTTCGGCGTTGTTTCATTGCGTACGATCTCTTTGTGATATATAATATCGATTCTCATATGCAACCAATGTAACTAGAATGGCCCACAGAAAATAGAAAATCTTTGCTAACGCTTTATGTTGGACTTCATTAATGCTTCAGTCCATCACTTATGTTAAAGTTTATGTTTATGCGTTATGTTTATGTTTACGTTTGCATTGTGAATGGGCCTTTATTGTCCATCCCCGTCCGAGTAAAACTCTCGCGCCTAAGGTTTTGCCGCTCTCCGGTAACGTAAGTGTAATTTTTCTTTCTTGTCTATCGGAGAGTCTGCCTACCTGTCCGACCGTCTTCCCCTCTGCCTGTTCCTCCGTCTGCCTGCCCGTCTATCTCCCCGTCCGTCATTATTATTGTTTTTCTGTATGTTCCCGATGTAATCATATACGATCCAGATGTTTTCGGTTATCAGCTTAGTAATCTATTCTTATAATTCTGAATGACCTTTGAAATGTACTCGTTTTGTTAATATTCTTCTCTATTTTTTACATGTATGTTGATCGTTAAAGAATTTGTTCTTTATGCGACCAATACATGAAGCATTTAAAATAGGAACGTGTACTTGAAGCTATATTTAAATTTACATTTAAATACTTTTTCTGCAGTACATATGCGAGAAAGCAAAAATTACAAAATGTACTACAGAATAGATTAGGAATCTCACATAAACGATCGTGAATTTCTGCTAGGAGAAACTACCTTTGTGGAGATTTGCTATCCGGAGCGTGAATTGCGGAATCGGAGCTAGCGCTGCCTGTTGCTTCAGTGTGACACTGCGCCGACGCGGCAGCTGTGACGTAGTTAACCTTGCGACGCCATCGATTGTGATTTGTCATTCCCAGAACAGCGAGTACCCTCCCCTCCCCACCGACACTATTGAGACATTTCATCGGAAGCAGACTTGTGACGTTATCACCAGAGATCGATGACTTACAATCTTTTTAACGATGCATCATTGGCAACACAGATGAAATAGCGGTGAGCTAAAAGTGTAGCGTATGAACCGTACAAAAAACCTTCCACTGAAGTTACGAAATCATTATTCTCTTTCTAACAACATGAATCAAACCAAATGATATTTAAAGCAAATGATGAAAATTAACATTCTCAATGACGTTACAATTTGTGTAAGGGTCTGTCATTCTTTCTCGGTAACCGCGTAAATAGCACTTCTTGTGTATTTTGTTTATTGATCTAGAAACATGATCTGCCTTCTCTCAAGAAGCAAATGTGGCCTCAGCTGAGGACTAACATTTCACTTACTCTAATTTTCTTATTGCTAACACTTTCGTTTCGTTGAATGAGGATACCTTATTACGTAATAAACAAATATATTTCAAACGCCGCGCCGTTGGTAGTTCACGCATATCGAAATATTTGGGGTGTTTTATGTTTCAATTATATTGTAGAAATATAAACAATATTGAGATAAAAATTATTTTTTGCTTCAAGTGGATGCCCATAACGTACTCGCTCTGGGACCATCGAACATGTAAATCCAGCCCTGAGGTAATTGTTTTGAAAAATATGATTATTACGAAAGTGTATATTTCATTTTGTACAGTCTTCTTGAATAAATTGAGTAAAATTGGTGGGCTCTAATTAGCGGACCACTCGATGTCGTCAACTACAATGCTAGTTGTGTAGTTATAATTTTATATTTAATAAAACAACAGTACCGTTGAAGATTTAAACAGTAGTGTTATTAATATGTATTTGTCATCAAACAGAAAAGTAAACTAATAAAAAACTTGTGGATCAGTGCGGTGGATAATAATGTGTTTGGTTATCGGTTCTAAACTGGAATTCTTTATCAAGTTGTGCACGGTGCGTTCGTGCATTGGCACCACAAAACATTCGTGATGGTGCGAAGGAACTGATTTTGGATTACTTGGAGTTTGTTGGTATTCGATTTGACAGCACTGATCCATACTATGCACATAAAAGTAATAGTCTTGCCGGTATTGTACTATAACGTAACATATTTATTGATTGTTGGTTTTAGTTGATATAATTTAAGATTCCCTAGTAAATGTGTTACATGTAAATAGTAATTTAATGGAAAAGTGACCCAGAGGGGTCCAGCAATGCAATTCCCCACCCACCTCAGGCTGTTTATACTTGGGTTATTCTTGGCGCGTGGGGGGGGGTCATCAAAATGGAATATCTCACGGTCTTTCGCGTCGTTCTCAGTTGTGCCGCTACAAGTCGCATGTTCGCCAGTACTGCTCGATACAGTCGCGATCATGCGACTCCTAGCGGCACAACCGAGAACGACCCGAAATACCGTGAGATATTCCATTTTGATGACATCCCCCCCCCCCACGCACCAAGAAAGAAAAACCGAAGTATAGGTCTGTGCTTATGAAATGCTGTGTCGATTTTTAATTATTTCTTTTCATTAAAAAAAAATTACAAACTGTTCAAAACCGTCGTGTTTCCTTGTAGTGTTATATGTAGAATGATAATCTATCCCTGCCGCCGTCTCACTGGATCTCCACTGGCCCGGCCCCTTTGACACGGGGTCAGCCGGAGCTGCTGCCGCCGAGCCGCACACCTGGCGCTTTCCAGCGCCTGCCGCCTCTTCGTCATAATCGCCGGAGTGTGCAAATCAGCGGAATCCGACGAACAGCATCGCAGACGCAACCTCAATTTTGCCAGAGATCACGGGGAAAGGGAGTTCATGAATAATAAATATGTTTTGGATGCAGGTTGACAACGACAGCCAGGGCGTGCGAGGGAGAAGAAACCATCACGTGGAATTGCTAATAATAATTGAGGAACGTTTTTTCAAAACTCGATAAATGCAATAGAAATTCAGTGTAGGTTATACATCGTTTACGCATTTTTTGACCTGTTTTATTGTCCCTCAAATCGGAATGTATCAAAAACTCTACAAATTCAATAGTAAACTGTAGCTCTTTCAAAATTATTTGATTTTAGCAAAACCCAATATATAAATGCATTCTCTGCATCTTGCATTTATGAGATTACACATCTTTTGTATTTATCGAGTTTTGAAGAAACGTTTCCTCAATTAATTTTCGAAAGTAGAATAATTTTATTCGTGAGCGATACAATTTTCCAGCAGTATAAAAGCCTGGAAAACATAGCGACAGAAAATAGATTTTCATTATTTTTATAATCCATACATTTAAAAGAAACATGAGTTATCCGACGCTTTGCTTCTCCTGATTGTTTGGAAAGTTGTTTTTTGTTGCTGGAATGTACTGAGGAGAAAGTTGTATCCCCAAAAAGATATCAAATAATATCTTTTAATAGCACAAAAAGAAATCATGATCCTAGGTATCCTCTACCAGCAAGCCCTTATTTTCATCTGAAACCAAAATACTTGCAAAAATGTTAATCTGCACCCCCTAGATGAGAAACTAAAAAAATCATTAACAACATTTATGATCCGTATTCGAGATATGACGTCTTTAAAGAAGCCAAGAATAAAACTAAACCGTGCATGCGACTGGATAAGAACATTCAGTCGTTAAGTGTGTCAGACCCTTTGTCTGTATTGTTTCTTTTTTCACTGTTGTGCGTTTTCGAGTGGCGTAGCCAAGACGGGAGAAGGGGTAACGTTCCCCTTAACTCTTCGAATTTCTAACCTCTTTCATATAAATATACAATGAAATTATACATAGCACATGTTATTGAAATTCACACTTCTAAATTAATTTCAAAGCAACATTTATTTTGCTGTATGTTGCACCCATCCCCCACCGTCCCCAGAACATTCCCCACGTCTCATTGAGAAAAAGATTAAAATCAACAATGACAGGAGAAAAAGTTTAAAGATTATACTTACTGAGTATATATAGGATACTTGCTTCAGAAAAGGAGAAGTGTGTAAAAATGAAACCTCTAAAATGTTTTCAGAAATCCAGGGAAATTGTGGTAGATTATATATGCCTTTCATGAATTATATTCAAAAACTTTTATTGATTTGTATTTTGTTTCTACAAAAATATTATTATAAAACGAAATAAAAGTTTGAATTCCTAATTATTACAAAACGATTCCTTCATTGTAGGGAAATGAATCCTCTTTTTATCGATTTCTTTGTAATGATAATTTTGATTAATTGAAAAAAAAATGCTATCAATAATTATTTTTAAATTTTATGACTTTCAATTTAAAATTTACTATTATTTAATACTGTGTTACGAACATATTATTATATTGCTATTAGTAATTAATAAATATGTAAATAATAATAACAATAACAATAATAACAACAATAATTATCATAATATATTTCACCCTTTGGTCCCCTTGATGAAAATATGAAAATCATGGCTACCGTGTTTCCATGAATATATTATACTGATTTAATCAAGATTCCAAACATGAAAGAGGTTTCAGTTTTTTTCGACAATACGATCAATTTCAGTAATCTACTAATACTTCATTAATTCATTTATAAATATTTTTCAAAATTCATGAGATATTATCATATCAGTATGACTCAATTGTGCTTATATTTTTCTATCTAGGTTTCGTGGGGTTTAGAAATGTGTCGACATTAGACTTTAAATGAGATTACATAACTTCACACACATTTAAAATACCGCGCCTTTCACGCCTAATCAATAGAACATTTTCAAAATCAATACTGAGTCTTGAAGTGATATTACGTTTTCAGCAACAATGCGGAAGTGTGTCAGGATGGCCGAGCGGTCTAAGGCGCCAGACTCAAGGTTACCCTTGCCTGTCCAATCAGGTTGCGAGAATTCTGGTCCTCATCTGAGGGCGTGGGTTCGAATCCCACTCCTGACAACTTTTTTTGATTCAAGATTTTCAATCTAAATATTGCAATAGATCGCGAACAGCAATTATAAAGTGAAATGATGCACCTCATGCTCACCAAAAGCGTCCCATATGTGCAACCGTGTGAATATTACCAAGCAGTCAAGCGTCGGTCTCATGATGAGTGCGAAGTTCAGTTCAATAGGAGGGGGGCACAATAACGAGAGTTCATTGGACCACAAAAGGAGATTCTATTGCTTCAAGAGATCTACAAGTCTAACATGCTACTCATCATGTATAATGTCATACAGAACAAGCCAATGCGAATACACAAGTACTACACACAAAGACCAGCATGTAGATTTTTCGACAAGGAAATGACATGCACGATAACAGAATGTATAGTACGAATGTTATCATTAGGAAAATGAAACTACTGAATTCCAGTTGTATTGGAATGGAGATCATGAAAATATCGCAAAGGAAAAGAAAGGAGAGAGCGTGTTGTTATTCTTGGAGCAATGCCAAGCTGCAATTATTTACGTACTTGCAATAAAAGAACAATCCGCAGTGATTTTCCACAGTGCATGATATTGAATACTACTCCAATACGGACATTCTGATTTATTCAATTTTATAGATAGCTATTCATCTGTTTTATTAAATTAAAGGGAAAATGTAATATCTCAATGCCCCAAAGATGAGAGTAACATTTAAAACTCGAATTCAGACTCGAATAATCAAACATTGAAATTGGTAGTGCGTGCGTTCAGCACATGCTTTTTCACATTATTTGTAACTGTTCGCAGTATTTCCAGCACATCGTACAGGCAACTGAGGATAATTTCACTTACAAATTGAACGTCCAGAACTAAAGGCCATCCAATATATCGCATTATGAATATATTCGAAACGATATTTTAATGGATATCGGTATATTTATGGATATAGATATACATAAACGATATATGTATGCATATCTATAGATACATTCTTCCCGATTTTAATAAAGTGTTAATATACAATTGTATTGAACGTTGAGAACATTGCAACACTAACACAAAGTAAACAAACCTGATCTTTCCTATCTGGTCGCTGCACCACAATGAACTTCTGAAATTTACATCGCTGCTTTGTTTTCCCAATGTGATAACACAAAAGTATCTTATAAAAGTTCGTACAAAATTACGGTACTCATTTTTCTTTCATATTACATTTAAATCTCTATCGTCTGTTTTGTTGTTCGCTTTAAAACTGTAATTTTTTAAAGGAACATATTTTATTAAGAAAACAATATCTATCTTGGGTATTATAATTGTTGAAAAAATGCACTTTTACAATTTCAAAAAAATATGGGATTTTAACTACCAAGACACCTCCATATTTCTGTTAAGTGTCTAAACGCTATCCGTCAACCACATTTAATCAA
>JAHLJT010002630.1:42698731-42751284 GCA_031308135.1 Acheta domesticus
TTCCAGAGGGCCGTGCCAAGTAATCGGACTGTTTTCGCTCGGAGAATCAATATATTCACAAAATATTAGCGAACCAGCCTGCCACTGGTAAGAAAAACTGACATTTATCATAAATTTGTTCAAATCAATTGCAGACATAAATAAATCCAGCTGTAACACACTCTGTACGTGTTTCACAGTTTCCCCTCCGGGGAGACTGTATTGGGCATTGAAATTATATGTTCGATCAAGACCTGCAAATAATGCAGAATAATAATTCAAACTTACCTGAAAATATTACATCTCAAAATCTGTTATCACAAGATATAATATATCAGTCACAAAATGCTTCTCTTCAATCAACATCGAATGCTATCAATGTACCTCAACCTACTCACGGATTGATAGAAATGCAAACGGACAACCAGCCTCCCTTCATTTACACAGACATTTCGTATAATGCAAATAGAAGCCAGCCGCCTCTACAAGAAACAAATCCAGCCAAACGTCAAAAGTCATTGCCTCAAGATGTGATACATCAACCTCAAAATTCTTCTCAGCAATCAACGTCTTCTACTACCATCAATGTTCTTCAAGCTGCTCCCGGATTAGAAGAAATGCCACCTAATAACCAATCTTCCACAATCTTTACACACACTTCAGGTAATACAAATAATCAACCTCCTCTTCAAGAAGCAAATTCAGCCAAACGTCAAAAACAACGTAAACCAACCTATTCAATTCCAACATACTCCAGATACGACATCTTGAATGAAACTGCCGATCCTGATAACGAACTCTCTAACTCTGAAGTGAAAATTCCACCGTTTACAGTGATTGGAAAAAATTACCAGCTCTTAATACAAGATATATCAAAAATTGTGCAACATGAATACACCACTAAGTCTCGCAAAAATGAAATAAAAATACAGTTCACATCTATTGACGACTTTAGGAACTTTCGCAAATTTAGTGAATCAAACAACATTCAATTTTATACATATCAAGATCCATCAAAAAAGTGTTTCCCTGTGATGCTTAAAAACATTCCTTCTTCAATTTCAGAAATAGACATTTATAATGAACTATTTAGGTTACAATATCCCATAATCAGTGTTAGAAGACTTTACGACAAATCCAGAAAACCTCTTCAAACGTGTGCTTTAGACCTACAAAACTCCAAAGAAGGTAAAGAAATTCTACACCTGAAAACCTTATTTCATTGCTTAGTGAATATTCAACCAAGAACTCAACGTTCTTCACCCATACAATGTAAAAACTGTCAACGATTTGATCACTCACAGGCAAACTGTCGTTTAACTCCCAGATGTGTCAAATGTAATCAGAATCACCACTATTCTCTTTGCAACAAACCTCAAAATTCACTTCCGATTTGTGTTAACTGTAACCAGAATCACACTGCTAATTATAGAGGATGCCCATTTTTTAAACAAGCACTTAACAACAAAACTTCTAAATTCAATAATACTTCACAAGAGACCATACATAATTTGGAAAATACAAATACACAGCCTAAAACGTTCACATTCCACAACACAGACTTTCCCCCACTTCAGAAACCACCTTCTGGCCTGGTCAAATACATATTCCAACACAGCTCGCAATTCTCAAAATATTAATAACATTAACACTTCTTCATTAAATATCTCACAATTAATTACCACAATAGTTACGCAAGTTATATCTTCACTAATACCACAAATTCAACAAATCATAGAATCACTTCTGAACAAACAAAATGTCTAAGAAAACTAACTGCATAACACTGCTCAATTGGAATGCCAATGGAATTAAAAGGCAACATCAATTATTTGAACATTTTCTTTATTCCCACAACATCCAAATAGCATGTATCACCGAAACGCATCTCATCCCCAATGAAAAATTTTATTTACATGGATATAAAATGTACAGATATGACAGAATTGACAATATAGCATCGGGTGGCGTAGCTATTATTATTTCTTCCAAACTCAAATCTTTTCTTATAAATACACCTATCACTCCCTTCCTCGAATTCATTACAATAATAATCAATATCAATCAAATCCATTACCACCTTACAGTTGCGTATAAGCCTCCGAAGTATAATTTCCCGCTGACATATTTTAAAAGCATATTTAACAATACAACAGATAAAATCATACTGCTCGGAGATCTAAATTGTAAAAATCAAATCTGGGGAAGTCTTAATAATAATCCAAATGGTATAAAATTACACAAATTTATTGCTAATCATAATCTTCAAATTCATGCCCCTAATGAACCCACGTATTATTCATATAATGAAAATATCATCCCAGATATTTTAGATATACTAATCACACAAAACATAAACCTTCCAATTACTCAAAACGTTTTACCTGAGCTTGATTCAGATCATTATCCAGTTATTATAAACATTTATTTCAACTCTCATATCACCTATTCTAACTCTTCTCCTATATTCCAAAAAGTAAATTGGAATAAATTTACATTAAATATTGAAAACAGCATTCAATTCCCCACAAATATATTATCAACTCATGACATAGACTCGTACATCACTTATTTCACGGATGCAATAAATCATAATTTACACATAAGTTCTAAATATATACCAAAAACTAATTTCGTAAATTATAAACCTCTACCTTTACCTATTATTAACCTTATTAAAACTAAGCACTCCCTAAGACGATTCTGGCAACAAACCAGGCGTAAAGATATTAAAACTAAACTAAACAAAATATCTAGGATTATAAAATCTAAACTGGAACAACATAAATTTAATGAATACAAAAACTTTATTAAACAAATTCATCCCCAATCAAAAAAGCTCTGGTCAATTCTTAAAAGAATCTGTAAAGAAAAAACATCTATTCCAATCCTTAAACAACATTCAACTACAGCAATAAATGACTATGACAAAACTCAATTACTAGGTCTTCATTTCTAAAATACGTTTACTCCTAATTCAACTACTAATATTCACTTTTACAATCTTGTTAGCAATTTTCTCTCTCTTCCAAATTTTAATGTTCCCCAAAATATTGATTATATTTCCCCTTCTGAAATTCATTCAATTATTAAAACACTTAAACTCGCAAATCTCCAGGATTGGATACTATCACTAATCAAACACTCAAGTCACTTGGTAAAAGATCAATTGCTGCGTTTACTTCTATTCTAATTCCGCATTGAGATTTAATTACTTTCCAACTACCTGGAAAACAGCAATCGTACTTCCCTTTTGTAAACCACAAAAAGATCCTAGAAACCCATCGAACTACCGACCTATTAGTTTACTTTCCTCTCTTTCCAAGATATTTGAAACCCTTATACATCACAGATTATTACACTTCACTACAATTAACAAAATTATTCCTCCCACTCAATTTGGCTTCACTCATCAGCATGCAACTACTCATCAACTTTTAAGACTAACAGAACATATTGAAAACTCCTTTCACCTAAAACAGCATACTATTGTATTATTACTGGACATCGAAAAAGCATTCGACAAAATTTGGCATCATGGTCTTATTTATAAATTATTCCAAATTGGAATTCCTACTTATTTGTTCAAAATAATTCAAAATTTTCTTTCTAATCGCACTTTTCGTGTCAAAATTAATTCCTCTTTTTCTCAACTATTTTCAATTGGCGCGGGCGTGCCTCAAGGATCCTGTCTATCTCCTCTTCTTTTTAACATCTATCTCTCTGACATTCCCAACTTTACGGACTCAGAATTAGCCCTTTTTGCTGATGATACTGCATTCTTCATTAGTCATAAAAATTTAACAACTGCCAAAAATAGACTACAATCCGACCTTCTGCTTTATACAAATTGGACTTCTAAATGGCAGATTAAAATTAACATGAATAAATGTCAAGCTAAAATCTTCACACTCTGTAAACCAATCATCCCTGCAGAAATATTAATTCTTGATCAAGCTATACCCTGGATATCACCCAACACACCTATTAAATATCTTGGACTCCTCTTAGACACTAAACTTAAATGGAATGCCCATATTAAAAACATTATACATAAAACTAACACTAAAATTTATAAATTACACTCCCTCATTAATTATAAATCACCTATAAACATTCACTCAGCAAAATTAATATATACCACAATTATTCGTCCTACCCTTACTTATGCTTGCCCCATCTGGTCCAATGCTGCCAAAACCCATATTAATAAATTACAAATTCTCCAAAATAAATTCATCAGGAAAATAATCCACGCACCCTGGTATATTCCCAACTCTCAACTCCATAACGAACTGAAAATTGACACTATCAACTCCCTAATTCGTTCACAAAGCCTTAAATTTTTCAACTCCTTAGATGACTTACAACAGACCCGCACTTTCAATTTAGGACAAACATATCATTTTCCTCGACGTATACTATCAAAATTTCCTAAAGATATATTTCATCCACCATAATTACTACATTTACAACATTTTATCCTTCTATTCAAAATCTTTTTATAAACTTCTTTTTTTTTTCATAGCATAACCTTTTCAAAAATTTAATTGTTAATAATTCCTACTACAGGTTCCAGTGAGTATCAAATCGCCAGTTATTTGTTTGTAATGTCCAAACCCCTGAAAGACAAATATGTCGAACAGGTAGAAATAAATTTAAAAAAAAAAGTCTTGGTGGCGAAAAATTCAACAGCTAGGATTGTCTGGAATCTACAAAGATGCTACGTCGGAAGTAGGAAGCTGGCTTCGATGGACATTTGGTTTGTCCCTGCTTAAACCTGAAGATGTATCTGAATGCTTTGTAGAAGATTTAATGGCTCACCTTCCTCCAGACAACAGAGTTTATAAATATTCTGATTATCTTGTTGACAACTATATAAGCGAAGATGCTAAATTCCCTCCGCAAATATGGGCTGCCGACGACTTGTCTTCAGAAAGAACTACCAATGCCTGTGAGAGTTTTCACAGTAAATTCAACAAGGAATGCTCCACAAGTCATCCAAATGTTTTCCTTTTCATCACTGTGCTTAAACAAGTGCAAATTGACTCTTACATTGCAATGAACAATTTGGATACTCCAAGCAAATGCAACAACTTGAAGTACAAAAGGAAAAAGAATATATGTCAAAGTTGAAGTGTGAATTAACGCAAGGAAATATTTCAAAGTTTCATTTTGTAAAATGCGCTTCCTATCAGTTTAAAAAAGTAGCATAATATCAAATTTAAAGAAGTTCTTGAATAAATGTATTATTTACAGATGTAGTTGTTTTATTTCCAGAGATTTCATGTAGTTTTTGGAATTCCTAATTTAATTTTCAAATCTCCTCTTTAAGTTATGTCCTAATAAAATAAAATAAATTAATTCTTGCAAATTCCAGGAAAAAGAAATATGGACAAAGAACTATAAATCTAATCAAAGAACAATAAAGAAGTGTATTTAATAATGAAATTAAAACTTGCTAATTTAGCTTAAAAAACTTATGGGAGACTTAGTGAGTCAACCTCCTCGTGGTACCTCTTGGATAACGCTAATAGACTCATGCTGAAGAAGTATTCAGTAATTTATGATGTAAATTGTCATTTTATATAGAAATATGAAATAGTATTGGTTTCCTGTTTCCCCATGTAGACATCGAAAGTTTCCCTGATATCTCTTATTTCTGGGCAGTTTGACTATTTCCCCTTTACTACCTGTCTTTGTAACTGCGAGCTTTCTGCGGAGTTTCCGTGATGGGCGCTAATCCCTACTTCTGCGCAGTTCGACCATTTCTTTTTGACTACCTGGCTTTGTACCGAGACCTTTCTGCGGAGTTCGCCCATACCGTCAGAGCCACCTCTCCTGGTGGGGAATTGAGCGAGGTGCTGGGAAGGGAATGAGAAAAAAAGATCGCGCGCGGCCAATGGCCCTTTGTACAAGATGCTGCACCGGCATTCGCCTGGAAATTATCCTAAAAAATAATAAACAGGGAAGTCGGTCTTCGATTACTCACTGCACCACAACCTCACATCAAGTCAATTCCCGGCACTTTAAATGATCACTGGTGTTATCATTGCCAACAATGTTATTTATTTTAAGAGCAGCTTTCGATGGCTTAGCCATCATCATCAGTTTTCTAGTACAAGAAAATATCAAACAATTAATTAAACAATTAAAAGCAAGAGATAACAATAAAACAAGAGATTAACATTAGGAATTGCGGATCACTAGTAATTTAAAAATAAATAACATTGTTGGCAATGACAACACCAGTGATCATTTAATTTTAACGACATTTCACCACTACACCAATATTCCCGGCACTTTGCCAAGTTCGAACCGGCAACCTCCCAATCACTGGTACGGAAGCTTTGCCTTCATGCTTGCCTCCGCCAGTGTTGGTATAGACTTCAGTACGTTACAGTGTTAAAATAGTAAAATGCTAGTGCGTAGAAATAACACTGATATAATAATTTGATTTTAAATAAGAGTATCATATAGGCCTGCTTCGTGCAGCCTTGTTCAGGATTAAACATATATTATTTTTAGGAAAAAAGAATTATCTTCAAAATTAGAACATGCAATTACGAACAAGATATCTTTCTGATAACAAGGAACGCTAAAATAGTTGTGTCACCGATCTAAAATTAATTTCACAACTTGGCTCCGTACTCATTTGTCTAAAAATACCACGGTGTATGATAAATCTGCGTTGATTGAAAGTCTTATTGACGTCAGGAAAAATATCAAGGCGATACATCACTTTCGCAGTGTTTGAAAGCATTCTAAAGAGAGTCATCATAATCCCCAATTATTATTTCTATAAATTATAACTGCAATGGGCTGGTGTTAAATAAATGTAGGCTATAATTTTTTAAATATTGTTATTTCGTATTAGTATTATTATTATTGTTATTTTATTTTCTGATTATTATTATTTGAGATATTTTCACAACCTAATATTTTTAAGACAAACTCAGAAATAAAATCTCTTTGGTTGTGTATACATTCTCCATAGATGGAATAGCCACATTTTCTTTTCTGAAATTTCTTGCCTTGCTGTGCACAAGGCCTGTAGTCTGCATACCTTCTAGGCTATTATCAACTTACGGTACTTTGCTTACATGAAGTAACATAATGCATCGAGCATTACGAAGGTCGACTCACGTGAACACGCAAGTCCTACTTAGGACTCTCACATACATCATTCACCTTGACGACAATGGTTGCGAGGCACGGAATGGCTTCACTGTCAGTATACTGCGATTTTTCTAAGAGCGACCCTCAAGGCCACTCAAATCCCATATTCGCGATGGAATATGTCACGGGATTTCGCGTCTTTTCTCGGTCTTGTCGGTAGAAGTCGCACGATCGCAAGCACTGCTTCATACTGTCGCGATCGTGCGAAATCTAGCGGAACGACTGAGAAAGGCGCGAAATGCCGTGACATATTCCATCGCGAAGATGAGATTTGAGTGGCCTTGAGGGACGCAGTTAGAAAAATCGCAGTATAAGTGCGGTTAACAGCATTCCCAAGCCCCTCATTTCGATGCGGATCTTAATATTAAAGGGAAAGTAACGCCGTTTCTCATGTTTCATAGGGTCGACGGAGCCTCGGGTTAACATCCTGAGGACGCACAAGCGAAGAGAAGAAAGGAATTCTCAACAGCGATTAGCCACAAATGAACTTAACCCTAGATTACAAAGGTACCCCGAAGGTAACCCTAGATTGATTTATTTTTATTTATTTGGTCAAAAAACAGTAAAAACTGTATATGACGTATGGGGGAAGAGATTATCTGCGCACATTTTCTTGAGGCTCAGAATTTAAAAAAATGGCGAAATTAGCAACATTTGAAAACACTAGAAAAAGAATTTAGAAAAATTATTATTTTAGAAAATAGAAATTAGAAACATTTTTGTTCCCGAGTTATAGAAAATCAATTTCAACGGTAAATTAACTGCTGATTTGATTTTTCTGCATTGCTAACAAAATAGTAACGAACATCAGTTCTACTCCTACCACTAAAAGCAAAAGGAGTGCTCAACAAAACGTGCGCACTGTGAAGCTACATTTACGTCCAGAAGCAAAACAAGGGGCAATCTCAGCATTTGCTCAATGGACCAGGGAAACTGGAACAAAACTTGATCGAGACGGGGGTCATTGACCCGAAAGCTGAAGTACATTACTTGTTAGAGGCGTATTAAATCGTTTTTTAAATGTATACAATGCAAATGTAAAGTAATTCATTATATATCACTGTGCTGTTAAACATTATTTTTCTTTTTGATGATCAGTATAGTCTCTAATAGATCACAAGAGTACCAAGCGTTATTATAAAGGAACAATCTGACAGACGACTTTGAGTCAAAATATAGAAAACTCATTTTTACAATGAAACATTACATTTAAAGGATTGAATATGTATGATATGGAGTTACAAAATATATCTTAAAGGGTTTTATAGATATTCCTAAATAACGTGACTCTCACAGCACACAATTGCTTAGTGCTCTCCACGCATGGCTTTTGAGAAGCGTCCGCAGTATGACGCGTCATACGTCGTCATGCGACCTTTGTTATGATCGCCGTCGTCCCATTATGATTGCTACGTGTTAAGAACAACACTCAAATGCTACAGGACCTACTACGACCACTAAGCTTCTACCGAACCTACTACAGACTGTACAGACTACTAAGAACCTACTACAGAACCTACTAAGATCTACTCATAATTGAGCGCGACTAACAGATGGGACAATAAAGACGGCAATCTTCGAATACAGAAGGTAAAAAAACATGAAAGCCAAATTTGGTTGACATCTCATGAAAGTGGCATATATGAACTGATCAAATACTTTATTTTTAAATAGATTTTATGCATATTGATTCCACATATCTTATAAGTGCCATTTAAATGTATTTGCATCAATAGCAACATACGGTATGATAAGATATAAAGATACGATATATTTAAAAACTGTGACGTGATATGACGTGTTTATTGGGATATTCGTAATCTGCCTACTAAGTGGGAAGTCCTGGAGGTAAAAATCGTGTTCCC
Source organism: Acheta domesticus (assembly GCA_031308135.1). NCBI lineage: Eukaryota > Metazoa > Arthropoda > Insecta > Orthoptera > Gryllidae > Acheta > Acheta domesticus. The sequence continues at coordinate 42,707,755 of JAHLJT010002630.1, forward strand.
TAGTGTAAATGATTGTCGTGTTTCCAGGCGCGTCGACTTCTAAGGTCATTAGTTCCTTAAGTGCAGTGAATGTTTTTTCTTTGTGAAGTGGCGGCGAACTTCCACCGCTTGATTGTGAGGTCTGGAGACTTACACATTGGCTAGTGAGGATTTCCCGAACCTGGTATCTCCCACCAGCAGAGCACCGTCCCAGCCGGGTCAAACTCTAAACTTCCGCCTGGTATCCCGGCGTGTGTGGTAGTGTAGTGCATGTAAGTGTAAGAGTGTGTAAGTAAGGGGTTAGGATAGGGCAAAGAAGAGGAAGAAAAGATCGTGCGACCTAGCTAGTGTCGAAAATCCTGCCACCGTGGGTACTCGAACCCTACCTCCCGGTCAGAGGCACTGCAGAGACATCAGGGTTTTAATGTTATACTTGATCTGTTAAGTTGATGTTCGATTAGAAGTTATTTGAAAGATTAGCGATGTATTTGGCGAATGTGAAAATATTAAATTCTTTGTGGAGCTGTGTGTTTAAAATGAATTTTAGATTGCTTTTGTTGCTATTCCTGTGTATTTATCTACAACTTTCGGAATTTATTAAAGTTAGAAGTTGTTGCCTTTGTTTAGATGTGGCATACGTAAATAATTAGTGGTGTTATTAAATATTTTTACGAAGTGATCGCATTTCTTATGGATAGACTGCTTTTACCATCAGAACTTCACTGGGATAAATTATAACAAGCAAACTAGCTTATAGTTTTCATAACAATGTTAACATCAATTAAATTTCATAATTTCAGAAGTATTGATTCAGGCGGTCATCTCTAGGTTCTGGTATTCCATCGATCGGATTCTTTTCCAAGCTGTAGTTGCTTGATTGCGCTGAGGAATTTAGTTTAAAAGCCGCGACTCTCAACCGTATTCTAGCCAAGGACTTTCCGGTTTAGTGCACACCAACTGATTAAAATGCAGAGTCATGGAATCGTTAACATTGCTCATGAAGGTGGTTTTCAATCGTACCTAACAAATATCAAATGTTGCATAAGACAACCATTACTATTATTGTGTCATATCACACGTGTTGTACATGTAGCTCTTGTAAATACTATTACATAGATAAATAACAATGGAGTGTTTATTAGAATTATATATGTATACTGCGATTTTTGTAGGAAGAGCTCTCAAGGCCACTCAAATCCCATCTTCGCGATGGAATATGTCACGGCATTTCGTGTCATTCACAGTCGTTCCGCTAGATTTCGCACAATCGCACCGTATGAAGCAGTGCTTGCGATCATGCGACTTCTACCGGCAAGACCGAGAAAAGACGCCAAATGCCGTGACATATTCCATCGCGAAGATGGGATTTGAGTGGCCTTGAGAGCTCTTCCTACAAAAATCGCAGTATAGTAGCTTCGAATTACTGTTTCACGAGTGCATACATCTATCTTTTAGTCTTCGGCTCTGGTAAACTATTACACTATTTCTTCATTCTAAAATGTAATTTAACAACAAATATGTATATACGAGCGCTGCAACCTCAGCAATGGATACATGTGGATTTCTTTGAATGTTTTCCAAAATATTGTTGCATCTATATAGTTGATGGGAATTATCCTAACATGTGAATCCTAAGTCTGTTTGCTTTGCTTTGCGTATTTAGTCAATCCCACTCTTTAAAAAAGTGTTTGAAACATACTATCTGGATCATGGTTTAAACTTAAATAACATTAAAATTATTGTGGTTGATATTTTTTATCCTTATTACAATGGACGTATTTTAATTCCTCATATTTTAAGAGATGACCCCTGTCCCTCCTCGGAGAAGCTTACGGCAGAAATGAGTTTCAATAAATTAAGAAAATTCAACACAGTTTATCAGCAAAATAACTAGCTTTCCTTTCTCTATCCGACCTTTACAAAATAAGAGCAAAACAAAATAAACTCATTTGTTATTTCCTCTTTCATATTACTCAAGCAAGAAAAAGCGAGCGGGCGATCTTTGATGTTTTGATAACCCAAACAACCCTTCTTCGTACTCCCGAGGATAACCTAACGGAATGCAATAGTGACGTTTAGTGGGAGGCGGCAAAAATAACAAGATAAAGGTGCGCACAAATGTGCATTTGTTAATTTAAACTCAGATGTGTTCAGGATATTGTGTTATTCTTGCATTCAATAACTTGATAGCGGTCACAGTAGGTTTCGCACAGTTCGCACACGCAGTCTTCCTTTGGCTCGTGGAAACTCTTGGTGCTGCAGAACTTGTGGTGGAAACCGTGAACGGTAAACCGAGTCATGGAGTTTCTAAGTTCATAGTTTGCTTCCTTCCATTCTTTTGTTATGATGGCATCTGTTGTAAAGAATTCAGGCCATATGGCGTTCTTTTTATCCCGTAAGTTTGGAACAGTATGCTCGTAGGTGCCGTATTTCGCAGTTGCGTTTGTATTCTAATATCTTCTACAAAATGCGTCTCCTTCGTTAGTTCGTGGGTTAGGCTCGATGGAGCGGTTTTTCCAACTCCTACTACTCCCAGTACTGGGAGGCAGGTAAAAGGCTTTATACAAGGTTTTGTAAAAGTTTGACGCGGGACATTGAGGATTCGCCTGCCCTTGAAACGAAAGGGTTCGTAATAGCTTTCATTCTACAGGCTGATTTACACGCTCCCAGTACTGGTGTGCCAGTTACGAGCTTGCCAGCACCTGGACAGCGCTGGCGTTCTGTGCGACTGGCAATAGTTGTTTACACAGTGCTAGTAATGGCATGCAAGATGAGATATTTTTCTCGCTGCTCTTTGCGACGTGCTCCTGATAGTATATGGCGCACAAACAACAGTGTGCAATGCAAATGTTCCGTAAACATTTTATGTGCGCAGATAAATTTCTGGAATAAATGGAAAATGTGCGCAGATAAATTTCTTTCCCCACACGTCATATACAGTTTTTACTGTTTTTTTGACAAATAAATAAATAAATAAATAAATAAATAAATAAATAAATAAATCCTATTCACTTAATCTGCCTTGGAGAAAATATCTATTCCCATTTTATTTGCAATTGCCAGAAATCTGGCCTCGCGGTTCTAGTAAAAAATATTCCACAAATTTTCCGATACAATACAGACTTTTTACAATGGTTTTGTCTCAGGTGGCGGGGTAATGAACTGCGCGGAGGTGCGATTTCGTCGCGACATGACACGGACTCCCGCTCGTGGCATCGACCTTGACAACACGGGTGTACACCTTTAGTGTTCTGTGGTGTACACGCGTGTTTGTAACCGGGGGTCGCCGTGGTGGGGGAGCGCGTGAGCACGCCAGTAAACCAAAAAAAATCTTGTTCAGCTGGCATCGCCACTGACTAACCTAAAGGTGTTGCAAGTCACTTGCTGCCAGTCAGTTGCTGGCAACCTCGACTGGCACGTTCACTGGCCACGTGTAAATGAGCGCCGGTGGAGTAGGAAGCGCCAGTGGTTTCCCAGGGGCTGACTCACCTGCGCCGCCCGCCTTCCGTGCGTCCTCGGCCCGCGCTGATTCACGCGTCGCGCCGCGCACTCCGGCTTCACCGCACGTCACACACGCGTCACTTGCACTTACCTCACACGCACCTCGCGCCAGCACAGGCACACCAGGGTCTTCCCACTCCCGTATAACTTGGTGGAGACCATTACAGTGGCGCCCTCTCCTGTAGCACCTTCTTACAGGAACTAAAAAATACGAACTGCTGCCGACGATACTTCAAGCGTGCCTGGCTGCTGCGTAGGTTCACAAGAACCAAGCAGGCGCGTAATGTTACAAAAGCTAGCATCGATGTTCGCGCTATTCTTCAGCGGTTTCTTATATGTATATAGGATGTCAAGGGGGAGGAAACATCGAAACTTCGAGAATAAGCTCTTAAGACAATTCCAAGCATATTTTGTCTAATAAACTACGTGGATATTCCGAATGGATGAGCCGCAATAAGCACTCAAACGTTAGTTTGAAAAATTGATTTCTAGGCAAAAATTTATATTGTAGAAGCATAGAAACACTGCAGAAACATATAAGTTGTTTATTATTTACAAAAAAATGAATATATTTGTTCAGAAAGAAAAATTAAGCGAGAAATAAAAAAGCAGCCAATTTACAGAGTTCGACTGCATTTTTACTTCTCGCTTAATTTTTCTGGCTGAGCAAGTATATTAATTTCTTTTGTAAATAATAAAGAATTTACATGTTTCTGGAGTGTTTCCATGCTTCCATAATGCATATTTTTGCCTAAAAATCATTTTTTCAAACGAACTTTTGAGTGCTAATAGCGACTCAACCATTCGGAATATCCACGTAGTTTATTAGACAAAATATGCTTAGAATTGTCTTAAGAGCTTTTCCTCGAAGTTTCGACATTTCCTCCCCGGACACTGTATATTATGAGTAATTGAAGACATTTTTCGTATTTTTCACAAATTACAAAACAGAGTTACAGCCTTACAAGGCCCTGTCACTTGCACTTGCTTCACACGCCCTGACAGCGCGTGCACACCTCTGACAGCGGGCGAACAGGCGGAGGGGCAGGGCGAGCCCCCCCCCCCCGAAATTCTGAATGGAGGTCCACGTAGCCTTAAGATCCATTCCCAATGCTAACATACACATATACTAGGGTTTTAATTTATTGGCGCGTGGGGATCTGTGTTCTCGATGGAATATCTCAAGGCAGTGCGCGTCTTTTTCGGTCATGCCGCTAGATGTCGCCTGATCGCTACTGTATCGAGCAGTGCTGGCGATCGTGCGACATCTAGCGGCACTACCGAGAAAGACGCGAAAATGCCGTGAAATATTCCATCGTCAAGACAGGCCCTCCCCCGCCAAGAAATAAAAATTCAAGTACGTATAAGCATGGCGTTAGCATATGAGTTAGAACTATATCGGTAAGCGGACTCAATGCCTTCGCATAAGCATAACACGTAAGACAACTTAATATCTTGCACGCTTCAAGCTTCTGTGCTTATGCTTTTCTAAGAAATAAGAAATGAACCAATCGCAGTACAGTAAATCAAAATCGAATATCGAAATAGGATCAAAGTCGATGGATTCAACAAAAGACTGGTTTTCCAGATTGCGTGTTTGATTTTCGGCGTTTTTTCTGCGCTGTTTTATAGCGTACGATCTCTTTGCGATATTTATATTCTCACATCCAACCAATGTAACTAGAATGACCCACAGACAACAGAAAATCTTATTGTTGGACATAGTGAATTCTTCAGTTAATCACTTATGTTAAAGTTTATGTCCATTCGTTTTGTTTATGTTTACGTTTGCATTGTGTTCGGGCCTTTATTGTCCATCCCTGCCCGAGGAAAACTCTAACGCTTAAGGTTTTGCCACTCTCCGATAACGAAAGTGTAATTTTTCTTTCTTGTCTATCGGAGATTCTGCGTATCTGTCCGACCGTCTTCCCCTCTGCCTGTTCCTCCGTCTGCTTGCCCGTCTATCTCCCCGTCCGTTCATTATTATTGTTTTTCTGTATGTTCCCCGATGTAATCATTCACGATCCAGATGTTTTCGGTTATCAGCTTAGTAATCTATTCTTATAATTCTGAATGACCTTTGAAATATACTCGTTTTGTTAATATTCTTCTCTATTTTTTACATGTATGTTGATCGTTAAAGAATTTGTTGTTTATGCGACCAATACATGAAGCTTTTAAAATAGGAACGTGTACTTGAAGCTTTATTTAAATTCATATTTATTTTCTTCACAGTTCATATATGAGAAAGTTTTTAAAAAATTATAATTATCCTTGACCGGCAGTTGTTGCCTTACAAAGGTTTTTAACAGCAGAAGGACGCAGTCATGGAATAGGGGAATTGTTTAACCTTAGATCATTGATTTTTCGTAATTTTCTTAGTGAAAAAAGTTTTGCTTGACATTTCGATGAATTGATTTTTATTTTCCATTTGTTATATCAGATGGTTAAAATATTTGAATCCTGTATGAAAAAGTAAAAATTATACAAATTAGATTAGGAGTCTCTTATAAACAATCATGAACTTCTGCTAGGAGAAACTACCTTTGTGGAGATTTGCTATCCGGAGCGTGAATTGCGGAATCGGAGCTAGCGCTGCCTGTTGCTTCAGTGTGACACTGCGCCGACGCGGCAGCTGTGACGTAGTTAACCTTGCGACGCCATCGATTGTGATTTGTCATTCCCAGAACAGCGCGTACCCTCCCCTCCCCACCGACACTATTGAGACATTTCATCGGAAGCAGACTTGTGACGTTATCACCAGAGATCGATGACTTACCATATTTTTAACGATGCATCATTGGCAACACATGAAATAGCGGTGAGCTAAAAAGTGTAGCGTATGAACCGTACAAAAAACCTTCCACTGAAGTTACGAAATCATTATTCTCTTTCTAACAACATGAATCAAACCAAATGATATTTAAAGCAAATGATGAAAATTAACAGTTCTCAATGACGTTACAATTTGTGTAAGGGTCTGTCACTCTTTCTCGGTAACCGCGTAAATAGCAGTTCTTGGGTATTTTGTTTATTGATCTAGAAACATGATCTGCCTTCTGTCAAGAAGCAAATGTGGCCTCAGCTGAGGACTAACATTTCACTTACTCTAATTTTCTTATTGCTAACACTTTCGTTTCGTTGAATGAGGATACCTTATTACGTAATAAACAAATATATTTCAAACGCCGCGCCGTTGGTAGTTCACGCCATATCGAAATATTTGGGGTGTTTTATGTTTCAATTATATTGTAGAAATATAAACAACATTGAGATAAAATTATTTTTTGCTTCAAGTGGATGCCCATAACGTACTCGCTCTGGAACCACCGAACATGTAAATCTAGCCATGAGGTAATTGTTTTGAAAAATATGATTAGTACGAATGTGTATAAATCATTTTGAACAGTCTACTTGAATAAATTGAGCAAAATTGGTGGGCTCTAATTAGCGGCCCACTCGGTGTCGTCATCTACAATGCTAGTTGTGTAGTTATAATTTTATATTTAACAAATCAACAGTACCGTTGAAGGTTTAAACAATAGTGTTATTAATATGTATTTGTCATCAAACAGAAAAGTAAACTAATAAAAAACTTGTTGGATCAGTGCGGTGGATAATAATGTGTTTGGTTATCGGTTCTAACTGGAATTCTTTATCAAGTTGTGCACGGTGCGTTCGTGCATTGGCACCATAGAACATTCGTGATGGTGCGAAGGAACTGATTTTGGATTACTTGGAGTTTGTTGGTTTTCGATTTGACAGCACTGATCCATACTATGCACATAAAAGTAATGGTCGTGTCGGTATTGTACTGTAATGTAACATATTTATTGATTGTTGGTTTTAGTTGATGTAATTTAAGATTCCCTAGTAAAATGTGTTATATGTAAATAGTAATTTAATGGAAAAGTGACCCAGAGGGGTCCAGCAATGCAATTCCCCACCCACCTCAGGCTGTTTATACTAGGGTTATTCTTGGCGGGGGGGGTCATCAAAATGGAATATCTCACGGTCTTTCGCGTCGTTCTCAGTTGTGCTGCTACAAGTCGCACGTTCGCCAGCACTGCTCGATACAGTCGCGATCATGCGACTCCTAGCGGCACAACCGACAACGACACGAAATACCGTGAGATATTCCATTTTGATTACATCCCCCCCCCCACACACACACACGCCAAGAGAGAAAAACCGAAGTATAGGTCTGTGCTTGTGGAACGCTGTGTCGATTAAAAAAATTAATTATTTTTACAAACTGTTCAAAACCGTCGTGTTTCCTTGTAGTATTATATGTAGGGGGTCGTGTTAATCTATCCCTGCCGCCCTCCCACTGGATCTCCAGTGGTCCGGCCTCGTGACACGGGGTCAGCCGGAGCTGCTGCCGCCGGGCCGCACACCTGCCGCTTTCCAGCGCCTGCCGCCTCTTCGTCATAATCGCCGCGTGTGCAAATCAGCGGAATCCGACGAACAGCACCGCAGACGCAACCTCAATTTGCCAGAGATCATGGGGAAAGGGGAGTTCATGAATAATAAACATGCTTTGGATGCAGGTTGACAACGACAGCCAGGGCGTGCGAGGGAGAGCAAACCATCACGTGGAATTGCTAATAATAATTGAGGAACGTGTTTCCAAAACTCGATAAATGCAATAGAAATTCAGTATAGGTTACACATCGATTACGTATTTTTTATCTGTTTTATTATCCCTCAAATCGGAATGTATCAAAAACTCTACAAATTCAATAGTAAACTGTAGCTCTTTCAAAATTATTTGATTTTAGCAAAACCCTATATAAATGCATTCTCTGCATCTTGCATTTACGAGATTGCACATCTTTTGCATTTATCGAGTTTTGAAGAAACGTTCCTCAATTAATATTCGAAAGTTAGAATAATTTTGTTTGTGAGCGATACAATTTTCCAGCAGTATAAACGAAAGATCAACCTGGAAAACATAGCAACAGAAAATAGATTTTCATTATTTTTATAATCGATACATTTAAAAGAAAACATGAGTTATCCGACGCTTTGCTTCTCCTGATTGTTTGGAAAGTTTGTTTTTTTTGCTGGAATGTACTGAGCAGAAAGTTGTATCCCCAAAAAGATATCAAATAATATCTTTTAATAGTACAAAAAGAAATCATGATCCTAGGTATCCTCTACCAGCAAGCCCTTATTTTCATCTGAAACAAAATACTTGCAAAAATGTTAATCTGCACCCCCTAGATGAGAAACTAAAAAAAATGCATTAACAACATTTACTGATTCGTATTCGAGATATGACGTCTTTAAAGAAGCCAAGAATAAAACTAAACCGTGCATGCGACTGGAAAGAACATTCAGTCGTTAAGTGTGTCAGACCCTTTGTCTGTATTGTTTCTTTTTTCACTGTTGTGCGTTTCGAGTGGCGTAGCCAAGACGGAAGAAGCTCCCCTTAACTCTTCGAATTTCTAACCTCTTTCATATAAAATATACAATGAAATTATACATTGCACATGTTATTGAAATTCACACTTCTAAAATTAATTCCAAAGCAACATTTATTTTGCTGTATTGTGATGAAACTGCTCACAAAATGGAGGCGCCGACACACTTATGGTGTGACAGTCGTCCCAAGTCGCAGGAGGGGACACGCGCTGAATTTATTTAATAAGGGCGCCAAGCGCATGCCCACTTACCTGCTTAATGTCGCCGGCGTTGAGCGTCTCAGGGGTGAGCGCCCTGGGTCGAAGGGTTGCATTTGGTGGTTTCTTAAGATTTAGAATAATAACACTTTGCTATGGTATTAATTGGTTCACCCGACCAAATGGCGGGGACTAATTTATTCAAAAAATTAAACGAAGAGAAACTGTTCAGGTTGATGCTGGGTTGTTGTCACTTTAGTAGCCGATTAATGAATGATGGTGATGACAACTTACAATCTGTGATGTTAGATGGTAATGTCACCGCGACTGGATTGCTCGCCGAGCGACGGAGAAGTGTAGTCGGACCCTCAGGAGGCGACGCCGGAACGTTGCAAGGTTGGCCTCCGATTGCCTCCGGGGTGATGACTCCCGCGCACGGGACGTCGGCGGTGGATGACCGGGCGGTGGCGACGTGATGCTCGCGCGCGTCTCAGGCCGTCACACGACACCTGGACCGCGTATGACGCTCGAAGCCAAACTTTGGCTATTCGGAATTAATTCCGTGAAGACCGGGCAAGTTTCGCAGTGGTCGGCTCAGTGTGTGCCTTACCCACTGCTGCTGTTCCCTTTCTACCGCAGGTTTCATTAACTGACTAATATTCGGTGGTTTTCTTAACTACCACTGTTAATCTACTCAAAACTTTACTTGTTGGTTTCTATCTCCATACGACTTCCCCTGCACGACCGTCCTCTCCCGCGTCTGTCGCCCGTCGTCTCCCCTCTCGCGTCCCCCGCCCGTCTGTCCCTTTCGTTTTCTCGAAAAAATCTCAAAGTGCTCACGTGCTTCCTGCCTAGTGATTTTATTGGTCGGATTTGAACTTCTCGAACCTTCTATTTCATCAACGGTGCCTTCTGGTTGTTCATTGGCCGGCATTGTTAGGCCGGAGGAGCGCGCACGTGTCCCTTCTGCTTTGGCATGTGATGATTTTATAGGCTTTTAGAGGATTATTGAGTCGGGTGCGATCGCCAAGTCGCTAAAATGGTTGTTCCGGCTGTCGATCATCCAGTATTGTTGGACAAAGGGTAAGATTTATTGTTAGGGGCTTCTGGAGAACTTGGGCCGTTGGGCGGAACTAAATCGGGTCGCGGTGGACGCGTGGCCCTTTCCAACTTCCGGTAATTTGGCGTGACGCGGGGGTGAGAGGGTGCGATGGTCACCCGACGCATCGCGGTATTGTCAGAAAAAGGGTATAATTGATAGTTGAAAGTTTATGGGGGGCTTGAGCGGCTGGGCGTATCTAATTCGAGGGCGCGTAGTTCTTTCCTGCCGTCCGGTAATTTGGCGTGACGCAAGGGTGGAGGACTGCGATGGTCCCCGACACATCGCAGTATGTTGCACCCTTCCCCCACGACCCCAGAACATTCCCCACGTCTCATTGAGAAAAAAGATTAAAATCAACAATGACAGGAGAAAAAGTTTCAAGATTATACTTACTGAGTATATACAGGATACTTGCTTCAGAAAAGGAGAAAGTGTGTAAAAATGAAACCTCTAAAATGTTTTCAGAAAATCCATGGAAATTGTGGTAGATTATATAAGCCTTTCATGAATTATATTCAAAAAACTTTTGATTTGTATTTTGTTTCTAACAAAAATATTATTATAAAAAACGAAAATAAAATGTTTGAATTCCTAATTATTACAAAACGATTCCTTCATTGTAGGGAAATGAATCCTCTTTTTATCGATTTCTTTGTAATGATAATTTTGATTAATTGAAAAAAAATGCTATCAATAATTATTTTTAAATTTTATGACTTTCAATTTAAAATTTACTATTATTTAATACTGTGTTACGAACATATTGTTAATTGCTATTAGTAATTAATAAATATGTAAATAATAATAATAACAATAACAATAATAACAACAATAATTATCATAATAATATTTCACCTTTGGTCCCCTTGATGAAAATATGAAAATCATGGCTACCGTGTTTCCATGAATATATTATACTGATTTAATCAAGATTCCAAACATGAAAGAGGTTTTCAGTTTTTTTCGACAATACGATCAATTTCAGTAATCTACTAATACTTCATTAATTCATTTAATAAATATTTTTCAAAAATTCATGAGATATTATCATATCAGTATGACTCAATTGTGCTTATATTTTTCTATCTAGGTTTCGTGGGGTTTAGAAATGTGTCGACATTAGACTTTTAAATGAGATTACATAACTTCACACACATTTAAAATACCGCGCCTTTCACGCCTAATCAATAGAACATTTACAAAATCAATACTGAGTCTTGAAGTGATATTACGTTTTCAGCAACAATGCGGAAGTGTGTCAGGATGGCCGAGCGGTCTAAGGCGCCAGACTCAAGGTTACCCTTGCCTGTCCAATCAGGTTGCGAGAATTCTGGTCCTCATCTGAGGGCGTGGGTTCGAATCCCACTCCTGACAACTTTTTTTGATTCAAGATTTTCAATCTAAATATTGCAATAGATCGCGAACAGCAATTATAAAGTGAAATGATGCACCTCATGCTCACCAAAAGCGTCCCATATGTGCAACCGTGTGAATATTACCAAGCAGTCAAGCGTCGGTCTCATGATGAGTGCGTAGTTCAGTTCAATAGGAGGGGGGCACAATAACGAGAGTTCATTGGACCACAAAAGGAGATTCTATTGCTTCAAAGAGATCTACAAGTCTAACATGCTACTCATCATGTATAATGTCATACAGAACAAGCCAATGCGAATACACAAGTACTACACACAAAGACCAGCATGTAGATTTTTCGACAAGGAAATGACATGCACGATAACAGAATGTATAGTACGAATGTTATCATTAGGAAAAATGAAACTACTGAATTCCAGTTGTATTGGAATGGTGATCATGAAAATATCGCAAAGGAAAAGAAAGGAGAGAGCGTGTTGTTATTCTTGGAGCAATGCCAAGCTGCAATTATTTACGTACTTGCAATAAAAGAACAATCCGCAGTGATTTTCCACAGTGCATGATATTGAATACTACTCCAATACGGACATTCTGATTTATTCAATTTTATAGATAGCTATTCATCTGTTTTATTAAATTAAAGGAAAAATGTAAATATCTCAATGCCCCAAAGATGAGAGTAACATTTAAAACTCGAATCCAGATTCGAATAATCAAACATTGAAACTGCTTTCATGCTTTCTGACATTATGCTGAACATGCTTTAAGCTGAACATGCTTTCTCACATTATTTTTGTTCGTAGTATTTCCAGCACATCGAACAGGCAACCGAGGATAATTTCACTTATAAATCGAATGTCCAGAACTAAAGGCCATCCAATATATCGCATGATGAATACATTCGAAACGATATCTTAATGGATATCGGTGTATTTATGGATATAGACATACATAAACGATATGCATATCTATAGATACATTCTTCCCGATTTTAATAAAGTTGAATATACAATTGTATTGAACGTTGAGAACATTGCAACACTAACACAAAGTAAATAAACCTGACTTATCTTTCCCATCTGGTCGCTGCACCACAATGAACTTCTGAAATATACATCACTGCATTGTTTCCCAATGTTGTAACACCAAAGTTTCTAATAAAAGTTCGTACAAAATAACGGCACTCATTTTTCTTTCATATTACATTTAAATCTCTATCGTCCGTTTTGTTGTTCGCATCTGTTAAGTTTTAAAGGAACATATTTTATTAAGAAAAAATATATATCTTGGTTATTATAATTGTTGAAAAAAAACTTTTACAATTTCAAAAAAATATGGGATTTTAACTAACAAGACAACTGCACATTTCTGTTAAGTGTCTATTACGCTATCCGTCAACCACATTTAATCAACACCTTTGACCCATTTTTTGAAAATGTCCCAGGGGCTTCATGTAAAATACCCACAAAATTAAAATATCGGTTTCAAATTTAAGGGGCCGCGTCATCAGACAGATAGATTAATTATGTGAAGAAGGGAGGGGGGTAACAAATTACTATTCTTATGTACGTATTTATGGGACGAATCCATGTTGGTTTGTCATTATTACGCGCGTACGAGTACTTTCCATTTTTTTCTACCGCGAGCGCGGAGACAGCGACTACGGCACACTCTCTCGGCCGTTCCCTGCAACTAAGACCGGAAGCTACCGCGGCGGACGTTCGAAGCAACTTCCGGTGCCGCCCGTGAAGGAGGTCGGTTCCCTCCACCTCTCCCTCTTTATTAGTAGACACTCAGGTCACGCCACAGGAAGTGACGTTCCAAGACAAGTCTATGCACTTGACTCCGATCTCAATACGGTTGGCGCACTGCTACGTGGAAGAAGTCAAGAGTTACTTGCTCACTTTAAGATTGCCGGCGGCCAGAGGCGTATCTTCGGTATGGCAGACATGGCACGTGACATGGACGCCACTTACAAGGGGCGCTATTTACAGTATTCCCGCTAAAACAAATAACAACAATCTTAATTTGAAGTATTCTGACAGGGATGCAAATTCTGTGCTTGCCATGGGCTTGTGAATACCTAGATATGTCTCTGCCGCCGGCAGAACAAGGAACTACTATTGTTAACATCAGGTCACCACCTTCAAGATCAGTGGTTCACAACTGAATGTAAGTCACGGAACACTTTTCCACTTCGAATTCGTAGACAACGTTCAAAAATTGTCATAAGTTGACAGCAATATCTTGAAGGAAAAGGGAGTTGTTGTTTGTTTGTTTTTTAAAAAAGATGGTTTTCAAATGCTGATTATAAAATTTCTCCGAATTGTAAAACTTCTTCATTCAAATGAAATGGAAAGACTTCATCAATATTGCCCCAAATGATACCTACTTACACTCAGCGGCAGATAGGACTCTTCGCCATAATATATCACACACAGTTTTTTTCTTCTTTCGACGTTAAATAAATAAATAGCAATGTGACAGCTCACAATTACATCAACGCAAATACATGACCTTTATGTACCTGAGTTTCCTTTTTCTCTACGTGCTTTTTCGATTGATTAATTTTCTATACGTGTTTTTCCAAGGGCGTCAACTGCTAAGATTAGTCCAGTAAAACTGAACTGTTTTTTCCTCACAGAGGCCAGCTTCGATGAAGTTTCGTTGAAGCAGTACCCCTCGCCCAACTGGCATTCCGAACACTCTTTACATCCGTAACTAGGTTCTTGGGAGGGGCGTCACCCACTCCCTTACCACTTCCCCTCTTTCTGTTGTTCTGTAGGCGGGGACTCTACTTATCGATAACTAGGGAGAGGAATTTTATGCCCTAAAACATCTTGAAATATGCTTTTAAAATACGCATTTATGATCTAAAAATTCTGAAATATGCACCTTAATATGTAATTAAAATTAACAACATTTCGTTTCCTATATAAACCGTTCTTGATAAAATTCAGACAGAAATGTACTGGCAATGAAAAGATATATTTTTGTGGAAACATAATATAATCTACCTACTTCGCGAGAGAAATAAGTGAAGTAAATATTCACCTCAGTGAAGTACATTTTATGTTTTGTTGTATTATTCTTCCTGGTTTAAAAATAAATATGTTATCAAGAAATATCCTACATTTGCACAAATATTTTATCATCTACAGAAAAAAAACACAGACTGTGAGAAGCTCTTTCGAATCAATGAACACTCACAAATAAATAGATTCTATGAAAAGGTTAAACGTTAATCAGTCTAATTTAACGAAATATGCAAACTACGCGCCTGTAATTACACAAATATGCACCAAACGGAAAAATCGGCCAAATAAGCACAAATATGCACTAATATATTATGTCAAGAAATTTCACTTAGCTACGCACTGAAGCAACGGACAAAAACTTGCAAAATCATAGAAATCCGCTCCTTATCGATAACCTTCTGATGTAGCCACAGACCTTCTCAGTTGGTTCTTTGGTTATCGCGTAAATCCTTGGATCCTTAGCGGAATCATGGCTAATGGTAGGGTAGGAAATGCTGGATAGAGCATATGGGTGGAATATGTTTTGGTAGGGAAACGGGAGATCCTGTCTTGTCCACCACGAATTCCATTTGGAACCGCCTGCGATGAACCAGCGGTTCTGACTACCACACAGTATCTGCGGTTAAGTCTGACTACCATACTCTATCACGGGGCGGCCCAAAAATTATAGTCCCGAAAGTGTGGTGCATGTTTTTTCCCACTGGAGGTGGAGTGCTCTTCTCGCTGGATGTGAGATCCGGCGCCGAACTCCACGACGGCTTGCAGGGTTGTCCCCTCCAGCGGGGCAGCGCCCCAGCCCGGTAAAGACCAAGGTCTCAACGGGTCTCCAGACATATGTGGTAGTGTTTGTCTTCTTCTTCTCCTTCTTCTTCAGCTTCTTAAAAAGTCTAAGACTTGTTACTTTCCAAGAATTATAACGAGTCTTTCCATCTTCTCCTTGGTCTACCAACTTCTCTTCTTCCCCTCGGCCTTTCGTCCCTAGCAATCCTCACGATTCATTTCTCCTCCATTCTCTCAATATGATCATTCCATTCCTTTCTTCGGTTTGCTACCCATTCCGTAATTGGCTTAATTTTACACAATAGTTTCTTAAACATCGATTGTTTCATTATCGATAGTTTTCGAACTATCGTAATTGAATATCGATAGTATCGATATTTTCTCATTTTTAATAAATAGATATAGATAATTATTTGTATTTAGATAGAAATTTGTTTTGTACAAAATCCTGCGAAATAAATTAGCTTATGTTAAAATATTTTATTAACGAAACATCCACGTACACGCTTTAATTATTAACACAAACAAATTTGATAACAGATTCCCACCGGTTACTATGTAAATTTTAATTTTGTTACAAAAACAAGTTTTGGTGCATGAATAATAATACGTTCTACGTATCCGTTTTCATTTGACTCCTTTTCTTCGACATAATTTCTCCCGCTTTGGAAAAAATGCACTCTGAGGGTACCGACGAAGCGGGTATGTGTAAGTATTTGAATGCTACCGCCCGAAATCACGTATGAAGATAACCCCTCCAGAACTTAATTACATCTTCCTTAATGCTAAAATTATTAGGTACATAATTCAGACACATAACTATTTCTTGATTTATTGTTTTATACCCTTATCACGTCGCTTTTGCGAGCCCTCAGTATTTTTGTGATTAAAAAGTTATTGTCTGAATAAAATTGTAGACTTAAAACTATCGAAAAACTATCGGTCACAACATCGATAGCCAATGATAGTTTAAACTATTGATAACTATCGATAGACTATCGATGTTTAAGAAACACTAAGTGTTTGTGAATAAGGGGTGACCAGAGGACAAGCAAGAATGTAAGATCACGCGCGGTCCGTGACCCGTGTGTTAGGATATTGCTCTGGCATTCGCCTGGTGTTGATCACAGAAACCACGGAAAACTACAGATCAGGCAAGCCGGCCTTTAGAATTCTCCTCCAGGCAGCGTCTAAATTCGACCAAGCTATCTGGCTGGTGCCGAAAATCCTGCCACTGTTGGAACTTGAATCCTAGGACCTCCGGTCAGAGGCACTGCTGTAACATTAGTTGATGACCTGAGTCATCTCAGCCGGGTCTATAGGAAAATTAGAATATTGCCCACTGTGAGTATTTTTTTCGCTTCTTGTGCTCTGGGAGAATGGACACGTTCGGCGTACAATCATTTAGGTTTTGCTGGTTTTATTCTATAGAATGCAGAGCTTGCGTATCCGGTTTTTCGACCTTGAATCTACCTTTGTGTTTTAATCCGAGTGTACAACAGTCTCCTTATCGTGCTGGCCTTCTTTTCTCAAGGTGTACCCAGATATGATCAGATAGATTACTGCGATCAGTATAGAAGAAGAAGGCAATGTCTTGCAAAGTCTTTCTCTGCTGTTCTAAACATTGTACAACATGAGAAACTGAAATAATAGTAATCATTGTAGAACGATTCAGGATCATCAAAAACAAATTGAAGAATGCTACAGATCATGTAAATCGGACATAGTTGAATTAAAAACATTTCAGTTTGTCGACGTCTCGGAATATTTAATTTCATCGTCAAGACTATTAATAAACACAAGAGCAACTTCACTGTTATTTTTTTTGGACCAAGACAAAAAATCAAAAAAATAGTTTAATGTTCAATAATAATATAATTAATGCATATTACATTTTTGTGTTGCCATAATAAAATACACCCTTTCGCCCGCTGCTCCGGCATCCGCCTCGTGTTGATCCAAGAAACCAGGAAAACTACCGATTAGAGCAGCTAGCCACTAGAAGACTCCTCTAGACGGTGGCTGAATTCGAGCTAACTTGTTAGTGTCGACAATCCTGCCATCGTCGGAACTCAGACCCTAGGACCTCTTGGTCAGAAGCCGTGCATTGATATCGGTTGATTCCCTGAGCCACTTCAGCCGGTGCCTCCGCAGCGACTGTGGCCGAGAGGTCCTAGAGTTTGATTGATTGATTGATTGTGATTCCGGGCGCGTCTACTACTTAGGTCATTAGTCCCGTAAGAGTAGTGCGTGTTTTTCTCGGAAGGTGGCGGTAATCTTTTCCCCGCCGGATGGCGAGATCCGGCGCCGACCTTCCGTCGACTAGCGGGGTTTTTCCCTTCAACCAGGTATCTCCCACCGGCGGGACTCCGTCCCTGCCGGGACAAGCTCTAAGCTCCCGACTGGTCTCCCGGCATGTGTGGTAGTGTAGTGCACGTTAGTGTAAGTATGTGTAAGGGGAAAGGATAGGACAAGGAAGAGGAAGGAAAGATCGCGCGCGGTCCGTGGCCCGTTTGTTAGGGTACTGCTCCGGCATTCGCCTGGTGTTGATCGGAGAAACCACAGAAAACTACCGACCAGAGTAGCCGGCCGCTAGAATTTTCCTCCAGACAGCGACTGAATTCGACCTGGCTGACAAGCTAGTGTCGAAACTCCTGCCGCCGTCGGGACTCGAACCTAGTACCTTCCGGTCAGACCTAGTGTTCAAGTCTCGACAGTGACTGATTTTCGACGCAATTTGGTAGCTAGATCGCGTTCAGCCGCTGAGTGGAGAACTGTCGTCCGGCTGCTGCGACTGGCGCCGCTGCGCAGCGCTGTGCCGCGCTGTGCCGCATGGCGGGAAATCTCAGACGCCGCGGCGCGCCTCTTCTAATGAGCAGCCCTGACCTCCGCCCCTGCGCAGCTGCGACGCCACCCGCTCCTGCCGGGCAGTGGGCGAACCTCCTCCGCTCGGCGGACCAACAAATACCATATCCAAATTACTGTAATTGTATAATACTAATTACTACCAAATTTTCTTCTAGATAATTTGTAAATTGTAATTTGATATTTGTAAATTGTAATTGATAATTTGTAATATGTAAATTATTTCATACGCAAATAACAAAGCAAGAATAAAACTTTATTCCCTACAAAGCAATCCTTGGACCAAACAATTCCACATCAGAAAGTCCTTTACCCCGCTCACGACTTCAAGAACAACCAATCACAACCCAATGAACCGCAGCATTTTGCGGTCCAACATCGCTTGGTGGGGGGCGCCGCCCATGATAATAACTTCATCAGCGGCGTCAACAAACATCCAATTGGAGCGCCCGCAGAGAACTTGGTGACGATTTGTGGCTAATCTACGTTTCCACTTGTTCCCCAATTTTAGGTCTCAATATATTTTAAAAGCATTTCTCAGTTGTGCTAACAGTTACTCAAAATAGCTATTTCTCCACTCAGGAACCTCGAGTCCTATCTTGCATTATAAGATATACTTCGATATACTATACTAGATATTCTTGGATATACGTCGCTGTACGCTCTACGATTCGGGATGCTACTAAATTATCAGTTGGGGTAGGGGATTGAGGTTAGGTTTGGTTTATTATAATCAAAAACAGTAAAAATTGTATGTGACGTAGGGGTGATTCTTATAATCTGTGCACATTTTCTTGAGCTCCAATCCCCACCCCGCTCTTTTACTGCGCTTTGAATTATCTACGAGTACAGATACCAAAAAAGCGTGGTTCACAACATTTGCAATCTTCAAATGTTCGCTCTCGAGTAACTTTTACAACGAGGAAAAAGCAGGGCTCAACAAAACATGCACATAGTGAAGCTAATTTATGTCCCAAAGTAAAAGAAGGGGCTATCTCGCAACTTTAAAAACACATTGCGTCTTGAGCCAATTATTGTCATAAGAATCGTGGGTACAGAATTATTGTTGTTATCCTACAATAATCGTCTGAGTCTGGAATATGCAAATGTAATTCAAATACAGAAAACAATCCAGTGAAACCTCTTACTTGAAAAAATGATATGTTTGTGGTTTGATTACACCTTGTCGATGCAGTTAAAAGCTGAAGGAAAATATACTACACTCTAAATACTTAATATCATTAAATCGAGGTTAAATAAAAAAGACAAATACTACAAAATTACGCCTGGAACAAACAAACGCATATAACAGGTTAATATACCGTCTCACCAGTTTGAACTGCAGAAAATCTAGTGCATCTAGTACTGAGAGCACTAGCATCAGTTGCATCTAGTACTGAGAGCGTCCACAAAGAGCGCTGAAATCGCAGGGCCAGCCACTCTTTGAAGTAATATTCTGTTTCGCAGGACGCTCTTCAATTTTTACACTTTTTCCGTCGTTAATGATGTGTTTTTCTCATATTCCATTCAGCTGATCGACGGAGATAATTATTTTCCATTTCATTAAAGTGCTCCACACACACCGCAATTAAACTTTAATGCCTCATTGACTGATATGCCGGCTTTGGGTGTTGTCGAAGTTTTTGTACCTCATTGAGAACCGATTTCAATTTTTTATGCACCCCTTTTGCGATGTGTGTTGATCGGAGTTTACGAATCCTGATGAAATATAATATATTTTTATTTAAAACACAAAGAGATTTAGTTTAGAAACCAATTTCAGTTTTCTACTGAACCAAGTTTCGTGATTTTTGCTTTAAACGAAATGTAATGTGCCCCAGATATGTTTGCACCGGTTTTTGTTATAAATACCAAATTTTAATAAAATCATAAAATTAATAGAATTAACGCTTACCTGCTGTCATTTCAATGACAACATTTTTGAAGACTATTTACAAAAGAACACTAGGACGTTCAGAGATTATAGTTGGACAGAGACGCCAAGAGATTATAGTTGGCAAAGCGAAAATACCAAAGTAATACTGACTTGTATGAGTAAATAACGAAAAAAAAAAAAACAACTTTAATTTTAAGTGACTAAAATTCTGAGGAATTTAAAGAATTTCATCCCGTAAATACTTTCAGTTTTATACAATGGATATCTACAAGAGCCGAAAGAGTGCCAAAAATCGATGATTTGCGGGTAAAGGGAGGTAAGGGATGATTTGCGGGTAAAGACATTTTTTATGAAGGTGAAGTTTTTTTACTTTAGAATTTTTCATGACAAAATCTACAACCTACTTGAAAAAATATAATTTAATATTTGAACAGGTTATATTCTGTAAATAATACATTTTAATTCGCAATATTTTTTAAACTATTCTCTGCTTTTCAATGATCACATGAACTGCTCATGAACACGCTTGAAACACATGAAATATTATTTCATATTTTCATCAAACACAGGTGCCAAAATGGTGGAATGGGCATTAGAATGTGATTCGGACATGGAAATAACTTCCAAATTTAAGAGAGAAATAAAAGCAGCAACTCTTCCATATTTGGATATTAGAACAACGACGAGAGTGGTGGAAAAAACATATATATTATATCCAATCACTTTCAATTTTAAAAAAAGTTTCAAAGATTGTTTTATTTCATTTTGGAATGTTAATGGTGAATTCTTTTTTGTAGTAGTGCCTACTCAGTTCTACTGCAGTTGATTGTCAGATTTTTTATGTATCCAGGAAGCTAACCCACATTTCTTCATTAAAAGATAGACCCAACATACGCGGATTTAACATTCGCAATGATGTTTGGGAATCTACCTCCGGCGAATGTTGACGGAGTACTGTAGTATATTCACCATATCAAGTTAAAGTCACAATAAAAATTGCCCAAATTCTTGCTTTGAATTCTCTACACGCATCAAAGTCGTTCGCAAACTAGTTCTATACATTACAATAACAAAATGACATAACCACACACTACCTAAACTCAATCTGAAATCGACCATTCACGCTGGTCTCTGATGGGTCTTTGCTAGAATTCCGACGTAAACTTAACGTAGAAGCTATGAACTTTGCCGTTATCTGTCTGTCCGTGCATCTTGTGCGTCCGTCCTGTCCGTCTGTCCGTCCGTCTGTCCGTCCGCCTGTCCGTCCGCCTGTCCGTCCGTCTGTCCGTCCGTCCGTCTGTCTGTCCGTCTGTCCGTCTGTCCGTCTGTCCGTCTGTCCGTCTGTCCGTCCGTCTGTCTGTCTGTCTGTCCGTCCGTCCTTCCGTCTGTCTGTCCGTCCGTCCGTCTGTCTATCCGTCCGTCTGTCTGTCTGACTGTCCGTCTGTCCGTCTGTTCGTCTGTCTATCCGTCTGTCCGTCCGTCCGTCTATCTGTTTATCCGTCCGTCAGTCCGTCCGTCTGTTCGTCTGTCTGCCCGTCTGTCTGTCCATCTGTCTGTTCGTCTGTCTGTCCGTCTGTCTGTTGATCTGTCTGTTCGTCTGTCTATCCGTCTGTCTGTCCGTCTGTAAGTTTACGGACTTACGTCTACGGTTACGTGAAGGCATTGTGAATGGTCTCGCTAAATAACTCATTCCCAGGTTTTGCGAACACGTTACGTTTACGTTTACGTTAGCATTGCGAATGAGGCCTTAAGTGCGTGTCTTCCTCCGCTAGCAGGGCCCGGCGCCTCGCGGGCGGCGGTGGCGGCGGGCGCGCAGAAGCTCCGCGCAGATGGCGAGTGCGCCGGCGAGGGCGCCGGCCAGCCACAGGGCGAACGCCTCGCGCAGATGCCGCGCGCGCAGCGGCCGCACGGGCTCCGGCGGGTCCACCCCGCCCGCCACGCCGCACCCGAACGCCTCCGCGCGCAGGTGGCCGAACAGCTCGCGCTCGCCCAGCCTGCACGCATCACGCGCACACGCGCTCTCACTCTCTCGCGTATTGCGAGGTAAACAGAAGGGATTGTAACCATGCAGCAAGTCCACATTTTATCTGGTCCATGATACAGAAATATTGTTTTAACGGCAAAACGACCGGCCCTGTGTCCGTCCGTCCACCTGTCCTTCCGTCCGTCGCTCTGTGCGTCCGTCCCTCTGTCTGTCTGGCCGTCCCTCTGTCTGTCTGGCCGTCCCTCTGTCTGCCCCTCCGTCTGTCTGTCCTTCCGTCTGTCTGTCCCTTCGTCTGTCTGTGCCTCCGTCTGTCACTCAGTCTGTCCGTCTGTCCCTCAGTCTGCCCGTCTGTCCCTCTGTCTGTCCGTCAGTCCCTCTGTCTGTCCGTCAGTCCCTCTGTCTGTCCGTCAGTCCCTCTGTCTGTCCGTCTGTCCCTCTGTCTGTCTGTCCCTCTGTCTGTCTGTCCCTCTGTCTGTCTGTCCCTCTGTCTGTCTGTCCCCCTGTCTGTCTGTCCCTCTGTCTGTCTGTCCCTCTGTCCGTCTGTCCCTCTGTCTGTCTGTCCCTCTGTCTGTCTGTCCCTCTGTCTGTCTGTCCCTCTGTCTGTCTGTCCCTCTGTCTGTCTGTCCCTCTGTCTGTCTGTCCCTCTGTCTTTCTGTCCCTCTGTCTGTATGTCCCTCTGTCTGTCTGTCCCTCTCTGTCTGTCCCTCTGTCTGTCTGTCCCTCTGTCTGTCTGTCCCTCTGTCTGTCTGTCCCTCTGTCTGTCTGTCCCTCTGTCTGTCTATCCCTCTGTCTGTCTGTCCCTCTGTCTGTCTGTCCCTCTGTCTGTCTGTCCCTCTGTCTGTCCGTCTGTCCCTCTGTCTGTCCGTCTGTCCCTCTGTCTGTCCGTCTGTCCCTCTGTCTGTCCGTCTGTCCCTCTGTCTGTCCGTCTGTCCCTCTGTCCCTCTGTCCGTCCGTCCGAAGGTCTACGAACAATTCTAGCAACTAAACTGTAGTCAAGACGAAAATTGATATTTGCTGAACGATCTGATTGAATTTGGAAAGGATATTTTGATATTTGGGGTACTTTACATGAAGTCTCGAGCACAATTTTCAAAATTTCCCCAAAAACGGCTCTAAATGTTTTCTTTAATTTTTTTCTTTTGTAGAGTAAAGTAGCGTAACTTATAAAAATGGCGAAGCATAAACTTTCGTTGAACTGTCTGGATGTTCAAAAATCGCGAATGTTAAAATGTTTTTTGGCGTCTTCCTATACCTACAATATTGAAGGTAGATGTTTTTTCTTTAATGAAATCTGTTCTTCAAAATTAGATCTTTAAATTCCATCATGAACAATTTTTTCAGAATGAGTATTTTTGGGTCAAAATAAAGAAATTTTAAATACAAGATTCCTTCAAAACCGACTTCAACTTTTTCTTTCATTTTTGTGTTCAGGTAGTGGAAAGTTCGCTTATAAAAATTCGCAGGTCCGATTTTCGTTGAACTCTCTAAATGATAGAAACTTGCAAAAGTTACGAATAATGAGAGAAAGAATGTGCTATCGCAGCCCTGCTAATTTAGTTTGGCAGTGACTCACTCGCCGCTGCCACGGAACTGATAGCCCGTCCCAACAGGGGCGCTTCGCGACGCGTAGTTATACTGCGATTTTTCTAACTGCGTCCCTCAAGGCCACTCAAAATCCCATCTTCGCGATGGAATATGTCACGGCATTTCGCGTCTTTTCTCGGTCTTGCCGGTAGAAGTCGCATGATCGCAAGCACTGCTTCAAACTGTCGCGATCGTGCGAAATTACCGGAACGACTGAGAAAGACGCGAAATGCCGTGACATATTCCATCGCGAAGATGGGATTCGAGTGGCCTTGAGGGACGCAGTTAGAGAAATCGCAGTATATATTCCGGTTAAATGTAAGGCAAATTGACAGCGATCAGCAAGGATACGAATCGGAGCTTCGTTTACCACTTAAATTTGCAAATTGAAGCTCCCGATTGGATAACCGTGCCCCAGCTGATCGAAAGTCAATACGCCCCACATTTTAATTGGTGTGCGCTCCTATTCGTCAGGGAAACCGATTCCGCGGAGTCCGTCTTTGTTGAACTTTGAGGGTACAATTTTGCTCATTACGCGGCTTTTACCGGGTGTTTAATAAAAACACAGATCGCCAATCCGTAGATGGTGAGCTGCTAGTGGTACGCGGGCAATGTTTCGGTAGGTGATAGTGTCACGCTCTGGTTGGCTAACTTGAAGTTACTCTGCGGAGCTCAGACAGATGACTCACGAAAACAGCTGCTTGCGAACTCCCGCGCAACTGTCGCGGTTGTCCGCGCAACTGTCCCGCGCAACTGTCGCGGGTGTCAGCCGGGACAAGCTATAGGCTCCCGACCGGTCTCCCGGCATGAGTGGTAGTGTAGTGCATGTTAGTGTAAGAGAAGAGGATAGGACAAGGAAGAGGAAGGAAAGATCGCGCGCGGTCCGTGGCCCATTTGTTAGGGTACTGCTCCGGCATTCGCCTGGTGTTGATCGGAGAAACCACGGAAAACTACCGATCAGAGCAGCCGGCCGCTAGAATTCTCCTCCAGACAGCGTCTGAATTCGACCTAGCTGACAAGCTAGTGTCGAAAATCCTGCCGCCGTCGGGACTCGAGCCTAGGACCTCCCGGTCAGAGGGACTGCAGTGACATCAGGTTGATGCACTGAGCCATCTCTCCCGGTCAATCAATCGAAATCGTTCATACACCTACCTGATGGGTAGACCTGCTTCAACTACTCTTTGCAGGAGGTAATCGAACCTCTGAGCTCTGGACCAGTTCTTCCTGACCGCAAAGGATAGGAAGGCAGGACTAAGCACGCAATCTTTAATATGATGGATCAGCGAGCATTTCTTCTCGGTTGCTTGCAGATGCTTTTCCCATAGTAAATTGGTGTACATGTCAGCCAAAAAGGCATAGTTTCTGGACGTGATAAGATCTTCTATTTTATATTTAGTTTGAAATTTACTAGCCAAGGATGCTAATGTTTTGCCGAATGATCCGATTTGTTTTACATTTGATACAAACCACCATGGAATGTAGACCTCTGTAACCATGGAGTCTGCTTCCTCCAAGGTATTCAGTTCTCCAAAGTGGCCAGGAGCGACTATCGATCCTGAAATAACAGTTATCTTTTAGAAAACCTCAACAGGTTGAGAATTTTTTCATTAAACAATAATATATATGTAGTCATTAAAAAAGTCACGAATCATCCATAATCAGGAGCGATTTTATAAATTTAAAATAAGCTGAATATTATTTAACTATGTTACTTGTAGACATTGTAAAGTCAACTTAGGCAAAACTATTTTCCGCCCAGTCAGTAGAATGAAGTGTTTTCAAAGTAACACTGGATCTTCCGATCAAACTCTCAAACTTTGGTACTCATACAGAGGTGAATCCAAAACGCTACGACATTTTGCAGCGCTTCAAATAATTGTCCTTTCTCCCGGCTCACATCTGCTGGTGTATCTTTAATGACTAGATGAAGGTTCTGACGGGCGCAAAGAAGAAAATAAGCAATGGTATATGACTTTTGTTCTCTTCTGACACCCAATGGTGAAGTTCCTCATACGGGGTCCTGACTTCAAAGGCCCTGATGCGGAGCACCAGTTGCACGACAGTAGCTACGCCCCTCTCTTTATGAACAACGCTGCGCCCTAGCGATTGGGATGTCTCCCAGTAAAACAATATGAATGACTCTCAGAGGACGCAGGACTCATACCTTTTTATTTTAGAATTATAAATTTAAAATACCAAAATCAGGAAATAAATATTTTGTAATTAACACTTCCTGGGAGTTGCGCTTCGTCTGTGTTCAAATAAAGGAATATGTTGATAACTGATTATTTACATACATATCTGGGGATTTCGAATCAAAAGTGCTACAAAACTATAATTTTGGCCTGACCACATTCTGAAGAATACAGAGGCTGTAATAAATACTTCGATGCCTCCCGAGTGTGATACTACATGAGTTATTGTTTTTGTAAATAAAAGATTTGGTTTAACTAATGGTATTAAGAAAGCGATTTAAACGAGCTATTAATGACAATGAATTCAGGTTTGTGGTTCTATTTTAGTACCGTAAAACACGCATTCCAATATGATAAGATTGACATATTCACGTAAGTTATACTTTTTTAAATAAATAAAATCGTAGGTAATTTAAAAAATTATATCAGTGTCTGAGAACCAAAACAAGATTTGATATAAATTGTCTGAATTACCTGAAGGATGCAGTTCTGTAAAACGAGCCAATCAATTCAAATATTTATTAGCAAAGTTAAAATCTAAACTTAAAATTCCACTCTATTTAACTTCCGCTGCAGTAATTTATTATTTAGATGGTTCATTTCATAAGGACATAAGTATGTGTTTATTAACATTAATAACAAAAAATAATGAACGAATGGCCGAATGAATGAGCAAATCAACGAATGGATGAGGAAACGAATACAGAAATAAACGATTGATGAGAAAATTAAGGAAAGGGCGAATCAACAAACAAACAAATGAAAGAATGAAACAAATGTACGAATTGGCGAATGAACAAATGAACGAAGAAACAAATAAAGAACGAACAATGGACTAATGACCTATGAATGGGCAAATGAACGAATAAACAAAACAACAATGAAAGAATAAATGGGGGAATGAACAAATGAATGGGCAAGTGAATAAATGGCCGCATGGCAGAATGAACCATTGAACGCATGAATGAGCGAATAAACAAATGGACAAAAAACGAATAAAGAAATAAACAAATGAAAGGGTGAATAAACGAATGAGCAAATGAACGCGAACACAATTAAACGAATAAACGAGTAAGCGGGTAAATAACGTTGACGTCTTGTGTTAGCAGCATCAATGTGGAGCCACGCGCAGTGGCGGGTCCAGGGGGGCCATGAGGGCCATGCCCCCTCCCCCCAAAAAGGCCTAGAGGCCACGAGTTCTCGTTTGTTACCTTCTTTTATTGGGCAAAATTTCAATGTTTATTTATATTAGAATTGTGTAATTATTAAAAAAATAATATTGTATACAGTAATCGCGAGAGTTAGGTTCCCAAAAAACATCGCGAATATTAAAATCCACTAATGTTGAGTCTATCATTTAATGAAGGAAAGTGGTTTAGGTTCCTCGATATCGAAAAACTGATTTAAAAATAAAGAAAAAATATCTGACAAACATTTGAAGTAAAAGTGGGTAAGCGCTAGGACAAAAAAGAACTCACAATAATATCCCAAAATGAAGAAATAAAACAACTTTGAAACTGCTTCTTCTCTCTCTCTCTCTCTCTCTCTCTCTCTCTCTCTCTCTCTCTCTGTCTTTAGATATTTAGAAGTGATTTGGATGTTCGGATCACATTCGAATGCCCTTTTCACCAGAGCTTCTTGAAATTTTTAGAACGCCATTAACAATTTTGACATTGATGTTGCTCCAGGACGCAGTTTCGCCTCCGTTACTTCATCATTACCTTCGAGGAGGTTTTCTTCACTGATGATTTCCCGAAGTTCCTTTTGATGAGCGTTGCACTGATCCTGAATGGCCTTTCTGTTCATGTGGGCAAAACCCTTACTTCCAATTTCACGCAACTGAATTGAATTATTTTACAATTATGTTATTCTGTAAATGTGAATTGATATTTCAACTTTGAAATTATTGCAGAATAATACTTTCAGCTCCGACGTCTGCCACGTTCCGTTTCCTAGAGGTGCTGATAAAAGAAATGAAATATTCTCCCTTCAAAGAAAATGTAGTACAACGAAAGACATGCTCGCGAATGTTGAAGTCGCGAATGTTAAAACCGCGAGCATTTCTCTAATCGCGAATGTTAGGAACTCGCGAATAGCGATTCGCGTACGTCGAGGGATCACTGTAGTATCTTACACTACAAAATTAATATAAAATAATAACAAATATGATTATTATTTAACAAAAATCTCCAAAACGGATCCTCCCCTGGGCGCGCGTGGGGCACCTGTCAAGCAACCAGTACGTAACCAAGCGGGTAAATAATTTTGACGTCTTATGTTAGCAGCACCAACGTGTAAAATGCGATTTATTCAACACTGCCTCTGACAGGTATCAGCTGTTGACGGTTTCATCCAATCAGGAGCTTGAACGTCGCCATAGTGTCGTCACTGTAGCGACATCTGTAAGCTCCGGATTGGATGAAACCGTCAACAACCGATTTCTGCCAGAGGCCCGGCTAGCAAAACCGCGCTATATAGTGTGGGCGTCGTTGAGACGCCCAATATTAAATTCAGTACGTGCATTCAGAAGCTCTGAATTGCACACAGGGAAGAGCGGAAACGCGGGCGCGTCGAGCTGACGCCTCGCAGAACAAAAGGGGTATTTTTGGAAGACGGGGAAATCCAGCAGTGCAAGTCGGGGGTGAGAAATTCCTAGGGTGAAGGTTGCGCGTTGTCATGGCGCCAGTGTTGAGAACCCCGAAAGGAATCTGGGGTTAGAATTCGGCTGTCGGATGCGGCTATGTGACGTAGTTCCGTCAGACGAGCCCAGCGGGTATATAAGCAACGAGAGCAAGCGTATCGTTCTCTAATTTCTCGCAGGTCCGGTCGCGTTGAGTCGTGCGTGTGTGGGTGCGCGGCGCGTGTAGCGCGATTAGGACGAGTAAGGGGCCGGCGCTCCTGCGTCGTGAGAGTAAGCTAGCGGTCGTGGTGGCCGAGGGTATTTCCTTCTGGAACGGGACGGTCCGTCAATCCACTTGTAAATATGTACATAAATATCCAGGTGTCGGAGTTCATTGAATAAATCAGTATTTGCAAACGTTCACGTCTGTGGATTATTTTTATTCTTTTGGCACAGGCCAAGACGCCACAATAGCATCACCTGTCAAGTTGCCGCCGATGGTGTTGGCGAGGAAGAAGCCGAGCGCGCTGAGCCACACGAGCAGGCGCAGGCGGCGGCCGTCGAAGGCGCCCGTGACGACGGCGCGCAGCACCGCCACCGCCGCGCTCCCCGGCCCCAGGCGCGCCGCCGCCGCCGCCAGCGCCGCGAACGCCGCCAGCGCCGCCGCCGTCGCCGCCCACAGCGGCAGCGACACCGTCGACGCCATGCTCAGCAACACCTGCCACCACACGCCGCAAGACACTCGCCTACCTCCACTTTTACCTTCCTTTATTCGGCGAAATTAATTTAAAAATGTATGTTCCAATTATGGAAGTACGTAAACATTTATATTGTTTAAACATTTATATAGTATCATTTCTATAGTAGGTAAATAATATACAATACTAGGAAAACCCGGCAGACGTTTTTCTGGCCTTCATCTCCCTTCTTCCCCTCCCATTGCCGTTTCTCACTGTCTCCCTCCCTACTTCCCTCCCTACCTCCCTCCGTCATCATGTCCCTGTCTGTGTGTGTCTCTGTCTCTGCCGCTCTCTGTCCCTCTCATTCGCAGTTACTTTCAGATTCTGCACGTCTCCGAGCAGGTGAGGTAATATCGGGCAGCGCCGGACCAGCAAAAATGTAATAGAATGTTCAAGAAGAGCTCATCCTGTAGATTACAGTGTGAGAAACGTTTCTGTGAAGACTTCGGCCTCAAAATTTTAGTTTTTAGGGCCCTAGAACGAATCGTTTAGGAGTCATTTAACGATATAGTTTAGTACGTCGATAGATAGTTTTCCGTGGTTTCTCCGATCAACACCAGGCAAATGCCGGAGCAGTACCCTAACAAACGGGCCAAGGACCGCGCGCGATCCTTCCTTCATCTTCCTTGTCCTACACTCACCCCTTACACACACACCTACCTATCATCCACCACATTACCGCACATGCCGGGAGACCAGTCGGGAGCTTAGAGCTTGTCCCGGCTGGGGCGGTGCCTCGCTGGTGGGAAATACCTGTTTGGGAGAAAACCCCGCTAGTCGACGGAAGGTTGGCGCCGGATCCCGCCATCCAGCGAGGAAAGATCACAGCCACCTCCCGATGAAAAACACGCACTACATTTACGGGACCAATGACCTCGGTGGTTGACGCGCCCGGAATCACGAACAATCAATCAATCAATCAATCATTACTAACCTTGGGCGCCTTCGGGACCATCAGGCAGATATTGTCGTGCTCGTGCGGGTAGAGAAAGCTGACGTTGTCTGCATACGTCGTGCGGTAAAACGTCGGTTCCACGTAGATATCGATCTTCCCATCCATCAAGTCGGTGTATCCACCTTCGAGAGATCGACCTCCCTTCTTGGACTGAAGCGGTGGCCGACGCGGTTCACAGCGAAATCCTGAGTGCATCGATACTATGTGCATGATGGCATCGTGTCGCACGTTATGATGATGCTCAGGAGAGCACCATGTTTCTCTGTAGCGGTAGAAGCTGATTCCGAACCGAACAGGACCCTCGTCAGGTGTCGGTGCGCTGTCTGGTGCATCTTCTGATAGATTCGTTACTGTTGCTTCGTGAATTTCTTTGATGAGAGGGTGTTTGAATGTAATCACATTACTGATGTACATCATCTGAATGAGTAGGACTCCTTTCGATGCTGACAGCTGCATCATTATTCATCACTTCCTGCCAGAGTACGAAACGATATGCGAGTTTATTTCATAAAATAAAAATGTGTGTATTACAAAACATACTTCATCAGAAAAACCATAAGCATTTTTTTCATTGTAAAATATTTCGTTTGGGAGCAGTTTAAATCTTTTTTTGGGAGCAGTTTAAATTTCTACCAAGTAAACCCCGTAGAAGTTCCTTCTTAGAATGAAGATAACTCGTGAATTGTATCTGACCCAAGTAACAATGCATGAAATGAGACACAATATAAAAACCGTAGCCTAATTCACAAATCGTTGCATTGTCAAGATGGTTCATTAAGTTAAATTAAATTTAAATTTTGCCTACCATTTAACATTCAACAGCAAATTTACATTCTAACTCGGAGGCATTTACAAAAATACTTTTTTCTGAAACAAGGAAGAGCACCTCCTCTAAAAACGCGCTGTTTCTCAACTCTTTGCAGCCGTATTGATGGGAATAATTGATTGGACGATCCAGGTGGTAGTTCACGCGCTTTCAGGTGATTAGAAACTGTTGGCGAGCGACTCATTTTTAATTATTCCACTCATTCTCCTTGCTCACAATCTTGCAGACGTATGAGCAATCCTCCAAGTTTATGAGCAAAAAGAGTGAGTGAGTTAATTAAACTAGTGGTGCAAAAGAATGACACACACTTTCTCGTACTAGTTTGTTTGGGTGTAATCTTTTTAGTCTAGGATAGATTTTCGGTATTACCTCACCCTCTTCCCAGCTGTTAAAAATAGTCTCCTAGAGGACTTTTTTTTTCATATTTTCTCATTTTTTTGGTCCACTAATAGAATTGAAATATGACTTAAAGAATATTACAGAGGGGTAAATTATGCTCCTATATGCACATTTTCATTAAAAATTTGAAATCGTTCTTGAAAAATGGTGTTTGTGGATTTCTCAAAATGAGAAAATAGGGGGTTTTTCATAGAAAACTTCTGAATTTTCGAGAATCTTCACAACGAATAATGTGAAGCACATGTGCCCACAAATGCAATAATGCATAAAATGGCATAATGTCAATATTAACGGCGTGAGAGATATCTAAAAATATTATACATTTATGGGTTTTGAAAAATGAAAAGAATACATCATTTTGTCAGTTTATTCAGTGCATGTTGTTCCATCCATTGCTACATTGCTCCATCCATTTGCTCCATCCCTCAGTGCATTTTGGCCATACAAAATGGCCAAACAAATAAATTTGTAGCGGTTTTTTGAGAAAACTTTGTTTTTCAAAATGTACTTCATATAATGCAAAGTTACATGAAAACATCTCATATTTTGAAACAAAATACATACGACCACATTTAAAGATCTCATATTGAAGAACAGATTTCATTCAGAACTAAAATCTGTCATCATTGTTGAGATTGTTGGGAGAAGCCGAAAATTTTTTAAACTTTTGCAATTTTCGAAAAATTAGAGAATTCATCTGAGACTACTGAGCAACTGAGGCAACACAGAGAACTCAACAACAATTGAGGCTTCCATTCTTTAAAACTTTTGTTAACATTTGAACACTTTTGTTTCGTATTGACCGCACAAATGAACAGTAAATATTTAATATGTTCTTAGGTGACGAAATATTAGCTGTAGGAAGCGTTGATACGATCACGATAACTTGTTGCTGGGGAAACTGAGAAGAAAAATATTTGTAAAATTCTTATAGTATTTTAGGAATATACATTTGCCTTTTAATGACATTCAATATTCAAAATACTGCAGCAGTGTCGAAGTACATGGCCTTCGAAGGCGAATACTGCAGCAGTGTCGAAGTATATTATATACTTAAATTTGAAGGAAACACGTTTCCTACAAATTTAAACTTTAAAAACTGTGTATTTAATAATAGTGTCTTTAAACAATTTCGTTGTTTGTTATGTTTATTTTCTTGTTCGTCTTATGTTGTTAATATTTCTTTGCAGTACACTCTGAATAAATGTTAGTTATTATACACGACGTACGCTTTATTGAAATTCTATTTAGTTATATAAATGAAATTTCATTCTTGAAATAGTCTTATTAAATTGACTCGTGCTTTGGAAATTTTCAGATAAATCACCAAATTCTCTTCGCTTCGCTACTTGGGAATTTATCGACTACTTCCAAAACATTCGTGGAATTGCATATGACGATCAAATATATATATTTGCCTATAGGCAAAAAGTGGTGGTTATATACAAATTTGCTACCAAGTTAGAAACTGGTATGAATGGAAAATTAAGATTGTCCTAGGAATGATAAAGAGATAATCGAATAATATGTAATGACTAATGATACATTAGCAGTATTACTAGATCGTATTACTAGTATTACTAATTAATCAATATGGCTTCAATATTTCACCAATTTGCAGAACGTCTGTTCGTTGAACTTTGTTCATTTCTTACGGATTATAACTTTGCTACAAAATGCACTTATTTGTCGAACAGTTGTGTTAAAATAAGCAAAATATTAGTAAAAGCCACTATCGTTATTAAACCATGCTGGTTGCACGGCGGTGGACGTAACTTAAACTGATTGAGAGAAATATCCGAATGAATACTTAGGGCGGAAGGAATCACTCTCATAATGAGGACTCTATAAATTGGTTTGGGTATTATTATCATAGTAAGTATATCTAGTAGGAATTTTTCCCTTAGAAACGGTCTCTTAAGGAACACTTAATTAAAGTATTGAATATGAATCTGAGTAGAATATCTCACCACTAAGTGTCGCAGATAGTTTTCACTGCTTTTCACGATAATAAATCAAAAACAAAAACACTACATAAACAGCGTATTAGAAACAGGTCACTTTTGTACTGTGTAATTTAATAAACTGGCTCCTGCAACAAAAATGAAAAAGAAGTGATTTCTGGCCATGACCTGCGCGTGTTCGAACGATTGACCACTTTCGAATGGTCTTCCGTGTTCTGATAAGATGCATGCTGACAGTTTCGTTTTCGAAAAAAGGATCAGTATTTTAAAGCTAATTGAAGGCAGAATATATTGTCCACATGCTATCGTATTGCTAGGCTTTGTAAATAAATTAACAAAAATCGAACGAACTGGTTGTCCACTGAGTTTCACATAACGAATTGACTACTGTGGGCCAAAACTGAAAAACTACGAAAACTTTCTTAACTGAGGCCTCTACCGTTGCTTTTTACTTTCCCGTATACGTACGTATACACGGAGTGATTTACGTAGTATAGGGAAAGTTATGTAATGCTGCGCGAAAAAAATGGCCAATTTTCGGCGGAAAAAAATTAATTGGCGGGTCGTGAAAACGAAAAAGTGGATAAAACCAGTTGCTAAATTAAGAAAAAAAATCCCCTAACGCGTGGTGTAGCTAGAAACGCTGTTTTCGAGGTCCTTGATACCGAAAAACCAATTGAAAGGAAAACCCGTCTGTCCGTCCGTCTGTGAACACTGCTAGCGCATAAACCATACGTACGATTTCTTCCAAAATGGATATTCCCGGTCGATCTGGTTCTATAGTCAAAGCTTTGAGATTTGAAAAAGATTCTTCAAAATTTTGAGGTACTTTATATGAAGCCCCCCAGGGATTTTCAAAATTTTCTCAAAAACGGCTCCAAATTTTTTCTTCAAATTGTATAATAATAATGTCAAGTAAAGTTTCTCGAAAACACTACCGTTTTCTTTGAAAAGTAGCTCAAATTTCGGCATTTTCAGAAATGCTCAAACGCCATTTTCTCATATCTGGCTGCAAATTTTTTCTTGAAACTTTTGTAACAGATAGTGATAATTACACTCTTTAATATGACGTAAAGTTTTTTTTAGTTATTTTTTTGTTTTTTCAAAAATTACATAATTGTAATTTTTTGAAAGCTCTCTCACATCTTTAATATGCACATTACCAGCAATTAGTAAACGTTATTATATTTGTGAGTGTAAGTGCTTTAAATAACTTCAAATAAAGTATTTTGAAAACTCAAAACTTTTCTGTGAAAATGAGCTTTAAATTTCGCATTTTTAGTAGCGCTAAAATGCCATTTTCTCTTAAACGGCACATAATTTTTAAAAGAAAATTACCATTTATGATTAGGTTTTTGTGTTCTTTAATATTCTAAAATTAATGTTTCCGTTTTACCAATAGGAAACCGAAAAATTAAGAAAATGACAAAAAATGTACTTTTGATGGTGATCGATGACAGCTGGCAAGAAAGAGTATGTGGCAATTCCGAATAGCTATCGAAGACCCAAGGAAATAGAAAACTAATACGGGAAAGTCTGTGCCATTCTGTAGCACCACTAGTTCTCTTTAAGTAGAATTCTGTTAGTAGGAACGGGATATTTTCCTCACGCTAAATCGCGTGTTTGTGATGTCCGGCAGAATATAATTTATTCCGCATGGTTAGCGTGATTGGTGTTGGAGAATAGGTTCCATCTGACTGGTTTATCAACTGTGGAATGATTGTCAAATGAACCTATTTCAACTTTCAGAAATTGACTGCTTTTTCTAGTCCAATTGGAATACTTGAATGATACAAAAGTCACGTTCAGTTCTGTTTAAAAGTACGAATTTCCTTGTTGCGCTCCCCCAGTTCGTTAAATTGTTCCACGGGAAGTACTTGGGAAATTACATTCCCTTTGGTTCAATTTTATCTTATTTCGAGGGAGTATTTACAGAAATGAGTGTTATCCTTGGTGTGATCGTTGGCAACAAAATGTTTCGTCCTAAAGAACACTTAAAGTAATTAATGGTGCTACAACAGCATGTGCAGTGCTCTCAGTATTTGTAACGACTACATAATATTATACTAGAAAAAAAACCGGCGAACGTTGTTCTGCCCTTCATCTCCCTCTTTCCCCTAACCAGCAAAAATGTAATAGAATGTTCAAGAAGGTTCATCCTGTAGATTACGGTGTGAGAAATGTTTCTTTGAAACCTTCGTCCTTCAAGCCTCAAAATTTTAGTTTTTAAGGCTATAGAACGCATAGTTTATGAGTTATTTAACGATATAGATTCAAAAAGCTACCGAATGTGTTGCGGGTTGCATTTGACGCAAATGTTTAGTTTTATTCTACAGCGCCATGTAGTGGAGTTACAACAGATTTAACAGCACATAAACTTTCTCGGTGAAAAAAACATGTAGAAGTGCCAACTTTCATGGAGATTGGTCTCACGGTGTCCGAGTTTAGCTCTAGTATAAATATATATATATATATATATATATATATATATATATATATATATATATATATATATCTTACACCAACATCCATTTTTATCCAACATCCACTGGCGGCCGGTGGGTTGCAAATTAAGAAGGGCCGCATATATGTCCGTGTATCACACGTATACATTTTACCTCTTCAAAATGTTTCATGAACGATGAAAACTACAGCATGTAATGTACAACTGATTTTCACGTATCCGGATTTTAATTCTTGTCCAAGGCAACTTTTACGGTGATAACACTAATCAACACACATTTTCTTACCAAACAAGTTAAAGCCGTTTTAGGGTATGTTTGATGCACAGATTCCAAATATGGCTTTGGTTCTTGTAGATTGGCTCTAGTTTTTGAAATAAGGAATATCGGGTCGAAAAAATATTATTTTATTTTGAGTACAGTCTATTCCTAAATTGTATAAAACATTAACTAAATGAAATTACATGTGCCTATTTATACAAAATCAAATACTTGAAATACATTATATTACTATATTCAATATATTTAAATTTATACGATTTCCTTTTATGAGGCAAATCAGGACCATCATGTGAAGGCTCCAGCAGTAGTCTGTCATCACGTGTCTATCGCATCTGCCCAGATATCTTCTATCATCTTTATTTCTTGTTGGAACCGCTCGTCTTGTTCCTCCCTCATATTGCCAATATTTTCTGGCAATTTGTCTACATTAAAATCGAGAGAATGTATCTTAATGCTCATAGTTGTATCAAAATTTTGAAAGTTTAAAATATGGTATTGCACCGGTTCTGCATAATTTGCTTCTTTAATGATTACCCAAAACGTTCTTGCGAACAACGACAAAGCTGTGCCAAGCAGAAGATTCAGTATCGGTCATGGAACTTGCGAAATTTAGATCATTTATTAATTTTCGAATTCGGGATACATAAAATATTCCAGCATTTAATTTTTCCGTCTTCAGTCCAGGAAAGAATCTGCTAATGTATTTGAAGCAAACGCCATCCTTGTTTACCGCTCTCACAAATTTATTCATTCATTAATCCCAACATTATGGGTTGGTGAGGGAGAATGATCTTTTGTTTGGAAACCAATGAGTCGTTCACGATATTTGCTGCACCTTTTTGATATTTTCCCTTAGTGGCCTTGTCACTTTTTTTCCGTGTTGTTCCTTTTGCACAACGTTCCCACAAGCAGAGA
The DNA here is from genome assembly GCA_031308135.1 of Acheta domesticus. Classification (NCBI taxonomy): domain Eukaryota; kingdom Metazoa; phylum Arthropoda; class Insecta; order Orthoptera; family Gryllidae; genus Acheta; species Acheta domesticus. The sequence goes on from JAHLJT010002630.1 coordinate 42,744,841, forward strand.
AAATACGGGTACTTTGTGTATCCACTTTGCTGTACAAGTAAAAAGTTGACCATCTTGAAATCTACGCATATTGGTGATCATGACAGCAAAGGTTTTGTAAGACCATTCTGATATTATTATATTCTTCTTTAATTTTTGGTGAGTGACCGATTGGGATTCCTGGGAAGCAGTTGTCATTGTACAGAAAAACACACTTCAAACTTCAAGTGCCACTCAAAACTTTCTGTAAACCACAAAGTACTCCTTTACAAAGCAATTATCAGGCCTATTTGGAGCTACGGAATCCAACTCTGGGGATCCGCTAGCAAATCAAATATAGAAATACTTAGAAGATTCGAGTCAAAATGTATTCGAAGATTAGCCAATGCACCATGGTACGTGATAAATGACACACTACGTTGAGACCTTAAGATACCTACAATATATGAAGAAATCACTCAGCCTAGCACCACCTACCAAGAGTGGTTAGCCAAACATCCAAATCCATCAGCCATCAATCTACTGGACAATAGTGAGGAAGAACACCGACTTAAAAGATACCATATTCTGGAATTACCATTCCGTTTCAAACAACCCACATGATGATGAACTCTAACTTCAATTAATACATAATTATCACATTTACTGAATATGTTAAAAAAACAGATTGTAAATAAACAGAATATTAAAATAAAAAAAAACTTCAAGTGCAACAGTTTATGAAAAGCCGCCAGTCTTCGGGTCGATATTCTGAAAAACTTATATTAAATAGTGGTCCAGGAATATTAGAAACGTACAGGAAGTCTACATTTTCACTGAATATGATAGGAGTTTTGCCTCTAGTGTCCTGTAAAATGTTATTTTCGCTTTTGGTGTCTGACATTTCTTTTCTTTTAGTTTGGATGCTAAAAGTTCAGCTGTTTGTTTCGGCTTATTGAGGTCACGTATTAAATAACTGAGATTTTATGGGAAAATGTTACAGATTTCCCGGTTTTAGTTTTCTATTTCCTTTGGACTCGGCTAGCTATTCGGACTTGCCGCATATTTTTGCTAGCTCCTATCTATCGCAGCCCATCTTACATTTTTTGGACAGTTTCATAATTTTTCGGTTTCCTAATAATAGAACTGAAATATTATTTTAAGAATATTAAAGAACAGTAAAACCTCATCTTAAATGCCAATTTCTTTGAAACATTTGAAGCCGCTTTTAAGAAAATGGCGTTTAAGCGCTACTGTAAATGAGAAATTTGAAGCTCTTTTCCACAGAAAATTCGTGACCATTCCATCGTGACCATAGGGGCCTCAAAGGCAGAGTTAGAAAAATCGCACTATTGAGATTAGTTTTGACTATTTTCTTAGTAATCTAACAGATTGAATCAATATATCACTGATGAAAAAAAATTCCATTCATTGCAACAATTTATACATCATAACTAATAAATGTTATTTCTTTTTTTGAAATTTAGTTTAATATTATTTTAATGCTTGAGTATTAGACTGACAAAAGGTATTGTTTTATCAAATGTTGGAAAATTTAAAAACGTATATATCAGTTTTACGTAACACTAACATTCCCCTCCCCGTATGTAACGCAGCGTAACGCTATTTCAAACCCCTTCACCCTATTTGAAATTACGTAATTTGTGCGCAACCCCCAAAGAAAATAAATAGTTGCTTAAGGGGCCCCCATCCATGTGGGAGAGTCGTGTCGCAGAAAAATGTTCGTAAAATAAAAGCATAAAATACTGGGTATCTGTGAAATAATTGCTAATCAAAGTCTCCTGTATTAGAAAGGTAGACCGGGAGGGGTAGCTCAGGGCATCAACTGGTGTCACCGCAGTGCCTCTGACCGGGAGGTCCTAGGGTTACACTCCCCACGGTGGCAGACTTTTCAATATTAGCTGAATAGCTTAAAGCAAATTCATTTGCTGTCTGGAGGAGAATTCTAGCGGCCGGCTCCAAACACTTATCGGTAGTTTTCCGTGGTTTTTCCTATCACACCAGGCGAATGCCGGAGCAGTGCACTAACAACCGTGCTACGGACCGCGCGCGATCTTTCTTTCCTCTTCCTGTTCCTATTTTCACCCCATACCTAAACACACTTTTACATGCACCGCACAACCACACATGCCGGAAGACCGATCGGAAGCTTATGTTTGTTTGTTTGTTTGTTTTTTTAAATATAATAATATAATATTTATTATGTCCTGCTAATGAGCTATCGCTCGGTGGCAGGGATTGTAAAGATCATACAAAGATATAAATACAACTTAAAAATACATATTAAAGGAAAACTACAACTAAGTAAGTGAGAAATAAAACACACATAAATATTTTGCATCATACGCAGTTCCCTAGACGATTCCGGAAGGAATGCACACTAGGGGGAACAGTCGCTAGTGTTACAGCAGGTAGATTATTCCAGTCAGTTATAGTCCGGTTTGCAAAAGAGTATTTACCTACATTGGTTTTTTGATTCCTATATTTAATTTTGTATGGATGGTCTCCCCTTCCGAAAAATTGAGGCTGCCCTATCCTATTTCAAAAGTACTTTAACGCCTTACATCCAGTGTACACTTTGAAAAGATTTACTAGCCTAGTTATCTTTCGACGTTTCTCTAGGTGTTCCCACATCGGAGTCTGATCATTGTTTTTTTCCTACAAGTTTTATCGCTCTCTTTTGTATACGGTCTAACAAGTTATCTGCCCAACTCTATACGGGTCCCAACACGCGGAGATATATTCCATTACCGGACGTACAAGAGAAGTATAACGCTAAGCGCTTTGTGTTCGCGTTTCCTTTCCTCAAAATCCGCATTACAAAATGGAGTGATTTCCAAGCTTTCCGCGCAACGTCATTGATGTGGTCGGACCAGTTTAGATCGCTTACAGCTTGTTCCGGCAGGACGGTGCCCTGTTGTGGGAGATACCTGGTCGAGGGAAAAACCTCGCTAGCCGGCGGTAGGTCGGCGCCGGATCTTGCTATCCAGCGGGGGAAGATTCCCGCCACCTCATGAGGAGAAAACACTTACGGGACTAATGACCATAGTACTTGCTGCGCCTTGAATCGCCTGACAACCAGCCCAAAAAAGGTTGTATTTAATTTAAAACAGAAAGATATTGTAGTAAATCCGGAGGACGTGTTTTCGGAAGGGGCGCAACACGTTTTTGGGCTTGGGGCTTCGCAGGGTTTTTTCTTCTTCTTTTTTCTTTTTTTCTTTCTTCTTCTTCTTCTTCTTCTTCTTCTTCTTCTTCTTCTTCTTCTTCTTTTCAATTTCCCCCCCTCCAGTTGCGCTGGAGAGGCAGGAATTTATTCACTTACAATTAAAATTCCAGCCGTTGAGGCTTATGGAATAAATGGAGGACTATTATCTTAAAAATACTACTTAATCCTAAAACTGAAACTGCTTACTGTGTCTCTTTGGGCACAGTATGTACTTTAAAAAACAATTATTATAGTTTAATTTTAAAAAAACATTCGTTTAAAAAAACAATTATTTATAGAGATAGATGATGGCAGTTTATTGTTATTGTTCATATTTTATTCTTTTCATTTTATTTTCTCATTCACGCTCGCATTTACTCTTAAGCAATCACATTCACTCACACATTCATACCTACTTGACTACGTACACTTCGGCTTGGCAGTTGGGCAGATGATCTGTGGTGGAGACGAAGCAGCGGCAGCAGTTGACGCGTCCGGAATCACTAACAACCGACCGACGATTAAAAACGTGTTGAATTTAAAACAAAAAGAGGACGTTTTTTCGGAAGGGGCCCAACACGTGTTTGAGCTTGGGGCTCCGCAGTTGGGCAGGTGGGTTCTGTTGTGGAGACGGAGCAAACAGAGCGGCGTGTGGGCGCGCGCCTCGTGGCGTGGCGTGGCGTGGCGGCGCAATCGGTGCCGGCGGGAAAGTGGCCGCGCCGGTGAAACTCCTCGCGAGGAATGGGATCACACTCGCCCGCTCCACCCGGCGACTGGCGCCGCCCCGCCCCGCCCCTTCACGCCCAGCACTGCCAGGCACCCACTCCGTCCCGCTCCGCCCGCCTCGCCCCCCGCCTCGTCCCCGCCATCACTCCGCCCCCGCATCGGCCTCGCCCCGCCCCCGCATCGGCCTCTCCTCGCCTCGCCCCTCAACCCCGCCTCGTCCCCGCATCATTCCGCCCCCCGCATCGGCCTCGCCCCGCGCCGCGCCGCCCCGCGCCGCCCCGCGCGCCCCGCGCCGCCCGCGCCGCCCCGCGCCGCCCCGCGCCGCCCCGCGCCGCCCCCGCGCCGCCCCGCGCCGGCACCGCGCCGCCCCGCGCCGCCCCGCGCCGCCCCGCGCCCGCCCCCCCCCCGCGCCCGCCCCGCGCCGCCCCGCGCCGCCCCGCGCCGCCCCGCGCCGCCCCGCGCCGCCCCGCGCCGCCCCGCGCCGCCCCGCGCCGCCCCGCGCCGCCCCGCGCCGCCCCGCGCCGCCCCGCGCCGCCCCGCGCCGGCCCCGCGCCGCCCCGCGCCGCCCCGCGCCGCCCCGCGCCGCCCCGCGCCGCCCCGCGCCGCCCCGCGCCGCCCCGCGCCGCCCCGCCCGCCCCGCGCCGCCCCGCGCCGCCCCGCGCCGCCCCGCGCCGCCCCGCGCCGCCCCGCGCCGCCCCGCGCCGCCCCGCGCCGCCCCGCGCCGCCCCGCGCCGCCCCGCGCCGCCCCCGCGCCGCCCCGCGCCGCCCCGCGCCGCCCCGCGCCGCGCCCCCGCGCCGCCCCGCGCCGCCCCGCGCCGCCCCGCGCCGCCCCGCGCCGCCCCGCGCCGCCCCGCGCCGCCCCGCGCCGCCCGCGCCGCCCCGCGCGCCCGCGCCCGCCCCGCGCCGCCCCGCGCCGCCCCGCGCGCCCCGCGCCGCCCCGCGCCGCCCCGCGCCGACCCCACGGGGCCCCCCCCCCCCCCGCCGGGGCCGTCCCCCGCGACGCCCCGCGCCGCCCCGCGCCGCCCCGCGCCCGCATCCGCCCCTCTCCTCCACCTCGTCCCCGCCTGGCCCCTCCACGCTAACGCATCGCACTCACCCCGCCCCCGCCTCGCCCCTCTCCCCTGCTCGTACCCGCCTTCGCCCTCCACCCCCCCTACCCCCCCTTCGCTAACACATCGCTCTCACCCCGCCCCCGCATCGCCCCCTCCTCGCCCCACCACTCGCATCACCTCGCCCCAGCACCTCGCATCACTCTTGCCCCGCCCCCTCATCACCCTCGGCCACCCCCCGCATCACTCTTGCCCCGCCCCAGCATCGCCCTGCATCACATTCGCATCACCTTCGCCCGCCCCGCATCGCCCCCCCCTTCCCGTAGCGTCCCGCCCGCATCGCCCCCGCATGTCCTCGCCTCGCCTCGCCTTTCCCCGCCCCACCCCTTCCTTTCCCGTCCCTGCCACTCCCGGATCGCCGTCGCCCCGCTCCTGCATCGCCTGCTCCCCTCCCCGTCATATCTGGACTCGTTCGGTCCCCTCGTCCTTCCCTACACGTCCTCCCATCTTGCTCCATCTCGCCATGCGCAGTGCACTCACCTGACCCGATGACCCACCCTCCCCTTCTTTATTCACTGCCCGTTCATCGCCTCTCCCCGCTCAGCCCCTGAGCTCACCTAAACGCCTCTCTCTCCCCGCCCCCCGGGGACCCAACGCCCAACTCATACGTTTTTGCTGGGTAATTAGTAGGCATACGCGAATGCTTATTTTACTCTTTTTGACGCAGATGCTTCTAATTAATTACGATTACTAGGGAGCGAGTGCTGTGATTTTGCAAATTTTGTCCGTCGCGTCAGGGGCATAGCTAGTGAAATTTCTTGTCCTTTGGTTAGAATTGAATGATATAGACTAATATATCAATGAAATTTTGTGCATGTTGGCAGATTTTTTCTGTTGGTGCATATTCGTGTAAATTATAGGAGCATATTTTGCATATATCTTTAAAATAGAGACATCTCTAATGATTCGTGATGTCATAGAATCTTTTTATTTGTGAGCGTTCGTTGGTTAGAAAAGCATGTCACAGTTTTGTGGTTGTTTTTTCGTTTCTATAGATGGTAAAATACTTCACCCCAATGAAGGACATTTCTTTGAGATCATATGTTTAAACCACGTAGAAAAATGAAACAAGATATACAATGTATTTCACTAAGGTGAAAATTTACTTCAATTATTTCTCCCGCGAAGTAACCAAGGTTATATGTTTCCACCAAAATAACTTTTCATCCAAACAGCCTGACTTTTATTCATTCCAAACTTATCCTGACTTTTATCGATAGGAAATGAAATATTGTTAAATTTAATTGCATATTCAACAGCATATTTCAGAACTTTTAGGTCATAAGTGCATATTTTTAAAAAGCATATTTCAAGATTTTTAGGGTAATAAAAATCCTCTCCCTAATGATTACATTTCATGGCTTAATGGTTTCAAGGAACCAACATTTGTAGTTCCCCTTAAATATCGTCCGGAACTAAATCTCG
>JAHLJT010002630.1:42752284-42890469 GCA_031308135.1 Acheta domesticus
AGCCAGTGGCGTAGCCTGAGTTTTGGTTTAGGGTATGTAACTCGAGAAATGAGAAAATAATTTAAAACTCATAAATATTTACCAATACCATTTGTCACTTTGGTCAATTAGATACACACAAATAATTTGTATATTTAAAATAAAAACTGATCCAGTAAAACGTAATAATGGCTCACGTACTTCATGTAGTTTACAGGTTGAAGATTTAGAAAAAGTTGACTGAAGTTCACGACCTAGCAAAATATTAATGGTGTCCTCATTTTTAATAATAAGAGCACTATCAAACCCAATGATTTTCAAAATTGTCCAATTCATATCATTTCCAACCCATTAGAATTGGCATAATTTATAAAATGGAAAGCAATGATCTATAATAAAAATATAATAGGATAAAGAAAATCAATCAATTACAGACACCTAATGAAAAACAGTTGACAGTTGTCCTCTGCTGCTTACATCAAGGATTTCATCCAGTATCGGGAGACACAAGAGGCTTTAGAAATTTCATTTTTAATTTCATGAGACATTACCATGCTTACACTTGAAATCCAATCAATCTGAATTTCTGGCGAGATTGCACGAAACACTGGAATTTTCCAAATCATTCTTTTCAGTTTTATCATATATCATTATTTCATTATATATTCCATGAACTTTTCTCTATTTAATGATCCCCTATTTTCATTGTGGCTGGAAAATACAAGCCCTTGTCTCCCAACAAAGCATACATCTCGAATGAAGTGCGACAGAATTTCCTATTTTCCCTAATATTCTGTTGTATCGCTCAACATAGCCTGTGTTGGCTATTTAAATAAAATTCTCTCCTCTCATATTTTTCAAATATTTGTAACTGTTTCTCACGTGCTTGATGAAACGGCACAAAAATACGATTCCATAATTATGTAGCTACTTTGTATCGCGTTGTGCTCGCCATTCCAGGGCACAGATGTGGATTGCACAGTCACATACCCTTGTGCCTTCAACCAGCACAATCCCTAACCTAAATTGGCTACAAATATATAATTGCTAAATGCATTAAAATCAGGTAATAAAACTTAAATAAAACGACAATGTTCATTAATTAATCTCATCCTCTTACAAACACCGAAGAGAAGAATGAAGTTTCTGAAACGACGGATTTTCTAAGGCACGCGCGGATGTAATGTGTCACTGTACATCTGATTCACAGCGCAGGCTAGGCGGCATTTCAGACTGATTCGTTCATCCCTGTGAAGAATCGAATTCTCAACGGCGCAATGTTTTGAAATATATGAAATATTTTGAAGTGGAAAAAGAAAATAACAATGGACAATTTACACTAATTTGAAAATAAAATGCTGATATTGTCAGGGTATGTAACACATCATCCACATCCATGGACGCTACGCCCCTGTTGTAATAGGATTTGTCCACTTTTACGAATCACAATAACGAGTCTTTTGTCAAAAAATCCCGTTTTTTTGTGGCGGAATTACATAACTTTCTTTATATTACGCATTTTAAATTGGATAGTTTACTTGGTAAGTTCTCTTCGTGAAGTACGCACAGAAAATAATACTCGGTAGATGTATTAGATTCCAATTACAGGATCTCCGTTTCATCATTGTACACAACGTCTTCTTCTTTTATTAAGGTTAACACCTGTTTTTCTTCATACAATACTTTACCGTCAGGATGATTCAGGAGATGTGGAAATCCAACATACACAACGTAATGTTTGAAATTAATAAACTTTTATTTAAATAAGAGTGTTTCTGCGGAAAATTCTACGTTTTCCGGCGCACGATTGCATAACTTTCTCTACTTACGATGAACTTCGTAAGGAGAACAAAACAAAACCATGAATGAATCCTTCATCGCATGCCAGAATCTTCGAGATATCTGGAAATTACAAAGTTTATTTAATGTTTCCAACGGCAGTCTCCATTTGCAATAATTGGACATTTTAGACCAGTAACTGAACATCAACGACCATAAATAATTTAGTTATACCGAAACCATTGGCGAAGTATCTACGAGTATAATTCCATTTGCAAAGCTTTGGTAATACCTGCCCCAGGCAAAAATAGCCAAGACCCGCCGGGTATTTAACCCTCGGGCAGGCTTTGGAAAAACCAGCAAGACTGTTAGAGCCGGACGCTATAAGGGAGAGGGCGGGCTCGCCGCCGTCATGACTAATAAATTAGTAACCAAATAGTTAAAAATGATATTTTGGGTGCAGATGAATGGTAAGAAAATTAGTTTTTGCGGTAATAAATTAGTAATAAAATAGTTAAAAATTATGGCACTAGTTTGGTTCGATTCTGCTATGGTGGGCGGGCCAGCTTGATATCAAGCTGGCCCGCCACCCCCTGTTTCGGGGTGAAGACGAGTGGTAAAAAAATTAGTTTTGCGGTAATAAATTAGTAATAAAATAGTTAGAAATTATGGCACTAGTTTGGTTTGATTCTGCTATGGTGGGCGGGCCAGCTTGATATCAAGCTGGCCCGCCACCCCCTGTTTCGGGGTGAAGACGAGTGGTAAAAAAATTAGTTTTGCGGTAATAAATTAGTAATAAAATAGTTAAAAATTATGGCACTAGTTTGGTTTGATTCTGCTATGGTGGGCGGGCCAGCTTGATATGAAGCTGACCCGCCACCCCCTGTTTCGGGGTGAAGACGAGTGGTAAAAAAATTAGTTTTGCGGTAATAAATTAGTAATAAAATAGTTAGAAATTATGGCACTAGTTTGGTTCGATTCTGCTATGGTGGGCGGGCCAGCTTGATATCAAGCTGGCCCGCCACCCCCTGTTTCGGGGTGAAGACGAGTGGTAAAAAAATTAGTTTTGCGGTAATAAATTAGTAATAAAATAGTTAGAAATTATGGCACTAGTTTGGTTTGATTCTGCTATGGTGGGCGGGCCAGCTTGATATCAAGCTGGCCCGCCACCCGTTTTTTGGATGAAGATGAGTGGTAAAAAAATCGGGTTTGCGGTAATAAATTAGTAATAAAATAGTTAGAAATTCTGGTACTAGTTTGGTTTGATTCTGCTATGGTAGGCGGGCCAGCTTGATGGACCTAAACCGCTTGCCCCGATCCCCAGCCTTCCACCCACCTCCTCCATCCAGACCGTTCTCCTCCGTGACCAGTTCCACGAATTCTTGAGTTCATCTCGCCCTGACCCACTCCAATTCAGCGATATGGATCCCCCCCTATCGCCCCCCTCCTGTCCATTCGGCTGCTTGCTTACGTTTCCTCGGACCCGCTCGCGTTTGCTTGCTGCCCACCACCCGTTTTTTGCGATGAAAATGAGTGGTGCGCAAATCAGGTTTGTGGTAATAAATTAGTAATAAAATAGTTATAAATTCTGGTACTAGTTTGGTTTGATTCTGCTGTGGTGGGCGGCCAGCTTGATGGACCTGAAGAAACAGATGCTGTAGTAAATGCCTCCCGAGTGTGATACTACATGAGTTATTTTTTTGTAAATGAAAGAAATTGGTAACTAACGATATAAATAAATCGATTTAAACGAGCTATTAATGACAACGAATTCAGGTATGTTCTATTTTAGTACCCTAAAAAACGCATTCAAATATGATACGATTGACATATTCACGTAAGTTATACATTTAAAAAAATAAATAAAATCGTAGGTAATTTAAAAAATTATAGCAGTGTCTGAGAAACAAAACAAGATTTGATATAAATTATGGTCTGAAGGATGCAGTTCTGTAAAACGAGCCAATCAATTCAAATATTTATTAGCAAAGTTAAATCTAAACTTAAAATTCCACTCAATATTAACTTCCGCTGCAGTAGTTTATTATTTAGATAGTTCATTTCGAAAGGACATAAGTATGTGTTTATTATCATTAATAACAAAAAACAATGAACGAATGGCCGAATGAATGAGCAAACCAACGAATGGATGAGGAAACGAACACAGAAATAAACGATTGAATGAGAAAATTAAGGAAAGGGCAAATCAACGAACAAACAAATGAAAGAATGAACGAATTATGAATGATCGTACCAATTGGCGAATGAACAAATGAACGAATAAACAAATAAAAGAACGAACAATGGACTAATGACGTATGAATGGGCAAATGAACGAATAAACAAAAAAATGAAAGAATAAATGAGGGGAATGAACAAATGAATGGGCGAATGAATAAATGTCCGCATGGCCGAATGAACCACTAAACGCATGAATGAGCGAATAAACAAATAGACAAATAAACGAATAAAGAAATAAACAAATGAAAGGGTGGATAAAAGAATGAACAAATGAACGCGAACACAATTATACGAATAAACGAGTAAGCCAGTAAATAACGTTGACGTCTTGTGTTAGCAGCACCAATGTGGAGCCACGCGCAGTGGCGGGTTCAGGGAGGACATGATCACTATGCCCCCTCCCCCCCAAAAAGGCCTAGAGGCCACGAGTTCTCGTTTGTTACCTTCTTTTATTGGGCAAAATTGATTTCAATGTTTATTTATATTAGAATTATGTAATTATTTAAAAAATAATATTGTATACAGTAATCCCTCAACATTCGCGAGAGTTAGGTTCCCAAAAAACGTCGCGAATATTAAATCCACTAATGTTGAGTCTATTATTTAATGAAGGAAAGTGGTTTAGGTTCCTCGATATCGAAAAACTGATTTAAAATAAAGAAAAAATATCTGACAAACATTTGAAGTAGAACTGGGTAAGCGCTAGGACAAAACGAATCCACAATTAACATCCCAAAATGAAGAAATAAAACAACGTTTGAAACTTGTTTCAAAGTTGAACGTAATTGGATAAAGGATTTGGTTATTTTTTGTTTTCATCACCCTCCTCGTTGTTCTAATATCCAAATATCTAAGAGTTACTGCTTCTACTCTCTCTCTCTCTCTCTCTCTCTCTCTATTTAGAAGTGATTTGGATATTCGGATCACATTCGAATGCCCTTTTCACCAGAGCTTCTTGAAATTTTTAGAACGCCATTAACAGTTTTGACATTGATGTTGCTCTAGGACGCAGTTTTCGCCTCCGTTACTTCATCATTACCTTCGAGGAGGTTTTCTTCACTGATGATTTCCCGAAGCTCCTTTTGATGAGCGTTGCACTGATCCTGAATGGCTTTTCTGTTCATGTGGGCAAAACTCTTACTTTCAATTTGACGCAACTGAATTGAATTATTTTACAATTGTGTTATTCTGTAAATGTGAATTGATTTTTCAACTTTGAAATTATTGCAGAATAATACTTTCAGCTCCGACATCTGCCACGTTCCGTTTCCTAGAGATACTGATAAAAGAAATGAAATATTCTCCCTTCAAAGAAAATGTAGTACAACAAAAGACACGCTCGCGAAAGTTGGAAGGCGCGAATGTTAAAACCGGGAGCAATTCTCTAATCGCGAATGTTAGGAACTCGCGAATAGCGAATTCGCGGATGTCGAGGGATTACTGTAGTATCTTACACTACAAAATTAATATAAAATAATAGCAAATATGTTTATTATTTAACAAAAATCTCCAAAACGGATCCGCCCCTGGGCGCCCGTGGGACGCCTGTCAAGCAACCAGTACGCAACCAAGCGGGTAAATAATGTTGACGTCTTGTGTTAGCAGCACCAACGTGTAAAATGCAATTTATTCAACACTGCCACTGACAGGTATCAGCTGTTGACGGTTTCATCCAATCAGGAGCTTGAACGTCACCATACTGTCGTCACTGTAGCGACATCTGTAAGCTCCGGATTGAATGAAACCGTCAACAGCCGATTTCTGCCAGAGGCCCGGCTAGCAAAACCGCGTTATATAGTGTGGCGTCATATGAGACGTCCAATATTAAGTTCAGTACGTGCATTCGGAAGCTCTGAATTGCACACAGGGAAGAGTGGAAACGCGGGCGCGTCGAGCTGACGCCTCGCAGAACAAAAGGGGTATTTTTGGAAGACGGGGAAATCCAGCAGTGCAAGTCGGGGGTGAGAAATTCCTAGGGTGAAGGTTGCGCGTTGTCATGGCGCCAGTGTTGAGAACCCCGAAAGGAAGCTGGGGTTAGAATTCGGCTGGCGGATGCGGCTATGTGACGTAGTTCCGTCAGACGAGCCCTGCGGGTATATAAGCAACGAGAGCAAGCGTATCGTTCTCTAATTTCTCGCAGGTCCGGTCGCGTTGAGTCGTGCGTGTGTGGGTGCGCGGCGCGTGTAGCGCGATTAGGACGAGTAAGGGGCCGGCGCTCCTGCGTCGTGAGAGTAAGCTAGCGGTCGTGGTGGCCGAGGGTATTTCCTTCTGGAACGGGACGGTCCGTCAATCCACTTGTAAATATGTACATAAATATCCAGGTGTCGGAGTTCATTGAATAAATCAGTATTTGCAAACGTTCACGTCTGTGGATTATTTTTATTCTTTTGGCACAGGCCAAGACGCCACAATAGCACCACCTGTCAAGTTGCCGCCGATGGTGTTGGCGAGGAAGAAGCCGAGCGCGCTGAGCCAGACGAGCAGGCGCAGGCGGCTGCCGTCGAAGGCGCCCGTGACGACGGCGCGCAGCACCGCCACCGCCGCGCCCCCCGGCCCCAGGCGCGCCGCCGCCGCCGCCAGCGCCGCGAACGCCGCCAGCGCCGCCGCCGTCGCCGCCCACAGCGGCAGCGACACCGTCGACGCCATGCTCAGCAACACCTGCCACCACACGCCGCAAGACACTCGCCTACCTCCACTTTTACCTTCCTTTATTCGGCGAAATTAATTTAAAAATTTATGTTCCAATTATGGAATTACGTAAACATTTATATTGTTTAAACATTTATATAGTATCATTTCTATAGCAGGTAAATAATATACAGTACTAGGAAAACCCGGCAGACGTTTTTCTGGCCTTCATCTCCCTCTTTCCCCTCCCATTGCCGTTTCTCACTGTCTCCCTCCCTACCTCCCTCCCTCATCATGTCCCTGTCTGTGTGTGTCTCTGTCTCTGCCGCTCTCTGTCCCTCTCATTCACAGTTACTTTCAGATTCTGCACGTCTCCGAGCAGGTGAGGTAATATCGGGCGGCGCCGGACCAGCAAAAATGTAATAGAATGTTCAAGGAGAGCTCATCCTGTAGATTACAGTGTGAGAAACGTTTCTTTGAAGACTTCGGCCTCAAAATTTTAGTTTTTAGGGCCCTAGAACGAATCGTTTAGGAGTCATTTAACGATATAGTTTAGTACGTCGACCGGTAGTTTTCCGTGGTTTCTCCGATCAACACCAGGCAAATGCCGGAGCAGTACCCTAACAAACGGGCCAAGGACCGCGCGCGATCCTTCCTTCATCTTCCTTGTCCTACACTCACCCCTTACACACACACCTACCTATCATCCACCACATTACCGCACATGCCGGGAGACCAGTCGGGAGCTTAGAGCTTGTCCCGGCTGGGGCGGTGCCTCGCTGGTGGGAAATACCTGTTTGGGAGAAAACCCCGCTAGTCGACGGTAGGTCGACGCCAGATCTCGCCATCCAGCAAGGAAAGATCACCGCCACCTCCTGATGTAAAAACACGCACTGCATTTACGGGACCAATGACCTCGGTGGTTGACGCGCCCGGAATCACGAACAATCAATCAATCAATCATTACTAACCTTGGGCGCCTTCGGGACCATCAGGCAGATATTGTCGTGCTCGTGCGGGTAGAGAAAGCTGACGTTGTCTGCATACGTCGTGCGGTAAAACGTCGGTTCCACGTAGATGTCGATCTTCCCATCCATCAAGTCGGTGTATCCACCTTCGAGAGATCGACCTCCCTTCTTGGACTGAAGCGGTGGCCGACGCGGTTCACAGCGAAATCCTGAGTGCATCGACACTATGTGCATGATGGCATCGTGTCGCACGTTATGATGATGCTCAGGAGAGCACCATGTTTCTCTGTAGCGGTAGAAGCTGATTCCGAACCGAACAGGACCCTCGTCAGGTGTCGGTGCGCTGTCTGGTGCGTCTTCTGATAGATTCGTTACTGTTGCTTCGTGAATTTCTTTGATGAGAGGGTGTTTGAATGTAATCACATTACTGATGTACATCATCTGAATGAGTAGGACTCCTTTTGATGCTGACAGCTGCATCATTATTCATCACTTCCTGCCAGAGTACGAAACGATATACGAGTTTATTTCATAAATAAAAATGTGTGTATTACAAAACATACTTCATCAGAAAAACCATAAGCATTTTTTTCATTGTAAAATATTTCGTTTGGGAGCAGTTTAAATCTTTTTTTGGGAGCAGTTTAAATTTCTACCAAGTAAACCCCCTAGAAGTTCCTTCTTAGAATGAAGATAACTCGTGAATTGTATCTGACCCAAGTAACAATGCATGAAATGAGACACAATATAAAAACCGTAGCCTAATTCACAAATCGTTGCATTGTTAAGATGGTTCATTAAGTTAAATTAAATTTAAATTTTGCCTACCATTTAACATTCAACAGCAAATTTACACTCTAACTCGGAGGCATTTTCAAAAATACTTTTTTCTGAAACAAGGAAGAGCACCTCCTCTAAAAACGCGCTGTTTCTCAACTCTTTGCAGCCGTATTGATGGGAATAATTGATTGGACGATCCAGGTGGTAGTTCACGCGCTTTCAGGTGATTAGAAACTGTTGGCGAGCATTCATTTTTAATTATTCCACTCATTCTCCTTGCTCACAATCTTGCCGACGTCTGAGCAATCCTCCAAGTTTATGAGCAAAAAGAGTGAGTGAGTTAATTAAACAAGTGGTGCAAATGAACGACACACAATTTCTCAATAGTTTGTTTGGATGTAATCTTTTTAGACTAGGATAGATTTTCGGTATTACCTCACCCTCTTCCCAGCTGTTGAAAATCGTCTCCTAAAAGACTTTTTTTCATATTTTCTCATTTTTTTGGTCTACTAATAGAATTGAAATATGACTTAAAGAATATTACAGAGGGGTAAAGCATGATCCTACAGGCACATTTTCATTGAAAATTTGAAGTCGTTCCTGAGAATATGGCGTTTGTGGATTTCTAAAAATGAGACAATTTGGGTTTATTTTCACAGAAAACGTTCGAATTTTCGAGAATCTTCACAACGAATCATGTGAAGCTCATGTTCCCACAAATGCAATAATGTATAAAATGCCCATAATGTCAATATTAACGTCGTGAGAGATATCTAAAAATATTATGTATTAATGGAAGTTTTGAAAAATGAAAAGAATACATCAAAATGATGTTTATGCCAGTTTATTCAGTGTATTTTGCTCCATCCGTACAAAAAGGCCAAACAATTTGTAGCGGTTTTTTGAGAAAACTTTGTTTTTTCAAAATGTCCTTCATATAATGCAAAGTTACATGAAAACATCTCATATTTTGAAACAAAATACATACGACCACATTTAAAGATCTCATGTTGAAGAACAGATTTCATTCAGAACTAAAATCTGTCATCATTGTTGAGGTTGTAGGGAGAAGCCGAAAATTTTTTAAACTTTTGCAATTCTCGAAAAATTAGAGAATTCATCTGAGACTACTGAGCAACTGAGGCAACACAGAGAACTCAACAACAATTGAGGCTTCCATTCTTTAAAACTTTTGTTAACATTTGAACACTTTTGTTTCGTATTGACCGCACAAATGAACAGTAAATATTTAAAATGTTCTTAGGTGACGAAATATTAGCTGTAGGAAGCGTTGATACGATCACGATAACTTGTTGCTGGGGAAACTGAGAAGAAAAATATGATTGAATGTGGAGATCTGATGGACGGAATGTGAATAATAACGATAATACTCAGGAAAACTCGAATTGAAGCAGCCTGCTGTAGGAAATAAGTTGGTTATAGATCGAAGAAGGTTTTGGTTATGGTATTACCTCTCGTTCAAGTGAATAGAACTAAATCCAAGGGAATTCGGAGCAGCTGGTGCTGAGGTTGTACGGTTGCGTAACTCCCCAGATAATCGAAAAAATTCTTATAGTATTTTAGGAATATACATTTGCCTTTTAATGGCATTCAATTTTCAAAATACTGCAGCAGTGTCGAAGTACATGGCCTTCGAAGGCGAATACTGCAGCAGTGTCGAAGTATATTATATACTTAAATTTGAAGGAAACACGTTTCCTTCAAATTTAAACTTTAAAAACTGTGTATTTAATAATAGTGTCTTTAAATAATTTCGTTGTTTGTTATGTTTATTTTCTTGTTCGTCGTATGTTGTTAATATTTCTTTGCAGTACACTCTGAATAAATGTTAGTTATTATGCACGACGTACGCTTTATTGAAATTCTATTTAGTTATATAAATGAAATTTCATCCTTGAAATAGTCCTATTAAATTGACTCGTGCTTCGGATATTCTCAGATAAATCACCTCTTCGCTTCGCTACTTGGGAATTTATCGACAACTTCCAAAGCACTCGTGGAATTGCATATAACGATAAAATAAAGGCAAAAAGTGGCGATTGTATACAAATTTGCTCCCAAGATAGAAACTGGTATATATGGAAAATTAAGATGGTCCTAGGAATGATAAAGCGATAATAGAATAATATGTAATGACTAATGAAACATTAGCAGTATTTATAGAGCGTATTACAAGTATTATTAATTAAACAATATGGCTTCAATATTTCACCGATTTCCAGAACGTATGTTCGTTGATCTTTGTTCATTTATTACTGATTGTAACTTTGCCACAAGATGCACTTATTTGTCGAACGAGTTGTATTAAAATAAGCAAAGTATTAGTAAAAGCCACTAACGTTATTAAACCATGCTGGCTGCGCGGCGGTGGAGATAACTTAAACTGATTGAGAGAAATATCCGAATGAATACTTAGGGCGGAAAGAATCACTCTCTTAATGAGGACTCTATGAATTGGTTTGGGTATTATTATCATAGTAAGTATATCTAGTAGGAATTTTTCCCTTAGAAACGGTCTCTTAAGGAACACTTAATTTAAGTATTGAATATGAATGTGGGTAGAATTTCTCACCACTAAGTGTCGCAGATAGTTTTCACTGCCTTTCACGATAATAAATCATAAACAAAATCACTACATAAACAGCGTATTAGAAACAGGTCACTTTTGTACTGTGGAATTCAAACGACTGGTTCCTGTAACAAAAAAGAAAAAGTGATTTCTGGCCATGACCTGTGCGTGTTCGAACGATTGACCACTTTAGTATGGTCTTTCGTGTTCTGATAAGATGCATTGATCATGCTGGCAGTTTTATTTTCGAAGAAAGGATCAGTATTTTGAAGCTAATTGAAGGCAGAATATATTATCCACATGCTATCATATTGCTAGGCTTTGTAAATAAATTAACAAAAAATCGAACGAACTGGTGGTCCGCTGAGTTTCACATAACGAATTGAATACTGTGGGCCAAAACATTTGAGAAAACTACGAAAACTTTCTTAACTAGGGCCTCTACTGAGGCCTATATCACTGATGAAAAAAATTCCATTCATTGCAACAATTTATACATCATAACTAATAAACGTTATTTCTTTTTTTGAAATTTAGTTTAATATTATTTTAATGCTTGAGTATTAGACTGACAAAAGGTATTGTTTTATCAAATGTTGGAAAATTTAAAAACGTATATATCAGTTTTACGTAACACTAACATTCCCCTCCCCGTATGTAACGCAGCGTAACGCTATTTCAAACCCCTTCACCCTATTTGAAATTACGTAATTTGTGCGCAACCCCCAAAGAAAATAAATAGTTGCTTAAGGGGCCCCCATCCATGTGGGAGAGTCGTGTCGCAGAAAAATGTTCGTAAAATAAAAGCCTAAAATATTGGTTATCTGTGAAATAATTGCTAATCAAAGTCTCCTGTACTAGAAAGGTAGACCGGGAGGGGTAGCTCAGGGCATCAACTGGTGTCACTGCAGTGCCTCTGACCGGGAGGTCCTAGGGTTACACTCCCCACGGTGGCAGACTTTTCAATATTAGCTGTGTAGCTAAATCAAATTCATTTGCTGTCTGGAGGAGAATTCTAGCGGCCGGCTCCAAACACTGATCGGTAGTTTTCCGTGGTTTCTCCTATCAACACCAGGCGAATGCCGGAGCAGTACACTAACAACCGTGCTACGGACCGCGCGCGATCTTTCTTTCCTCTTCCTATTCCTATTTTCACCCCATACCTAAACACACTTTTACATGCACCGCACAACCACACATGCCGGAAGACCGATCGGAAGCTTATGTTTTTTTTTTAATATAATAATATAATATTTATTATGTCCTGCTAATGAGCTATCGCTCGGTGGCAGGGTTTGTACAGATCATATAAAGATACAAATATAACTTAAAAATACATATTAAAGGAAAACTACAACTAAGTAAGTGAGAAATAAAACACACATAAATATTTTGCATCATACGGAGTTCCCTAGACGATTCCGGAAGGAATGCACACTAGGGGGAAAAGTCGCTAGTGCTGCAGCAGGTAGACTGTTCCAGTCAGTTACTGTCCGGTTTGCAAAAGAGTATTTACCTACATCAGTTTTTTGATTCCTATATTTAATTTTGTATGGATGGTCTCCCCTTCCGAAATACTGAGGGTGCACTATCCTAGCTCGAATGTCGTTTAACACTTTACATCCAGTGTACGCTTTGAAAAGATTTACTAGTCTAGCTATCTGTCGTCGTTTCCCTAGGTGTTCCCACATCTCAGTCTGATCATTGTTGTTACCTACAAGTTTTATCGCTCTCTTTTGGATACGGTCTGTCAAGTTTATCTGCCCAACTCTATACGGGTCCCAACACGCGGAGCTGTATTCCATTACCGGACGTACAAGAGAAGTACACGCTAAGCGCTTTGTGTTCGCGTTTACTTTCCTCAATATCCGCATTACAAAATGGAGTGATTTCCAAGCTTTCCGCGCAACGTCATTGATGTGGTCGGACCAGTTTAGATCGCTTACAGCTTACTGCTTGTTCCGGCAGGGGCGGTGCCCTACAGTGGGAGATACCTGGTTGAGGGAAAACCTCGCTAGCCGGCGGTAGGTCGGCGCCGGATCTCGCCATCCAGCGGGGGAAGATTCCCGCCACTTCATGAGGAGAAAATACTTAAGGAACTAAGGACTAAAGCACTTGCCGCGCCTTGAATCGCTGACAACCAATCCAAAAAAGGTTGTATTTAATTTAAAACAGAAAGATATTGTAGTAAATCAGGAGGACGTGTTTTCGGAAGGGGCGCAATACGTTTTTATGCTTGGGGCTTCGCAGTTGTTTTTTTTTTTGTTGATGGTTTTTTTTTCTTCTTTTTTCTTTTTCTTCTTCTTTTTTTCTTCTTTTTTCTGAGTGTGGCGCCCATAGCACGTGCCATGTCTGCCGCACCGTAGATACGCCACTGGGTGGGTCTGTTGTGGAGACGGAGCACCGGAGCGGTGTTGTGTGTGGGCGCGCGCCTCGTGGCGTGGCGGCGCAATCGGTGCCGGCGGGAAAGTGGCCGCGCCGGTGAAACTCCTCGCGAGGAATGGGATCACACTCGCCCGCTCCACCCGGCGACTGGCGCAGCCCCGCCCCGCCCCTTCACGCCCAGCACTGCCAGGCACCCACTCCGTCCCGCTCCGCCCCCGCCTCGCCCGCGCCCTGCCCCGTCCCGCCCTCACCCTGCCACCACATCGCCCCCGCCTCGTCCCCGCCATCACTCCGCCCCCGCATCGGCCTTGCCCCGCCCCCGCATCGGCCTCTCCCCGCCTCGCCCCTCACCCCCGCCTCGTCCCCGCATCATTCCGCCCCCGCATCGGCCTCGCCCCGCGCCGCCCCTCCCCACGCCGCCCCGCCCCGCGCCGCCCCGCCCCGCGCCGCCCCGCCCCGCGCCGCCCAGCGCCCCGCATCGCCCCTCTCCTCCACCTCGTCCCCGCCTGGCCCTCCACGCTAACGCATCGCCCTCACCCCGCCCTCACCCCGCCCCCGCCTCGCCCCTCTCCCCTGCTTCGTCCCCGCCTCGCCCTCCACGCTAACGCATCGCTCTCACCCCGCCCCCGCATCGCCCCCTCCTCGCCCCACCACCGCATCACCCTCGCCCAGCACCTCGCATCACTCTTGCCCCGCCCCCTCATCACCCTCGCCCAGCCCCCGCATCACCCTTGCCCCGCCCCGCATCGCCCTTGCATCACATTCGCATCACCTTCGCCCCGCCCCGCATCGCCCCCCCCTTCCCGTAGCGTCCCGCCCCGCCTCGCCCCCGCATGTCCTCGCCTCGCCTCGCCTCGCCCCGCCCTACCCCGTCCTGTCCTGTCCCTCCCTTACCCCCGATCGCCGTCGCCCCGCTCCCGCATCGCCTGCTCCCCTCCCCGTCACATCTGGACTCGTTCGGTCCCCTCGTCCCTTCCCTACACGTCCCTCCCCATCTTGCTCCATCTTGTCCATGCGCGGCGCACTCACCTGACCCGAGACCCACCCTCCCCGTTCTTTATTCACTGCCCGTTCCTCGCCTCTCCCCGCTCAGCCCCTGAGCTCACCTCAGCGCCTCTCTGCCCCCGCCCCGCCCCCGGGACTCAATGCCAACTCACACGTTCTTGCTGGGTAAATTAGTAGGCATTACGCGAATGATTATTTTACTCTTTTTGACGCAGATGCTTGTAATTAATTATGATTACTAGGGAGCGGAGTGCTGTGATTTTGCATATTTTTCTCCGTTGCTTCAGGGCATAGCTAAATGAAATTTCTTGTCATTTGGTTAGAATTGTAGACTAACTATATAGACTAATATATTAATGAATATTTGTGTATATTTGGTAGATTTTTTCTGTTTGTGCGTATTCGTGTAATTATAGGAGCATATTTTGCATACATCTTTAAAATAGAGATTTCAACAAAACATTTCATTGATTCCATTTCATTTCACTAAAACATTTCATGATCATAGAATCTATTAATTTGTGAGCGTTCGTTCGTTAGAAAGAACATGTCACAGTTTGTGGTTGTTTTTTTCGTTTCTATAGATGGTAAAATACTTCACCCCAATGAAGGACATTTCTTGAGATCATATTGTTTAAACCATGTAGAAAAATGAAACAAGATATACAATGTATTTCACTAAGGTGAAAATTTACTTCAATTATTTCTCCCGCGAAGTAACCAAGGTTATATGTTTCCACCAAAATAACTTTTCATTCCAAACAAGCTTATCCTGACTTTTATCGATAGGAAATAAAATATTGTTAATTTTAATTGCATATTCAACAGCGTATTTCAGAAATTGTAGGTCATAAGTGCATATTTTTAAAAGCATATTTCAAGTTTTTTAGGGTATGAAAATCCTCTCCCTAATGATTACATTTCATGGCTTAATGGTTTCAAGGAACCACATTTGTAGTTCCCCTTAAATATCGTATCTCGCCCTGAGTCTAAAAATGCCCTTTTCCCTACAAAACTTGAAAATTCGTATTGTAATTAATAAAAGCCAGAGAAAATAAATTCATAATCATCCCTAGACCCAAGATCTAACCATATCAAAAATCCCTATTTAAAAATAATCCTGATTATTCTGTTTCCGCTCTATATCAAATGACAAGGAGAAACAAAAGGAAGAAACAATTGATGTACGACGTGCACTACTTTTCCAATTATCAATTTTATGTCTCAGTCACGTGTTGAAATAGTTTTTTTTTTTTTTTTTTGTATAAAATAATTATAATTTAAAAACGAAATAATAGTTTCCTAAGAAAATTCATTTTGTAATCAATAATGTTTTATTAAATCTAAATTTAATACAGCTACAGACAACTTAAGTAGTACCGATAGAAATTGAAAGAATCCCTCATTTTCGTTCAGTCTCAATGCATGGTACAAAATGCAGAATATAGTGAAAAGTTAACAAAAAGCATGGCAATAGTGTTCATGAAAATACTTCAAGAATCTCAAAATACCTCTGTACAATCACATCAGCATATCGAGAAAAATATTTTAAAGGCAACATTGAAAACGAATATTTATATCTCGGCATCGACAGTTCTCATTCAACAAATTTCTCTCGATAACCAGATTGCTAGTTAAAATAGTATTTCCACTATTTTGAATTATAAGTTACATTATTTATTGTTATTTGAAACTTCGGAGCTTTCCATTTCACTCACTTTTACACGCCAACTGGCAACGGCCAATACTAGAGGTTTACTTAAAATTACAAACAACCTCGCCCGCGTTCTTAGCCTTGAACTCGTTCGCGAAATCGTCGGTCAGTCGTCCCTGCAGGGGAGTCCCCCGCATATAAATCGATGACGCTGCAGCCTTGAGGCCCGGAATCGCATCCCAGTTTCTGAAGCGACCGACGAAGCGTCGGCGGGACTCGGAAACAGGCCAAGGTGGAACGTACCTATAAATACCCCCCAACGAACATTGCAAGACTGACGGTCGCGACTGCCGCGCTATCTGTGAGCGAATAACACAACTGTCTCTCTTCCCTACGCAGTTCGTAACTTCACCGGCAGGGAACGTTAGTGACTGTACACGTGTGCGCCATATTCCAAAAATGTGATTGCTCAGCCGATTTCGCATTTAATCAGCGGTAGATTCGCTGATGACGAGAGGTGTGAGTCACCATGTGCGTGTTCTTCGTACGTACTATTGTATTATAATTATCTTCTTATCAGGTGTTTCCCAATCAAATCCGTAACTCGTATCTGATGAAAGAGTCATTAATAGCGAAGATAACATGAGTGTGTATGTTTTTTAAGTAGAGCGAGAATCGGTGTCAACAAACAATACGTGTGCTCTTGTTTTAGAAACGCTGGCTGCTGTTACCTCAAATAGCGGCAACTTAACAACATTTCCCCCAATATAACATTTTAAAATGATTTTGATTGTATGTCCGAAAGAAATGGGAAATAAAGAAACACTAGCATACCTGTGTATTCATAAGAACTCTCGCTTACTGTATCGTACCCTTTCCCTTATATTTGCATTTCCATATTAAGCCTGTAATATATATTTTTCTTCAAGACCCTCTTTTCCTCCGTAACTTGTTCTATATGTTAGTTTGTAACTGATAGAAATATAATACACCATTGTCAATAAAAACTATTCTTATTTAACTTTATTATCGAGCAAAGAGGTTCACCCGCGTAATTCAATCGCATAGAAAATCAAGTAATTAGTATTTTCAGATACAGTTGCAGATTCTACAGGCTCTGAACAAGTGGGTAGAATCGAGAAGCGTCGAACTAGCAAACCTTTAATAGAATGGTCAAGAAGTCCAATGTGTAATAGAATAGTCTTATCCTGTAGGTTATAATGTGAAGAACGTATCTTTGAGGCCTTTGATTTTATATTTTAAGGCCCTAGAACGCTTCGTTCAGGAGTTATTTAACGATATTGATTAAAAAATTCTGACGTGCGTTGCGGATTGCGTTTTACATGAACATTTAGATGTGTGGTTTAAACAAATCCTTCATATTTTTAAAGTCAAATAGCAATTCTTCATGTCTCCGTGAAATTATTTCTGAGGAGACCTCATTTATAAAGATTGGTTGCGTGTGAGAGCCGCAAAGGGAAAGTATACTACTGAAATATTATATGAGACGTTATTTGATATTTAAATGGTTACATTTTAATAAATCGTACATGTCTGTAGAATGTTTTTGATTTATTTTAACGGAATGAAATCAACAAGGGAACATTAAATAACAAAGCTATTTTACGCCAATAAACCTTCAGAAGGTGAGACAAACTTCATAAATAACAACCAATACTTCGATGTAATAATGATATACGAAGTAATATACGACATACACCGTACGTTGTATCACACGTTTCATACATTCAACTCGTATTTCGCGGTAATACATTGTGCGTCATTTCTCTGTCATATTTAATTAATTATCAATTTCTTATTTGAATGTTCATCTTCATGAATTCAATTCCTACGTTCAATCACAAATATTTTTTTCAAATTTCCAACACTATTAGTATTCAAATAAGTTACTTCAGGCAATGCAATAAATAAAACTATATAACTATTACATGCAATAAATGATTTTACAGTCAGAATGTGAAGAATTAAATAAACGAATATATGGGAAACGAAAAATGGATTTTGTTACAAAAATATTATATTATTTATTAACAATTTTTCATTAAATAATATTGCAAATTATTATATAGCAATATTTAAAATTACGGAGTGCAATAAATGATGTAATGTGGCGCACTGTAATAAATGGTGACATTTTGTTTTGCAACTCCATTATCAATGCACAAATAATACAGTCAATTTTTAAAGTATCCAAACATTTCTTGTTTTTATACTGTAATTTCTTTATCACATCACTGGATATCCGCCTCCCGAAAAAATCGAGTACGGAGTGAAGGTACCATGAAGTGTCGGGCTTACAGTCTTGAGCTTCCCTTTTGTACCGAAAGATTGCACTGCCGTACTAAAGCAGATCGGTAGTTTAAATAGTTTTCCAAGTACTCACTAGAATGCGTGAACGTATGCAATTTGACTAAAGTATCTTCGGACCCAACAGATTCCGATGTATTGAATACCGTAATTCAACATTTCGATTCATTTCAAGTAAAAAGTAAATTAGTATTCACTTTATTTTAGTATTTTGAAAATAACTCATTCCTCATTGTATGATATTTCTTGAATTTTAATTTACAAATATATGATTTAATTATTTTTTAAATTTATATTATAAAATGAATAATTGTATCACACACATAAAAACTATATAAATTCACAAATTTAATTTCAGTTCAAGCCAAATATTTGTAACTATTGTCATTATATTGGTGAATGAGTAATGTGTTAACTTCACATTTGCCTTACCTCAAATTATCTACAAAGGCGTGTGTATCACGGGAGTAGGCCAGGGGGGCCACGCCCCCCCTTAATTTCGGAAGGGGTCGCCTAGCCTTACTTAATAAAACATGTATTTTCGTAAATCTGTTCAATCCATGTTTCTCAATTTTTTCTCCTTAACAATTTGGGAATACTGAGTAAACGTGACATTTTATTTTTCGAGTAGAAAATAAGCGCAATCTTACAAGCAAAAAATTACGCGTGTCATTCACTATTTTTAGAGCAAAATAAAATTACTTTTAGCACGTATGCCATACACAGTTTTTTGGAGCAAAATAAAATCATTTTTACCACGTGTGTCAGACATTATTCGTAGATGCCTTACTGAATTAGTTTTATTTTAATTCAAGTATACTAATCACTTGGTGATATATTATGGACAAAAGTAGCTGATGCGTTCAGACAAAAGTTTGTTTTTTTAATTTTATTCTGTGTTGCATTCACAAATTTATCTTAAACAATTGAGTATCGACTCAAAGTCAAACTCAGCCTATAGTGCTAAAAATTGAAATTTCACCACGCTACGCATGCCCTGAAAGAAATGCTTTGCCAGTGCCCAAAAGTCGTTAAACGTCATTTGCGGAAGAGACTCAAGCCAACTTGGAACTCGGTAAAGATTCAACACAAAATCAATTGAAAATGTATTAACTGTAAATTTAAGTTACAAGTTCATTTCTACTTGCTGTAACTTCCAGTTTATTTACTGATAAAATAATGCCGTATGTACGTAAAAACGTTTAATGTAAAAGGGGGCCCAGAAATGTCCCCCCTCTCGATGTACATTGCACACGCCTATGATCATCTAGGTTTTGTTCACACTGTCAAACTATATATTTTCTGCTTAAATTTACAGTTGAATGAATAATAAATTTCCTGAAGCAACCAATTGTGGCTTCCTATAAAATTATTGTTACAACTGAATTATTTTGTAGAAATGTAATTCATCTGGCGCGGAAATGTATGTCATGTTCACATTTGGAAAATATTCCGAGCCCTAAATTGAAAACATTGCTATTTTTAAAGCATGATTAATTACCACAATTTTGCACAAAACTTAAATGAATCAAACTGCTATTTAAAAAAGAAGTTGAAATTATTTGTGACTCCCAACACAACCTTTTTTAAGTATTAGTGCATTAAGTTATGTAACTATTACAATTTTCAGAAAAGGTACATTAGAAAATTGGTAATAGGTTAGTGAGCTAAAGGCAATCGAAGGGGTTAAAATACCGTGAAGTGAATAGAAAATGCTTAATGTCTGAGAATTAACAACAGACGCTTTTGATTCCTGTGTTTGCATGAATTTAAAACCAATATTACGAAAAACAAATAATTTATTAGGCGCATCGTAGTACGAATGAACTAGTGTTGTTACATATTGGCACAGACTTTCCCGAATTATTTTTCTATCTCGGCTAGCTATTCGGACTTGCCACATACTCTTTACAGCTGCCATCTATCGAACCCAAAGTACATTTTTTGACATTTTCTTAATTTTTCGGTTTCCTAATAGTACAACGGAAGCATCATGTTAAGAATATTAAAGAATAGTAAAACTTCGTCCTAAATGGCAATTTTCTTTGACAAATTTGGAGCCGTTTTCAAGAAAGGGTCGTTTAATCCCTAGCGTAAAATTCGAAATTTGAAGCTCTTTTTTTTTGACAGAAAAGTTTTCAGTTTTCGAAAAACTTACTTTGAGGTCATTTAAAGCACATTCACTCACAAATACAAAAGAGTTTATAAATTGCTGAAAATGTGCATATTAACGATGTGAGAGATCTTCTGAAAAAAAAATACATTTGTGTAATTTTTGAAAGCACATGTTCTCATAAATTTAACAATGTGAACAAATCGTCGGTAATGTAAATACTAACGACGTGAGAGACAAATAAAAAAATGTAGTTTTTGAAGAAAAAAACAGAGCAAACTGATGTTTATGTCATCCCATAGAATATATTAGACACTATCCCTTCGTAGACTTTCAAGAAAAACATTGGAGCCGTTTTTGTGAAATTCTTGTTTTTGTAATTTTTTACAAATTGCACATATTGTACACAATATTGTGCGAAAACTACTAAAATTTTCAAAAAAATCTTTTAATGAAAGAACTAATTTTGGAGAACAAATTTCGTTTGAAAAAAATCTGTTCAAAAAATTCAAACTTTTGCAATTTTGGAAAATTCACAGTTAACCATGAAAACCGGACCTCTGCCACCTTCATAAGCGTATATTACTCTATTCTCACAAGAAACTTAAAGAAAAACTTTGGAGCCGTTTTTGAGAAAATGTTGAATGTCCGGGAGGCTGCATGTAAAGTAGCCCCAAATTTTAAAGAATGTGTTTCAAAATCTCAAAGCTTCTGCTCGATTTTGATGGCTAGGTGTTAGTTCAATTTGGAAAAATTCTACGCATGGTTTAGGCGCTAGTGGTGTTCACGGACAGACGGACAGACGGACGGACAGACGGACGGACAGACGAACGGACAGACGAACGGACAGACGGACGGACGGACAGGCGGACTGACGGACGGACAGACGGACGGACAGACGAACGGACAGACGGACGGACAGACGGACGGTCAGGCGGACGAACAGACGGACTGTCAGGCGGGCAGACGGGCAGACGGACGTTTCGAATAGAACAACTTTTTCAATAAGAGGGGACCACAAAACGTGTATTTCCATTGAAATCTAGAAATCGATTTTTCGCCGCATTACATATCTTTCCTTATACTACGTATATGCGTATGTATACGGGATAATAAAAATAGTCAATCACGTGCCGGTCTTTTACAGACAGCTGGTTTTAAATTGTAGCGCAATTCTTCCTCTAATTGCAACGGCGTGTTTACTGATATTCACTGATAAGGAAAGCGTGCGCATTTTTAAGTATTATTTTTGAACTATGATAAATAGAAACATTTATGTTGTTTGAGCCTGAGGGAGAGGGCGATAAAAGCTTCATTTATTATCCAGAAACATTGGAAGGGACAATGCCAGTATTTGCTCGATTAATTAATGGAAGCTGGATCCATAATCTCCGACTGAGGTTAGAGTTCGGCAGTTAAATCGTTTGGCAGTTGTTTATTAATAAGTCGGCAACTTTTACATTCAAGTTCCGTAGCTGGCATACGTAAATGATACCAAGATCTCTTCATATCTCGTTGAAATGAAACTGTTCCGGCAGACAGAATATGGCAGTGGTGAATCCGAGACCTCTATTCGGTTATTCTGCCACGAATCGACTACAATCATTCATTACCACCTATATCCATCTAGGTCAGGGTTGTCCGCGAAAGGTTATTAGTAGACATCGGATGTGTAGGCATTAAAAAAATCGTCTTTTATGCGCCTAAAAAGGCACTGAAAAAAAAAGAGCCTAAAAGGCTCTAACAATAGGAAGATTTTGCACGCCACAGCGTACGGCGCTATCGATCTTCTGCGCATGCGCAGATGCACAAGAGTGACGCGAAACTTGAACTGCGCATGCGCAGAAGATCGATAGTGCCGTCCGCTATGGCGCGCAAAAACTCTCTACCACATCTTCCGAAACCGTAAATGTTTCAATCATCGATGTTTTCATAAAAAGACGTGGATGTCCTGAAAACACCCACATCGATCACGCATCCGTGTTGCCCGCTTGGCGTCCCGCGGGCTCCCTGCGAAGGCGGTTGGAAGCCAATATCGCCCCGCTCATCCTGCCAGGCTGTCCTTCCTCTGTCGCAGGCACCGCCACCACATCCTTCCGTGGCCCTCTTGCTTCATCGTCACGTCCACACATCGCGTTCAGGGGCGGATTTACCGCTATACTGCGATTTTTGTAGGAAGAGCTCTCAAGATAACTCAAATCCCATCTTCGCGATGGAATATGTCACGGCATTTCGTATCATTCACAGTTGTTCCGCTAGATTTCGCACGATCGCGACCGTATGAAGCAGTGCTTGCGATCATGCGACTTCTACCGGCAAGACCGAGAAAAGACGCGACATGCCGTGACATATTCCATCGCGAAGATGGGATTTGAGTTATCTTGAGAGCTCTTCCTACAAAAATCGCAGTATAAGCGAAGTAAGCTTCAGCTTAGGGCAGGCCTGCCCAAACAATGGACCTTCAACCTTGGACCTACAACAACAATGGACCTACCTTGTACCAGTGGCGTAGCGGGACTCGCGCGTTTGGGGATGCTCAACAATAACGCTAACTGAAGATATGATTTTTAATATCCTTCGTCACTTCTTCTATATGTCACCTTGCAATTGATAAAAATATAATTCACCCAATGTCAGTACAAATTATTCTTATTTAACTTTATTATCGAGCAAAGAGGTTCACCCGTGTAATTCGATCGCATAGAATATCTAGTAATTGCTAATTTGACATACAGTTGCAGATCCTACAGGCTCTGAACAAGTGGAGTAGAATCGAGAAGAGCCGAACCAGCAAAAATGTAATAGAACGCTCAAGAAGACTTCATCCTGTGGAGTACGGTATGAGGAACGTTTCTTTGAGATCTTAGGTCTCAAAATTTTATTTTTTAAGGCCTTAGAACGCTTCGTTCAAGAGCTATTTAACGATATACATTAAAAAATCCTGCCTTGTGTTGCGGGTTGCATTTTACATGGATATTTATATGTGTTTTTTTAAACAAATCCTTTTTAAGTCAAAGTGTAATTCGTCTCATCTCCATGAAATTCTCTTTCCTTACAGACCTCATTTATAAAGATTGGTTGCGTGTGAGAGCCGCAAAGCAAAGGTATACTACTGAAATAATATATGAGACGATTAAAAATTATTTACAGTATCATTTTGGCCAATGTTTAGTTTAATCAATAAGTCTTTCAATTCATTCATTTAAAATTCATCATAATGTTCTTTCTTGTCTTCTTTTTCATTTATATTCATTCACATTCTCATTCATTCTTAAGCTACATTTACAAACACATTCACTCACTCGTTCATACTGCATTGCACTTCACTATTTACATTAACTTTATCACTTTATTCGCCCAATCACCGGACAGTGTTCGCGAGCTGTTGAGTGTTTTTTTTCAACAAACACTTTCCCTTTGTACTTTTCGTACCTATATTATAGTATCTGGAAAAGAAAGTATTGAAATCACCTCAACAATGCACTCTCGAATTTTCGGTCGTAAATACTCTATTTAATGATTTTATTAAATGTAACTTAGCACACAGGTAAGAATTAAGGTCTATGAGTACCGTTCCAAAGGAGGATAAGATTGAGTAGGTGGCGAGGAGATTTTCAAATTCAACAACACAATTTCGTACCATAAAATCGCGATACCTGAATGGATGTGTCATGAATAATTCTGTCAGTCGCTGAGAAATAGATTTGAGGCGTAGTTTTGTCTGTCAGAAGCTTTTGAGTTGAAACGCACGTTCGCCAAGATTCAGATTCAATTGTGCTGTACCCGAGATCATCAAGATATTTTAACTTTTGAGGATTTTGAAAACTGCAAATGTTCAAATTTATTTCCGAGCCTGTCCTTTATCAATATTAAAACCAGAGACTTCTTTCACAACGCTATTTATCCCTCAATTTTAGATCTTTAAATGATGACGTACACATTTAAAAAGTATAAGAGTAGTTGTAGTTGTCGAATAATATAACATTAAGAGGAAAAATTGTTCGGTTAGCCGCACATTCGTTTCTCGTTTCGTTTGCAGCATTTTGTCACATCTTCTCGTTTCGTTTGCGGGATTTTCTCGCATCTTCCCGTGTTAAACGACATCAATTAGAATACCTAACCAATAAATCTCAAGTATACTTAGAAAGTCGCTGTCCTGTTAGAAAATCGAATTGATGTCGTTTGGCAACCGCAGACCTACGCAAAAATAATATTTATTTTTGAAGATATTTCATCACTTAGTGAGGTAACCTCGTTCCTCAATTTGTAAACAGAAGTTAAAAAGATTCACGCCATAACCCAACTTCGTACTGCTTGGACCTAAAACGCTCTAAATTCAGGCCATAACACCCCCTGTTCTGCTTAACCACTTAAATAAATTTACATTTACTTAATTATAATCGACGCGGTGGGTCGGAAATAAAATTTCATATTATTTATTTTCTTGAAAAAATACAATAAAAAATACATGTAACATGTGGGAGAGAAGCATAATTTGAACACATTTTCTTGAATTCCAGAATCCCTACCTCACCGTTTTACTATAAGAAGTTGAATGAATAAAAGTAGCAAGAAAGGGTTAGCAATATTTGAAATTAAAAGTTTTCGCTCGAAAGTACATGCATAAACTTTCGCTACCGAAACCGATTTGCATAGGTAAACGAACTACAGATTTGATTTCATATTCTCTCTCTGTGGTGAACATCTATACGACTGGTTGGCAGTCCCCAAGTTCCTGGCGCCTTCTTGTGAGATTGCTCCGGGGAGAGTGTACCTACGGTAGTTTGCCATTGCTTTCCCTAGGGGCGCTAGTGCACCAATTTGGGTGTTTGCTTTGACCATCAGATAGCGCAGGCCTAGATACAATGTCAATGCAATCTTATCCAGTAGTTCAAAACTAAACTCTGGTGGTTGCTAAATTGCTAGAGGATTTAATTTTACTAGGATCGGCCAAGTGTCTTTCCAGGGATCTGTTTTACATGCCGACAAGCGTCCGCATGCATGCTGTCGATTTTTGACACCTTAAAAATTCCCCTACTTTCGCCGAGTTTGATCCTGCGAACTTAGGATCAGTAGCCTGGCATGATAACCACTATACCATCAAAGCAGACGATTTCATGTTATTGCTAACAAAATAGTAATCCACACCTCCCGGCTGTACTCGTTACGTTGTAAATAAATAGTCAATGCAACTGAAGTATATTCCAAGCTCCCTGAAGATAGTTTTCAAGGAATCACTCAGACGACATTTGCTTGTTTGTACGACATCACTCAGACGACATTTGCTTGCTGCAATCTAAAAATCTGGATATTATAGGATGTTTTCCTTCTTAAATTGTGAGGATGTTAACTGACGTTTCGCGATCCATGGGGAAATTTATTGACATAAGTTCCTAGACGAAATGAGGTGCATATGCTATAAAGTTTGAGTGTATTATCATATTACAATGTCCTGTCTCTTCTTGTAACCTTATGTGATGTACCTCTCTTTCATAAAACAAGACTTCAAAATAGTTAACCTTGGTTTCACAAAACGTTAGAAGCCTTTATATACACCCGAATGCCTCAGTTGTGAACAACTTGCAAAATAAGGGAAAGGGGGCAGATTTTACATTTACATCTAAGCTGCTCGACAATCTGGAAAACCGGTATATGATTTATATGGCTGAGTAAATCTAACAAAAACCTTAATAAAGATGTATACATCAATCACAATCTGTTGTTGTGAATTCTGTTATTGCATTTCTATCATAATTTTCTAATTCTTAACACAATTCTTCTACAGTGCAATGATTTTGACGGCGTTTTCCCACTAACAGAGATACGTTTTCCGCGCAGTACTGGCCGCAAACGAGAGGGAGGGGCAAATCACAGGAACTATTCAAGCAGGAACAGAGACTGCACAGCTCCCTACTAACTCAGATGACTTTTTAGACACAGACAAACAAACTGAGAAGTACAATTCATTTAAAATTTAAAAAAATCCAGGTGGGCAAGAGACCACCCATTAATAGATCATAGATTCTATTCATCCAACCGATTTGCAATTCCGCATCTTTGGTTTGCGTCTTAAGGGCCCATAAATTACGTAATGCAAATTGGGTCTACCGTGTCTATTTGTCGGTCCCCTCTAGGAACACAGATGTAAGGCGCACTTGACTCTCCCCAAAATACTTACGTAACACTTGCAACAGCCCCCCTCCATTTACAATAAACCGGCAAAAGTAGCTCAGTGCATCAACTAATGGCACTGCAGTGCCTCTGATTGGGCGGTCTTAGATTCGAGACCCGAAGATGGCAGAATATTCCACACCGGTTCTTAGCTCGGTCGAATTCAGCCCGCTGACTGGATGAGAATTCTAGAGGTCGGCTGTTCTGATCGGTAGTTTTCCGTGGTTTATCTGATCAACACCAGCCTAACAAACGGGCCACGGTCGGCGCGTGTTCTTTCCTTCCTCTTCCTTGTCCTATCCTCACCCCTTACTTACTTACACATATTTACACCCACATGCTCTACACCACTACACTTGACGGGTGACTAGCCGGGCGCCTAGAGTTGGTCCTGGCTAGGGCGGTGCCCCTCAGGGGGGAAACCCTGTAGGTCGGCGCCGGATCTCGCCTTCCAGCGGGGGAAGAACATCGCCACTGCCCGCCATTAAAAATGCACTACACTTACGGGACTAAAGACTTTAGCAGATGACACTTCTGGAATCACTAACCAATCAAACCATTTAAAATATGTAAAAATAAATTACAAAGCTAGTAACAACTAGTTGTGTTAATATTATTTGTGTTACGGTAATATAATTTATGATCAAGTCAGAATTATTTGGCGATGTGGACTGTACCTACAATAAGATTAGGGACAATTTTTGAATGAAGGAAGAATGCGTAGGCGATAAACTTTCTGACAAGCCGTATACTTCGAGGATGCCCGTATGCCTTCGTGGATGACGCATCCAATTTAATTGGATTCTATAAGTAGAATATACTACAGAGCAGCTTTGAATATTGTCTTCGTAATCTAACAGATCAATCCATATCCCTGAAGAAACAATATTTGCCTTTTACTGTAACAATTTCATACATCATTACTTTTTAATTTATTATTCTTTTAATTTAGTTTGCTAATATTTTAACGTTTTAGTATAAGACTGAATAAAAGGATTTATTTCAGCAAATTTTAACATTAAAATAAATATCAGTATTATGTGACACTGAACTATGAACCCCGACTCCTACCCCTATTTACCGCAATGTAACGCAGCCTCAAACTCCTTCCCTCCTCTTTAGCATTACGTAATTTATGGACGACTCCTTAGTTTTTTACTGTAAACACTAGATACATTGTTACTCCAACAGCTGATGTTCATTCGATATTCTTAATTCAATTTGTACTGTTTTCATATTATTTCATCCCGATATTTAATGACGTTTATAATGTCTTGTGACATTTGGCCTTCCTTTACATATAACAAAATTAATTCAATTATATGATATGGTCGCCTATCTTTTCGATTCTCTTTCATTTTGAATTTGAGTTCAAAAGAACGGTAGTACATTTACCGCATAGCTTCAGTACTGCAGGACACAATCGTGGCTCATTACCCGTGAGGATTTGCAAAGTGTCATTCATCCTAAGCTATGCTTGGTAATTTGAACCTTCAATTCACGTACTACTCATTTATTTACTGACGATGCAAGAAGTCCTGTTGAACTAAAATTCCACGGCTTTATCCGGAATCGAACCCATGACCTTCACGCTTCCAAGCAGTCATAATTCCCCGCACCCGTTTAGCCTCGCAAAAGAAGACCTCTGCCATAAGAATATACTCTTCATGAATCTGAAAGTTATCGGAGAATCCAAGATGCAATGTTTATATTTTTAATATTAATTTAAAGTTTAATTAATTTAAAAGTAAATAACCCGAGTCTACCCAGGGATTTATCACAATCTGGAAACGGAATTAATACTATACATTGTGTAAAATGAAAGTAATTTTACATCCTCGCTACATTCTTCCCCGTCCTGCTCTCCCCGCCCCACTCGCCCCCCCGTCCCGACCCGATCCGTCCTGCCCTCCAGACCTCTTCGAAGGTACTTTGCTGCAATCAGTAGGAATAAGTGGTTTAACACTTGCCACAAAAGAAACAACCTGAACTTTCAAATACAATGATTTGGAACATCCATTAACAAAATGCAACAAAATACAAATACAAATATGAACAATAATAGTACTAATCAATAATAACAAATCATAATACAAATACGAACAAGGAAGTAAAAAGAAATAAGTCACGAAAAAATACAATACGAAATACGTATGTAATACAACAGTGGAGCTACAGAACGGCACAGACTTTCTCGTACTAGTTTCCTTTTCTTAAAAAATTCAAGCTTGCTTTTCGATTTTGTTCCTCCCACTTCCCAGTTGCAATCTAATGGCTTCTGAAATATATTTTTCATATTTCCTCGAGTTTTCGATAGTATAATTAAAGAAGACTAACAATATCTATAGAAGAGTAAAATCTGGTTTTATGTTAATTTTCACAGAAAAATTCGGAGCCGTTTGTGTTTCTAAAAGGCGCTATTCTGAGTTCATTTTCACAGAAAATTTTTGAGTTTTCGAGAACCATCATAAGAAATCATTTGGAGCACTTGTACGAATGTAGTACTCCCCAAAAAACCGCACGTAATGTAAGTATTGACTACATGAGAGATTTAAAAATACATTTGTGTAATTCTTGAACATTGAAAAAAATACATCAAAATGGTGTCTATGCCATGCTATTCACTGCAATTAGAACTATCCATATAAAACGTTACAAGAAAAACTATAGAGCCGCTTTCGAGAAAATCTTGTTTTTCATATTACCTAAATTTACTTGAAAAATTTCGCGAAAACTACTAAGTTATTTAAAAATTGTACACGACCTTATTTAAAGATACAACTTTGAATAATAGGTTTTATTGAAGGAAAAATCTCTATTTCAAATTTTAGTGGTAGTAAGACGCCGAAAAAAATGCAATTTTCGAAAATTCAGAGAATTTATCGGAAATGAGACAAGTGCCATTTTCATACCCAATTTTTGTTTTATCCAAGCAAAAAAAGTTAAACGAAAATTTGAAGCCATTTTTGAAAAAAAAAAACAATTTTAATAATGATACTAATAAAATTTATTTACATTATAAATCGTAGACATTGCATTTTTTGCCACACAAAACATGGTTGAAAATTACTTTAAATTACATTTGTTTGCATGAAAATACTCTACTTACTCAAGCGATCTCAAACAAAATTTACGCAAAAATTAACAAACTTTATCGCGTAATAAATAACAAGTCTTCGCTTAGTCTAGAATGCACATTATCCATATTTAAAACTGTAATACGACCTTCATTAACTTATGCCTGTCGAATTTGGAACAATATAGCAAACACACATCTAAAGAAACTTCAAATTATCCAAAACAAGTACTTAAGAAAAGCCCACAAATACTGCTAGAGCAGTACTGCAGAGCTGCAGACTTTGGTTTTCAAGGTAGTCGTGTGGCCTTCCTCAAATACTGTTAGCCGAAAGGCCAAAAATTATGCTGTATGATAAGACTGAAATATAATACACCCCCTGAAAGGCATATTATGCCGAACAGGAAGAAAATTTTTAAAAAAAAGGAGGTTCGTTGTTTTCTAATGCTTAATTAATTATTTAATAATTAATTTATTAATTATTAATTATTCATCCAGCCCTAGCTGCAATGCCTAACACACATAGGTGTAAAGGTGGAGGGGGGCACACAAATATCGACATATCTCCTCCAATATTTTGAAGTTTATTCGCTAGGTTTATTCTTTTTTTTTACTGTTTACTAAAAAAGAATATTGAACTACAGGAAATCTGCCCATCTATGCTTCCAGACAAATGTACGTACGAGCCAGTACGAGCCCTTTGCAGACTGAAAACATAAGAAAGCATTTGATGCAGAAATGATTGAATAATGGTATCATATGCAGCACGCATCACGATTTCATGAACCTACGCCACCTACATGACTTGGCAGCCA
The DNA here is from genome assembly GCA_031308135.1 of Acheta domesticus. Lineage (NCBI taxonomy): Eukaryota > Metazoa > Arthropoda > Insecta > Orthoptera > Gryllidae > Acheta > Acheta domesticus. The sequence continues at coordinate 42,782,797 of JAHLJT010002630.1, forward strand.
GATTTATTGCAGTCAGCGACTGTCGCAGGACAAACATTACTCCAATCAGCATTGTAGAATTGGTACTATCTGATGCAGGTTAAGATAGTAATTCAATATAGGTATTTTGTCGTGATGAATAGCTTTCTATGATAATTTTTAAAGCATATTTTTGGTTTCATGAAGACATGCGACATAACTTGATCTTTCTTAATCTACTGTGTGCACATTGTTATCTTCAATAAATCGATTTAAAAATAGAGGCTTAAAATAAAATTTCATGGAGATTAAACGTAGCATTTAAAACATTTCCTATAACATTAAAACATGTTTTCCAGTAAATTTTGTCATCAATACGCCCGTGGTAATAACTAAAAGCATTGCTGGTTGCCAAAAATACTTAATTATCTATTTCACACTTCTACACCATACCGTAACACGACCATTCATTCTTCAGAGGATGACTTTTGAAAAACTTTTTTTCAGTGGTTACATACTTCATAATAGGAACCTATGTTTAAAAATTCACCTTTCTTTTCTTGTTTCCGTACTTTTGGCTTCGCTTTAATATCTCAGACTATGAGTCAGATTCTTCACATATAGCACAGTTTATTAAACGATTGATTAATATTCTTTCAATAATAGGTGTCTAAAAATCAATTGTACGAGTTGTTTATCGTGCATGAGGAAGAACATTTTGTCGCTAAACCGATAAAGTTGTTCGGTAATTGGCATAACAGTAGAGTACACATAATCACTTATGTACACATTCACTTAAACAATACCACATTTTATTATATTTCTTTGTCCAGTTTTTTAAGACAGTCTTACTATATTTTGATGATCCATAGGTTAATAAAAGGCCATTATTTTAAATTTGGAATTTTACTGCGTCTGCCTCGCTATGAGTCCAGTTCAAAAGTCAAAACAAACACATTCATTTACACAAGACCATAAAAACCATTTGTTGACAGAAATCATGCGATTGGCTGGTTCTGGGAACAATTCAGTTATCCTTGTGTTTCTTCGTTTCGTATATCATGAAATAGGTTGTATGCGAGTAAAATTAAAAATTCCAAACACTTAAATAAATCTCCTTATTATAATCTTATTATTCTAAGGACTGAATTCCTGATAATGTTCTTGCTTTGTTCAGAAAAAATAAATGTCTATTGGCCTGCGTCAGCAAAAATGTTCCTGAACAAAACCACATTACATTGTTTTCCAAAAGGTAGCATCCACATTGCCCAAGAAGAAAAAAAGAAAATACTCTCATATTAACACTGCAATAAATTACATATTTTAACAAAAAGAGTCTTCGCGAATACTGGAATAACATAGAACAGCTGTTCTCAGACCTGTCAGGGCATGTGCTCTCTCTTGTTTTCAGGTCACGCCAATAATATTATATTGAAGATGAAAGCAATCTATCTCGTTTAGGTTTATAAGTTCAAAAAGATCTAACAAAAAGATTTCGGACAGTCAAATTTATTACATTAAAACTTTTATTTGTGGCCTTTTTTTTCACTAGACCATGCCGGATTTTCTTTCTATGTTTTTTGTATCTATGTAACAGCATTATAAAATAATTTCTATCTCGTTTAGATTTAAATGATAAGCTTTCAATGTATTTTATTAAACATATTATCGAACAAATACATTTTCCTTGTAATGTAACATCAATGACAATGCTGGCACTGTTGACTTTGATAAGTTTTTTTCTGTATTTGCTGTTAATTATGATAATGTACATCTCAAATCATTTTCGAGGTCCAGCCTTGCTCGATACTTTGATTTGATGTAGACAAGTACAGAAATCCAGATTCACATATACATTTGAAAGACTGCACTAAGAGCCTGTCAGCTTCAGTACCAAGTTTTGGATAAACAGGCAAACAGCTCAACCAAAAATCTTCAAGATTTATGTTTGCGAACTCCGCTCTAGCTTCTGAATAGAAGCACTTCACATATTAGAATCTTAGTGCCAAGCACGGTGTAAGATATATAGGTGTGTCAACTAGCCGCCTTTTGGACAAAATTTTTGAAGCCAGTTGGAGGCTAGTTCCTCGCTTATCCGTACGGTGCGCACGATCGAGTTGGGCATTCACGATGGCGTCTCGCGATTTAGTGGCTTCCACCAGAGGTTACAAAGCTATTAAATGGATCACCATCTTGTCCCAAAAATGCCCAAGTCGTTCGCAGCGCTTACATAGCGAGAACTGTGAGAACTAGCCTCACATTAGCTTCAGTTTTAGACCGGGAGTGAACCCACCTATATCTCTTACACCGTGGTGCCAAGTATTTGGTCCACCTGGATGGCCAAAGTGGCTACGAGCGTGTACTGACTCAGCTCTTAGGTCCGAACTGTCGCGGGTTCGAGTCCCGCCTTCGGCATGGCAGTTTGTCCCTTGTCTCTTATGTATGTGTTGTCGCGGAGGGCTTCGCGTTCTGCTGACCTCAGATCAGAGGAGCCGGCAATTGTGTTGGTGGCTTGTGTACGGTCGAATATACGTTCCAACTGGAATTAAAGGGTAACCGGCAGTAGGCTGGATACAAGCCCTACGTTCAAAGTATTGTATCCTGAAATAACGAAAGAAGATTAAATTATTTTCTTAGAAAATTTGGAAGGTCACGTAAGGCATATGTGGCCTACTATTCCACACACCTAGGTTCAAAGTATTTTTTCCTGAAATAACGAAAGAAGATTAAATTATTTTCTTAGAAAATTTGGAAGGTCACGTAAGGCATATGTGGCCTACTATTCCACACACTTGTCAGTTCCAGAGGCACCTGACTCCCCAGGGTGGACACTTAAGCACTGCTCCTTTCGTCACCCCTGATGAGTGAGGATAGGACATGGCTGTCCAACTTAAAAGGGCTTATGAGCCACATATAAAACTCTAGTTAAGCCGCGGGCGGCACCGAAATTTAAGATTGTTTTTACCTTAACTACTGAGATTATCGTGAAATAATATATACGACTTTTATTCAACATACCTAATGATTAATGTACATAGAAGGAGAAAATGAATATATCATTAAATAAAAGAAGGAGAATTGTGCAATTGTATTGTATTTGGTTGGTACAATAATTTTATTGTACGCTTTATTGTACAATATTGTAGTGCTTTATTGTATATTATATTTATTTATTGTATATTTATTTATTTATTTATTATATTATTTATTATTGTATATATTTATTATATTGTATATCTTTATTGTATATTGTACGCATTTTATTGTACGTTTTATTTCAAAGCAGTCGCTGGCCCCCAGTTGGAAAGCCCTGGAATAGGAGGTGGTGTGGTACTTGTGGGTGTGCAAGTGTACCGTCGGGCAGGAGTCCGGAATCGCCGGAATGCGACACCGAAACGCGAAAATCGGCAGAACCATCCAGAACGTGTGTGGGGGGGGGAGACCGTCATGCCAGCTGGGCAGTCGACGACCAGCTCCGTGGGCTGATACTTGGGCAGTTTACGTCACTCACTATAAATGACAAGTCCCTTGTCAATGCCACGAATAGAGTCCGGATTTTTTTTTGTCATCACATATTTTTTTGTCTTTGTATGTTCAGATCTCAAAATTGTGATCTTGGCGAGTCATGGCAATCCTAATACAATATCCGAATTTTTGGTTACATATTTTGTACTACCAAGAATATTCCATATTTCACATATTTTGCTTATATGTTTCATATTTTGCATAACTTTTGATTATTATACCAATTTTGTTGTAACTTATTTCAAAAAAATATTGAATGAATTTTTAAAAAAGGTTTTTTTATTGATCAATTTTTTTCTTATACAAATTCAGAAACGCGTGCTGACATACTCCACGTGAAGACGCGGTCTGTTGAGTTCTCCTCCGTCTACACTGCTTCAGTATTGCGACAAGTTCACTTGATTGCTAAGAATCTTATGTCACAGCAGTCCCTCTGACCGGGAGGTCCTAGGTTCGAGTCCCGATAGCGGCAGGTTTTTCGACACTAGCTTGTCAGCTAGGTCGAATTCAGTCGCTGACTGGAGGAGAATTCTAGCGGCCGGCTGCTCTGATCGGTAGTTTTCCGTGGCTTCTCCGATCAACACTAGGCGAATGCCGGAGCAGTACCCTAACAAACGGCCCACGGACCGCGCGCGATCTTTCCTTCCTCTTCATTGTCCTATTCTCACCCCTTACTTACACACATTTACACTTGCATTACACTCACACACATGCCGGGAGACCGGTCGGGAGCTTACAGCTTGTCCCGGCTGGGGCGTTGCCCCGCTGGTGGGAGATGCCTGGTTGGGGAAAACCCCACTAGTCGACGGTAGGTCGACGCCAGATCTCGCCATCCAGCGGGGAAAAAAGTTCATCGCCACCTCCCGAGGAAAAACACGCACTACACTGACGGGACTAATGACCAAAGTAGTTGACGCGCTCGGAAACACGATTCAATCAATCAATCAATCTAAGAATCTTACCATGAGGTGTGGAAAGAATCGGTGACATGTTGTTCGATCTTCAATCCCAATTTCCGACAAATATCAGTTGTCGCACACGTGTAATACTTCGAAAACAATGCTACAGGGATTGTTTGCAGGTCATTGAGTATTGAGTCCCCACGTTTGTACGATAGCTATCGTTACTCTGAAACAGGGGTGCCCAACTTCCAAGGCCTCACAGCCCTCACCGAAACCATTTAATATGGTTGCGGGCCCTATGTTCATTACGCTGGGCGATCCACACCCGATTTCCCCGTGTTGCTGATCTAGGCACTTTACCCGGCTGCTCTGAAACGGAAGGCGGGATGAAACCATGTGTGATGTCAGGCCGTAGCATTTACGGGACTAATGACTAGAAACCGTATTTTTATGTAATTACATATTTTTTGTCTTTCTACTCACCGTTCTCAAAATTGTAATCTTGCCGAATCATAACTCTCCTAACACAATATCGAATTTTTTCTTTACATATTTTTACATATTTAGTACTATATTACATATTTTACATATTTTGCTGTTTTCACAATATATTTTCTTATTTATAAGTTTTCTTCAATTTAATTTCATATTTTTTATGAAAATATGTATTTTTTTTAAATATCAGCATTTTTCCTACATTTTTGGGGAAATCTGGGTGTCAAAAACATCATTGGGACCGCGTTTTGTGATCTGTAACCTTAATTTCGGAAAAAAATTTGCGATCACTGACGTGTAACACTTCGATGAAGATGCTACAGTGTATGTTTGCTGGTCGTAGATCTGGCCAGTTTGTGCGATGGCGTCTATTGCGATTAGTCTGGCTACTAAACTACGGTCCTGGATTATAATAGATTACGCTTTTCCTACTGACGAGAAAGTTGTATGATGTAAAGTGAGTAGTTTTTCTAAATGTCATTTCTTGCTATGTAAATGGATTTTAATTGGAGAATTTTAATATTACATATTATATCCGATTTTACATATTTATTACATATTATGACAGTTTTCATTACATATTTATGTACACATTTTGACGTGTAATACTACATATTTTTCCGGTCTCTACTAATGACCATAGCAACTGAGGGGCTCGGAAAGAAAATAATCAAATGTTGCTGATAATAAATTTTAAACATTAACTGATTTATTATTTTACGAAGAGGTACAGAAATTAAGACTATAGAAAGACTAAGAAATAAAACAATAAAAATAAAAACAAAAGAAACTAAAACTGAATGAAAATAAAGAGAAATACTTATTTGTATTTTACCTTGGACTTATTTATTTTGGTTTAATCCTAGTTTAATTATTAGTTTAATCCTAGAGGTGGCGCCTGAACTGCCACGTGTCACAAACACGGCCAGAAAATTTTGCTTTTTTACCAGACCCCCTTTTTTACAGTTTTACAAATCAAAACACATTTCACTTCTTCAGATGACAATTTTATTTTGAACACTCCTCCTAGTTGCTTGGTTAAATAAAAGTAATTTCGTTAAAAATTAGGTGGAATTTCTTATGCGAAATTTTAACACAATTTTTCAAACTAAAAACAACAACAAATTATATTATGGATTAATTTGAACATTCATTTACAGCATGATATACGATCAACGACCTTAAATCTCAACATTTCAATAAAATCAATGTTAAATTGTAATAAAATTTCTAAAATTAAACATTGTGAGAATCTTTTTTTTCATCATCTCCTAATCCTTTCGGTTCGGTTTCCTTACAGTTATGATAAGGCACTGCCCGCTCTACGCGAACTAATTTTTGTATGGTCCCTTAGACCAGGAATGATACTCAAGACCAGGGCCGTAGCCAGGATTATTTCTCGGGAGGGGCTTCCAAAATTTAAAAAATGGATATACGAGATTTATAATAATATCTTTATCGGCTTTGCTAAAAAGACATGCTCCAAAAAGTGAAACATCAACATGATTTTAAACATATTTGAAACATTATTTCCACATAACATTATTTTGAAAGTTTAAACAGAATATTTAATTTTTTATTTTCTATTAGAAAAATCCAAACTACAGGAGGCATCAACTACAAAAGCAATTTTCTGATCTTCTTTTCAGCCATAATGTCAATCACTTTGTCTGGGTCCACAGTGATATCCCTATGAATTGAAATCATAGCTAGTGCACTGAGTATGTTATCATGCATTACACTACGTATAAAACTTTTTACTCTCTTCATTGTAGAAAATGACCTCTCCACACTAGCAGTTGTTACTGGCAAGGTAGCTAAGATAGTATCTAATAATACATCAATATACTGCATCGCAGTTCTCTAAGACTTTCAGCACTTCGAGGTTAGCATCTATGCTTTTTTACACCGCAGATCATACCTCAGGTTTTACGGCAGAGAGTGATGTTCTGTTATCAAAGTATGGAGCTAAATTTTGCAACTTTTTTGCGCATTTTTTGCGTGCGATTCAAACAATTTAAAATATTTAAGCAGGCATTGGTGTATTGATCAGCAGAGTTTGAACATGTAGATATATTTGGATAAATTTAAACTAATAAATAATGAATGAATGAATAGAAAAAAAATACAAACAAGATTAGAATTTCGGGAGAGGGCTTCAGCCCCTTGAGCCCCTCCCCTGGCTACGTGCCTGCTCAAGACGTTTCATTGCAATCGCCCGTGTAATACTAAAATACTTTCACCCTTGAATCTACTGCCTTTTTAAACTGTCTCAGCACGCGGTAGTCGATATAACAATCCGTTCATCATCAAAATGAGAGTTTATTTCCCGTTTCAAATTAGTGAGAGATTGACTCTTGCTCAAATTAATGAGCTCTACAACTGTTGGGTTCCCGTCTATTAAAATTGACTGACAGGTGAATTTATTGACAATAACAAGACTTTCAAGTGTAAATAACGCATTAATTTAAATTTGAACTCATCCTTTCTGGGCCTGCAATCCCATTTACATTCTTATAGAATGATTTATTTTTTCATTCAATTCATATAACGAAACCAACTAACAAGAATATTTAGAATTGATTATACTTATGACAGCTTTATTCTAACATTTACTGTATTCGACTCCCTTTCACTCCACACCCTGAAATTAAATATTTTTAATAATGACCTAGAGCTAATCAAGATGTTAATGTTAATATTAAGAAAACATATCTATACCCAAATGTATAGATTCAAGAATTTACTTTCCTGCAAATTTTGAATTAAATGATTTATACATTATTTTCCTATATTCTTATTTGTAGGTTATTAGGTTTTGTTTTCAGGATTGGGAAAAAGGAAAATAAAAAAGATGATTACTACTGAAAGAAATTAAGTTGTTTTATTCTCATTCTGATGCAATTATTTTAAAAATTTATCACAGGCATGCCTTCAGACATTCTTTTCAAGAGCAAAAAATTTCTTTCCACTAAAAGCAGCATACAATACAAAATCTATTATATATAAAAATTTGTGAATTAAAAGTCTTATTTATCACAGGTACAAAATATATCACATTCACGGCCTACGAGCATGAAGGCCGGACGAAGAAAAATAGTCTTTCTCAATTCTATAAATTTAAAGCTTCTCAACATCATTCATTAACTGTCTACTAGCACTTAGCAAATACAGCACATTCTGCTCGTATGAGATCAGAATAAACTAGCGAACATGCATTTTGACACATTCTCATAAAAAACATTCGAGAATGAGAGAGGTATTCTTGGAGTCTCGAAAAAACATTGTGAATAAAAAAAATGTTTCGTTTTTTACGAAGCGTTTCAAATTCATGTGGCGTACCAAAACAATGATTAAAAATAAGATGTAGACGCTTCATTTCGTGTATCGATGTGTTCAAAATGCATGTCCGATAGCTGCAGCTCGCAAAAGCGAGTAACAATCAAAACAAACAAACAAAAAAAAAAGGTCTTCGTTGAAGATCATCAAGCAAGCAGTCTCAAGCAGGCCGTGCCTCGTTCACCAGGGCCTCCACACGTTGTCGCGCTTGCCGGCGGGGGCCGGCGCGATGTCCACCACCTTGAGCAGGCCGCCCCCGCACCCGGGGGCGGCGGTGGCGGCGGCGGGGCTGGCCGGGGCGGCGGTGGCGGAGGTGGCGAGCGGGGGCGAGGCGCACGACCGGCTGGAGGCGGGCGTGAGCGGCATGGCGTACTGGGCGTGGGCGACGGGCGCGGGCGAGGGCGAGCCGCTGCTGCCGCTGTCGTCGCAGCAGCTGCTCGTGCTGGGCGCGGGCGACGGCGAGGGCGAGGGCGCGGGCGAGGAGCCGGCGGGCGACCCCGGGGGCGTGTGCGCCGCGCCGCCGACTTGCACGCTCAGCGGCAGCAGCTTGTCCATGTCGTTGAGGCGGTGGCCCAGGTGCGTCATGAGCTTGGTGCCCAGCGCCACGTCCACGCCCGGGGTGGCGGCGAGGCAGCGGGACACTTCGGTGGCGCAGTGGGTGAAGCCCGCGCGGAAGCGGTCGGCGTCCGTCACCGGGTTCAGCGACAGGCGCTGCTGGCGGCGCAGGCGGTGCAGGTGGCGCACCGTCAGCTCCAGGATGTCGGCCTTCTCCAGCTTGGCCACGTTCTCGCCCTCCGCCGCCAGCGCCGACACCATCAGCTCCTTCAGCTCGTCCAGGCAGCGGTTGATGCGGGCTCGTCGCTTTACGCTCCAGCATGGGCTTCATCACCTGCAAAGACACGAACGAGAACGTTAATCACCAAATCCTTTCGTCTGTCAGGCACAATTACTCCCTACGACTCTACTAAACGGCAGTGCAAGGCTTCAGAAACAGTGGAGAAATAAATGGAATATTAAATCATATTGAATGCAATTGTTTACAAGTGACAGTCGAAACAAACGCAAGGAACGGTTTGTTGACAATGCTCATTTCACACTGCCGTAGTAAACAAAGTACCGCGAATTGTCAAATTGATCAAGATATAAACAATGATATATTGCTGAATGATTTAATTGATTTCATGACGATTGATTTTGATTATTCAACCAGCCACTGCCAGAAATAACAGAAGTAGGATTAACACTTGGTTTAAAATATCAAAACACTGATACACACCTTTCGGTATTGGTAAGTCCTGGAGATCGGCTGCAACTGTTCAATGTCGACCGACGTCATGACACCGTCGTGGATCATCGTGGCACACTCGGAAAAAAAACGTCAACCAAAACACTGGCAACGTGAGGCGCAAAGGAAAACAACACACACGCTCGCGGCACACTCTCGCAGGAAGCAACACAGCGTTGGCGACCTCGGCGGGCGGCTACGAGCGAAGCAATGACGCTGGAGGGGGCGCGCGCCGCTTATATACGCGAGGGGCAGGTGGCGCGGGGAGGGGATGGCCGGGCGGCGGAGTGGGGGTGCTCGCAGCGCAGCCGTGGGAAACAGCGGCCCGGCGCGGTTCCCACCGAAGCAGCGGCGGCGGCGGCGGCCACCTGTGCCGGGTGACGGGGGCGGCGCGGGGGCCGGACGGCAGCTGCCGCCGCCGCCGCCGCCACCGCCGCCGCCGACCAGGCGACACGCGCCCAGGAGAAGCGAGGCGCGGCGCGGGGGAGGGGTGGGGGAGGGAGGGGGGTGTGGATTGATTCGAGCGGCGTGGAGCGGCGAGGCGCGGAGGTCGGAGCCGCGCCACCGCTTCGCGCGTGCCCGCGCGTGCGCCGGCGGCGGCGGTGGCGGCGGAGGCGGTGGCGGTTAGCGCTGGCGCGCGCGAGTGAGCGTGGCCGGCCCGCCGGCGCGCGTTGACGCAACCCACCGCCGCCGCCGCCGCCCGACTGTTGAGCGCGCGTGCGCGAGCATTCGATAAATAATACATTGCGGACGATCGTTCCTTGGAGGCTGTTCGCGATCGTGCGTGCGTTTTCGCGCGGGAGAATACTACACTGTGTTGGTGGCGGCGCTGCGTGTTTGTTTTGCGCGGTTCAAATGTCGTTCATTGTTGCGACATTGTTGCGGTCGGGCAATGATTGTTGTGGAACAAAAGCTGTCGCACTTTGCGACACGGAATGTATGAAACTCTTATGTTGTCACGCTTCAATTTGTGTGTTAAATCTTTTGTTTTCGGAATTTGATTGCTATAAATTCATATTACCAACAATCTAAAACTAAAAATCTAAAAACCCCAAATTAAAACTCTCAGTTCCTGGAAAATGCTTATGTGTGCCAGTACCATGATCATCGAAATTCAAATAACTTTCAGTAATAAAGAATTACATTATAATTACTTATCTTATAACGAAATGCAATAATATCCCCTAAAAATTCAAATACAAAGATATTAGGTAGAAATAAAATATTGCTAATATTAAAAATTAAATATTCATATTTCTGGGCTCAGCTTCAAGAACGCAATTTTTCTATCCTGTTTTAAGCGAAGATTCAAACTCTTCTTTCAACCTGACACCAAACAATAATCCCTTAGTGGTTTGTGCCAAATTACAACAAACCAATTTACAAATACAATGAGAACTTGCATAAATCATGTCAACAACGGTTACTCATATTTACTAAAAGTCAAGTCAAAATTAAAATGATAATGAAAATGGACATCAATGCCTTCAAATTGATACCATTATCTAACGTTCATATAACAAATAAAACTTTTAAGTTGTATTTAATATTTTTCGTTTCTCGTCGACGTCATCTTTGACCTAGAGTCAGTGAATGCACATCCGTAACTGCGACGTATTTATTTATCAATGATGGACCAACTTATGACATAAAAAACTTTTAAGTTCATTATATTTTTAAAAAAATATGTGAAATTAATAAGTGTATAAATTTAACTATTAAACCACTCATACGTAAGTTCTTAAAATAATTCTGATTATATCTCAACCACATTCTACTATTTAATCTCTATTTTCAATTACAGTTCTTCAACACCATTCCTTCTTACAAAAAGGCATAAAGAAGACTCAAGTGAAATAATTCCTACGTCTCACTCAGCAGAATAATCCCTAACCTCCATTTGAACAACAGAGAATTTCGCTATTCAGCAACGTGGATTTAATTTCCGTCCACGCATCTGTTTTGATGTTGTCCTCCGGAAATATTCCGTTTCTGATGATGTTTACGTCGCAGTTACGGATGTGCATTCACTGACACTAGGTCAAAGAACCCACAGTTCAAAGAACAGAAATTTTCTTCCACATTGTATGAAGTAATTTTGAATCATTGAAATGTTTGCAGAATAATAGTAAGAAAAAGTTCACATAAGGAAATGGAAAAGTCTTTGGCAATTGTAGTGATGCATGCGGAACCAACACCAATTTAAAAAAATATGTAATTTTAATCAGTGAATTTTTTCGATATTTACGATATTTACTAACTTTTTCGGATGACACTGCAGAAAATACAATCGGTTTGTGCACAAGATCTAGAAATATTGTTAAGTATTTGTTGTTTTTGGATCTGTCTGTTTCAAATATATTTTCAATGACTAAAAATGTGGATTTTTAAAAGAACTACAGGTATTCGAAGAGTATGTTTCTTTTTAAATATGTGAAAGATTGCATAAAATGGCTGTACGTCATTCTGAAAAATTCCAAAAAACAGTAACCAAAAACGGTAATCCAAAATTACCAATAGAAACTTTACATTTTTAATTTAATTTTATTGAATTAATTAATTAATGCAGTTTCACCAGCCAGAAACGTCTTATGTGGATTAACCAACGAATGAAATTGCATATCGAGCGACGACAAAAATCGTTACGGTAAAATTTAAAAATTTCTTTATTTTCGCCTGCCTCGTGCGCTGCCGAGATGCAACAGAAGGAAATGGGACGGGAAGGCGAAAGGGTGAGTGTCCTCTGAGGAAGCCGTAGAATAAAGAAAAGCCACCCTCCTGCCCTGCTGTCCCGCTGAGCACGTGGGGTGTCGACCAGCCGCCGCCCCTAACCTCCCTCTTGTTGTCCCCTAGCGACCTTCCTCACCCCCCTCCCCGCCCCCCCCCTTCCCGACGGTCCGCTCCGGGCCCCTCTCACTCCACAAGGAGGAAATTCAAACGGACAGTACCGCTTCTCCCTTCAAATTCCAACGAATAGACTGCTTATGATGAAGCAAGTTTTCGTTAAAAGCCTCTCCCAGCTGTATTGCTTATTTCCCTTTCGTCGAAGAAAATGTCGAGAGTCGCAAAGATTGCCGTAGCAGTGTTTATTTTCAGTGTTTCAGACATTGCTTCTCACTCTAATTACTCAATAACTTCTTAATATTCGTTAAGTCTCACATTAGTACAGCTTTTCTTAAGAATTGCGTTATCATGAATCTACCTTTGCAACACGTTGTCTTTGGACATTACAAAAAAAAAACAACTTTCAATATCATTTTTAACAAATGGCTTGATGTTCTACAGCCTATTACTTAAAACGACGTTTATCAAACAAAAAATAAATCCCTACCAAATAAATACCCCAAATGCAGAAATTCAAATGCACAGTTCATATTTGTCCAATGCACTTCAATAAACGGCGTTAAAGCACGATTACCTACATAATTTTCGTCCAAAACCTGGGAATACTCAGGAGATATTGTTTCTTTATTTAGACATATAAGTTTTCTTTAGAGTTCCCACAAGAGTTCGTTAACATTGCTTTCGTCCTTCAATCTTATGTATAACATTGGATGATTGATTCTTTAAAAATTGAGCAGTCTTATTGGAAATAAAACTTGAATAAAAAATAATTCTGTTTAATCTTCATATCAATATTGTTTTCCAATAATACTATATGTAATCCGTTTAAAATGCTACACTCTAGCAGAAAATACAATTTAAAAGCAATTAATAAGAACATTGAGCAAACAAAAAAATATAGCCAGTTTCTGAAAGTCTCTAATAATAAAAAATTGTATTATTGATACTTAATACGCGTTTAGTACATTGTTGTTAATTTCATATTAATAATGTTAGTAACGACATTCTCATTTGAAGCAATTTTTTTAATGCTTCAATTCCTATTTAGCATAAACATGTATTATTAGGATTCGAATGTACGGTACTAGAAACGCAAAAATTTACCTTAAATTGATTAGCATCGCCTTAAAAATCCATAATCTTAATAAATGTTGTAGACTTTAACTTTTCTTGTAAACCTGTTTACAGAAATTGCTAATACCCGTATTACGAATTGTTGGGGAATTCTCACGAAATTGATTTTGATTGGGATTGCATTTCTTAATTTTGTCAAATTAATTTAAAAAATAGATATTTTTTCTGACGATTTGGTGCATTTTTAGCAAACAATACCTTTCACACTAACTAGGACTAATTATTTGATTACAATCATAACAACATTCGAAGTTTGTTTAGTAAAAACACTTCAAGACAAATACTGCATTTCTTTTTAAATGAAGAATTTTACAATGCAAAGTGCATTTCCTGGATTTGTAACCAAAGTATCAAAAAGTGTTGAGTTCATTTCGTAACACATCTACGAAATATTCCTAAAAACTAAAGAACAATGTGCAAATGTTAATTAAAATAATGTAATCGATAAGACAATATTACCTGATCAGGTTATTATTGTTTGTTTTTATCCGTTAAGTAACAAAAAAAAATAGTTCGTTAGGTCTATTGTTGGCAACCTTTCCGTGTCGTGAAACGCCAGTCACACTAGGCAATTTCCCCCCAACCGTAAGAATATCGGCTGCACTAACTTGTCAAAAAAATGTAGAGATAAATACAGGAGAACATTTCTTTCGACTTATTTTACGATTCACAGCATGCAGAGCGAATTTCCTGCTTTCACAACGAAGAGATAGCACGCCGATCAGCGGGTCGAATCGCAACAAATTCGCATCGCGCCGGCGGAAAACAAAAAACCGTCGCGGGGGCGCGGGCATCGCCACGTCGCGCGCCGCCCGCATCGCTTTCCCGAATCTCGGAAGTTCCCTCTGTGGCCGCGGGGCGCGCGGCGGCGGCGGCGGCGGCGGCGCTCGCACACGGCGCATCCGGCGGGGCGGCCCCAATCTGCGCTGGGCCTCCGTCGGGCTGCGCTATCACCGCAGGCGGACATCCGCCTTATCACGGTTTAGCGCCAATTTATTCCACATGGGAGCGCCCCCAGCGGCCGGGTAGCGGGGAGGGGCGGGCGGACGCGGCGAGGCGGCGGCGGTGGCGGAGGCGGCGGCGGGCGCGCAGCCCGTGCCCAGCACACGCCCGCGGGCGGGACGGGCGAGCGGAGCGGGGCTTCTGACCAGAGGCTGACTCAGTGAGCTCAATGGGCACCCGCCCCCCCTCCCCGCCCCCGCCCGCCACCGCCGCTGGCAGCCAGCTTCCTGCGGCCGACTGTGGGAAAATGCAGCAGGTGTCCGAACGCGCCGTCCGCCACCCGCCCGCCCGCGCGCCGCCTCTCCTCCTTCCCCCCCTTCCCCTCCCCCGCCCCCACCTCCTCCTTTTTGTGAGCACTCGCTCACTCTCTGGCAATCTGGCTCCGGGTCCCGGCGGTTTGACGCGGGTTTTAAGTTCGCGGTGGAAGACGTCCCGCGTTCCTACGGGCGCTGGGCGGCCCTTCGAGGGCCGTGAGGGGCCTCCGCAGCCCCAGAGCGAAGGGTGCGACCGGCCCCCTACGACGATGGCGCGCGCGGGGGGCGGCGGCGGCTGGAAAAGGGGCGGCGCGAACATAAAACTCCCGCGGAAAGCCGGTGGGGCGGGCGGCGCGCCGGGAGCCGGCGGCCGCACGTGCTAGCGCGGGCAGGCTGCGTTCCCACGGTCGGCGCGCCGGCGGTGGCGGCGGCGGCAGCAGGCTGTGGCGGCACGCCGGGCCCCCCCTCCCGCCCCCGCGGTTCCCCGCTCCAGAAGGTCCTTCCGCCCCGCCCCGCCCGCCCCCCGCCGCTCGCTCGGCTACCGCGAGCCTCCACACACGACCGTTCCCACGCGCGCGGCCGCCGCCTCCGGCAGCGAGGCGCCTGCCAGCCGCCCCGCCCCCCCTCCTCCCTCCCCGCGCCACCGCCGCCGGCGCACGCGACCGCTTGACGTCAGCGCGAGGGCGGGTCAGGGGCTGGCACTGCCGCTGCTGGCGGACGCGGCGCGGCGCGGCGCAACGGCACGGCGCGAGTCGAACCCGCGGCCAGGCACGCGCGCGCCCACTGGCCGCCGCCGCCGCCGCCGCCGCACGCGCGCACGTGCCCACACGCGCGCCCCGCCCGCGCCACAGCGCCGCACGTGCGGAGGTTGCGAGAGACACGCCACGGGAAATATGAAGCGTTCGGAAGACGACACTTCGGAGAGGAATTGAGTTGTCCGATGAAAATAAGTTGGTGATGGACAGTTGGGATTGGAAGGGAGCGACGTTGGCAGTTTGCGTACCACTGAGCACGTGTTCCCGGGACACAAAGTAAACACTTGAAATAAATACTTATTAAAATAATCAAATCATACCCTCAAATTGTATGAAGCTACAGCTTCAGGAATACAACTGTCAATCACCAACTTATTTTAATCGGACCATAGCTGTACACATCGGAGTTTTAGGCAAATCCCTGCTTTACTGGTTTCACGTAGACACTCGAAATTAATTTTCAACCCATCCCTTGACTTCAACAAATTACAGAAATAGGCGTTATAATACCTAAAAATTTATACTTTAGCATTATATCCTAAAAATTCCTTTTCGTACGCGTAATAGTACCATTTTCGATTTTTTTAAAAATTATTTCGACTATTTGCACGCGTGTGTCCAGATGGATTCATTTCATAGAGGTGTAATTCTGTAATGTCTGTGCCAAACATCATTGAAAGTAATTCCCAGCCCTTACTGTCGATTGTGATTGCCTTGAATTACACAATCCAGCTCAGTTAGTTTTACTGAATTCTCTCGGATTGGGCATTTATGGTAACCTCAATCTGAAGTCCCACACAATTCGATCAACCCTTCTACTAATTTACATCTTCCTGTCTTCGTAATCTCCGTGTGAATTTTATTGTGAGTCGGCCATTTAAGTTCTAGGATGTCAAAAATTAAAAGCAATAGCGGAGATTTATCCCACTTCGAGAAATTCAGAAATGCGTACTACGTTTCCAGTAAATTGACTCAACATTCTTTATTGCATCTATTTAGTACAAATTATAATAAAATATACTATTTTATTATAAAAAACATTTTTCACTACTTTCATGTTTCGTGTGTCAAAATGTGCCTTTTAAATAAATAACATCAATAGACGGACAGACCGACGTTCTGCTGTAAACCAGTGTTTAGGAATCAAGGACCCACAAAATGTGGGATCTGACTACACACGGTGTTAGAGGAAGTAATTTTATCTAAAATTAGAACCAGAACTCTCCACTTTTTCTGTCTCTCAAACCTACAATAAAATTTTTTTGTCGAAAAGTCGACGTAGCCATTTCTCAACTAAGTTCAAAATGTCCCTAGGGGCTTCATGTAAGGTATCCCCAAAAATTAAAATTAATAATTTGCGAAAAGGGTACAATTGATACAATTATTAGATCTTATTCCTGAAGTTTTTAAGTTTCAGCTCAAAACCTTCAAAGCTGACCAAGTTATGCGTGTCACATACTTCCATGCATCCACAAAGATATCCCGAATTTGGGGTACAAAATAGTGCTTATCTCTTCGCCACCTGCATTTCTTAACCATCATTCCAACTAACACACCTTAATCCTGATGAGATATTTCAGATCGAAACAACTTACGTGTAAGTACGCACGGGCTTACGTGTAAGTATGATTCTAAGTGAACTTAATTTATTTTAAGTAAAGTCAACGAAATAAAAATTATCTTTCAAGTATCTTTAAATATTTCTTAACATTAATTATTAGCTGAAAACTTACATGCAGCTACAAAACTGTTTCTATGCAATTAGAGACTATACTGACCATCAAAACAGGAAATAATATATATTTATCAACGTTGTTTCATGAATTAATTCACACATGAATTAATTAAACAATTGTTGCTGTTTCATGAATCACATTTATGTGGTATAATTGTAAAATAATAAATATTCCTATAACAAATAATGTTTTCAATTTCTGAGTTAATGGCCGCATCTCGGACAGGTTTTTCGTTCAGTTTCCCTTGATCCGTGGAGTAAAGTGTGAAAAGGCGCTTGTTTTGCTTTTGGTCATAAATGTAGCTTCACTACGGGCACGTTCTGTTGAGATCTCGTTTTTCTAATATTGTGGTAAGAGTAGAATCGGAGTTGCGGATTGCTACTTTGTAATAAATATTAAAAACATCAAATCTGAAGTCCGTTTGCTGTGTAAATAAGTAGGGGAAACGATCGTACCAAGGGACATTTTACATGTTTAATTTATTTTCCTCTATGGGATGAAATTATTGATATTCCTTTTTTTGGAATGCTACACATCTCAGCATGTATGTGTATAATAATAATCTTTAAGAACATTCTCTAAAGTTCTTTTTGACATAATTTGTTTCCGTACAGTGTTCCCTAGGTACATCGTGCTGAAGTACCTGAGAGTAAGAAAAGTGAAAATAAACTACAACTGAATAAATGTGTTCTTTATTAATGGAGTGAATATCATAATAACATTGATTGAAAAAAGGGTCTTTAACCTAGAAACCTAGATTTTTATAAATAAATAACGGAAAAGGAAAAATATTTTTTTCCTATCTTTAATACGAACCAAACACAGATTGGTTCTGCCACTTATATTTTGTCCTCTATGTAAACTTTGTAGGATATAACAACAGCATTTTTTAAAGAAATTACTTCAACCTAGATTATAACTTGTTAAGGAAACCGGAAAAACAATAAATGTCTGCTGCCTTTGAGAACAACCGAACACAGGTGGGTTACGAAGCTTAACTCTTCGTCAACTTCGTATATCCTTGTCAACTTCGTATGTTGCGAAGCCTTTATCATTTCTGAATTTGAGTGAATCATTATAAGTGCATTTTTTATTATTGAACATTAAAGTTTTCGGATTTATCCTTTTCTATAATTGAACAACGAATTGACATACCATCTTTGACAAGAGTCAAAACTGCACTATTAATTATTTCTGCTGTGGTTGAGGACTTTTCTTGTTTCCTTTGCTTCGTGGCTTGGCCAGATTAAGACATGAAACCAATTGAATTCAATTCAATATACTCTTATGCATTTACGGACATCCCTAGGTACATCAACAGTCAGAGTCCCTTGGTACAATTATCTGCAATCATGGATGATCATGGCTACTATCACTTGTAGGTTATCTGTAGAAATTAAGTACAGACCTTGAATTAACTACAGAACATTCTATGTCTTAGTGTAGGTCTACATCGATTTTCGTAAAGTAATAGTAGTTATTACAAAATTGATTAAAGATAAATACAGAAATACTTACGTTTCGCAGATCAAATCTATTAAACTCTCATAAAACAGCTCAGCTCAAACAGCTAGAAAATCGTTCACTTGAAAAACACAGGTGGCAATAGCAATGTTGTGAAAATAACAACCGGAAATTTCTCCCTGTCCCTATTTTTTTATAGGTACATTTGTCTTTAGATACCACAGTTTCCCCTATAACTCGGGTTTTATTATGGAACGTCTATTTTAACAAGAAAGCTAACCACTCTTTCATTGATTCTTTTACTCATCATTCGTGTATGTAGTAGGTACAGTAAAAGGGTGGAGAAGGGATACCAGAACTCAAGAAAACGCAGACTATGCTGCTCTCCCATTGTCACACACAGATTTGACTATTTTTCGACGAAAAGAAATCAATTAAAATGAACAATGGAAGTTGCTTGAGTTGTAGCTAAATATGGAGCATGAATATTCAAATTCCAAAAAACTGATTCTTATTCATGCGATTTTCCTTTTAAGAAAGTATTACAAGTATCACAAAAAAAATGAAGTTTGGTAGAAAAGTAGTTTGGTTATGAACCTGGATATTGCCTTGGTGTACAAACTTAATCCGCGACCGTTATTTACTCTACATCGACCTAATGAAGTTAATACTTATGAGGAATCTATTAGGAACCATCGATGTTATTAAATATCGATGTTTTTAAAACTGGGTTAGTAACCATTGAAATTCACGTAAGGAGGATTTAATTTGAAAGTGGTGTCTTTTATTACTATTTGTAATTGATATTTAACAGGCAAAACAAAATCAAAACATAAACAGGACATTTTAAAAAAACTTGGATTTGTGATTCGATAATTCAAAAATAATATAGGCTTCTTTATCGACGAAAACTCGATTTTATTTATTTTTTACCGTTGGCCATTTCCGTCTGAAGAATGTTCAATTTATGGATATTCGCTAATTATTACAGAATTTTGTTACGATGATTTTTTTTCATTTTAATAATCTCGACCACGTAGAAACATCAACACATAATATCGATGTTAGAAAAACGTAAACACGTCGATTTAAAAAAAAAACAGTTCAATACATGGATGATTTTATAAAAACATTGATGCTTCGATAACATCAGCATCGATGTCTCATGTCTAGTAGCATGGAGAGAATACGAGTAAGACATTGTGATGTTACGAGGCCGTGTGTAGTGAAAGGTTTTCTTTATTCCACCCTGGCCAGCGCTTCCCGGGATTATACGCTCATTTTTTACTCGCACCTTTCACTGGTTCTCGCTTACGTTCGTTTCACCGGAAGTGTTGAGCAATGGAATACATGGACGTATCATCCTTATTCCTCTTACGGGTCGTAGGTGATCACGAATGCACACTGTACCCAACAGAATACTAGTTGGTAGAGCGAGTGTTCCGTTTTCCTCACCATGATGAAACGACTGAAGTAATGTTCAACAAGAAACGAAAAACCGCGTTGCATTCAGCTATGACTGGTGACTCAGTATGACTGGATTGTCCTTGTATTCCCAAAATTCTTTGAATTCCTCTAATGACAACGTACTCGTAGTATGGGAATTTGTCATAAGAGGGTCGTAAAAATTTATTTTATTTTTTGAAATTATTTTATTGCTCTTTCAAAATCAACTAAAAATGTATAGCTCGAAGGAATTTTCTTCGTTCAAGCACGTTTTTGCCTGCTTAAATATATCTCAAGATATATTGATTTTAATTTTGAATCTAATGGTATACGATTGGTGCACTAACACTGAGTAAAAAGAAATATTTTGGCAACGTGTTGCTCCTCCACAATAGTTTACAACAATTAAGTACTTCCTTTTTTCTGGTATATTTCTTTGTAGAATAGCTCGTATTTTGAAATACAATGCAATGAGGCTAATGTACAGGAGGAAAGAGAAAAGAGAAATTTTGTTATGATGAACTTTTCACAACAATGAAATTGATTGAATGAAATTCAACGAAAGGAGCATTATCCATTAAAACAAATAAAATTAGAAGATATTGGAAGGAGAGAGACTTTTTCAGATTCTAAGCACCGCTTCTGAGGTTAGGAAATAAAATAACTTGTGTACAACATTACGTTTAGCTCAACTACCCTCGCAAGACATACTCTGAACGGATAGAAGGGTAAGCAGCTATAAAGCAAGAGGCGAGAAGCTTGAGAAGAGAAGAAAAAGACGAGAGACAAGGAGCAAGAAATGACAAATGTGATGGAAGAGAAGACGTAACCAATAAGCTTGAAATGAGAAGTGAATGACGAGAAACATGAGATAAAAGCAACAGGAGAAATGAAAAGTAAGAGCCAAGAGACGAGTAGTGACGAAAATAGTGAAGGAATGGACAGAACTAGAAGAAAATGTGCGGTACATGAGGAAAATATGACAGAGAACTATAGGGAAGGCGCAAGCAGAAAGACGGGAGACAATTTGGAAGAAGAGAAAGGCAATTGAAAAGCAAAGAGCGTGTCAAGGCGAGATAAAAGAGCTAAGAAGCGAGAGGCCAAAAAAAAAAAAATCGAGGTGAGAGGTGGGGGTAAAAGAAAAGTCGGGTGACATAGTTAAGAGGTAAGAAGAAATTAGCGTGAAGGTGGGTAGACACGGGCAATTGCGACGTTTCAAAATGCCTCGTGCCGCTTGTAAATCTGTCTCCGCCACTACCTGCGGCATTGTGATAACGACGAAAGAGGCAGGGGGCGGCGAGAGATTTACAACTGACGCACACTAGATGCCGCGGCTCGTGTACAGGCCACCTTTATACTGCGATTTTTCTAAGAGCGACTCTCAAGGAAACTCAAATCCCATCTTCACGATGGAATATGTCACGGCATTTCGCGTCTTTTCTCGGTCTTGCCGGTAGAAGTCGCTTGATCGCAAGCACTGCTTCATACGGTCGCGATCGTGCGAAATCTAGCGGAACGACTGAGAAAGACGCGAAATGCCGTGACATATTCCATCGCGAAGATGGGATTTGAGTTTCCTTGAGAGTCGCTCTTAGAAAAATCGCAGTATAGGTTAGATGTGAGAGGTGGAGGCGAAGAAGTGAAACATCAGAGCGTAGGCGTGCGCAGGGGCCCAGAGGGGACATGCCTGAGTATAAATTTTGAACATGACTAAAATTTTGTTAACCTTACATAATAAGACATTTTATTCTTTTAAATATGTTAAATCACTGATTTCCCTCTTTTAATTTTCTTGCACTTCTTAAGAAGAGAATGTTATGTAATCGTGCGCCGGAAAAACGCATTTTCGGCAGAAAAAACTCTTATTGCCGGGTCCTGGTAACGAAAAAGTGGATAAATCCTGTTGCTATATACAGTAAATTACTTCCTCTAACACATGCTATAGCCAGTATTCATATTTTGGGACTCTTCGATAACAAAAATCGATTGGTGGCAAAACGTCCATCTGTCCGTCTGTGGCCAACGCTATGGCCTAAACCGTTCAGCCGATTTTCTTCAGCTGATATTCCCCAATCAATCTAAACGAACTCAAGGCTTAGGAAGTTTCAGAAGGATATTTTTTATTTTGTGGGTTCTTTATATTAAGCCTCGAAAACATTTTCAAAATTTTCTCAAAAACGGCACCAAATTTTTTTAATAAACTTTGTCCTGGGATAACGCAAAGAACTTTTAAGAGAATTGATCAGGTCTCATATTCGTTGAAATCCCATATTTTTCGAAAATTGCAAAGTTCCTTTTTTGGGAATCTTCCTAAACCTTTTATATTGAAGACTGAGATTTTTTCCTTAATGAAATCTTTTCATTAAAGACAGATCTTAAAATAATCGTGTTCGAAAATATTTTCTTGTAATTTTGTGCGAAATGGAGGCAATTCAATTTTTTAACATTTTTTTCCAAAACCGCTTTAAATTGATTTTTTTCTCATATGTATCAAGGGATATTAAAACATATGGTGCTAGTCCCATTTTTGGCGAACTCCCCGTTTCCTCGAAAACTGCAAAAAGTTTACATGTCAAAACTATAAAATTGAATATAGAAAATTTAGCCTCAAAGTCTGTTGTAAAAAAAAACAGGTATTTAAAAAAAAGTCAGGTAAATTTTTTTAAATGCCAGTAGATTTTGTGTAATTTCTGTCTGAATTTTTTCTCAAAAGCCTCTGTAATCTTTTCTTCACAATTTTTCCCCGGACAGGAAAAGGGACGCTTGAAAGAATAGCGCGGGTCTCATTTTCGTTGAACTCTCTGAATTTTCGAAAACTGCACATGTTTAAGTAATGCAAGAAAGTATGTGCTGTTGTAGCTTCACTAGTTTCTGGCAATCTGGGAAATTGGTATTCGGCATTTAAGGAAGAGGCTCTGCAATATACCAGGCAACCCTTTAGGGATTCAACATACAATCAATTGTATTTATTACTCAAGCCACTTAGTTAAAATTTCATTATTTTTGTACTCGTAGTTTTGATTTATTGTAAAATATGCAAAATGTATATTAAAAAGTTTAATAGGAAAGTTATTGGCATCAATTGATGTCATTGCAATGTCTCTGACCAGGAGGTCTTATGGTTCGAGTCTCGTTGGTTGCAGGGTTTTCCACGCTAGCAATGTAGATACAAATAGATCGAATTCTGTCACTATCTGGAGGAGAATTCTAACGCCCAGCTGCTCTGATCGGTAGATTTCCGTGGTTTCTCGAATCAATACCAGGCGAATGCGCTCGCCTAGGTATGAGCAAAGAGGAAAGAACTACCTCCTTGGTCTATGGTATGAGTGGCAAGAAACAAGAAGCGCGAACCGAGAAACGCGAGACCAAGTGAAGAACCGAGAAGCAAGAAGAAAGAGAAGCAAAAACTAGCTTTAAGAGTCGAAGTACAAGAAGCTGACGTAAGACCGCTGGTCCGTGAGGGATTATAGGTAGATAGCAAAAGGAAAGAGGCAAGGTAGTACAAGGCAAGAGGGAAGAAGAGAGTGGCAAGAAACTTCTTGCTGGCCTCGCCTGGGGAGGGGAGGGGGTAGGTGAACGGACAAGCTTCAGCGGGAGAGGTGGCGGAGTCGGATATGGAGGTGGCGACTGAGGTGGTGGTGGTGAAAGAAGCGGTGGAAGAGGGGGAGGCAATGATGGAGGCGGCAGCAGAGGTGAAGGAGGAAGCGAAGGTGATGGGGAAGTCGATGGTGGAAATGGAGGCAGAGGCGGAGATGAAAGCGTTGGTGGAGGCGGACGCGGAGCCGGAGATAGAGGCGAAGGCGGAGGTGGAGGTGGAGGGGGAGACGGAAGCGGAGAGACAATCGCAGAGTCGGAGACGAAGGCAGAGACGATGGCGAAGGCAGTGGCAGACTCGAAGGCGGAGGTGGAATCCGAGGTAGAGGTGAAATCGAAGGCGGGGGTGATGGAGAAGGCAGAGGCGGAGGCAGAGTTGGAGGGGAAGGTGGAAGCGGAGGTGGAGGCGGAGGTGGAGGTGGAGGCGGAGGTGGAGGCGGAGGTGGAGGCGGAGGCGGAGTCAGAAGAGGAGGCGAAGGCGGAGTCGGAAGCGAAGGCAGAGGGGAAGGCGAAGGCGAAGGTGGTGGCGGAGGCGGAGGCGGTGGCGGAGGTGAAGGCGAAGGCGGAGGTTGAGGCGGAAGCAGAGAAGACGAAGGCGGAGGTGGAGGTGGAGGCGAAAGCAGAGAAGGTGGAGGCGGAGTCGAGTCGGAGACGAAGGCGACGGTGATGGCGATGGCAATGGCGAAGGCGGAGGTAAAGGCGGAGGTGGAAGCGGAGGTAAAGGCGAAGGCGGAGTCGGGTATGAAGGGGAAGGCGGAGGAGGAGAAGGCGGATGAGGAGCCGGAGGTGCCTGCGTGGCCGGGGCGGGGCGGGAGAGGGCGGGCGCGGAGGCTGCCAGCGCTCGTGCCCGTGGCGCAAGCGGCGGGCGGGGCGCGTACCTGGCACGTGCGCCTCGCCACGCGCTCTCGCCCCCCCGACCCCCTCTTCCCACTCTGCCACTGCGCGATACAAACGCTGAGATTGCGCTCGGCTCAATGCCGCTCCACGCGCCCGCCACACGTAACACGCACACACCCTCGCACCGATTCAATTTGTTTATTCTTTGCCGGTTCATTACTCAACAATATTCTATTTAGAAATCACTCGATACTGCAAGTATGATGTTATCCAGGGGAAAAGGAGTTCGCAAAAATTTGCTTTCTAATTATCTCCATTCCCTACTTTCAAGATGTAAGACGCCGTGCACATTGTATAGGCAGAAGTTTATATATTGCTGATGCGTTGCTTACTTGATAACCTTACTGTTCGATAAAAATCGCCACTGTAAGAAGGATCATTCATAAAAAAAGTTTTTAATGAAAAAGGTGGGTGAGGTTCCTGGATACAGGAATCTAACCTGGTACAGGATACAGGTTTAAAAAAGAAAGAAAAAACATCTGACAAACAATTGCAGTAGAACTTTGTGAGTAAACGCTAATACAAACTTAATTCACAATTAACATCTCAAAGAGAAGCAATAAAATAATATTTGAAACTTATTTCAAAGTTTAAAGTGATTGGATATATGATTTAGTTATTTTTTATTTGTTGCGTTGCTCTAATATCCCAGTATTGAAGAGTTGCTGGTTCTATTTCTCTCTCAACGATCATAGTTATTTCCACGTTCGGATCACTTTCGCATGCCCTTTCCTCCAGAACTTGATAAAGTTTTTAGAATGCCATTATCCGTTTTGATATTGAAGTTGCTCCATGACGCAGTTTCGCTTCCGTTACTTCATTGCTATCGGGGAGCTTTTCTTCGTTGATTTCCCGAAGCTTCTCTTCAGTGAGATCATAAATGAGAGTTGCACAGATCCTGAATGGATTTTGTGCTCTTGTGGCCAAAACCTCCAATATGTAGCAACTGAAATGAATTATTTTACAATTGTGTTAATGAATTGACTTTCCATCTTCGAAATTTTTTGTAGAACGTGATACTTGGAGCTCCGGTGTCTGCCGAGTTCGTTTCCCTGGTAACGCATATAAAAAATGAAAAGTGCTCACTTAAAAAATATATAGTCCGACCAAAAGATACACTCGTGAATGTTAAGGTAGCGAATGTTAAAACCGGTAGCATTTCTCTCATCGCGAATGTTCGGAACTCGCGAATAGCGAATTCGCGAATGTCAAGGGATTACCGTACTCTCTTTTCCTTGTATTACGATCTCCTGCGCGCACTTGGCACGTGCAGCCATGCGCCGTCGTGCCTCGCCATCAAAACAACGATTGCGCGCGCTTCGTAATCCGGCCAATGCACGCCCCGCACCTCCCCCTGCCCACGTGTAACGTCCGCATCCCCGTGGTGAGTCAACAACCGCGGCGGCGCGGACGCCAAGGACCACTCGAGTCATAATTAGAGCCCGGAAGTTTGGCACAGACGCGTATCTACGCTATAGCAGACATGACACGTGCTATGGGCGCCGCTCACAAGGGGCGCTATTTAGATTTTGCCCGCTAAAAGCCGGTATGGGCGAACTCCGCACAAAGGTCTTAAGTATAAAGCCAGGTAGTCAAAAAGAAATGGTCGAACTGCGCAGAAGTAGCGGATTAGCGCTCATCAGGGAAACTCCGCAGAAAGCTCAGAGGTACAAAGCCAGGTAGTAAAGGGAAAATGGTCAAACTGCCCAGAAATAAGAGATATCAGAGAAACTTTCGATGTCTACACGGGGAAACACGAAAGCAATACTATTTCATATATCTATATAAATGACCATTTACATCATGGTCTTTCCGTAGGATCCTCTTCAGCGCATTGCTCACCGTTTGTCTTGGTATCTTGCTGTCGCCGTTGTGATTGTGAGAAATTTCACTTCGAAAAACAGATCACTTAAAAAGATTTTTGCTTTGCAAGATTAGGAGACGCATCGCCACCGCACTCCGTTAATCGTCGCCGTATCTCTATAAAATTGATAGTAATCTTGCACGAGAAGTTTCTTGCCGCGCTGGCTGTATATGATTTCCATTTCCTTCTATTCTCCTCGATGCTCACAGGAAGAGAACGAAAGACAGGGCTGGTCCTGCTTGCGGTGTCCGAACTATTTACCTGGTACGGAGATTATTTTCTGCGCAGTTCGGACTTCGAGAAGTGAAAGGATGTGGTGGAGTCCGCACCATTTACCTGAAGAAGAGGATTATTTTCTGCGGAGTTAGACCATGCCCGCTAAAACAAATCTGTGGTCACGGGGTAAAAGTTCTTTAATCAATTTTCGGAAATTGGTTTAAAGACTGAAAACTGCAAGTTACGTATCTATATTTTATTTTAGCAAAACGACAGAATTCAAATGTTGCCTCCTAAACGAGAAAAAAAATGTTGGGAAATTGCGTTGAGTGTAAGAAAAAGCGTTGGCTCAGTAGTCCAACCCTTGTTTTCTCCAAACTATTTTTTTTTACTTAAGAACATTTACCCCGAGACCACAGAAATAACAACAACCCTAATTTGAAGTATACCGACAGGGGCGCAAATTCTCTCTGGCCTCTGGTTTGGCAAAATGCCTTGTCACTCAGGGCCATTTTAACAGCATTGAGGGCCCTTGGGCCTAAGGTAGTTTAGGGGACTCCTATTCTTACTGTCACCAATCTCCCCCCTGCCCCCAATTTCGATGCTGAATTATAAAGAATATTCTATCATTTCACATTGTATTTTGTATTATTTTTTATATTTGGAAAGTATTTCTTAATGTTGGAAAGTATTTCTTAATGTTCTTAATTTTACTGATTTCAAGCAAAAAATTTAACCATATGTGTAGAAGTAAGAATAACAGATTTATAATCACATTAAAACATTGAAAAATATTACAAATTAAATAGTTTTAATTTTTATTCAATTCAATAATAAAACATTAAAACGCATCAACCAGCAACATTCCATATTATAAATGTTATATCTAATGACGCGCGACACATCATTCCGTTGTGCAATTTTTTGCGTATAGTTTAATATTACATCACGTTTTGTACTTTTTTGTTTTATTTTATTCAAAAATGTACTATTAAATATTTTTTTAACTATTGAGGACCATTGAATATTGGGGGACCTGGGTCCGAGCCTGGGCCCTTTGGGCACGTGTTTTAACACGGCTCTGTTCTCACTAATGTTACGACCTCCAGGCTTTTAAAAATAGGGAATACTTAAATGAGCTTCTAGTGTATTTTTTGAATATTTTGATTTTCCCCACATTTGTTTGAGTCTCCTATTTCAAGCTTTTTGCCTGATTTTGACCGTTTCTCTCTTTTGTCGTCTTTTTTTTTACTATGGCCAGTTTTAATTTTGATCTTATCGCTATTCTTATTGATGCTTCTCTGCAGGCAAAAGCAATGCGTTGAACTTCCGCACCATTTTACCTTTCTATGCAAGCGAGCGTACGAAGTCAAGCAATTCGTTATTATTTTGTCTGAAAATCCTTTCTTACGTTCAACTTGCCATATTTTTCATGCTTTGTCTGCCCTCTGATTTACAATAAAAGCCGTTTTGGCAAAATGCCTTCTCATTAATGTTACGTCGTCAATACAATATTAACATTGTATTAAAAATACAGTGTTATTTTGATATAAGTGGTACAAACATTCAATCACAAATTTCATCGATATATATCACTGTTGTTAATCTGAATTTCATTTTGAATGGCGCCTACCCGTGTAAAATGAAATTAAGATAATGCTTGATCTATTAGTGATTCAGGGCGGGTCAACTACTATGATTAGTAGTCCTGAAAGTGTAGTGCATGTTTTCATCTCAGGAGTTATCTTCCCCAGCTGACTGGCGGAATCTGGCGCATACTATGATTAGTAGTCCTGAAAGTGTAGTGCATGTTCTCATCTCGGGAGTTATCTTCCCCAGCTGACTGGCCTACTATGATTAGTAATCCCGAAAGTGTAGTGCATGTTTTCATCTCAGGAGTTATCTTCTCAAGCTGACTGGCGGAATCTGGCGCCTACTATGATTAGTAGTCCTGAAAGTGTAGTGCATGTTTTCATCTCGGGAATTATCTTCCCCAGCTGACTGGCGGAATCTGGCGACGACGTAAGTCGGCTTGCGAGGAGCGGCCCACCAGCGGGGCACCGTCCCGGCCGGCACAAGCTCCAAGCTCCCACATGCTAGACACTCTCAAATTTATGCCAATAAAAGAGAGCATTCAGTACAAGACACTAATTTTTATTTTTAAATTAATTAAAAACAAAATAACAGGAGATTTACTGAACAAAATCCAACGAGAGAAAGATAAAACAACAAGGGAAACAAGACAATAACATTTAGTAATTAATTTTAGTAAAACTGAACAGGCGAAAAATAGACTATTTGACACAGGAATTGAATTATATAATAAATTACCATTAGAAATAAAAAAAACTGTGAACAAATTAAAGAATTTAAAAGAAAAATTATAAAACACATAAAAGTAGAAAATTCATTTTGTAAATAGTTAATAGAGTATACTTATTGATGTAAGCAATGTATGTAAATATGTATTTTATGTAAAAATAGCCGAGAAGGCTAAATAAACAATATCTATCCCGGCTGGTCTCGCGACTTATGATATTGTAAAGCCTGATTGTGTGTAAGGGGAGAGGAAGGGACAACGATGAACAAGGGAAGATCGCGCGCTCTCCCTAACCTGTTTGTTAGAGTACTTTTCAAGTATTCGTAGGATACTGAACAGAAAAAACACACAAATCATAAAAGAAAATACCGATCAGAACATCCAATCGCTAGAAATCTCCTCCAGATACTGGTTGAATTTGTCCTGGCTGACTACCGTTGGGGCTTGAATTCTAGAACCTCCACGTCCACAATTTTGCCAAGGCAAAGATGTTTCTCATGAACTGTAATGTCGGTTTAAGCTTTCCAGAGAGAGTGGGATGCCCAGACATTGTGGGGAGAACACAAATTGTAATTTAAAATGACGGGAGAGTTAAATGATTTAAAAAAGTTATTTTAAAGAGCTCTTTTATAAATAAAATTAAACATGCGATAATAATAATAAAATAATAAAAAATTAAAATGTGAACTCGAAAAGTGTCCGGTATGGTACACCGTACTGAAAAATCTCAACTACAGAATTTTCGATATTCATAATAAGCCTTTTTTCGGTAAACTTTGGAAGTAAAACAATCACATGCACACAGCTAATGCTTAGGTGTGGGTTAGTATAGGAGGCTAAAGCTAATAATCCTATCTACCTAATCCTACTTTAATCATTAGTTAACAAAATTATTATTTTTTGACCAATATAACAAACAATATTTATTATTTATTTTTTAATTTTAGTTTAATAAACATAAAATGAATAATAATATAATGTAATAAAACATAATTTAATGTCATCTAACCTAACCTAAAAATATTAAAATACTGCTGCATTGCCTGTTATATTGGTAAAAAATATTCGTTATGTATATTAAATTCAGATGTTAACCACATTTATCATTTATCATCCAGTTAGTGTTTATGGCCTTGAAGGTTTCAACCTTTATAAAGTATGATTTAAATTCACTATACAAAATATACAAAGTAAGCGTTTTCACAGTTGGTTGAGATGAAATTGTGTCAAAATGACGTTAATAGCAAGATCGTTGGAATACAGACTAAAAGCACGGTAGTGATGTTCCGAGAGTTTCATGGCCCTGTAGGAACTGTAGGATTAGTCTCTTTCAGCGAAACTATTAATCCATTCCTAGACGGATAATTTATTATTAACAAACTTGAAAATGTTCAAATCAAGGATTCCAATCAATGAAACTAGAAAAAGAAACTTCTCATTTCCTCAACAAGAGGATTGGTAGGAGATTAGTTTCCCCTCAACAGTGTTGACTTTTCAGGTTCTTGTACAAACCAGTTTGTTTCGACTGAATAACTTGTTGCTCGAAGCTATTTCTAGGACGCCCCCATGAAGCCTTGTCCAAAATGTATTCTTCTATGATTTTCACTATACATTCAACGTCTCAATACATGCCACAAATTCCCTTTGTTCCTTCTTCTCACTACTTAACTTCTCACTAACATTAATGTTTTCCACAGAGAAACCTTTTCTTTTATTATGAATATAAAAATTATTTTTGTTGTATTAGTCTACCAAGAGTGAAATAGAAATCCTCACAAACTTCAACGCAGGCATAGCCTATCCACAGTTCTCACCTCCACTCGGCAAAGTCGAAGTTCAGATTCAGGGTCGAACATCAGGACACTGTCCCTTCGTCAGGAAAAACATTCCCATCAATTCGTGCGTAAGTTTCATTGTATTCGTACAATTAATTCACGCGGAATGACTCGATGTTAACAGAGTATGACGCGCGAAGCGACTGTCTCTACGCACTTTGCAAATGTTGTACGCAAGTGGCGAGGACATGGCACGTCAAAGCGGAACCTCGGTTTTTTCCTCGCTGTGGCGGACTTACACCGATCGCATCCCGCACTCTACTTTTCCTAAGCCTTTTACCAGTGGCGGCTGGTGCTTACACAGGCACGTAGCCAGGGGAGGGGCTCGAGGGGCTGAAGCCCTCCCCGAAATTCTAATCTTTTTTTTCATTCATTCATTATTTATTTATTTATTAGTTTAAATTTATCCAAATATATCGGAATGCATAAAAGTACAGACAGATTTATTATTATATATTTCAAATGAAGATATTCTTCCAAGTTTCCAAGTGCTTCTTCCAGGCTTTGCTTCCATCCATGAAATGAACAAGTTGGAAAATTTAGCTCCGTACTTTGATAACAGAACATCACTCTCTGCAGTAAAAACTGGAGAGAGTGATGGTGTAAAAAAGCTTCCATCATAGATGCTAACCTCGAGGTATTGAAAGTCTTAAGAGAACTGCGAATCCAGTATATTTACATACTACTAGATACTTACTATCTTAGCTACCTTGCCAGTAACAACTGCTAGTGTGGAGAGGTCATTTTCTACAATGAAGAGAGTAAAAACTTTTATACGTGGTGTAATGCGTGATAACAGACTCAATGCACTAGCCATTATTTCAATTCATAGGGATATCACTGTGGACAAAATTATTGATATTATGTTTAAATATATTTAAAATCATGTTGGTGTTTCATTTTTTAAGAGCATCTCTTTTAAGCAAACCCGATAAAGATATTATAATAAATCTCGTACTATCCATTTTTTAAATTTTGGAAGCCCCTCCCAAGAAATAATCCTGGCTACGGTCTTGTGCTTGCACTTAGATTGCACGGTTGCACAACTCACAGATAATCGAATAAGATCTCATAATATCTTAAGAATTTCCATTTTCCTTTTCATGACATTCAGTTTTAAGATAGTGCAGCAATATTGATGTATACGAAATCACTTTGAAACCAAAGAGCGTCTAACTGGCGTTCTCTCCGGTGTCTGGTGCCTTGCCACGAATTGCATCACGATCATGGATCTCGGCTGTGTCATTGGGTTTACTGCATTTACTCTTTGGCCCTTCGATTTAACACGGCTGACATAGGCCTTTTTTGTTGCTCCACCATCAAATACGTGGGTGGCGCTGTCGGGCGCTGAGCGGTGGCCAAGGGAGACTCAGGGGAATACCGATATTCAGTCTTCGTCTGACTCGCTGCAACGTTATTTTATGAATTTCTCTTGTTTTTGAAAGTACACAGGTTCAGTCAATTGTGACGGCATTTAATGCATTGTTTATGATGTTCAGAAAATTTGCTTTCATTTGATATTAGATTTATTGATTTAAAATGTACCCTTAATACATTCTTTGTATTTGTGACATTGAAATTTTCAAGTCGGCGGGTTCAGACACGTAGCTTTCTAAAAGTCAAAAGCTAATATTTTTTTTGTGACTATCACGAAAATCTAAAAGCTAACTGTCAAAAAATATTGAATAATTACTTCAAATGTTGTCTTTAAGAAAGTGTTGTGAATTGTTTCAAGAAAACTCTCTATAATACTGAATATATCTCAGTTGAAAATTTCTTTTAAACGTCAATTCCATTGTTTTAAATAGTAAACAAACACGTTTTGTTAACAAATTTCCCTCTTAGAATGGAAATCGTAGGGATGAATGGGGTTTAACATGCGAGAGTTCTCGCACGGGTACGTGGAGGTAGTAGGAGAAAACTTGTGCTATGCCACAACACAAAGAACAAACTTTTTAAATTAGCTAAGTAAATTATATTTATACACATGAAAAACAAAAATCAAAACGCGCTAGCCTACAATCCTACGTGAATAAATTTAAAAAAGCAACTGAATTTAAAATTGTAGAAAGAATAGCATATGGGGAGAGGGGCAAGATTTGTGCTGGGACACACAAGAGTTGTGCAGGAGGGCCAGAGTTGTGCAGGAGGGCCAGAGTTGTGCAGGAGGGCCAGAGTTGAGCATCAGGGCCAGAGTTGAGCATCAGGGCAAGAGTTGAGCATCAGGGCAAGAGTTGAGCATCAGGGCAAGAGTTGAGCATCAGGGCAAGAGTTGAGCATCAGGGCAAGAGTTGAGCATCAGGGCAAGAGTTGAGCATCAGGGCAAGAGTTGAGCATCAGGGCAAGAGTTGAGCATCAGGGCAAGAGTATAGCATCAGGGCAAGAGTTGAGCATCAGGGCAAGAGCTGAGCATCAGGGCAAGAGTTGAGCATCAGGGCAAGAGTTGAGCATCAGGGCAGCAGGGCAAGAGTTGTGCAGCAGGGCAAGAGTTGTGCAGCAGGGCAAGAGTTGTGCAGCAGGGCAAGAGTTGTGCAGCAGGGCAAGAGTTGTGCAGCAGGGCAAGAGTTGTGCAGCAGGGCAAGAGTTGTGCAGCAGGGCAAGAGTTGTGCAGCAGGGCAAGAGTTGTGCAGCAGGGCAAGAGTTGTGCAGCAGGGCAAGAGTTGTGCAGCACGGCAAGAGTTGTGCAGCACGGCAAGAGTTGTGCAGCAGGGCAAGAGTTGTGCAGCAGGGCAAGAGTTGTGCAGCAGGGCAAGAGTTGTGCAGCAGGGCAAGAGTTGTGCAGCAGGGCAAGAGTTGTGCAGCAGGGCAAGAGTTGTGCAGCAGGGCAAGAGTTGTGCAGCAGGGCAAGAGTTGTGCAGCAGGGCCAGAGTTATGGAGCAGGGGCAGAGTTTGTGCAGCAAGGCAAGAGTTGTGCAGCGGGACAAGAGTTGTGCAGCGGGACAAGAGTTGTGCAGCAGGGCAAGAGTTGTCCAGGAGAGTAAGAGTTGTGCAGGAGGGCAAGAGCTGTGCAAGTAAATTGAAAATTGACGAGGAAATCCTTGAATTAATCTTTTAACGACTCGTAATTGTCGCAAAACGTATACAAAATTGATTATGTGTATTAATTTTCCCCAAATCCCCTTTTGGTTGGTATTTAGAAAGGGTTTGTTTAGGTTTATTTTGATTTGGTTGATATTAAAGAGGCCAAATTCATTTAGAAACGTATAATGGAAGTTGACCCAGAATTACCTTCACCTAACGTGTACTCGACAAGTTGAAATTCGCTACACGAGAAATCCTTTTTCACGTGCTGTCAATCTCTCACACGAGAATTTCTACGAGCACGTGGAAACCCTCAAGGGACACATCGCGTGCGTCAGCTGCGGGAGGAGGCAAAAGCAGCCTTAGAGTTACATTGTCGTGATAATAACATGTTAAGTACTTAATGTCGATGGAATTAGTCGTGAAGTGAAAAAGTATTTACTCAAAAAGTATAAAAATGGACCAGGATTCATCAACTCTCTGAGAACATTTCCTGATTCCCATTGGCACTAAACAAAAACAATAGTATTCAGTTAGAATAGAAAAAGAAAGTTGATTATCTACCATTGAGTAAATACGTTCCCCAAATTATTGGCAAAAGTTTTGGAAATCCTTGCCCCTTTGTAGCTAGTCACAAGTTACGCTTGAAAAATAACATTATATAAAAATTAACAAACTTGTATGTGAATTGTAATGGAATTTATCAGGTTTTAAATAGGAGTGTTTTTTGGAATTATTGGAAGTAATAATTTAACAGACAATTAATAATTTTTAAAATGTTCATAATGTTTCGAATCCTTTGAGTTCGATTTCTTCTTCAGGTATATTTTCTATAAATGTAAAAACTGCTATCGGGCATTCTTCCTAAATGTTCAAACCATCTTTTCTTCATTCTGTCCAGTTTCTCCAGCAGTGGTTCGACAACCATTTTTTTTACCTCAGAATTTTTCTTTTTATCTAAGATGTGATAACCTAGAATGCGTCTCAAACATTTCATTTCTGCTGTCTGGATTTTATAGTTATCTTTTTTGACGTCGCTCTTCCTTCATCTCCATACATTAACACTGGCACAGCTGTGTTGACAAATTTTATTCTTGTTTATATCCTTGTTTTATTTTTTAGATGTCTGTGTATTGTGCCGTATATATTTTTAAGGTTTATTTAATATTTAATATGGTTTAATATTATTAATGATTAAGAATTTAATTCGAGGATACCTTTGATCTCTTTTTATCACTGCACTGTTATAATAAAAATGTTTTTAGTGGTCAGGCGGAAAAGCAGGCTAAATGGCCTTTTTTGAGAGGACTCACCAATTCCGTACTAGTAAATATCCGCGATCTGCGTATTTCAAGGTGTGTATGTGTGTGTGTGTGTGTGTGTGTGTGTGTGTGTGTGGTGTGTGTTTGTTTTCAGTAAGAACACAGGAACTAAGATGCATTAGTTTTACGTTGAGTAGTAATCAACTTCTCTTCATTGCTTACTTACGTCGATGATATTCGCTGTATACTGTTAACTAAATATAAAACATACTTTTGTAACTGTACACAAAATTTACTGAATGTGTCGTTCATGTTTATAAAACCACTGCACACAGTCATTCACACAAAATTATCTTAATATTTTAATACAGACGTTTGAAATGTATTCATCATAACATATTAGTACTCGATTGGCGTATTCATATCCAAAAATATTCCTTATGAGTGTTGGTGCCCCAATTTAGAAGAAAATATAATTTGGAACTGCACGTTCGGAAGTCTGGAGACGAATAATTCGCAGTATATTTTGTCGATCGACTGCTGTAATAGTTTTCCCA
This sequence comes from Acheta domesticus, assembly GCA_031308135.1. Taxonomy (NCBI): domain Eukaryota; kingdom Metazoa; phylum Arthropoda; class Insecta; order Orthoptera; family Gryllidae; genus Acheta; species Acheta domesticus. The sequence continues at coordinate 42,818,502 of JAHLJT010002630.1, forward strand.
GATCAATACCAGGCGAATGCCGGGGCAGTACCCTTACAAGTGTGGCACGGACCGCGCGCGATCTTTCCTTCCTCATCCTTGGCCCCTCTTCTCCCCTAAAACACACACATACTTTCATGCATCGCACTACCACACATATGGAGAGACCAGTTTGGAGCAAAGAGCTTGTTCGAATTGGGACGGTAGCCCGCTAAGGGTGATACGTAGAGGAGGAACCGTAAGCAGACGTGTAGGTCGATGCTGAATTTCACGTTCCAGCGGAGGATTGGTTGGCTGATTGTTAGTGGTTCCGGGCGCACACTGATGTCATTTGTGTTGTAAGTGTGCTGCATGTTTTCACGTCGGGAGGTGGCGGTGATTTCCCCCGCTGGATGGCGAGATCCGGCGCCGCGTCAGCTAGCGGGGATTCCCCAACCAGGGATCTCCAACCAGCTGGACACTACCCCAGACGGGACAAGCTCTAAGCTCCCGACCGGTCTCCCGGCATGTGTGGTAGGTAGTGTAGTGAAACTGTGTGTGTGTAAGGGGAGAGGATAGAACAAGGAAAGGAAGGAAAGATTGCGCGCGGTCCGTGGCCCGTTTTTTAGGGTACTGCTTCGGTATTGATCGTAGAAACCATGGAAAACTACCGATCAGTGTGTGGTAGCTACCACCCGCTAGAATTCTTCTCCAGACATCGACTGAATTCGACCTAACTGACACGCTAGTGACGAAAATCCTGCTGCCGTCGGGACTCGAACCTAGGACCTCCCTGTCAGAGACACTACAGTGACATCAGTTGATGCACTGAGCCACCTCTCTCGGTCCCAGCGGACTAGGAACACCGCCACCTTCCGGGATATAACATGCACTACACTACGGGAAGGATGACTACAACAGTTGAGGCGGCAGGAAACGTATCTCAATAAGTCCATCCGTCGGATTCGTGTTCCCTCCTCGTGGAAACATTCCACGAGCCGTCCGTCAATCTTCCTGCGTGGCCTTTGCAGGCGGCGCGTGGCGGACTGGGGCGGGGCGGGGCGCGGCGTGCGAGGCTGGGAGAGGAAAGCGAGGGGTGGGGTGGGGGGGAGGATCCGGGGCGCGCGCTCTTTCCTCGGACTGATAACCACGGGGCGGGGCGGGGCAAGCAGCGGGCCCGTCGCGTGTCCGCCCGCCCGCCCGCCCGTCCGCCCGCACTTCGCCTCATTGATCCCGGTCGCCTCTACCGCTCCCTCCAACTCCACCCAAACCCTCGCCGCCTCCACCACCCACTCAGCCGCCGGCATCGCCGCCGCATCCTCCGCCGTCACCTCCACCGTCCCGTCAACCCCCAATCTACGTCGTCATCGTCATCATCAACGTCGTCATCATCATCATCGTCGTCGTCGTCGTCGCCCTCGTCATCGTCGCCATCGTCATCATCGTCGCCATCGTTGTCATCGTCACCATCGTCGTCATCGTCGCCATCGTCGACATCATCGCCATCGCCTCCATCGTCGCCATCGTCATCGCCGTCATCGTCGCCATCGCCTCCATCGTCGCCATCGTCATCGTCGACATCATCGCCATCGCCTCCATCGTCGCCATCGTCATCGCCGTCATCGTCGCCATCGTCGTCATCATCGCCATCGTCATCGTCATCGTCGCCCTCGTCATCGTCGCCGTCGCCATCATCGTTATCGACGTCGGCGTCTTCCTTGCCCCGCCTTCGCCACCGCCACCGCAATCGCCGTCGCCTCCACCGCCGTCGCCGTCGCCTCGTTCTGCCTGGCCGCGCGACGGCGCTGCGCAGTAACGCGAGTCGTCCGCTGGCTGGGGCGGCGCCCCCTCCCCTGCGCGGGCCCCCCGGGCGGCGCGGCGCGGCGCGCGCGTCAGGTGTTGGCGTTCCCACGGTTCGGACCGGAAGCCGCCCTCCCCCCTGCCTCCCCTCGGCGCGCCACCGCACACGCCGCCCCCCTCCCCGGCCCCCGCCCCCTCCGCAGACGCCGACGAGCGCCGAGGACGTGACTGCCCGCGGGCCCGCGTGCTCACCGCCGCCGCCGCCACGGCACGGGCCGGCTCGCCGCCGCCGCCGCCCACCGCCGGCCCTCAACTACCGCCACCGCCGCCGCCGCCGCTACTCAGCGAAGCAATGCAAAATACACTACACCCTCCGTAATCCTGGGTCTCCGTAATCGTCTTGTTTGCCTCCCGACTCTTCGTCTATTTACCGGATCTTCGGAATGTAAGGGTTGTAGTGCCACTGTTGACTTAACAATTGAATTACAATTACAGTGATTTTCGGCTGCTTTGAGACCTTCCGAGTTCCGTTATCAATGATCGACGGAATAATTCGACGACGTTAATGATCGACCTTATGGATGAACATTGGCATGCACACAAGTTGGGGGCTTGGGAGCTCCCCAGAAAATTCCGAAAGGAATTTTAGTATTTCGTAGTTAAACATTTTATTACCTTAAGGATGTTCGACAACTGATTTCGCCTTTTTTAAGTTGTCAATGTGGGGAGGTGATACTAATTTGGAGAAGAAGCGATTCTAATCATGTGGCAACCGTGTAAATTGTTTAACATAAAATCAATTGTATGTAGTGAAGGGCTCAATAGAACAACGGACTATCTCACATTTTTTGTGAACTTGGTCATTAGCATAAAATGTAACACAAATATTATTCTTTTAGTGTAATATGTTATTTAAATCCAGAATGAACTTACATGTAAGTTATAATACTATGAAAGTCCTAGGAAAATCCTCAATAACTCAAAACAAGGTCCTTGTGGGACAGGGCCGATCACAGATTTTGTTAAATAATAAACATTTTTTATTATATTGTATATTATTTTTGTGGTGTATTTGATACTAAACAATATTTTTTAAATAATCACATAATTATAACAAATACATATTTAAATCTATTCTGCCAATAAAGGAAGGTAACAAACCAAAGCTCTAGGCCTTTTGGAAGGGGGCACGTCCCCCATGCCTCCCCCTGTATCCGCCATTGATGTGGGGTAGTCCCTTGTTGTAGTGAGCCCTTGTATAACTTATAATTTCAAACTCCTTTGGAGAATGTTTTGTCAATTATCTAGTAAAATATGCAATATTTTAAAAAATGGAAAAAGGTACCAGGAGACTGCCGAAATGTCCACCTCACCCCCGTTATTTTAGGCTATGCAGATTTTAGTCACGTCTATGCAGATGAAATTTCGGGCAACCAACCACAAGCCGAATTCATCATACCTTGCGCGGGCCATAACCAATTAGTTCATCCTGGAGTGGTTGCTATTTATTACTTTTCTGCTACAATAATCTTTCAATGTTGTATTATAATACTTTTCGTATTGAAAGGAATAGTTATGTATCGATTGTGCAGGATAATGAATAAGCTGACTCAAAATATACTATTTACTTTTATTATAGTTCATTTTTTTCACTTATTCTGAATCTGCCAGGAAAATGAAAAAGAGGTATTCCGAATAGAATCCACATCAGAGGTTCATGGTTTTCCCATCAACGTCGACATCGAGGTCATACAGAATAGAAAGCGAAAGAAATTATAAATAATTTCAAAATTTGAAAAATTAATTTTAGTGGGGTTGAAGTTTTCGCAGTTTCACTGAAATCTATACAATTAAGAGCTTTCAAATCAAACAAAAATATTCTTTTCTAAAAATAACTGCATCGCCCTGCCATGAAATTTTCAATATTTTTTCCCTACCCGTGGATATGCCCATCGAAATGAGTAGTTCGATCGTCAACATTTTCGGTATTATTCAAGTATCTCAAAACGATGACTATATAATGTACTAATTTCGCAAAACGTTCACCACAAAAAATATATTTAGACTTTCGAAAGCTAACAAAATCAATAGCCCTCACATTGTTTTGTTGATCCAAGTGTAGGAATTAAATGTACGATACATGAACAAGATATATTAAATAACTTGTTATTCAATTCTTAGAGCATTATCATTGTTTTAATTAACTCTTAATTTTAAAAAGAAAGCTGAATCAATCAACTAATAATATTAATTTATTACATAAAAATATAAAATAATTCAGTTTTACGGGTGAAATAAAGACTTAATATCTCTTTAATCATTTAGTATTTCTTTCAAAATTCGGCAAATATTTTAAATCTACTTCTTTGCATAATCCCGAGGTATTCCGAAAAATGGCTCACCGAGCAGAGACGAAGAGAGCAAAAGCAGATGTAGCTTTGTAACTTCATTGAAGCTTCACTAAGCACGCGTTTTGTTGAGCTCTCCTTTGTGAGTTGTGGTAAGGTTGGAGCCGGGGTACCGGTTACTATTTTGTTAGCAATACTAAAATATTGAATCAGTAGTTGAGTTTATCGATAAAATACCTTTTCTATAATTCGAGAGCGAAAGTGTCTAGTTTTCAAATGTTCCTAACCTTGCTTTGTGGTACTGCTATTTATTATTCATCTATAATAAATAGGTGTGGAAGAGATTCTGGAGCTCAAGAAACCGTACGCAAATTGTTCTTGTCCCCTATACGTCACATAATTTTTATAAAACCTTCTTTGACGGAAATTAATCAAATAAAATTCCTTGAGGGCAGCTACACTGAGGACCTGCACATCTCACTTCCGGACCTCTGGTTTCGCAGCTGTCCGCTCTCTTCAAATCCGAGAATCAATTTGGTGGGTTTAATTCATGTAAATCAATGCATTTGAGTCTACCATAATGGTAGAGCAAATTAATTGAAAAATATTTATGCAAAACAATTTATTTTCACATTTTGAGGGTTATTTTGACACTTGTGAGCTACCAGCTGTTTAAGAGTTCTAAGAAGAAGCATATCGTATTGAATTATTCTTCCTTACAAGTTGCTCAGAAGCGGTAGGGCGAATTTGTCGGGTATTATACTGGAGATCGCCCCTCCCCTAACTACACAGTTTGAGATCTCCTGTTGGAAAAGGATAACTTTTCCTTGCCATGAAAGCAATCATTTCAAGGGCGTTATTTGTGATTGAGTTTGAAATGTTTAAGTCAAAGAAATTGGCAAAGAAAATTGGAAATGGTAGAGTCACGAATATTAATAGGTTGGTAAATCTGCAAGTTTAAAAATAAGCAGCCTTTTATTCTTCTCCTAAAGATGATTTTAAACCCCCATGAATCCTTCAAATATAGAACTATAAATTAAAAAATATTTTTTTTGTCTTCCAGCATTGTAAATTGTAATCGACCATTTTCGTTGCAAGAAATCGTTAATAAAAGGATAAGTTATGGCCCACATGATGATATATTTACAGTATAAGGCATGAATAATTGTGTCATCACTAGGGAGAGGATTTTTATCCCCTAAAAATATTGAAATATGCTTTTAAAAATATGCATTTATGACCTAAAAAATCTGAAATATTCCGTGGAATATTGCATATATGCATTTTATATGCAATCAAAATTAACAAAATTTCATTTCCTCTGTCAACCTTTCTTCTTAAAATTCAGGAGAAGCACACTTGGAATGAAAACATATGTTTGTGCAAACATAATGTAATTTACACTTTACTTCGCGAGAGAAATAATTGAAGTAAATATTCCCCTTAGTGAAGTGCATTGTAAGTCTAGTTGTATTTCTTCTGACTGGTATTAAAAATATGTTATCAAGAAATATCCTACATTGGCACAGGTATTTTATCATCTACAGAAAACAAAAAAAATGCAAACTGTGACAAGGTCTTTTGAATCAATGATGGCTCACAAATAATTAAATTCTACGAAAAGATGAAACGTTTTAGAGATAAGTCACTATTTTAACGAAATGTGCAAAATACGCGCCTATAATTACGAATATGCACCAACAGATAAAATCTGTCAAATAAGCACAAATATGCACTAACATATAATCTTTGTAGCATCATATTGTAACCAAATGGCAAAAAATTTTACTTAGCTGTGCACAGAAGGAACGGACAAAAATACAAACAAAATCATAGAAATCCGCTCCCTAGTCAACACACATTTTTTCAGCCATTGCTGCGAGATCATCGTGGGAAACCGAACAGCCGAGCACCGTCTTTCACACAGTTGTATCTGTGACGTCACAAAGTTGTTTCCAAAAATTAACTTTGATTTTCTTATAAATTAATAAAACTGTTATACAAGAAACATCGTATGCAACTCGTTTATAACGATGCTTAGTATTATAAACTAGTTGCATAATACACTATTAAAAAATCCTCTCCCACACAAATCCAGCTAAGAAAATAAAAAAAATTCATTTAAACAACAAAGAAACCTAAAATTAATTGCAGTTTAAATCAGGCAAACGTCACAGTTACCTTAAAAAGTGATAAATATCCGTAATACAATTTGTATTGTATCAATTTCATTTCCCTGCAAACCACAATCAGCTGAAAATGAAGAGAATACCACATATAAGAAGAATAAAAAGGCGTTTACTTGTTTCCTGTGCCAAAAGGTGTGTGGGGGGGAGGAGCATGACTGGTGTGCACTAGGATATTTAAACGAAAATTAAATTGGCTACATGTCCCAGAGAAGAAAAAAATATTTGTAAAGATGTAAAAAGTTTGAACAATTTATTTAGATAGAAAACAAATGTGATAATTCGACCAATTTGATGGTCCACCCTCTTTAAGGACAGGATGGGGAAGGAATGTTACTGCGCAAGTTCTCGCCCGTTGTACAAGGTATTACTCTGGCTTCGGCCTGGAACTGTTAGAAGGAAGACGCCTGTTAGATGAAAATGACACAACAAAGCAGCCGGCCTTTATAATACTCGACGGGCTGGTTTCGACCCAGCATCTAAGAAAAGTAGTTCTGTTACTGTGTTAAACCATCCGGTTTAGCATAATTAATTGATTTAAAAATCCTGACCGTCGATAAAACCTTTGAATATTCATTTAGTGTTGTCAGTCTTAATCAATACAGTCGTTGAAAGTTCTTTCAAAATTGTCGCTGTGGGTTTTGCTTTGGGGTACATTCTTTACTATTTCCCGCGAAGGAAGTTGTGTAGACGTACAATCCAATCTTTTATTTTATTAGCAATTATTAGAAAAATTATATAAATATTCAGATTTATGTTTATAAGGGGCATAGAATTTGTATTTTATTCTCAAATTAAAAGCAATAATTATTGTAGTTTTAATTGACATAGGCAATAATTATTTTTGTAGCATGCAAGTAAGATATTAAATTAATTTCGTTACAACTGAAAATACATTTTCCATGTCTTGAGTTAAATTTTCTGTCCATGAAGATGTTACAAATTGTTCAAGATAAACTGAGTTAAATGATAGAAATGATATTAAATGTTTATTCGAAAAGAATTGTCAAAACTATTTTAATTTACATTCGACAATAGCTAGACAGACAATAATTCAACCCTGATTTACACATCTAAAGGATGGCAATAAAAGAAAAAAACAAAATTGTATAGTTTATTTTCTTATTGCCAGTATTTTCGGTCAGTTTGACGTTAATAATATAATTTTTACAAAAATGTGGTGAGAATGTTTGTTTTTCATCAGCGATTCTTTTTCTCGTTTGGCGCTGTTGAGGCAAAGCGAACGTAATTCGTCCAAACAATTTGTTGAACACTAATACACGATGGTAAATTGATTTAAATTGAACAATTTTTTGAAAATTATTACAATGCATTAATACAAAATTTACGGAAATGATTCATTTGTATATCCGAGGTTGTATGCCGATCAATGTTATCGATATTTGAAATGTGAGGATATTTAAAAAAGTAAATTTATTCCCTGAAGTACATTTCAGACTCTTGCGTAAATATCGTTAGTTTATTAGGCGACCTTCCTATTATGTGATCGTATGTTCCATCACACGACACTAAAAACCACACAATTCAACAACACTGAGTATCAAATTTCTTCGCTCGCTTTTAACCAGTTGTCATCAAGTATTTCGTAATTTTAAAGCGATGCATTCTATTCCCTACATCAGTGAAAATGACTAAGAAAATAAATTTTCCGGGGGAGGCAAATGGCGAAAATGTAAGTGAAATAAAATGCATTTCACACATTTATTTACTTAATAGAATGATGTTCGCATTCCTATTTTCTGCATCCACTGCAATGTCTTTTGTTATTTAATATATCCATTTCAACAATTAACAAGTAGTAATCCGAAAAAAATTACTTTAAAAGAAGGCATTGAACACATTTCACTTCTTGCAATGTCCTCTTTATAACACATCAGATATAAAAGCAAAAAAAACTTCACTTTTGAGTGATATTTGCGAGACTTAACGTGCGGTACTTGAGAACAACAGCCACAGTTCATTTTCTTTTGGGCAGGGAGCGGATTTATGATTTTGCATATTTTTGTGCGTTGCTTCAGTGCATAGCTAAGTAAAATTTCTTGACATATGGTTAGAATATAATGCTATATAGATTAATATGTTAATGCATATTTTTCCTGTAAGTGCATATTCGTGTAATTGTATGCACATATTTTGCATATTTCGTTAAAATAGAGACTTATTTATAAAACATTTCATCCATCTATGAAAAGTCAAATCTATTTATTTGTGAGCGTTCATTTATTCCAAACAGCTTGTCACATTAGCGTTGTTTGCTATAGAAGATAAAATACTTGCGCAAATGTAGGATATTCCTTCATAACAGTTTTTAAACCAGTCAGAAGAAATGAAGCACACCATGTACTTTTAAAAAGGTGAATATTTACTACAATGATATCTCTCGCGAAGAAAGGTAGATTATATTATGTTTGAACAAAAATATATCTTTCAATTCCTAGCACGCTTCTCCTGCATTTTTATCAAGAAACGTTTATAGAGGAAATGAAATATTGTGAATTGTAATTGCATATTTAAGTGCATATTTCAGAATTTTTAGGTCATAAAGGTATTTTTAAAATCATATTTCAAGATTTTTTAGGGCATACAAATCTCCTCCCAACATACGGGACTCTTTTACAGTATCAAAAATCACAACGCAATAATGACGAAAAGTGCATTACGATTTCAGTACCTGACAGAGTCTAAACCTTAACCAAACTGGTATGAAAGATGATTTTGAACTAATGATAGTGAGAATGGGGTGAATAATGAAACAGTGATGCACTAAGTGTCAGGGGAAATAAAATCCCGACAAAACCTTCGGCTAATCCAAATTCAAGGACGGGGATAAAAATCCTGCTAAATATATTTTTGAAAAACAAAAAACATGCAAATTATTTTATAATTATTGCAGAACTGTGTTTGGATCCCGATAGCTCATTACATTTCCCCGCGTCGATGATCCCCAACCCTCAAACACCCCGCTATACAAACTAGTTTCTTTCCAAAGCATCCACAGTGCAACAGTTGTTGCCAGTGGTGCTGCCATCTCGCGGCGAACGGGAGAACTATCAAGACCCAAACTCGAGGCGCCTTCTGTGAGCAGCTCTAATGAACCGCCACGTGCTCGGGACCTCTTTAATTTTCCCCACCCCCCTCTAAACTGGTACACATAGAATCGAGCCAAGGTCGACTTTCCCCCCCCCCATCCCACAACCTCTGCCGGGGTGATTTAAATATTGAAAGGAATCCTAAAGGGTGGATGACAAGGTCAAATTTAAAGCATCAGAGTTAAAAAGTAAAAAACAATTTATTTTCAAATTATTAAGCATAAAAATGGAAGACAATGGATAACTCAGTAATTCAATAGCCCAACACAAGCCAGTGTTTGGTACATATTAAAAAATTAAAGCTCAAATCATCACAAATTCAAACATGAGTACAATATTACACATGTGTATACTTCTATATACATTACAAATCAAATAGTATTGTTCATCTTGAGACATTAAGGTACATCAAATAATATATCAGTCATCCCAAGACGAATATTTAACTCAAATAATTTCAGATCATGCTGATCTTACATTTTAATTATTTAATCTGATCCTTAAATCTATTTTTTAGAACTATGTCAAAAAAGGTACTTTTGAAAATATTAAATTAAGAATTCAAATATACTACAAAATTATCACAAAAACTTACTTTTATCATTTCGTAAAAATCTAAACTTTTTTTATGGATTTTCTTGTTTGAATTTTAACATTAAAAATATCACATTATTCATCAAACATCAATACAATATCAAACACTATGATTGCTAAAAGAAATCAATTAAAATTTTCTGCTGAATCTATTGAAGTGCAAAAGCACAAAAATTGGCACGTTGAGAGAGCAGGACGGGCAGCAACATCGAACTCAGTAACTATTTTCGTTCGCTCAGAACCAGGCACATTCTTTTCAAGAATAAATAGAAGGCTCTTTAATATAAATGCATTTAAATTATTCAAAATATAAATGAAAAATCTTTGAAGACGATTCCACAAAAATAGATTTGAAAAGAGGGTTGAAAACTGTTACGAATTTCGTAGCTGTTTTCTCGTTTTAATCTGAATGTGAATCGGAATTAAATAAAAAAAATATTAAAATATAAAATATTAAAGTGATAATAAAATAGTAGTAATTATTTTAATAAAAGTATTTACAAAATAAGAATCGTGCCTGGTTCCAATCGTCCTGAATAAAAACAAAAGTCCTGCCGGCGTGGTTCGATGCCCTTGGCAGTCGAGCTGGCAGCGGCGGCGGTGGCGGCGGCGGCTCGGCGCCTATCACAAAGCTGGGGGGGGGGCAGGTACTGGTGTCGGCCGCGCGTGGCGCGCACGTGCTGCCACTGGCGGCGGCTTCCGCGGGCTGGCGCTTCGCTTCTCACAGCGGCCGCTGCTGCTCGGCGCGCTGGCATCGCGAGATGGTGGCCGCCGTCACCCAGAGGTCGGCGTCGGCGCGCGCGCAGCACGAGCTCGCCGCCGCCGCCGCCGCGGCGGCGGCGGGCGCGGTGGAGGGGGAAGCGAGGAACATGACGCGCACGCGCGCTTCGTTGGCCGCGTTCTCCGCCAGCACCCGCTTCTCCTCCAGCGCCTCGTTCGCCAGGTTGTCCAAGTCGGCCTCTGTAGGCGCCGCCGCCGCCGGCACGCGGCACGGCTTGGGCGAGCTGCTCGACCGGCTCACTAGGCGCGCCACTGGTTTCAGCATCTGTGCAGAAAGAGAGCACACCACCGTTAGAACTCTGATTGCATTTCGCGAAATCGAAAACACGAGAAAATCACTACAAGGCCTAACGAATGTACGTCCAAATAAAATAGAATTTTGAACAGTGAAAGACTGAACATTTCAAAAAAAACTTCTTTGAGAACTTAAAAAACAAATAAATTTGGAAAGTCATATTTAAATTAAAAACAGAAAATGTCGATTAAAATATAAAACAGCTCAAAGAAATGCATTGCATTAAATTTAAAAGGCATACATTTTAATTTGAAAACTGTACTAACTAAAGCTCTTTTTAACAAAATTTGAATTGAATTAATCGGCTAAAATTTGGGAAAAAAGCACAAGTGATGACACCCACCTTCTTGATACGATGCACCAGGCTCCTCTTGGCGGCAACTGCTAGCGCAGACATGTCTTCAATCTCTCGAAACGTCACAGCGAACTCGAAGCGAAACTCGAAGTGCACGTGCTCGGCAAGGCGGCGACGTGTGGTGCGTACGCGTATGTGCACGGCACGAGTGTCAGACGGCGTGTGTCGCCGACGAGGGGGCGTCGGGGGCTTATATACTCTCGCGGGGGAGGGGGCCCCCCTTCGAACGAGGGGGGGCGCGCTTCGGCGGGGGCGGGGGAGGGGGCGCGCGCGCGTTCGGCACACACCTGCCACGAGCCGAGGGGGGCGGCGGCGGCGACGGCGGAGGGGGAGCCCAGAAGAAGGAACCACCACCAGCAGCGGCGTGCAGGAGACCGTGGGAAGCCAGGGCGAGACCGCGTTCCCACAAGCCCTGCGCCACCATCTGCCAGCTGCCGGCCGCCCGGACGGAATGCAGTGCTCGCACCTGCCGCCCTGCCGCCGCCGCCCCTTCCCGCTCCGCGCCCCCCGCCGAACGAACGCCCGCCTGGGCACGTGGGCTGCGCCGAGCCGGCTCCCGCCACGCCCACCCCGTGCCCACCCCGTGCCCACCCCACCGCCCCTCGTTAGGAGCCACTTTGTTGGTGAGGACACTTGTCGCACGCCACTATGTCCTCTAGTTGCATGTTCAAGTGCACCAGGAGGTGCAGACGTACTACCCTCCTAACCAACTGTCCAGGGCTAAATGACTGACGGAAACGTCAGGTCAGAAATCGCAGCATTATTAGGAAGGGTTCTCCCCATTACGAGGGATTTTACTGGTGCGAACCCTTCTTCATTATCCTCTCTAGTACCTGTTCAAATGCTTTAGAGAACTGTCCAGTACTAAATGAACTGGAGAGAAAGGCAGAAGAACAGATTTTGCATCTCGTTAGGAGCCACTTTTTTGGCGAGGACACTTGTCGCACGCCACTATGTCCTCTAGTTGCATGTTCAAGTGCACCAGGAGGTGCAGACGAACTACCCTCCTAACCAACTGCCCAGCGCTAAATGACTGACGGAAACGTCAGGTCAGAAATCGTAGCATTATTAGGAAGGGTTCTCTCCATTAAGAGAGATTTTACTGGCGCGAACCCTTGTTGTTCATTATCCTCTCCAGTACCTGCTCAAATGCTTTAGAGAACTGTCCAGTATTAAATGAAGTACTGGAGAGAAAGGCAGAGGAACAGATTTTGCATCTCGTTAGGAGCTACTTGTCGCACACGACAACGCTCGCTTGTGGTGTGCTCAAGCTCATTAGGACATGCCGATGTTCCGTTTTAACCAACCATCCGTAGCCCTGAACGAAACAAATGCGAGAAAGATTCTGCATCCTCTCGATAGGAGCCTCTTGAGGACACTTGATCCCTGATGAAGTGTGCTCTAGTACCTGCTCAAGACAATTAAAAGGTGCCAATGTTGCGTATTTGCAATCTATCATGCAGTGACGTAAACGTTAGAACAGAAGTCTTATAATACCTTCTTTAGGAGGGATTTCCCTCATTAGGAGAGTTTTTGTTGGGGTGGACTTTTCGTCTGCAGTCGTAATGTACTCTAGTAACCTGCCCAAATGCAATAGGATCCGCAGCTTAAATAACTTTTCAGTACTAAACGAAGTACTGAAAAGAAAGGCAATGAAGCAGATTTTGCAATCCCTCTTTAGGAGTTACTTTGTTGCTATGGTTGTTGCCACCATAACGCCCTCTAGAGAGGGGTATATTCAACAGCATTAGCAACCCAAGCTCCATCTTAACCAGTTATCCAGTTTTAATATAACAGAATTGAGGAGTGCGACAGATCAGGATTCATCGCATAACCGCATCATTATGATATCTCTCATAATTTGATTTGATGTTGCCCCCGGAAAAAATCCTCTCGTATACGTTCAAATAAATTAGGATTTGCCGAGTTCCATCTTCGCCAAATATTCAGAATTAAAGAAATACTGAAGAGAACGTAAATACCGATTGTCCTGGGAAATAATAACCTTTGTCCTTTATACCATTTCTACCAACAAACTCATTTGTATCACGAACTCAAACTGCACTTCACGGGTGGCACCCCGATACATAAGCACATCATAATGAAGCGATGCGAGTTTCGTTATGATGTAAGTCAATCGTGACTTTTTCGATATTTTATCCACGACAGTCCCAAAGCTAGTTTTTGTTAGGTAGGCCGAAGAGCCTAAAAATAGTTTACTTTTAGATTTATGCAATAATTAAGTAGTTTTAGCTAGAGTATTTCAGGAAAAGTCCTCCCGGTAAGTACTAAAGCCGCAAAGCAGAAGTGAAAAGAATGTGAATTAGTTGTAGTTAATTATTAATAAAAGCAATGCAATAGTAAAAAGAATGTAAATTAGTTTTAGTTATTCAGAAAAGATTCTCCTTCTAAACACTTAAGTCGAAACGCAAGTGTCCAGGTATAGACCAAGATTATAAAACTAAAATTATTAGATAACATTAGCACATCCGTAGTGTATAAGGATCATGGCAAAATGAACGATACCCTCTTGTATTTTTTTTTTGTCTAGTTCAATGCGTCAGAGCTTAATTATCTCGTGGTTCTTTCAAACTCCTTTCGGAATCCTTTGCTTCCAGCGCGGCAACAGATCGGAAGAGGTGTGTGACCAATCAGCTAATGAAGTTAAATAGAATCTTCACAAAGCTTAAGTAAAAGGTTGCTCGATATTAGATCAAAAGAGGAGACTAGATCTGATCTAAATATATATTCCATGAATGACCGTATTAAAGAAAATAAACAACGCTGAATACAATATATAAATAAATTGGGTAACACAAGAATAACAAAATCAATATTTAATTGTCACCATTTCTGTCACCTTGTTGGAACTCTTTGAACAAATTTGATTATTCGAACAAATTTGAAAATCAATATTATCTTATAAACCTGTAGCAAAACTAGAAATAGGACGTCCTAGGAAGAGATGGTTGGAGTGACAGGCTATCAGCCTAATCCCTGATAGTGAAGAAGAAGAAGAAGAAGAAGAAGAAGACAAAGCTTAAGTATTGGGTGAATTTGGCAGCTCAAGGAAGCGCGAGATTTGCTACCACCAGAACCCGTCCGTATTACTGCGGCAATATGGTTACTTTCCTGAGTTACTCCACATTTTCTAGAGCTGATTTCGATAGAAGTCTGCTCATTCCTTGAAGACAAAATGCATTGCCCCAACCAATCAACGCTTGGATTGAATGCCTTGTACGGCAGGATGTTTTCACTCTGTCACCATGTGAAAGGCAGATACCCGCATAAATTCCATATTATCGTTGAAATAATACCATCTGTGCATTGCAAATTTAAATTCACGAGTTGCTTAGCGAGAGCGAATTTATTTGGACATTTCCTAATTTATCTGGAATTTATATGAATATCGTCTGGTATTTAATAATACCACTTCACGGATGAAAATACTTCGAAAAAAGTCTCAGAATGCGCCAAATTTTAATTATATTGTGCACCCGACAGGGCTTCCTGTAATTTCCAGATGGAGTTTATGAGGATATCTGTCCTTCAGGCAGTCACTGAGTGCAAACATCCTACCGTCCTGATGTATCGTATCTTGTGATTGGCCAGCAGGGAGGGGATGATAAGAAAAAGCGATAATTTTGGGGGGGGGGAATTATCCCTCTTGATTGGTGCGTACCAGAAGCATAAATTTGCCCAAAGGAATAGATTTACTACCGTTGGAGTTTAAATCTTCTGCCTATTAGTTGGTGGCGATACCGTTATTTTGCCATCTAAAACTCGATTCTCATAACTGGGGTATTTGTAGACATAGATCAGTAACTGTTGATGCAGACTGGTAAACAGGATATATTTTAATTCAACCCAATGGTCCAACTGACATTTAAGGCAAAAGGTATGCCAACCAGTTTTTGTTTTACCTCTTTGCTTTTGAAACCTAATTTCGTGAACATAAACAGCCATGTTGTTTAAGAATCTGAATAAACCTGAATAAAATTGAATATTCTTAATCTGATTTTCATGCATTTCAAATAGTGGTATTCTCTCCTCCCAAGAATAATTGTTCGCGAACTGTATTCAAAGCTTTCAGAATGAACGGCTCGTAAATGTAAGATCATTAATTCACACAAAATTCCTATTTATGAGTCACTATATTTTCCAAAAAGGTAATTTTTCCCGTTGCTTGACTTCAATTTGTGTAAATGATATTTAACATGATGTCACTTCAAAACGTCAAGTTTTTAAGCTGTACTGTGTTATATTATGTCATTTGCTCACTATACATTATCTTCACAAACGCACTTCCTGACCGCGCGTTTCTTTAAACTTTCTGTGATAGGAAGAACCCAATGCTCGTACAAAGGATGAAGTCTAGCCATTTCGTAATGCACGAATTTCATTGTTGAGTTGGAAAACCGAAAATAAATGAACATGATGAAGTACACGCTGGTGAAATGAACATCAAAGCTCGATCCGCTCTCGGATGTCTGTTGCAAATTTCAAGGGCAACGTGATCCTAGTGCAGTGTGGGTTTTTTTTCCCCTTTTCTTTTCTCTCGTAATGTAATTTAATGTTTAATGAACCAGTCAGTTTTTATATTATTATCATCATCATCACTATTTTACCATTATTATTACTATAATTAGTATATAATTTGTTAGTTATATTACCTTATTGTTATTATTATTATTATTATTATTATTATTATTATCATCATTATTAATTGGTATTAGTGTTCTATGTTACTGAGAGACTGTGTATATTTATGTTTTTGTAATTAGCTGCCACCGAGTTATACCCAATTGCAGTTTAAATAAATCTATCTATTTGCATATGAAATTAGTTCCTATTACACGGGAGCTCCTTAAGAAGGAAATTATGCACCAGGTAGTGCGTGACCACATGCTCTAATTTACTCTTTTTTTTCACGGAAATTGACAATGCCGCTCCGCACCGAAAAAACAAATGCAGGTCGATTCACTTTTCTATTTTCACGAAGCTCGAGCGGTTAAGATGTAATGAATAGCGACGTGTTCTGCAGCGTCATTTCAGATCTTGACTCGCTCAAGTACACTCCCACCCGCTTGGTTTATTACCCGCATGTTTCGAGATTCGAACCTCATTTAGCAACTTTGTTCCAAGAGATACCTGTCGGCTCCTTTTTTGCAAAGAGTTCACTTTCCGTAAACGTTCTCGGCACTCAAGTCACCACAATGTGGGTACAATCTTGTAACACATTCGCCTTGTTTTCAATTCAACGTTCTCCTGTAATTGGCAGCATAAAGAGACAACTCCATGGAGTGTGATTTCTTTGGAATAATTGCTATATTAGAAAGTAAGGAGATTCGTCCTTCGAGTCCTCTCGAATATGAAAACGAACTTGCGTGTTTGTTTTCATCTTTCGAATTCTTTGCATCTCAACGAGTTCTTCAAATCCTAGGTTTTTTAAAAATCCCTCTATTCTCCGTGACCTACAATCACATTCCAATGAGAGCCTATTGTAAACTCTTATCAGCCACGTGAACGATTATTTTGACTCATTTCTGGCTATTCATATTGGGAGCGTGGTTGGTGAATATACGTGTTGAAATGTTCTCTATTTATTTAAAAAGCTTTAGTCTTGTGTCAGTCCCTATTATTTTAGTTACTCCGCCGACGAGAGGGGACGAGACGAGAGGGGACGAGACGAGAGGGGACGAGACGAGAGGGGACGAGACGAGAGGGGACGAGACGAGAGGGGACGAGACGAGAGGGGACGAGACGAGAGGGGACGAGACGAGAGGGGACGAGACGAGACGCGACGAGACGAGACGCGACGAGACGAGACGCGACGAGACGAGACGCGACGAGACGAGACGCGACGAGACGAGAGGGGACGAGACGAGAGGGGACGAGACGAGAGGGGACGAGACGAGAGGGGACGAGACGAGAGGGGACGAGACGAGAGGGGACGAGACGAGACGCGACGAGACGAGACGCGACGAGACGAGACGGGACGAGACGAGAGGGGACGAGACGAGACGCGACGAGACGAGACGCGACGAGACGAGACGCGACGAAACGAGACGCAACGAGACGAGACGCAATGGAGCGGGGAGGGCGTGGTGAAACGGAACGAGCGGAGAAGCACGGAGCGGCGCAGGGCAGGGCCGGCAGCGCGAGCGGCTGGCGCGGGGAGGGCCGGGGGAAGTCGAGACCTGCGTGACAAGTGCCGGCGGCGGCGCGGGGCACGTTCCGCGGCGGGCGCTGCCGTGTTGGAGGTTACCGCAATCAAGTCCGGCGCGAGCCACGCTCCAAGCCCCCAGAGCGAGTTCGCTCCGCGCTCTCTCGACAGGGGAGGCCGAATCCCAATTCCGCCCAACTTACTAACGAGGGAGGACATTCATTTATTAATGAGAGTCAACACATTTTTAGCGTACCAGCACTGGTCGCTCGACCATCTCTTAAAAAAATATTCTGTACATACAATTCCTTATGTTTTGGCTGTTCAAAAACATCCATTTTTTTCTATTGTACCTGGTTTAGAAATGGTGGCCATTTTTGTTTCATGCCGTGCGCCATTTTTCGCGTTTAAAGACATTTACTCTTTTCTAAATTACTCCGCTCTAGGTTGTTCTAGCATTCTAGAATTAAAAAAAATCGATTCAGTATACTCTGGCCTGCAAATCGGAATATGATTTACTCATGAGTAAAGTCAAGAGGCGACAAACACAACGAAAGAGGTGCTAATTGATTTTATTGCTTACTTAATTGCCGATTAAATTGTTGATAATTAATATTCAGTTCATTTAATAAATAATAAAACTCAAAAAATATTTTATTGCACACATTCCTAAACAATTTTATATTCTATATTGAGAAAAGTCTAAATTAATGATTACGTTTCCACCATCTCTTATATTTCTCATTAAATTAAAGGATCGTTATCCGGGGATCAAAGACGTAGTATTTCTTTTTTCTTTACAATTATTTGTATATACTAATTCTAGTATTAATACTAAAGTTTGAAATATATAAATTATGCTTGGAAACATAACGCGCACGTAGGTGAACAAATTGTCACTGTAATCGAAACCAAAACAATATTTCAGTTAGCTTAAACATATTATTCACAATAAAGCCAACAGCGAAGCTTTACATCTATATTTCGAACCCCTAGGAATATAGAACTGAAGGTTCAATATATTGAAACTATCGAGATTCTTTAATCGTAGAATTTGAGTTGCCAATTACTATTATTATGACATGTGAGAAAAATGAAGGAAAATAAAAAAATCGTAATAACGAATAATGGAATTATTGGGAAATTCGAGTTACCGACGTTCAGATGATCAAGAATTGAGTTATTGAGATTAAAGTCATCGATGTTTTAATATAGTATGTCAAAGACTCAAAGATTCGAGAATGTTTCAGGATTCTGGTTCGAAAATGGATTTGATGACAATGTAGGATTTTTTTCGAGTACTCTTTTTGACACTCGCGTCGGCTACCGCTCTGTCGGATACCTCGTTGATCTCTTCTACACGCAGTCGCGCGCTCGACCTGCAACATCAATGCGCTCGTTCGTCCTTCATTTACAGTCTAAACACCAGAAAAACCTTCTCGCGCTATACCGTTGCTACCGGGGTTGACTACGTCTTTCGTCTATCCAACAAACCACCAACCATTATCGTTGCTTCCAGTAGCGTAGCTACCTATTAGGCTGCAAGGCGGAGCCTACCCAAACATTTAATGAAAAACAAAAGCCGTTCTCATTACTTCGTAATGTGCTTATTGATAATTTTTCAATTCACAATTACCACGTTTCACGTAGGTTTTGCGTCTTGAACTCCCCTCTTAATTGCGAACTTACCCCGTCATTGGAGGAAGGCTCTGGCATTCAGAATTTTATTATTATTATTTGGGGAAAATGTTAATGAGTTAGAATGCCTTAATTTGTTTTGTAATTTTATATACGTCAGTGTTACCATGCTTTGATATTGTTTCTGTATGGTATCTGTGTGAGACTAAACTTTTGAGAACAAAATAGTAATAGTAATAATAATAATAATAATAATAATAATAATAATAATAATAATAATAATGCGCTTGCATAGAAATACCACCTAGCTGAACAGGAACAGCCTTTTTATAAATGTAAGCCTGAGCAAGTCATCAGCAACCATCAGACACGAATTTTGTGGGACACGACAATTATAACTGACAGGACGGTTGAAGCAAACAGACCTGACATTGTTCTGTTTGATAAAACAGCAAAAACAGCGATGATTCTCGATGTAGCAGTTCCTTCGGATGAAACATTAATATCCACATTAGCAGAGAAAAAACGAAAATATCAACCACTGGCTGTCGAATTAAAGGATAAAGGATATGTACAGACTGCGAAGAGTAGAGATAGTTCCTGTGGTAGTGTCCGTAAATGGTGTAGTCACAAAAAACTGGCAGAAAGCTGGAGAAATTTTGCAACTGAAAGAAAAACATCTGAGAACTATGCAGAAAGCGGCTTTACTTGGTACAGCGAACATTGTCAGAAAATGTTTGAGCCTTGATTGAGAGAATTAACAATAGAAGTTAATGCATCACTAGAAGATTGTGAAATAATGTGCATGATTTAAAATTGAGAATAACTCTTAAGTGTTCTGTATACTTTATTTTCTTTGTATCTCCACAAACGTTGTGTGCAGACAAAATTTGTCTTGGGCAGGTAAACCCCGACATTTTTTGTATTTAAAAAAGGAAAAATTATAAAGTTATAATAATAATAATAATAATAGTAATAATAATAATAATAAATGAATGGTGACACATTAGACAATTGTCATTTTGAGATATTACAATAAATAAAAAGTAAATCAGCTCTAGAGCCTTCCCAGAAAAAAATTACCTGGCTACGCCACTGGTTGCTTCCATCCTCCGTGTTTCCAGAGTTCTCCCCACCCAGTCACTCCTGCGTCAGCACACCTCCGATCTCTCAACCCTTGCCTTAAATTGTCTCTCTGATTTCGATTACCCGTCTGCCTTCCACCCCTCGCTACCGCCCCTCCACCACGCAACAGCAACGACTGATTGACTTGACCTGTCCGAGTTCCGTGGGAGCGTAGAACAATGCTACCTACAGTGCGATTTTTCTAACTCTACCCCTCCAGTCCCTATGGCTACAATGGAATATCACACGACATTTCGCGTCTTTCTCCGTTGTGGCGCTAGAAGTAGCATGATCGCGAGCACTGCTTGATACGGTCACGATCATGCGATACCTGGCGGCACGACTGAGACGTCGCGAAATATCGTGACAGTTTCCATTCTGAAGACGGGCCTTCAGGGGCAAAAGTTAGAAAAATCGCACTATAGGCGCGCGGTTTTCAAACACTGCGGCCCGGTATGAAGGCTGGTGATGCCAGCCCACACATGGGCGCGGTGTCAAAATATGGGGTCGTCCATAAACTACGTAACGTGAAAGAGGGGGGAGAAAGTGTGAGGCAGTGTTACGCTGCGTTACATAGGGGCAGGGGTATTCTATTTGCGTAACATTGATTTTTTTTACATTTTTAACATTTGTTGAAATATTTCCTTTTTTGAGTTTTTCCTCTAAAGCATTCAAATGTTATCTAAATAATTTGTTTTAAAATATAATAATTAAAAATTATTATAAGTAACAATAAATGGAAATAGACTATTTTTTCATTATTTTTTTTCTCTCTAAGATTGCGAAGAAATTATTCAAAACTAGTATGTAGTATTTTCTAGGATGCAATTAAATTTGGGCATTGGACTCTCGCCCATGCGCCATCCACAACGGCATGTGCACGGCTTGAGATCAGAAATTGTCTCGCCTAGGCGTCTTTCCTTCCCTCAAAACTTGTTCGCAATCTAATTGTTATGGTCCGATTAAAATAAGTTGGTGATTGACAGTTGCGAATGGAAGGGAGCGACGTTGACAGTTTGCGTACCACTGTGCACGTGTTCCCGGGACACGAAAGTAAACACTTGAAATAAATACTTATAAAAGCAACCAAGTCGTATACTCATATTGTATGAAGTTACAGCTTCAGAAGCACAACATTCAATCGCCAACTTATTTTAATCGGACCATACGTGCAGTTAGCATCGGCAACTAATTCTGACTTAAATTGTCACAAATATTAATATACAACACGAATAAAATTAATTCAATTTTCTATTGTGCTACAATTTAGTTTCGCTTCTTGCATTTAAAAATAGGGGTGTTGTCGCAGGCGTTACGTAATTATTTAGGGGGATTCATGCACGCGTTACGGATGCGTAACGGTGGGGGGGAGGGGGTATTCAAAATACTCCAAATTTGCGTTATGTAATTTATGGTCGGCCTCTATGTACTGCAAACAATTTATTCTAACAATATACAATTTAATTAAATAGCATTGTATATTCAGGGCGTCCAGGGAGGAAACGTCAAAACTTTGAAGATAAGCTCTTAAGACAATTTTAAGCATATTTTGTCGAATAAACTATGTGAATATTCCGAACGGCTGAGCCGCAATAAGCACTGAAAAGTTGGTTTGAAAAAAATGATTTCTAGGCAAAACTTTGCATTATAGAAGCATAGAAACACTCCAGAAATATGTAAGTTGTTAATTATATACAAAAGAAATGAATATATTTGTTCAGAAAGAACAAATAAGCGGGAAATAAAAGACCAGTCGAATTGTGTAAATTGGGTGCTTTTTTTCTGGGTTAATTTTCTTTCTGAACTAATATATTCATTTCTTTTGTAAATAATTTACGATTTACATGTTGTTTTTTTCTGGAAAGTTTCTACGCTGCTTTAATGCAGATTTTGGCCTAGAAATAATTTTTTTCAAACCAATTTTTGAGTGCTTATTGCGGCTCAGCCATTCGGAATATCCAAGTAGTTTATTAGACAAAATATGCTTAAAATTGTCTTGAGAGCTTATTTTCGAAGTTTCGACGTTTCCTCCCCGGACACCTATAGATGTTTTCCTTGATCGAACCCGCTCGCATTTGTCCCCACTGCCACGTGGCCAGAGCCAGATCCACGTTGTCTCCAGTGCAACTGACGCAAGGAGTGCATGTTACGACACGTTTCCTGAAACTTTTCCTTCGGCCGGCTGTTTTTTCTGCGCCGCGGGGTCGATAAATCAGAGCGAAAGACGTCGGAGTTGAAGAAGGCTGCCTTTGTACCTGACGCAAGTCGCCTTCCCTCACCTGTTTTGTTTCCTCCGGCCACGGAGCCGAGCTGCTGCCGCGCCGTGCAAGTCGCAACACGTTCGGCTC
The DNA here is from genome assembly GCA_031308135.1 of Acheta domesticus. Taxonomy (NCBI): domain Eukaryota; kingdom Metazoa; phylum Arthropoda; class Insecta; order Orthoptera; family Gryllidae; genus Acheta; species Acheta domesticus. Next base: position 42,841,205 of record JAHLJT010002630.1, read on the forward strand.
GCACGTGCTCCCTCCCGCGTGCAGCCACAATGCGCCCCCGCTCCGCGCCGCCCACGCCCGTTGCGTCATCCCGCGTGGACCTCGCGAGGGAGAAAGCCCTTGCGACGCTCAATGCACAAGGGCGCTCTCTTTTTTTCGCGTAAGCCATGCAAAGCCACACAAGGGACGGCGGAGTTCTCTCACGGGCGAACTTGCACGTGGTCTGCGCGGGACCCGACACGTCATCCGGACACATGCGGGGCTGGAGGAAAGTGTTATATGTTTTTCCCACAATATGAAACATATTATGGCGAATCTAAGCGCTCCATTCTTGAGATTTTAGAATGTAGTTCTATATTGAAATCTATATTGATTTTTAGTATCATCTTCATATAATTGTGGTATTTTCACGGTAGAGTTGAAATAATTGTTGTAATAATATTAGAGAAGAGTACCCAAATAGAGGATAGTACCCAATACCCGGGTCATACTAAATTGCATCGTTTAGTATTTTCCACTTTCATATTTTCATTTTTTATTATTTGTGTTATTATTATTATTATTATTATTATTATTATTATTGTTAATTAACTGCCACCGGGTCATACCCAATTGCAGTTCAAATAAATGTATACGTAAAACCGAGAATTTCGTGATTTAAACTTAAATTTTTAGTAATTTACGTTTCGCCGCTACACAACAAAATTGACTCATATCTAACGTAGTATAGTATGTTAAGAAATTATTATATTTCTACTAGTAACAATTTCTTAAATACAGTTCGCAAGAACGTCGGTGTGTATTATGTATGTAGACTTCAGCTGGGAAATGAATGGCTCCGCGAGTAAAATACGTCGATGGCAAGTCGACAGTTCTCCAGACAGACTTAGTGAAATGAAACTCAGAGAGTGAGAACACACCGAGTTTATTACAGAAGTGAATAAAATACAGGTTATACAAATTTCTATTACAAAGTCGAAAATGGTTGTGAACCCTTTACAATATCTCCTTAGGAACTATATAGACCACTTCCCCACTCCTGTTTGTAAGTACATGGTGGAGGGGGAGATACTTGTTATGGTCAGAGACGCGAGTGCGCTCTGTGTGGCCCTTATCACGGGCGGAGGGGGAACTCCAAAGCGAGGATCTTGGTATCGCGAGGACTGTGCCCCGAAGTGACCTTTCATGATTATATGGAGGTTAAGTGGCAGGCTTTAGTTATTGGAGCCTTCGACGTTTTATCTGAGCGCAGGGCGCAACTGAGATGAAATTTGTTAGTATTTATTAGGTGCTTAAGATAGAAGTGCGTTAAAATTATCGGGGACACGAAAAGACGCCTTCTTTCTGGTTCCAAGATATTGGTTATCGGGCCTCGTGCTTTAATTAAATTCATAAGCCCTGCTTTGCTCCGGGGTACATTGCGTAATGCTATGTACAGCCTGTACGCTCTGTACGTGGGGATATAAGTCGCGTATTATGATCCCACACTGAGATTTTTTAAAGTTTTATCAAGGTTTTTTATCAAGTAGTGACTTGTGTCCATTAATATTACGTAATTCTTCCCTTTATATCCATCTGACCGTTGATTTAATTTTTTTTTACATTTAAGCCTGAAGATGGAAATAATTAATATCAGAAACGTTGCTGTAACTATTATGTATCACATATAATATATTAATATAAAATAGTTATTTAAAACAATTGTTTTTCTTAAAATAAAGGACCAATACATTCTTATAAAAGTATGTAATTTGACTCCAGCTTGACTCGCTCGTAGGGCGAGACCCGAAGGAATTTCCACTTCAAGGTTGTCGCGTCCGTTACATTTTGCATTTTATGAGCTTATGAGCATGAAGTCACCTGTTCTTTGAAATGACACCGCGCACATAATTATTACTGCACGAGACCGTCATGATTTTACATTTAACATGCTAAAACAAGAACAGAGTAAGTGTAATTAAGTTCGCAAAAAGGACTTAGAAAAACGAGAAGTGTATGAGGACAAACAACCAAAGGAAAAACAAACTATAAAATCGTAGGTTGGCATATGGCCGCAGATGTTATTAAGGAAAACCGTGTAAATTGGCTCATGACAAATATGTGGGTTGAAAAGGTACCATTGCGTTGACATTGAACAAATTGTATTATTTCCTTTTCACAAAAATTGGTTTCCCAGTATCAATATAAATTGGTTTTATATCCAAGTTTCTACTTTCGAAAAATTATATCCTTCTTTTACTACCGGGAGAGGTGGCTCAGGGCATCAACTGATTTCACTATAGTGCCTGATCGAGTCCCGACAGTGGCACGATTTTCGACACTAGCTAGATAGCTGGGTGGAATTCAGTCGCTGTCTGGATGATAATTCTAGCGGCCGGCTGCTCTGATCGGTAGTTTTCCGTGGTTTCTCCGATCAACACCAGGCGAATGACGGAGCAGCACCCTAACAAACGGGCCACGGACTGCACCCGATCTTTCCTTCCTCTTCCATGTCCTATCCTCACCCTTACTTACACACTACACATGCAGTACACAACCAAATATGCCGAGAAACCGATCGGGAGCTTGTCCCGGTTGGGACGGTGCCCCGCTCTTGGGGGGTACCTGAAGGGGGGAAACTCTGATAACCGACGGGCAGATTGGAGTCGGATATCACCGTGCAGCGAGGAAAGATAATGAGTAAGGCACGGATATTGATGACCTAAAATATTGCCAAAAATGATCAATAAAATGATCTTGAAATGTTTTTAAAATGCCCTAAAAACAAAGAAAAATGGCGTAAAATGTTTTAACAAAATCACTTCAGGTGAACAACTAAAGCTGTTGGATATGTTACTGATGTAATCGAGGCTTCTGCCTTTTGTTCAAGTGAATTCAACTTGCAAACTTTTGGTTCACTAAAAGAAACTTTTGGTTCTTTAATTTATCGCGAAATCGTCCGAACTGACAATGGCGCCGACAGGCGTCACAGCAACCTTAGATTATATAGTACTCACAATGGCTGACATTACAATATATGAGTGAAGAAATCGAATAGACTACTCAGGAATTCTGAGGTAAATATTTGTTGCATCTCGTAAATATTGTCTGAAGCAAGTACCATTAAAATGGTATTGAAATCGATTAAATCAGAGAAAATGCGTAAAAATTGACGTTAAAGGCTAAAAGAACGACCTATTAGTCGAAATCAACGAAAAATGCAGAAAAATGTCATAAAATGGGTAATTTCGTTTTGTCATAACATAAAATGAATTTCTATATTAAACGCCATTGTTTTAAAGTGAAAAGAACAAAAATGATATTTCATTGAAATCTGCCTTCTAACCTTAGCAGTTGACGTATCAGGAATCAGTAATCAATTAAAAAACGCTTTTTTTACTGTTTCTCTGCTTCCATATTTGTCACAGCTTGATGAAAGGCATTACAACATGTTTGGCTTTGAATATATTTGTACAATGCACTATTAGAGTAATGAAATTTCAGTGTTTGCTTCCAAAGAGCTGGACATTAACACAACTAATTCACTCCTTAACCTTAAAACAAAAAGAGAATGCTCATAAGCTAATAAGAAACGAAACTCGTGGAAAGAAAATTTATAACTAGATGGATATTTGATACACTCGTATCGTTTCTTATCAAGAAAGGTATCTTTGATTATAATGTAGCGTTCGTAATATTAAATTATATTTGAAATCTGAAAGAAATGAAGAAATGAGAGAATTATTATTGACAAGAAATATAATTAAGTACTTCAAGTTTTTCTTCCCCGTCCTGGGTTGGAGGTGAGACGAAACGTGACAATGAATGTCCCTCGTAAAATGAAGACAACTGAAGGAAATTGGACTATCATTAGTGTAAAATTGGTGTAAAGATCGCGACTGCATGAAAATCAAGTTCTCTTCTGAGCTTTTTACAACTTTGTTATTCTCCAACCTCTCACGTAAATGGTACTAAGATTACCGTCAGCATTTTGAAATATTAGGGCCTAAACGTTTGGGGATTTCATTCACTGCTCCTAAAACCTTGGAACAACAATGTCGTCACAATGTCACCAAATAATTCGAAAAATTTACGTTTTCGTTGTTGTTTTTGTTTCTGTTGTTATTATTGGATCCAATAATTACTTCTAACTTCTTTCTGAGTCATAAACCCAATCTATCACTCAAAAACCATGAATTAACTCAGATCGTATATGACTTGGTGATATCCTTGAATGAAGTTGCGAATTGGTTGGATAGTTCGCGATATTTCAAATGTAGTAATTAGATGGTATAATCAAATTAAGCACGAAACAAGACAATATTTTTTATTTCATAACACGCTTAGTAATGTTCACATTCTACCAGGTGGCTTGGATTGCCGTATTTCATGTAATTATTATTTTGCAGTCTCCGGGGAGGTGTCAAGTTGTTTCAAAAGCAGTGCCAAGAGAGTACATAAAAAGGTGAATTGATTTGCGAGTTGGAATGCGACACATGGCAGAGCAACAGGGAGAGTTCAGTTCAGAGCAACAGGGAAAGCAAAAAGCCAAGGTCTTTCGTCACTGTCGATAAAGGAGAAAAAAGATATTCATGTTCCCGAGATATTTTGAGAACAATTGACAGGAACCTTGACCCTGATCTTACGACCAATGCGTTTTTTTCAACATCTTTTTTTATTTTTTAATAGCCTAAAGTCGATTCTGAAAATGATGCTTTTGTAATTATTTTACAGAATTAAATCACGAGCATGATGTGTTAACAAAATCATTTGTGGAGCAACACATTAAAATGTATTTACTCTGTAATTCAACTAAATTTAGTTTGGACCGATTTCTTAATCTTTAAAAATTCTAAATATATGACACAAAGATATGCAGCAGAACATATGACCAACATTATCTTTACGTTAATACCTTGCGGTCTGCAGCTTCTTGTTTCTTGTGTGGAATACATGGCCAGTTAGTGAGAGCCAGGATTCAGACTTCCAGGGTGGCGGGGAGGCCAAGAATATGGTGGACCCCAAGAAGAACTAGTGGTGCTACAGAATGGCACAAACATTCCCGTATTCGTTTTCTATTTCCTTTGGTCTCGGCTACGGGCTTCCCACATACCCTTGCCAGCTGCCATCTATCGCCGCCCAAGGTGCATATTTTTTTTACATTTTCTTAATTTTTCGGTTTCCTCATAGTAGTACGGAAATATTATTTTAAGAATATTGAAGAACAGCAAATCCTCACCCTAAATGGCAATTTTCTTTGAAAAATGTATATCAGTTTGGCCTCTGACACCATGGAGGATGTTTTTGAGGTTTTGTTTTTTTGCAAAATGTAATAATTTGTAAAAAATATTACAAATAGAATTTAAGAAGGAATGGCATAGTTTGTTAAGTGCTCCTCGAAACGTCGAGAGATAGTAATGATTCAGAAAGTAAAAAAGAAATTAATAAATTCCCAAATTTAAATTACGACTTTTTATTAACTTTTTGGTTTTCAAACGTATAGTAGTAGACTGTCTAACAAAGATATTTAATTAAAAACCCAAAGAAGTCAGAAGATAGTGGAATGTATTTAACAGTAACATACTATTGGGGAGAGGAAGGGAGGAGGTAACGAAGTAACCCTGGCGAAGTTTTTTCCTTCATCTTCGTTTAAGTGAAGAGACAACGTTTCATCGTTTAGGCCTTTCATGATTAGAAACCTTTCTGAACAGTAAGTGACAGTTTCGACATTCGGGAGTTTATAAATCGAAGCCGTCGGCATGCTTCGTGGACACTGCGGCATTCTCTTAACCTCTTCAGACCCGGTGACAAATACGCTATGAAATTCTGGTAGGTTTTGCTCCACGCTTGGTGAAATTAAAACGCTTGAAGGTTAAAAAACGAGAATCGTCAAAGAAAAGAGAAAAACTCGCAAGTCACACTCAAATACGTGCTCAGAAATGGAGGTGCACATATGTGTACCCATGGACTGAAGAGGATAGAACCGAAAATGACGGAGCAATCTTAGTTTAGGATCTGTCGATGTAGAGAATTGTTGTGCATTCGTAGCAACGTAATTGAATTGAACTAGTTCTTCATTGAATTAGGAACGAAATTAAACTAGTTCTTCAAACAACGCCGTGGCCAGCTTGGCCCCGCCGAAAAAGTGGGTAAGTACAGAAAATGTTGAAAATACGTATTACACGCACTTGACATACTACCTTATAAACTGCAAGTATTTTTACGCAAACTTGCAGAAAATGATTGTGATGCGTAGCTAAATACATGCGGCATTAGTTTTTCAATACACACAATTTTCCCTCAATTATATTGCAATTTATTCTGTGGATTGCCCTTGCTGTTCTGGTGCGGGAATACCACTGCTACGCAACTGTTAACTTTTTCATCCCCGCCATGTGATGGATGGCACTGGGGGGGCGGATCTAGGCCATGCCTCCCCTCCCAAAAGGCCTAGAGTTTTCGTTTATCTTCCTTTATTTGGCAAAATTGATTTAAATATTTACTTATTTTTGTTAGAATTATATAATTACTTAAACAATAATATTATGTAGTACAGGGGCGGATCCAGCCGATCATTTTGGAGGGGGCCAAAATAGAGTTTTGCAAAATAATTAACATTTACTATTGTATATAATATGTTTATTGTGTTTATAAAAGATAGTAAACAATATTATTATTTAAGTAATTACATAATTGTAACAAAAATAAATATTTAAATCAATTGTGCCAAATGAAGAAGGTAACAAACGAAAACTCCAAGCCTTTTGGTGGGGGGCCATGGCCGCCCTGGATGCGCCACTGGTATTATATCTACAGTACATGAATAATATACAATATATAAAAGTAATATAAAATATATAAAATATATATAATATAAAATATATAAAAATATGTTTACATAATTGTCACCTTTATATATATATATATATATATATATATATTTCTAAATACAAGCGATAGAGCGCTCGTGAAAACTGTGGAAAGGGTTGGTTGACTCGGTGCTTAGTAGTCAGAGCCGCGTAAACCAGAAGGTCCGGGTTCGAATCCCGGTCTTTGAACAAATTTAATTACAAATCTGTTTATTAACAAAAATTTACGTTGAGAGTCCGTGCCCCCCCTCAAATGATCAGCAGCAACCGCCCCTGGTTGCATCGTCGCACCCTCCCGCCGGCCTCGCGTGCTGTCCGGGGTCGCGCGCTGCAGCGAAGGGCGGGCGCCGCGGCGGCGGCGCGCGCGCGGGCGCTCGTGTGACGGGCGGGCGCGGAGGGACCGTGGCTGCGAGCGTGCGACCCAGCCAGCGCACGGGCGCATGTGGCGCGCACGTGGGAGCTGCTGCACCCCGCCCCGCCCCGCCCCGCCCCGCCCCGCCCCGCCCCGCTGCGCCGCTGCCGCCGCCGTCGCGTGCGCGAGACAGCGGAGCGGAGGAAGTTGGGGTGGTCGGGGGTCAGGGCGGAAGGACGACGCATTCCGCGGCCTTCTCGCTAGAAATAGCGTGTGCTGGGCGGGGGGGGGGAGCGGGGTTAAGGGCTGTGGCAGCGCGGAGGGAGGGTCCAAGGGAGGGGGTGGCTGGAGGTTGGGGTATCGGGGACATGGGTGTCAGTGGCGGATTCAGGGAGAGGGTTCATGGGGGCCAAACACTAGAGTTTTCATTTTTTACTTTCTTTTATTTGGAAAAAAATAATTTAAATATTTATTTGTGTTCGAATTATGGAATTATTTAAACAAGTTGTATATTGCATAGTATCATATATACACTACAAAAATAATACACAACATAATTTTTTTTTTATTATTTAACAAAAATCTATGATGGCCCCCCTCCAAAATGATCGGCTGGATCCACCCCTGGTGGGCGTTGGGCGCGGGTGGCAGGGAGAAGGGGATGGACGATGGGTCCAGGATCGTGGGGATGGAGTGACGGGGAGGCGAAATCCGGGAACCGGGCTGTGGATCCGGGCTGGTAGGAGGTTCCGGATGACAGGGGAGGGGACACGGCACGCGAGGAGTCGGGGAGACAGGCGACAGAGGCAGTGGAAGTTGTTGGAGATGATATGACGGAGACCGGCGACAAAGAGGCGGGGAGTCGGGGGACGGGACTCAGGGACAGAGGTGATTGGAGGGGCGGGGAGCCGAGGAGACGAGAGAGGCGAGGGAGCTTGGGCTCACGGTGATTGGGTGTTGACGGGGAACGGAATGCGGGGAGATACGGACCAGGAGGATGGAAGATGAGCAGGGCGGGGCGGAGCAGGGAGGGGGCGGAGACGAGCGGGGCGGAGCAGGGCGGGGCGGAGCAGGGCGGGGCGGAGCAGGGCGGGGCGGAGCAGGGCGGGGCGGAGCAGGGCGGGGCGGAGCAGGGCGGGGCGGAGCAGGGCGGGGCGGAGCAGGGCGGGGCGGAGCAGGGCGGGGCGGTGCAGGGCGGGCTGGAGCAGGGCGGGGCGGGGCGGAGCAGGGCGGGGCGGAGCAGGGCGGGGCGGTGCAGGGCGGGCTGGAGCAGGGCGGGGCGGGGCGGAGCAGGGCGGGGCGGGGCAGGGCGGGCTGGAGCAGGGCAGGGCGGGCGGAGAAGGGCGGGGCGGAGCAGGGCGGGGCGGAGCAGGGCAAGGCGGAGCAGGGCAGGGCGGAGCAGGGCGGGGCGGAGCAGGGCAAGGCGGAGCAGGGCGGGGCGGAGCAGGGCGGGGCGGAGCAGGGCGGGGCGGAGCAGAGCGGGGCGGAGCAGGGCAAGGCGGAGCAGGGCAGGGCGGAGCAGGGCGGGGCGGAGCAGGGCGGGGCGGAGCAGGGCGGGGCGGAGCAGAGCGGGGCGGAGCAGGGCAAGGCGGAGCAGGGCAGGGCGGAGCAGGGCGGGGCGGAGCAGGGCAAGGCGGAGCAGGGCGGGGCGGAGCAGGGCGGGGTGGAGCAGGGCGGGGCGGAGCAGGGCGGGGCGGAGCAGAGCGGGGCGGAGCAGGGCGGGGCGGAGCAGAGCGGGGCGGAGCAGGGCGGGGCGGAGCAGGGCGGGGCGGAGCAGGGCAGGGCGGAGCAGGGCGGAGCGGAGCACGGCCGGGCGGAGCGGGGTGGAACAGGACGGGGCGGAGCAGGGCGGAGCAGGGCGGGGCAGGGCGGAGCGGAGCAGGCCGGAGCGTGGCGTGGCGAGGCGGGGAGAAGCAGGGTGGGAAGGGGCGAGGCAGAGGCATGGGTATCAGGCTGTGTGTGTGTGTGTGCGAAGACGCACCGCCCTCCGTCCCCCAGCAGCCTCAAACATGAGGTTCGGATTGAAATCCTCTTGGCGTAAGTGGCGGCGCGGGGCCACCGGGCTGTGCGGCTGCTTCCCGTAAAACGGCTCTTCGGGAGGAGAGACCCCCCTCCCACGCACTTCCACAGCCGGTCGCCTTCTCTAGCGACACGTCATCGTAAAGCTGTCAAAAGTGTGTGTGTGTGTGTGTGTGTATGTGTATCTTCGAGCGAGCGTAAGCGAGGAGAGGGGCAAATGCATAAGCACGTGACGAAATTCGTTTGGCAGCACGTTGAAAAAGAATTATTCTTTGTAAAATGTGTTATTTAGTTTCAAGGTAGTCAAAAATAATATTCAAAGTAATCTGTACGACAATTACTATAGAAATTACCGATTAAACCAAACGCTACAGAATGACGAGTGCATTTCTTTGGGTAATCCTCGAAATGAAAATTAAATATAATTATGTAACCTAATTGAAAAATATTGTTTGATATCAATAACATGTACTTGATTCGGAATTACTATTATACAACATCGATGTAAAAAATGGTACAGGACTACAATATCTTTAACAACAAAACTTCACGGTATGTCTGTGATTCGATGAAAGAGGGGAAATTCATTTGTAAGTACATTTCCCTTTCTTAGAGTGAGTTAACGTAATGATTTGGAATTCGAATTGGTCTTGAAATACAGCAAAGACAAAATATTATGGATGAGACACTTCCACGACGCTGACAGATCAATATACTCCGGAAATCTTCCTATCCTGGTTGTCGAAAAGCAAAACTCATTGAAGGAAGAGTAACTAAAAAGGTTCGTCGTAGTTATATTATTAGCAAGAATTGTTTTACAAATGCGCAAATTAAATATTCATAATTTTCAAATTTGGCCGACATTGCGGATAATGCAACAATTCCATCAAAAACATCGATGCTCCAAATAAAAACATCGATGTTAATGAAACATTGACTCAAAACAATCGATGGTATTAAAAATCAAAATTTTTGAAATTGGATTAGTCACCATCGAAGTTAACGCAAGGGGATTTAATACGAAAGTGGCCTCGTTCATTAATATTATTAATCGATATTTAACTGGGAAAACAAAGTAAAAAATTATCACGACAAGAAAAACTTGGATTATTTAATTGGATAATTAAAAAATAATAAAAGCACCTTTATTGACGAAATCTCGATTTTATTTATTTTTTATCCTCACTTTCGTCTTAAGAATATTCAATTTATGGGTATCTGAAAATTATTGTAGAATTTGTTATGCAATTTTTTCATTTTAAAAATATCGAGCGACAGCGTAAAATATGGAACACAAAACATGGATGTCCAAAAACAACGCCTTCAAAAAAAAGATTTTAAATACATCGATAATTTTTTTAATAACATCCGTGAATGAAATGCACCGGCATTTATGTTAGATCCCCATTGCAGCCTACGGACGATTTTCCCAGAGCACAATCAAAAGGGTACGGTTTCCTCCTCATCCCATTCTGAGGAGTCTTCCCTGGCTGGGGTTTCCCGCGAATGAATGCCTTCACAAATGCCTCTGCAAAAGATATCTTTTGCCTGATTCACACACGGTGCGTAAAGAAATTATTGGAAATCACTTCTCTGAATCACATTGCTTTCAATTTACGACCCACTTTCAAAGAACTGAAATTTTCTTAATGGAATTAAAATGAATATTTCCTGGAGTATTAACTCTAAATTCCGCCACAGACCACATGCCAATTATTTTCGTGATTTTGCTTCCTGGTTAAACATTCACTGAATTTCTAGTAAGACATTAAAGCCACGTAGTTTTTACTGTTTTTCGCGAAAAATAAATAAATTAAAACTTATCCAAATGCATGTTCTGAGAGAAAAGAAACCTTTTTTCATATTAGCAAAATGAATGATCCTTAAGTGATCGAAAAGCTGGCCACATGTCATTTACACAAGCCGTTTTCTGGTTGAGTGGCCACGGGGTGTATATATGGTACCAACTCTGTACATTTCTTACAAAGATAGTACAACTTTACTGGCGCACTTTAGAGATTCTCCGTAAATTGTGTTTAATTGTATACTTCTAACGGAGTATTAATGTTTCTGATACACCTACCTTTTCGTTGTGTACGGAACTTAAAATATTCTGCAAAATTGTTTATTGTTGTCGTTTTTCATAATAGACGTGAGCACCGCGTAAGACTAGTATAATCTAAATTGCTAAGGAGAAAGCCGAATGAGGGACATTTAAGGGAGCGGAGACCTCACTTTTACGAATGAGGGGTCACTCCTTGCCCTTTCATTTCAGAATAAGAGTGGCTTTAAAAAGAAGGGGTATCACAGACTTCATGTACTACAATACCTTACGCACTCAAGTACTTTGCTCTTTCATTTCAGAATAAGGGCCATTTGTTACTCAGAAAAGCAACTTAAGAAACTCCACTGTAAGTATCTACCATCTTTTAGATTTACAAAAAGCATATTTGTGATTTCGCAGCAAAAACACGGAGATCACGCACTTCATGTACTTCTTTAGGCGTTATTCACAATGCAAACTTAAACTTAACGTAATGCAGTAAACTTAGCCGTAAAATTTACACGTAAAATAAACATTCACAAAGACGAACGTAAGCTGGAACGTAAGTTTCGCTTGAACCAATCATAATTCAACGTACTGACACTAGAGAAAAATGCATCATAAGAATGGGGCAGAATTCCTGTAGCTCCATCCTCCCACACACATACATTCTCACAGAAAAAACCTGGATGCGCCTCAGATAATTAGTTAAAAATATTCCGATTATTTAAAACAAACAACTTATAAGTCATTTCTGATTACTTTAATAAATTTCTTATGATCTTGACGATTTACATCATTCTCTTAATGAGCACTTAACGTCATTTCTCCTTGCCTAAAAGAAAAGTCTCGCTTAGATTCTTTCGCTTATTTCACTCAGTGGTAAGAATTTGGTACTATAATCGAGGGACTGCCACGACTCTCCTATCACAAGACGAGGTGGCTCAGGGCATCAACGAATGTCATTGTAGTATCTCTGGCCGGGAGGTCCTAGATTCGAGTCCCAATGGCAGCAGGATTTTCGATACTAGCTTTTCAGCTAGTAGGTCGAATTCAGTCGCTGTCTGGAGGAGAATTCTAGCGGCCGTCTGCTCTGATCGGTAGTTTTCCGTGGTTTCTCCTCACAATACCAGTCGAATGCCGGAGCAGTACCCTAACAAACGGGCCACGGACCTTGCGCGATCTTTCTTTCCTCTTTCTTAATCTATCCTCACCCCTTACACACCTACACTAACATGCACTGCACTACCACACATGCCGGGAGACCAGTCGGGAGCTTACAGCTTGTCCCGGCTGGGGCGCTGGTGGGAGATACCTGGTTGAGGGGGAAAATCCCGCTAGTCGACGTCAGGTCGGCGCCAGATCTCACCATCCCGGGGGGGAAAAGATCACCGCCACCTCCCGAGGAAAAAACACGCACTACACTTACGGGACTAATGGCCTTGACGCTTCCGGAATTACTAATCAATGAATTTATCATCTTCTACTCTCCTCCTCCCAGCTGATCTGTCGTCCTCACTAAACATCAGTAGGAATTAATCACTTGTGATTATTAGCAACCGCAGTGTATTAATTGTCATTTCTCATTATTTCTAATTATAATGCTAAAACCGCACGGCAATAGACTTTTAGTTACAGTAATGTATACAATTGTAGGTCGTGTGGTTGCAATAGACAATACGGGCGGATACAGAGGAAAATTTTGGGGGAGGAAATTAAAATGTTTTGATGGGATGTGTCATTACAGATTGTCTAAAAAGCAGGCTTATTATTCGTTTTAATGATTATCTGCAAATATTTGTGCTTGAAACTTTCGTGACAAGTTAAAATTAACACTTACTGAAAAATGTTAGGTTTTTCCCCCGTGGATCCGCGCCTGGTGTAAGCAAGTAATTGTAGGTCATTGTCCAAATGTCTGGGGGGAGGGGGGCTGCTCGTGTACGGTCGAATCAACTTGATTTTCGTGTCAGGATCTAAGAATCATTTATGCTGAATTTAAAAAAAATATGTTGATTTACGTGTTTTTAAATATATTCAACTGAGTTTTGAATGACTAACGTTTCGATTAAAAATGAGTGAAAATATGATTTCATTTCTAATAGCATTAAACGTTCCCATCATCTAAAAGAATATACTTCGTCATTAGTGATGGTGTTTTTGCAGAGGCGGATGCAGAGCTGCATGGGGCCTTGGCCTCCTGCAAAAGCCCTGAGTTTTTGTTTGTTATTTGGCAAAATTGATTAAAATATTTAATTATGTTAGAATTATGTCATTTAAAAAACAATATTTATAGTATCATTACATACACTACAAAAATAATATACAGTATAATAACACATTTTTATTATTGAACAAAAATGTATAATGGCCTCCTCCAAAATGATTGGCTGGATCCGCCCCCATATATTTGGGTCACACCATAGGATTTTAATGAGTCATTGAAGCCATTCCTACTTTGTGTTTTCCTTAAAGCAATAAAGAGCTCTCGCCTAGAACGAGGGGTTTCTTTCGCCTGACTCACCCAGCGCGGAAGAATTCGGTTCCGTTGATGAGGGTTCATTTGCACCACGCCCCGTTTTCTTCCCTTCCCCCTTCCCCTCCCCCTGCCGCATCTGGCGTCTCGTCGAGCCCCGCGGCGCGGCGTCGGCGGGGCCACGTGTGCCCACGTGTGCGTGCGTGCGGGCGGGCGGGCGGCGACGAAGGCAGGTGGCGACTGGCGCCCGAACCGGGAGCGAGCGCGCAGCGTGGGAAACAGGGCCGGCTCGCCCTCGCTCGCTCTCCGCCACTCAACCCCGGCACGGCCCCCTCGGAGTCGTCTTCCGCCTCCCCTCCCCCAGGGCGAGGACGAAGAGGAGCAGCGGACTCGGCCACCTGCGCGCGCCCACAAACAATCGCCACCGCCGCGGGGGAGGAGGAGAAGGGGGAGGAGGCCGCAATCGGGCCGCAGGGGGCGGTGTCATACGATGCCGATGCCAAGGCGCGATACGGCATGCGACGCTTCCAGTGAGGGGGGGACGATGACGGAAACGACCAGCAATTAATTTTTGAATAGTCTTACTTTGCGCATTACGGAAATGCAATAAATAATAAGTAGCGGAGCCCGGCAGACGTTACTCTGCTCTTTATCTTTCTTTTTCCTTCCCTCTTCCTTTCTCTCTCCGTCTCTCTCTCTCTTCGTCTCTCACCCCGCCTCTCTGTCTCTTTCCGTCTCTTTCTCTTCGTCTCTCACCCCGCCTCTCTCTGTCTCTCTCCGTTTCTTTCTACGTCTCTCCCTCCGTCTCTCTGTCTCTCTTCATCTCTCACCCCGCCTCTCTGTCTCTCTCCGTCTCTTTCTACGTCTCTTCCTCCGTCTCTCTCTGTCTCTCTTCGTCTCTCTCTCTCTCCGTCTCTCTCGTCTGTCTCTCCGCCTCTCTCTTGTCTCTGTCTCCGTCTCTCTCTGCCCCTGTCTCAGTCTGTCTGACTCTGTCTCTTTGTCAGTCTCTGTCTTTGTTTCTGCCCCTCTCTGTCCTTTTCATTCACATTTAATTACAGATTCTGCATGTCTTTGAGCAGGTGGGGTAATATTGAGAAGCGCCGGACCAGCAAAAATGTAATATGTGTATAATAAAAATAATAATAATAATAATAATAATAATAATAGTAATAATAATAATACTATTTTTACATGATTCCATTTGCATTTGCTCCGTTCAGGTCCTTTAAGAAAGTGATGTTGGAAAACATGACTAACATGTATCGAGCGAATGAATGCATTGTTCTATGACAATGGCGCTTTGATACGTCGACAGCCACTGCTTGGCTTCTTATTATGAATTACTTGTGATTTTCTTTATGGCTAAAATTCCGAGTCGTAGGGTCGTACGACTTTGATGGTCATTTCATTACTTCTTGAATATATTGAATACTCTTCTGATATCATTGGACTAAGTTGTAGAAATCCATTTTCATTCAAACTTTTGAATTTTCAGAATATTAAAGATAGATAAGCATTTTTTTCGAACCTCTCGCGCTTCCTTTAATTAGAAGTTTTTTTCTAGAAATGGCTGAAGAGTTTGTAGGATAGAAGTTGCTAGATTGCCCAATACTCAACTGTTTCCAATTAAACGAGAAAGTATATGCTGCAGTAGCCCAATCAATTACTTCATTGCGCACGCCCTCAGATAATCGCAGTGGGGATCGAGGGGGGGGACCATGGGGGCCACGCCCCCCCCCAAAGCCGTAGAGTTTTCGTGTGTTACCTTCTTTTGTTTGGCAAAATTGATGTAAATATTAATTTACGTTAGAAATATGTAATTATTTAAAAAATAATATTCTCGGACCGAAGGATTGCGGGTTCAAGTCCCGCCTCGGGCCTGGTTGTATTTGTGTTCGTCCTTTCACCCCCTATCATCACCATTTCATGTCATCTTCGGTTACGTCACGTTAAATCCAATAGTGGTCGCTAATGACCTTGATGTTAATGCTCCCTTAAATTTTTAAAAACAAATTCTTCGCGTAACGAGATTTTGAAAGAAGTTTCTTAATCCCTAATGACAGAGAACCTTTTTTGATTGTATTTTTATTGAGACATAACGCTTACACCTTCACAAGTAATTCCCACATTTATTTTTTATACCTCATCTCTCGGTCAAAGTTGATAATGTATGATTGCATGAGTAATAGACACTAGTTTTTAGTTTAGTGCATTAATAAAATACATGTGTACCAATTTCAGATTATTGCGCCACGGCGAACTGCGATTGTGCTTCAGGGGACGGCGTCATATGATGCCGACGGCTAAAGCTTCACGAACCACCAACGCAGTTATTTTTTTTTCTTATTTTAATATTCTGTTTATTTACAATCTGTTTTTTTAACAAACATTCAGTAAATGTGATAATTACGTATTAATTGAAGTTAGTCATGTGGGTTGTTTGAAACGGATCGCAGTTAATGAACATTCAATTCATGATAGTGGGACGTAAAGTGGAACTGGTAAGTTATTATTACAAATCGTGATGGACTTTCAAGAAGAACGGGACTTTCAGCAAAAAACTTGTCACAACTTCTTAATGCAAGTAAAATCAACTACTCGTGACCGGAATTCCAGGTCCAGCACTTGCGTAAAGTGAGCGTGCCAGAATTCACTTCATAAAGCTAACTGAGCAGCTTAAAAACACGTTTATCGTAAAACAGGGTCGCCAACAGATCAATGTTTCCTTAGGTCGCCTAAGCTGCCTCAGAATTTCAGGTCGTTTAGAGCCGTCCGTAATTGACGTAACGCGAATTTGGAGTATTTTGAATACCCCCTCTCTTCGCTATAACGTACCTGTAACGTGCGCTTGAACCTATTAAATAATTACGTAAAGCTTGTGACAACACCCCCCCTCCCCATTTACAGCAAGAAAGAAGAAATTATGACACAGTAAAAAAAATATTAATTTTATTTGTATTTCATATTAACATTCATGATCAAGTTAAAATAAGTTCGTGATACTGACCACACCTATAAGATTCCAGAAAATTTGTTAGTGAAAGAATGATGCATAAACGAGATTTTCTGACAAACCGTGCACCCAAAATTATTTCACCAAATGTTGAAAGTTAAAAAAAAGAATGTTATATAACTTTGAACTAACACCCATATACCCCTATGTAACGCAGCGTAACGCTAACTCAAAATCCCTCCCTCCTTTTAGCGTTACGTATTTTATGGACGACCCCTTATATCTTTCGAAATTAAACTACACCTATAGACCGCATCCATACTACATTATGTTTGAAGCAAAAAGCAAAAGTTGAAAACATTTAATAGAGATTTAAAGATGTATTTTTAGTAAGAAACATAAATATTATTATTAAAATAATTGACAACATCCAAAACAGCAAAAATAAAGGGTTTAAAAATATGAATTAAATGACATATATGCGTAGGACACTATAAAAGGACACCTACCTTTTCGTTGATGTTTGTCATCTATTTTTTTTAAATGTGTGCTCTTATTCAAATATTAGTCCGATTGAAGAACTATACACAGGATTAATTTTTATATTTTCGATCTGTAAAATAGTTTAGTAACATACCCTGAGAAAGCAATTGTGCAATAGTTTAGTAACGGCACACCCTGCAAAAGTAATTTTGTACTTACAATATATTTGACACACACAAAGTACCTGATATTTTGATTTAAAAAAAATCGCGAAAAAATCTGAAGTGTTTGCTTCTAATATTTGCGTTTTTTCTGAAAAACTGACGTTTTAAGAGGTTTCAGTCTTCTATTGAGGGTGTGATATGTATCTCTTAGTGATATTATTGAATATGAAATTAAGTTTTCGTCGGTTTGTTTAAAAAAATTAAACGGAATCAATTGTATGTGTAGTAAATTTTAACGAATAATATAGTAGGAATATTAATAGTAATAACAACAACAATAATACTAATAATAAGAACTCTTTATTCACGCTGTAATTAAATTAAATTATGAATCTTATATTTCTGATTGTAAATCGCCGAATAGCTTTGACAACAGTGAATAATTTCTCAGATTCTAGTGCATTTTCAACTCGTTTTAAAATAGTTGAAATATATTAAGTTTTTTTACAGAGTTACAGTGTTATTGTGAAAAGAATTTGAACATACCTACGTCGGACTTTGAGGCTTTTTATACTTTCTTTTTTGTCCCAGCGGCGAAATGGATCCGTCAACGGTGTCAGTCACAATATTACGGGACCTTTAAAAGTTTAAACATCGTCTGCGAGAGACTGAGAGTAGAGACGATGTGGCAACAGTGCCCGAAGTCGTACCCATTGCAATGCCGGGGGCTCCGTGCGTTTGTGCTGCGGGGCGAGCAGTTAGCAGTGAAACCGTGCACAATCGCAGCGGTGCGAGACCGCTGCGGGGCTACAGGTTGCAGGGGGCGTTGAGTGCAGGTGTTCAGAGGGGGCCGGCGGCGAAAGGGAGTAGTGGGGGAGGGGAGGGGCAACTAAGGGCAGTCCAGGTTCAAAAGAGAGTAGGAGAGCCTAAAAATGGAAAAAACATCGGTAATCAGTACATCTATATTTTGATGAAAGTGATAATACTTCAATCACTGACCAGAAAATATCGATGTGATCGTTTGAATAAATCGCCATTAAAACTAAAATTATATAAAAAAGAATGAGAAAAATAGTTTTCTTCAAAACCCAAAGTTTATTTCAAAAATTAATAAAACAATTAGTGATACATTAACAATATTTTAAGCTTTAAGATGATTTGATAACGTATTATGTAATATAAGTAAAAAATTGTTTTTAATTGGTGAAATCTTTAAATCAATAAACACCAATACATTTTATTAAGGGTTTTAAAACACTTTCGTTCGACTTATGTTCGCCAGTCTACCAGCTACGGTTGTTTGGATTGACTGTATTGTTGATGATACTCTTTCTGTCTAAAGCGAGTGTCAGGAACAATCAATAGTACTATCCTTGAAATTTATCTTTAAGTTACCGGTTTTCATAACAATATTTTAAAGAAGTGAATTTACTTTGTTTATATAATTTGTATTACTAAAGAAATAGTCGTCCTATTTTACATATCAAATGACTCCCAACTCACATCCCAACAGTTATTCATACCCGGTAACGATATAGCGATATGTGCAGAAAATTTCGCTTCATTCCCCGATACATCGGCAAGAAAATATCGATACATCGACTTATAGATACTTCTCTTGCGTTCCTGAAGAACCATGTCGACCATCAGGGGCGCACTGGCGGATCCAAGGGGGGGGGGCATGGGGGCCATGGACCCTCCAAAAGGCCTAGAGTTTTCGTTTAGCTTTCTTTATTTGGCAAAATTGATTTAAATATTCATTTATGCTCGAATTATGTAATTGTTTAAACAATACTATTATACAGTATAAAGTAGATAAATCTGTGGTCACGGCGTAAAAGTTCTTAAGTCTAAAATCTTAGTTTGGAGAAAACGAGGGTTAAATATTATCAAGCCAACGCTTCTTCCTATGCTCAACACTATTTCCCAACTCTTTTTTGTCGTTAAGGAGGCAACATTTGAATTCGGTCGTTTTACTAAAATAAAATATAGATGCTTATCTTGTAGTATCACTACTTAACCCAATTTTGCCAAAAATTGACTTAAGAACTTTTACCCCGTGACCACAGAAGTAATAAACAATATAAAAACAAATGTGTTTAATATTTAATAAAAATTAACGAACCCCCCCCCCGAAAATGATTGGTTGGATCCGCCCCGGCGGGGGCGTGCATGCAGGTGTTCAGAGGGGGCCGAGACCGAAGGGGGGCCGGTGGAGGAGGGGGCAGGGGTCATTGTGGCGGGGGGGGGAGGGCAGTCCGGGCTCAAAAGAGCGACGCCGGCCTTCGGGGGAAGGGTGGCGCTGGACGTTGTTTGGTCAAAAGTTCGGTGGGGTCGCCAGTCACGCTGAAAGGACAATAACCTGCGAATCTGCTCACGAAGGGCGGCGGAAAAGCTCGGCAAAATAGCAATTCAGCACAAAAGGAACGAGGTGGACGTTAACCCTCACGTGCTCTCCGGAGCCAGGGTAGGGTTTCATCTCCTTCGTATTTTTCTACTACTGTTCGAAAACAAGACTGCGAGCGTTAGTCTAGAGCAGGGCTGTCCAACTTACAAGCAACACTCACCGTGCTGGATACTCGGATTGACATGAAATGCTACCAGCTTGTTCAGCCCCTTTCAAAACCCTTACATCTAAATTTTTACGTGCTACGAAGCATTGCAAGTAGTGTTTCTGCGACTTTTTAACTTTCCCCCCGCCAGTAGCCCTGGCGAGGCGGTCGTTCATTTCCTTTGGGGTGTCATGCGCCGCAGCTCTATGGCTTGTGCGGCATAGAAGAGGGCAGCTTATTAACTAACTTAATACTAACTTAACCTATGGATGAAGCCGGCACTTTGGCCGGCAACCTAAGATTTAAATTCTTGGGTAATGTTATTTTGTCTTTGCTTTCTTGTTTGCTGTTTCTTGATTTTTTTTTTATCATTCACACACACATTCATGCTGAGATTTATTTACAATTCACACACGCACGCACTTCCACACGACACTATTTACACTGCACTGTACGCCACGGCGCCGACTTTTCTCAAAGCGTCCGTTTCTGCGACAATTAGTATTGAGACCTTTCATGACCTTACCGCCTGTGTAAGGGCGGAAATCGCTTCTCGCCGCTGGTTCTGCTGCCGTTACACACCGCGCCCCCACTATCGGCGGTGACCAGCGATTTCCACCTTTCCACAGGCGGTAAGGTCACGAAAGATCTCAAGACTAATTGTTGCAAAATCACTACTTGCAATGCTTCATAGAACGTAAAATTTTAGATGTAGACGTTTTGAAAGGCGCTGAACAAGCTGATAAAATTTCATGTCAATCCGAGTATCCGCAACGAAGATGGAAAGAAGTTTTGACGAAAATGTGACGTTATCCTCATTATCACTATGCACATTACGTCTGTGCAATCTGATCTGATCGGAGCTACTCGTATAATGAGTGCATGCTATTATTCGGAGTGTCATTATCTGAATCTACAGAAGTGTTAGAAATGGTCCTGAGACGTTTTAATCGGTGGTGAACCAGTCTCACTACATTCAGTCGGGGAAGTCTCACAGTAACTTGTGGTGTGAGACCAACCACTCCATTCCAAACTGGCCCATCATTCACCATATATCCAAAAACTCCAAAGTATTAATCTTGAAACTATTCAAAATATAATTTCTTTATATAGAATTTATCAAAATATGTAATAATGTTTGTTTTTGGCGAAAATGTTTATTTATAAGCAACTTAATCAAAATATTTATTTTTAGATGCCGTTTGGTGAATGGAGACTATGGGGAGTTACTTGAATTTCCACTCAACTTTCAACGCTTAGGATTAAGGAGAAAATATGTATTTACCTAAAAGACAGTTGTATAAATTTGGAAAATTCCAAATTGACAGAAATTTTTCAGTAAGAAGAAAATGTCCGAGAAATCAGGAACTCTCGGTACAATATTTGTCCAGAAATCAAAATCTCACTCCTCCCTTTTCTCTTCAACATAGGATGGTGAACACGGTGGTGCCGCTAGGAGTCGCGACTGCATCGAACAGTGTTGGCGATCATGCGACTCCTAGCGGCACAACCGAGAACGACGCGAAATACCGTGAGATATTCCAATTTGATGACATACCCCTACGCGCCAATAAAGAAAAAAATAAAGTAAAGGTGGATTCTTCTATTCCAGCGTAGCCCCTGAGCCATGGCTGCGTGTCCAGGCTTGCCCGCGGGCGGCCTGGGTTAGCGCCGCGCCGCGTCGCGACGATCCGCAAACATTGCGCGCCGCGCGGGAACAAAGGGCGAGCGGGCGGCGTGGCGCGGCGCGGCGCGCCTTGGGAGTTGGAAAGGCCCTCGCGCGCACGTGCGCCCACAAAGGCCGCCCCCGCCCCCGCCCTCGCCCACGCCCACACCCACGCCCGAGGACCGCACAGTGGCCCCTCCGCGCAGGGCCGTTTCAGCAGGCAAATAAGAAAAACGACGATTCCGGTCATGTTACAAAATGTGTATTTTAAAATCGTTTCGAACTCATTTGCGACACGTTTGTAAAATATACATATTGTAACCTGACTGACGTTTCGCAAATGAGGTCGAAATGATTTTAAAAAATATATTTTGTAACATGACTGTAATCGTTTTTCTTATCTGACTGATTCATCCATTTTTAAAAGCCCATCCCGTAATTTGAGCACCCTTTGCTGGAACGTTAGATCCGCTACACGTTGATTAGTGTGGGTTTTTTCTACCTTGGTATCTCCGCCAGCGAAAATGTGACAAAAGGGTGGCCAGTTATCGAACCTTTGGAAGACAATTTTAAGGAAAGAGTTTGAAATGTGCGGCATTTATTTTTTAAGTTGGTTTTTAAGAAAATTACTCACACCGAAAAAGCTAGAGAGCAACAGTTACCTTTATCTACAATGTATCAGTGTATGGGTCAGCCATAAAGTACCTACCAAACTCAAATAATTCCAACATTCTAAGGACTTTTGAGTTAAAGCAACTTTGCTTTCACTGATTAGTTATTTTGTGCAGTGGATCTTTGAAATCTTTACACAATTTTATTATTAAACTGTAACCGACGACAGAGAGTTTCATCATCTCTCGTTAGTTCCTTGGAACAACAAAGCAGCTTTGGCCTCGTAGATTGGAAGTCGTGCCCACTGCGCCCGCCTAGGCCACCTGCAACAGGTCTTTGACTACTCTTTCTTTTGTCCGTGGAACGAACGAGCCGCTTCTGCTTTGGCAGTTTTCACCCAAATGCGTCCCAGGCGGAAAAGATTATCGGTCAAGTTTACAAGACGAAAGGAAGGGAGCGGAGAAGTGCATTATCGGCGTCGTTATTACAGTTTACTGCACTTGCCTTTTCGCAAAGTTTACGAAAACGAAAAGGAGCGTGGGGTAAACTGGCAAATTGGAATATAGGGATCGAGGTGGATCGGGGGAACGGGGGGGGGGTAGCAGTGGAACATGTAGCTACCCCTTCCTAGAAAATATAGATTATTCCCCTCTTTACAACAATTAATATTATGTTTAGTTTATTACAAAACAGCGTAACAGTATTTGTATACATGAAGATAAGAGGTGATTTAAAATTATGCTACTTGAAGATACTATTTCAGAAATAAACACTTGTCCTTTTCTGTGTTGTCCTCTCGGACGGAGAGGAAGTATCAAATTAGCTAAAATGAAGGATTTTTGTAGTTGTGGTTTGAATAACCTTTTCACTCTAGGAAAAATCAGTACAGACTGTGTCAAAGCTACTCTTTGTGAGCAATTTGGGAGAAAATAGAAATTATCGAAAATAAAATAATCTTCCCATAACAATATAATGCTTTTTTTTCAGAAGTATCTAGTGTTGGGTTTGCTAATTGCAAATTTTCTCAGTGCTCAGTACCGAAGAAGTAGACATTTACCATGCTTTTTACAAATCCTTAGAAATAAACCATAAGCTATGACTGTAATGCTCAAGATTTTTCAAAACATACGAAAACGCTAATTAAATAGGAGAGTAATGAATTCAAAAGAACCACTCGGGATTCGCGTGGACATTCAGTCCAGCCATTCAACGGTCTTGTTTCTCTGGTTACATCCTAATAGTATATTGTGGAGTGAAAAATCGCATTTCGACCACGTGTTTGAGGATACGGTCTGGTAGACCTCTCCCCATTGTGTGCTCCAGCCCCCTACGCCCTCAGAGGCGGTCTTTGGCCCCCGCCCCCCGTCCTCAGAGCCCCCTCTTCGCCGCCGAGTGCCCTTCCTTGAGGGCCCAACTGCATTCCTTCTCCTCTTAAATAAGGCGCGGAGCACAATTATGTGCGGTCTTGTGTGGCTTTTCAGAGGCCCTGGCTACCGCCGGCGAGAACCGGTTGTTGTGCCTTCGCTTTCCTTCACGCGTCATTAGAATGGATACGGAGACTCGGATATTCCCAGAATCCCTTCTGGACGACTTGCACTGATCAGGGTTTCGTTTGTTTATTGCAATTCGAGGATCGCGATTGACCCTGATGCAGATCACGTAGGCGAACATTTCGTTGTGACAACTATAAAGCATCGAACGAGGGAACAAGACAAAAGAACAAAGAAATAAGTAGACGCGTCAAATTGGACATATGAGGGCGGAAAAAAACAGTAATTTCAATATAATCTCTCTTTGAGATCCCTCGGCCTTCATTGCACAGATTTCAAGGATATTTTACAAAAACAATTGTTACAAATAAGACAAAACCAAATTCATGTTTGATAGTATCGATTCGATACTTTCCTCAGTTGGTCGCAGTAATAGATGCACAGTATGCACAGTAAAAGTTAGAGCAGAATTCTAGTGGTTTTTTACTTTCATTTAATTGTGTTTCTAGTGGATATCTATTTAAACTATTCCAAAGAGTAATATGCTACATGTTTTTTGCTCGTGTTTTTTTACTTTCACTCAGGCTGAGTAAATTCAAAAGATACACTGTGTAATGATAATAATCATAATTTGTCGGATCCAATTATAATATTAACTTCAAATCCTTATTATCCATCCAAACTTATGATCCTTATTATTGCGTACTACAGTAATACTTATCCATTACAAAATGATGCAGATGACAAAAAGTGATAGAATGACAGACAAAAAGTTTGACAAAGCAGGATGACAGAAAGCGATAAAAAGAATCAAGTTAAAAAGATTAAACAATTGGTCAGCAATTGATACAAAACGTCGAGCAATGATTATTACAATAATGAGTATAATCCACAATAGGAAAACAATGACGTACTGTATTCATTGTTGTAATAAAGAATGAACGAAGTTTTACATTAATGTTAAATATTTTTGTTTTTAAATAATACGTATTTTAATTGGTAAATGTGTGTCGTAAATTCGTGACCGAACAAGGCCTGTTAGCATCAATGAAAAATTAAAAGAACCTGACTGGTATCATCTTCCTTTCTAATTTAGATTTTAAGCCTCTGCTACGACAGAATGACAAAACATGACCGTGTCTTCGGGTCCAGTCTTCAATGCTTACATTCAGCTTGATTGCGATCGGTGCCAGGAGGAAAAAAATAGTGAGGAAAAAAGTAGATAAAGGCAAAAAAGATGAAGTGGCAAAAATAGGCATCAAAAGGTAAAGTAGGCAAAAAAACGCAAAATGAAAATCTACTAAAACAACCCTAGAAATACAATTAAGTGAATCCTATTGTTAAAAGAGGTAAATAGTAACAATAACAAGCAGGAGCTGATACAGCCGATCATTTTGGAGGGGGGCATCGTAGATTTTTGTTAAATAATAAACATAATTGTTATTATATTGTATATTATTTATTTACTGTAGATATGATACTATACAATATTATTGTTTAAATAATTCCATAATTCTAATAAATAAATATTTAAATAAATTTTGCCAAACAAAGAAAGGTCAACGAAAACTCTAGGCCTCTTGGGGGGCGTGGCACCCATGCCCCCCTGGATCTCCTAGTGATAACAAGAAGGCATTTTCTCTAATTTCCAGTCGCTAGTAATAGAGAGTTTTTGCCACTTCGGACGTTAAGCACTATCGATCTTCTGGTCTTGGGCAGTTCAAGTTTCGCATCGCTTTAGGCATCTGATGCATGCGCAGAAAATCGATAGTGCTTGACGTTCGAGGTGGCAAAAACTCTCTAGGAATAGGGAGTTTTTTGCAATCTCGAACGTGAAGTGCTATCGATCTTCTGCGCATGCGCAGATGCACTGAAGTGATGCGAAACTGGAAACCGCATGAGCAGAAGATTGATAGTGCTCAACGTTTCGAGAGTGACAAAACTCCCTATACTTCGGTTTTTCTTTCTTAGCGCACGGAGGGGGGGGGTGTCAATAAAATAAAATATCTCACGATATTTCGCGTCGTTCTCGGTTGTGCTTCTAGGAGTCGCCTGATCGCGATTGTATCGAGCTAGTGCTGGCGATAATGCGACTCCTGGCGGCGGCACACCGGAGAACGACGCGAAATACCGTGAGATATTCCATTCTGATGACGCCCCCCACCCCGTATTCCAAGAAAGAAAAACCGAAGTATAATCAGTAAAGTCGAATCGATTCAATGACTGCCAGTAACCGTAATCGGAGCCGCCGCGAAACGGTGTTTTGGTGAGGCCAACCTCCCCCCACCTCCGCCCCCACGTGACGCCAACAAACGCCGCCGCGCGCATTCAGGGCCGGTGATTCACCCGCGCCCGAGGGCAGCGGCGGCAGCTGCGCGGCCCAGCGCCCTTCGACCCCGCCCCCCCCCGCCCGCCCGCACAGGGCCCTGTCCGCCCTTCGGAGGTCGGAACGTGCACGCTCACCGCCGCCTGGAATTAGAAAGCCCTCGCACAATGGGCCTTGGGCGGCGCGGCGCTGCGGCCCGGGGCAGACTGGATTACCGCCGCTCCACGCATAATTCCTCCCACACACTGCGCGGTCACCGTTGGGTGACACCTCTCTCAGGGGTCGGGAAGTATCGGGTTCGGTTGCAGGTAAAGAAATCGGTTTCGACGTCGGGTTCAATAACGGAATTCCTAGTTCGTCTTCAGGCAACTTGACCCTGAACCGGTACACTGGAGTGTAGATCACCCCAATCAATGTTTATATTGTTTTACTGGGCAACAGTGAACGCTGAATTATACGTAAATTCGTTTAATTAGTTCATCTATAGTAACGATTTATTTTATTGCTGATAATGTGTTACGTTCGTCAGTTTCTGTTAGCTTGAAGTGAATTTAGGGTGTTGCACACCTCACTGAGCCACTCACGTTTTTTTTATTTGAAGTATTTGCATTTTGAGAGTTTAATCTATTTGTAATGAGATATAAATTCAAGAAAATGTTTTAAAATAGTATTTATGTATTGATTAATACGTAATATCGGTTTTGTTTCGTTACGGAAATGGAGTTCGCAATGAGCAGAGATCACTCCGATGTGTGGAGTGTACTGTGTCTAAATAAACAAGAGTTAGTAATAGAAAGAAGTGAAAAATATGTTCTGAAATGAAAATCGGAATGTTTCTGAATTAAATATTCATTAGGTTTGTAAAACAAAAATATTTAAGTCATAAAGAATCTCTAAATCTCTAAATATGTGAGTGTGTGTGTGTGTGTGTGTGTGTGTGGAGGGGGGGGGGCAGGACCCTAGTGTCCCATTTGTGTGACAAAAAGTAAGTACGCCGGTTGAGGGTTAAGAAGGTCCCTAATTCATTTTCAAATTAATTATTTTCGACACTATTCTTGCGCCATGTCGAAAAAAAGGGTAAAACTAACTTTTAAAGAGTAAAGTTTCTCAATGGTCTATATTTTTGAAAATTATGGGTGTCATTTTATAAACAGTGAAAACTGTTAGTGAGATCTTCTTATCTCTGAGAACAATTCGTGGTTGCGTAAATGAATTTTTAACAGTGAAAGAACAGGCACAGCATTTTTCTCTTTTTACCTATGATTAAATTTCAGTGCGAAAGACCGTCTTCGCGACATTTAAACGCTTAATTACGGGAATACAAGCTTCGACTTTAGCAGCCCTTTAAAGAAGGAACATCCAAGTTCACATTCTCCTGGAATTACAAACCGATCGCCGCCCCGCCCCCCTCGCACAATGGGGTCTTCAGGTCCACTTTGTCCCCAGGAACCAGGCTGGATTACCGCCGCTCAATGCATAATTCCACCCTTTTTTCCGTTTTCCCATCCACAGTACCCTTGAGAAAGCGGTAATTTATTTTCTTAACTGGTATACACGTAAACTGCTGCCTTGCGTTTTAAACAGCTGAAAGGGAGGGATTTTGTTTCTTCTTCTAACTAAAATTAACTAAAAGTAACTTCATTTTAGCTTAAATCTAATTTTCTAGTTACTAATGTAGCACTTTGGCATACCTAACTTAAACGAAAATTTTTATTATTTTATTTTTCTTAATCCTAAGTAAAAATGTTTCTTGACAATGTCTTTGTGAAATGTTCTTTTTGTTTATTTCCATTCACGCATCATTCCTTCATGTTTCATAATATACATAACCATTTATTCTACTCATTCACACCCACTGCACTTCAATTCTACCCCCATAGTGCGGGTGCTCTTGGGTGACACACTGGCGGACCCAGCGGGGGATGTGGAATTATTCCATATCTCCGTTTCGCTTTCAGAGAAATAGCTTTCGTTGTTGTTCTTCTAGGCTTTGAAATTTTTCAGTGAAAAATTGTTATCATCAATGAAAAATTAAATACTTAATTAGGGAGAGAAGAATATCTTAGGCTTTTCTCCCGGTGCGGAATGAAATGTAACATTTTTTTTGGAGTTTGGGAAGATCTAGATTCAATATCAAGAGGAGCAACAATCTACGATTCATTTTAGGAGAAATTACTTTCGAGTTCTCTAACGCGTACGTGATTTTCATCGAATATCTTCCGATTTTCATTCGCATTTTCAGTGCCTCTCACTCGTAATTAGCGAGAACATATCGGCTGTTGCCGTGTCACTTTCAACCTTGAAAATTAGGCTCTCATTCTTTTCCGCCCAATAAGAATAAAAACATTTATGGTTCTATTGCAAAGAAATGGTGTTAATTTGTGACTTGGGAACAACAATTTGAAAAGTAAGTTACATCCAGAAACAACACGAGGTCTTCCAAATAAGGTGAAGAGATATTCCGATGATATTTTAAATTTTTCTTATCTGATTTTGTTGTAGATCAGATACATAACACTACGCAGCTGGCTTAACAATTACGACTTAATCTAAGCTTACACTAATACAAAAGTTGAGGAAACCATCATGGCACCTCAGACGTTCTCTTCTAGATATGCAAGTATTTTACGAAATATATGAAATGTATATTTATATTGAAAGATGAATAGGGGTTTTTCAAAGATTGAATAAGACAGATTTTGGATGTGGTGAATATTGGAGAAGTTATGGGACAGGTTAGCAATGTGATAAGTGATGGGTTTGAGATTAAATTTATTATGTAATTGGTGATTTGATACGAAGAAGAATGCATTTTTGTAGAGGTTTGTTTTTGAAGCATTCTTTCAATTGGCAGGCGTAGAGGAGAGTGGGTATGATTATTGTTTTGTATTATTTTATTTTGTGTTATATAAGAGGTATTTTTTCCTAACGATTAGTGATTTTAGTTGATGCACTTTGTTTTTGGTCTGTACTATTTTGGTGTCTATGTGTTGTTTCCAATTCATTTTGGTGTTCATGTGTAGTGTAGTCCTAAATGCTTGATGGGAGTGCGATAATCTGATAGAGTAAAGCTGTCAGAAGTGGTATTCCAACACAAGCCCTGGGAGAGGATGAGATGTTTTTCTTGATTGGTCGGGTAAGGAGATCCTTGAGTCTGGCGCCTTAGAGCGCTCGGCACAAGATACTTTAATGATCTGTAGCGAATCTACGAGATATGCTGCAAACAATGGGATGAAATCCTCTTTTTATATCCTTTGCTTCGCATTAACAACAAATTTCTGTAAACTCCACAAATTGCGAAGAAAGAAATGAATTTCTATCATTACCCCGCAGTTTAACCATAGGTTTGGAGTTACTCGCTTACCCGGGCGTTGAAGTCACCGCTCTAGTAAGTTAGGTTTCTGTCTGTTCTTGGTGCGACAGCTCGTTACGGGCCAGGGCCTACCAGCAGCGTCCCGGCCTCGCGGCCATGGATTAAGGGAGGGATTAACAACTGTCGGCCCGCCGGATCTTTTTGTGCGGCCTGCGACTGTCTTAAAAAATTTTATTATACCAACCACAAACAATACCATTGCACAATTCATCTTATTTTTATTTAACGTGATATATTAATTTTCTCGTTGTGTGTAATCATTAAGTATGTCGAATAAAAGTCGTATCTAATGTATAGTAGTTTCAGTATAATTTCAGTAGTTATTACACTTGCTGCAACGCAGTGCACAATCACCCTCAAATACATACTAAATTTTTTGCCATGGAATAGTAGCCTAGTTATTGGTAAAATAAATTGAGTATTTAAAAAATCACGATCAATCATTCACGAAGGAGTCGTGCGGACCTCTCACCCACGATGATTTAGTAAAAATTGGTGTCAAAATAATCGCACACGTAACTCAACGTAGTATTCTGGAAACTTGCGGCCGTCCGTCCAGCTATCCGGTCGTCACTCACGGTTAGACCTCTTCCGGTACATTGTCCAGGGCAATCAAGGTGTCATTCGACACGTCACGTTCTGCTGTTCGGGAACTGGCAATTTCTCGTATCCTAATTTCGTAAACCTTAAATTAATAAAAATTAAAATACTTTAAAAACTGTTTGAATCATCGGAGACGCCACACTAAGCCAATCCCTAATAACAGACAACAGGCTGAGAATACGGGCGCGCCGTGACTTAATAACGTCTGACGGTGAGGAAACGGCGACATCAACGCCTGGCAGTCCAGACGAAAAAAAAAAAAAAACTCAACAAAACACCCGGTAGCCCATCAGATAAAAAGCAAAGGTTGAAATCCTTCGGCGGCGGCGCAGGATTCTAGCGCACGGAAACAAGTTCTTCCTGCGCACATGGCTCTGGAATTATCGCTTCGGCATCTCCCTGCACGTGAGGGACAACGCGGCGGCTATTACAAATATTTACGGCGCGTGGTCAATCTCCACGCGAACATGTGGAACTCCCCTGCCACCACCACCCCCACCCCCACATCCCGTCTCCTGGCTGAGGGCATTTCGCGGGCGACATTCACAAACCCGTCCTGCAAATCGCTATCAAAGGCCAGCTGCGATGGCTCAGGGATGTCCGTTGCTGCAGCACCGTCGCTGACCGGGAGGCCTTAGATTGATTCATTGTTCGTGATCCCGGTCGCGTCAACTACAGAGGTCTTTAGTCTCGTGAGTGTAGTGCGTGTTTTTCCTCGGGAGGTGGCGGTGATCTTTTCCCCGCTGGATGGCGAGATCTGGCGCCGACCTACCGTCGACCACCTGGTTTTCCCCTCAACGAGGTATCTTCCACCAGCCGGGGACAAGCTCTAAGCTCCCGACAGGTCTCCCGGCATGTGTGGTAGTGTAGTGCATGTTAGTGTAAGTGTGCGTTAAGGGGTGAGGGTAGGACAAGGAAGAGGAAGGAAAGATCGCGCGCGGTACGTGGCCCGTTTGTTAGGGTGCTGTTCTGGCATTCGCCTGGTGTTGATCGGAGAAACCCGGAATACTACCGATCAGAGCAGCCGGCCGCTAGAATTCCCCTCCAGACAGCGACTGAATTCGACGTAGCTCAAAGGTAGTGTCGAAAATCCTGCTGCCGTCGGGACTAGAACCTAGGACCTCCAGGTCAGAGGAACTGCAGTGACATCAGTTGATGCACTGGACTATCTCCCCCGGTAAGAAGGCCTTAGAGTTCCAGACTTAACGGTGGCGGATTTTCGACACTGGATTTATAGGTAAGTCATATTCGACCACTATCTGGAGGAGAATTCTTGCGGCCGGCTGGTCTGCTCGGCAGTCTGCTCGGTAGTTTCTCCGATCAATGCCAGGTGAAGTTTGGAACAGTACCCTCAAAAACGCCCAGGGACCGGGCGTGACCTTTTCTTCCTCTTCTTGCCCACTGCTCTCTCCCACTTACACTTGTACACGGCGTTTAACAACGCCATATCATCTGCTTACACTTGCATGCACTACACTACTACCCGTTTCGGAGATCCCGGTGAGGCCCTGCTGGGGTGGTATCCCGCTCGGGAAGATTTCTGTGACGAGGCGCGAGATGTACTTTATAACTAGGAAGGAACATCGCCACCTCACGGAGCATTCGCAGATGACGCGAAAAGCAGCTGCTTGCATACTCCCGCGCCACTGTCACTGCCTGTCTCACAGTGGATTGTGCGAGCTTGGAATTATGTTTGTTACGTATGCACATCAGACACTTGCTTATCAGGATAGTTTGATGAACTTCTTACTTGTATACCTGCTGTCAATGTGGCATCTCGACGGCGGCAAGTTTTTCAACAGTACTTGCAGAACTATGTCGAGTTCAGTCGCTGTCTGGAGGAGAATTCTAGCGGCCGGCTGCTCTAATCGGTAGTTTTCCATGGTTTTCTCCGATCAACACCAGGCGAATGCCGGAGCAGTACCCTAACAAACGGGTCGCGGGCCGCGCGCGATCTTTCCTTCCTCTTCCTTGTCCTATCCTCACCCCTTACCCACACACTTACACTAACATGCACTACACTACCACACATGCCGGGAGACCGGTCGGGAGCTTAGAGCTTGTCCTGGTTCGACCGGTTCCCCACTGGTAGGAGATACCTGGCCAGGCAAAAAATCCTGCAAGACGCCGTGTAATTCAGCGCTGCATCTCACCATCCAGCGGGAAAGAACACATCCATCAAGCATGATCAGAACATGTACTACACTTACGGGACCAATGACCATACCCTTTGACGAATACAACACGAAATAATCAATCGTAAATCTTGTTTCCCCTAGTTTCACTTGGTAGCGCACAGAAAAGGCCCATTCACAATACAAACGTAAACAAAAGGATAACGCATAGACATAAACTTTAACACGTGATAGCCTGAAGTATTCACAATGTCCAACATAAGCGCAAGAAAAATAAGATTTTCTATTGACTGTGGGTCATTCTAGTTACTATTGGTTGGATGTGAGAGTCAATATTATACGAATCACAAAAAGATCGTGCGCTATGAAAAAACGCAGAAAACCGCCGATAATCAACCACGCAATTTGGAAAATCAGTCTTTTGTTCGATCTATCGACTTCGATACTCTATTTTGAGTTACTGTGATTGGTTCATTTCTTATTTCTTACATAATCATAAGCAAAGAAGTTTGCAAACTATTACGGTAACCCTTTGCGTATAATACTTACGTGAAGGCATTGTGGATGAGTCCTAACTTTTATGTTAACGCCATGTTTACGTTTATGTTTGCATTGTGAACGAGCCTTAACCCTTAGTTGACTGACGATACTTACAAAAACAACATTCTTTTATGCGTATTTAATAATTACTAAATGTGTCAGCGAGTCTCACAGCTTGTTGGTACTATGAAGTACCATTCTGGTGTGGTGAATAAGTTACAATTTGTAGGGTTTTAAGAGTTTATAGCTTTCTCACTGCATTTGTTTGTTGCCGTGTCGTGTTGTGTGGCGTCTTCCAGGAGAGAGGGTACGAATACTGATGCTATTTTTTTCTTCGTTTTTTGTGGAAAAATTCACCTGTAAGCTACAAATGCAAGTTAACATCACATTTTAAATTAAATAATATGTGTAAAAATCATTACTGGTAAGTGTGGTTATCTAGCGGCTTGTAAGGACTTACAAATACCATTGTTGTTTAACAAGGATGTAAAAATAAAAATCTGAAAAAAATGAATGCTTATTATTTACCTATTCGAATATTATTACTAAGTTGTGGAATGATTGATTTTTTCTTGATTCAGGCAACTAAAGGCCCATTCACAATGCAAACATAAACATATGCATGGCTTTAACATAGAAGTTAGCGGACTCATTCACAATGCCTTCGTATAAGCGTAACACACAAGACGTTAACTTCAAAGCCTGCAAGCTTCAAGCTTCTGTGCTTATGTAAGAAATAAGAAATGAACCTATCATAGCATTTTTAACTCAAAATCGAGTATCGAAATAGGATAGAAGTCGATAGATCGAACAAAAGACTGTGAAGTGACTGTGAAGTGAATACTTCAGTCTATCACTTATGTTAAATAAATACATTTTTTAACATAATTTGTATTTGTCTATGAGTTATGCTTATGTTTACGTCTCATTGTGAATGGGCGTTAAGGCAGCACCTTTGCTCAGGAGCTGCGTGGAGTTGGCGACGTCCGCCTCGCCGAGTGGCGATTTGCGGCGTGCGAGAGTGAATGTCGCAGAGGGCGCATGGGGGACCACTTAACGAGCGCTTAGCCCGTTTTTTCGCCGCCGCCGTCGCCGCGCCGCGCTGCGCCGCTTCCTGGCCCGGCAGGTGCGCGAGCGGGCGCGGAGGGGGCTGGGGCGGGGCGGGGCGGGGCGGAACCTCTTTCTCACGCAATCCGTGCGGGGGCGGCGGGAAGGAAAAGGAGGGGTCGGGGCGGGGAGGGTAAGGGCTGTGATTGTTCTTGCCACCTGTTGACGCGCCCTGGGTTGGCCCAACAGGTTAAGTGTTCTGGGGAAGTTCCAGGGTATCGAGAGCTGATCGATCGATACGATGTCGAGTTAGTGGAGTTTGGAGGGTTGAGTCGTACGAATCGTAGTTGTTGAAATTTGAAAGAGATTCACGATTAGAAAAATCGAGTCTTCTCGATTTTTTCTTTGATCTGAATTCCGATCTTTCGAAATACGTGCACGAAATAAATCGATAAATGAAATTTTTCTTTTCACATAATATTTTTGAAAAAAAATCATTGATGTAGAGCTTTATTCGTGAAAAAGAAACAAAATTCTCGAGCGCGAAAGCATTACGGACGTCATTCTTTCAAGTTCTAAACTTTTTTAATTGTCAGTAATATTTATTTTGTTTTTTAAAAAGCGCTCAAAGATGTGGGTAACAATGTGTGAAAAGTATCATTCTACCTGGGTAAACGTTGCATGCAGTCGCAGAAGACTACCTCCGGGAATTAGTTCAAATTAAAGTTTTGGTTTCACAAGAGTTGGGTGCTCAATAGATGTTTAAAATGATTTCATATGGACCTTGGTTCACGTTCAAATTTGCTGCACAACCCCTAGATTTCAAAAATTCAACAAATGCTCCAAAAATTCAACAAAGAATTCACAAGTGCCTGGAAATACGTCCTTTATCTAGCTCTAAATCTCCTGGATAATAGCAAAAATAAACATATCCCCTCGATAGAATTTCTTCCTTTCATCTCTTTGATACGTAATGCAAATTCCTTATTTTGTTCCACTCTTGTTCTAATATTCATTATTAGGGGGCAAATTTTAATAAAATGTATTTTTTCTTTTCACTTTCGAACAATGGCGTTTAGTATAGAAATTCATTTTATGTTATGACAAAAGAAAATGACCCATTTGTATGTAATTTTTTGTTGCGTTTTTTGACGATTTCGACGAATTATTTTTTTTACTTTTTATCGTAATTTTTAATGAATTTTTTGCTGATTTCATCGATTTGAATATAATTTTAATGGTACTTGCTTCAAATAATATTTACGACATGCAACCAATGCTCTCCACAGAATTCCTGGGTAGCCTATTCGATTTCTTCGCTCAGAAATTGTAATGACAGTCGTTGTGAGTATGTAATATCATTTACCTGTGACGCCCATCAGCGCCATTGTCTGTTCGGCCGATTTTGGGATAACTCAAGACAGAGATTTCCAGGTAAATTACAGTCCAAACCAAAAGTTTGCAAGCTGAGTTCACTTGAACGAATGGAAGAAGCCTCGATTACATCAGTAACGTATCCAACTGCCTAAGTTGAACTGGTTTTGATAATATTTTTCACGTTATATTTCTTTGGTTTTAGGGCATTTTAAGAGCATTATTGTAATATAACGAGGGAAAAAGAAATAATCTTCCACAAACAAATTTATTAACAAACTATTTGCCAGTTACAGCAGACATGTTTCGAGGTAGCCTATGTTACCTCATCTTCAGTACATCTACAGATCATTTAGGAAAAACTTTAAAACATACAATATTTATACCACGAAATAGTAGAACTATTAGAAAACAATAATAATTTTGTATAGTTTCCTAACAGTGTTTATTATTTTCTAACAAAGAGCGTCCAATTTGCCTTTTGCCCTTTCGAAATCGTTCATAATTGTACACTTCTAATAAATGATCTATATTTTTGATGTACCTTTTCGTATTACGAATGATGTATTGCGTATAAAATTTCAAATATTCTGCGAAATAATTCCCATCATTTCCAAAGTATATGTGAACGCCGCGTAATAACAATAAATGCCGAAGAAAAGTCCGATTGAGGATCACTAAAGGGAGTGGATGGATACGAAAAAGTGGTCACTTATTTCTCACTTTTTAACGGCTATTTGTTAAAGTCACTTAAGAAGCACTCACTTCAAGAGTCTTCTATAAAGTGGGCCTGGGTGAGAATTCGTAATTTTTGCAAAGAAGACCATCAAATATCCAGGAGAACATGAACCGAGAAATTAATGAGAAAAGGAAATACTGCTAAAGTGCATTGATTGATTGATTGTTAGTGGTTCCAGGCACGTCAACTACAATGGTCATTAGCTCGGGTGGTGAAGTCAAAGTTTTATCCCAGAATATGGTGGTGATTCCGGCCATATGTAAATTGGAGACCAAATAATCTCTTCATATTTTTTCCGAAACTTACTTTCTACATGTAAATTGGGGACCAAACCAATTCAGCTAAGTAAAAGGACTGATTGATCAGGTAAGTGCGTCAAGGAGGTCGCCGCCGCCGCGCTGCTATCCAACTTTTCCTTACTGCAAATCTTCCAGACTCGCTCCTACATCAAAATGAAAAGTAAAGAAAGCACCAACAGAGTGTCCCACTTTCCTGTTCAGCCTTATTGAACATTAGCAGAGACAACGGAAGAATACAAAAATGGCAAGATAAGCAGAATTCATACAATAAGCGAATGAGTCAATTGAATGAAAAGCAACCTTAATCGAACCATATTTCGAAAGAAATACGTCAGCGCTAAAATTTGAAAATTGGGAAAAGGAGTTGTGTTTTAAAATAACGGCTATGAAAATGTTTTTTCGAAAATAAAGTGTCATCTTCCCCTTTTACCCGGTAGGGGCTGAGGTAAACGGTCCCCAATTTACTTATACCCTTCTCTGGGTTGGTCCCCAATTTACATACGGGTTAAACTCGTGTTTTCCTTCTGGTCTCTAATTTAGATACGCCGGTGAGTCCGTCCCCCTGGATGGTGAATTCTGGCGCTTAGCCACACGTCAGCGTACGAGGGATGTCCCCCTACTAGGTATCTCTCCCCCAACGTGGCACCGCCCTACCCAACTCTAAGTTCCTGCCTTGTCTCCCGACATGTGTGGGGATGTAGTACATGTGAGTATAAGTGCGTATAAGTAAGGAGTGAAGATAGGAATGGGAAGGAAAGATCGCGCGCGGTACGTGCCCGTTTGTTAGGGTAGTGATTTGGCATTCATCTGGTGTTGAACAGAGAAGCTGCGGAAACCCCCAATCAAAACAGCAGGCCGCTAGAATTCTCCTCCAGACATCAGATGAATTCGCCTTAGCTATCTAAACTGCGATTTTTCTAACTTTGCCTTTCAAGGCCTGTCTTTATGATGGAATATGTCACTGTATTTTGCGTCTTTCTCACTGGTGCCGCTAGATATCGCATGTTCGCGACCATATCAAGCAGTGCTTACGATCATGCGACTTCTAGCGGCCCAACCGAGAAAGACGCGAAATGCAGTGTGATATTCCATCGTGGCCATAGGGCAGTAGTGTCAAGGTCTGCTACTGGTGGCATTGGCACGCGTTGTGGCATCGTGCCATGCCACGAGCTTCTCTGCGCAACTGGCGTCGGGAAAGGGAACTATTAGTAACCCCGCCGTTTTACAATAGGGATGGCGTTGTCTCTGGTGGCGGGGTAATGAACTGCGTGGAGAGGCGATTTCGTCGTGGCACTCGTGCCACGGACTCCCGTTCGTGGCATCGACCTTGAAAATACTGCCATAGGGGCTTGAGAGACAGAGTTAGAAAAATCGCACTATAATGAAACCTGCAATAGAACCAATTACTTCCTTTATTACAAAGCTGGCACATCATTTTTTTCAATAATTTAAATCATGTACAATGAGCAGTCACTTACGAAATGGGAACCGATTAGCCCCCACTGCCCCGCCTTAGAAACAGACTCCCATTCCACATTTTCATTCAATATCTCTCTGACATTAGATAGGGCTAGAACATTTCTAGCAATTACCTGTCCATCCCATCGTATTTCCTTTTTAATCCTGTCATTGCTCTAACATAATTCCCTTACAATAATCCTGGTTGAAGGAACAACACATAAAATAAATGGACGTAAATATAGCTTCACTGTGCGCACGTTTTGTTGAGCACTCCTTTTGCTTGTAGTTCATTTACCGTTGAAATTCATTTTCTATAACTGGGGAACAAACATTTTTCAAATATTTTTATTTTTCTAAAATAATTGTTTTCTAAATTCAGTTTCTCGTTTCCTATTTTCGTTGGGTTTTTTAATTGTGGGCCTCAAGAAAATGTGCGCAGATAAATCTCTTTCCCCACACGTCATATACAGTTTTTACTGTTTTTTGACAAAAAAATAAATAAATCGCTATCAGGGGGGTAACAAGAAGTTATCCCCTTCACACTTTTCTGATACAAAGTTGCTCGGCCAATCAACTGAAGAGCCTCACGGCTGAACGTTGTACTGTCTGTAAATGTCTGTAAAATTAATTTAAAAAATGAAACCTGCACCGTCGGGTCTCGACCCTAGGACCTCCCAGTCAGCGGCAGTGCTGGCTCTGGGCCGAACGGAGGCTTCCTGCCCTTGAGGCCACGCCGCCGAGGCGCGTAGCAATCTGGGCGAAGGGCTGGGGGCGGTGCGTGACGCATCCAGTTACGCAGCTTACGCACCTGGCGCCCCAGACGAAGGAATGCGCCCCCCCCGGCCCTCCGACACGAGGGTTCCGACCCCCTGACGTGGCAGGAACAGGATGAGGCGTTGCGTATGATGAAAAACCCTATTAACTGACCGGTTTTGTTTCAAAATCTCAACGCCAAATTAAAATCTATGTACTATTCGATTGATAATTGTATGAATAATAATGTATTGATCAGTGAAGTGTGGGGGCTCTTCAACTGATGTCATTGAGGCCTATTAATGATGTAATGAGTAGATGACAGCGATAATGATGATGGGACAACAATGGAAAGAGGGGAAAGAGAAACTGGAGGACCCCCGAGGATTACTGACGCGAGTTCGCTTGATTTGCTTGAATTCCCTACTTAGTAATAATCTTACTTAGAACTTAGTAATGACCTTACTTGGTACTTAGTAACGATTTTACTTAATACTTAGTAATGATCAATACTTATTAAAGGTAAACAGCAATAGCTGCAATATAGAACTAGCTGGTACTAGCAATCTATATATTTAAAACACCAAAGGTTTTTCCTTTTTGAAAATAATTTGAGTTTCCTACTCAACAATATTTCGAGACTTTTGCTTTTTTATTTTGATCTTTTAATTTTTGAATTGTTTGGTCAAAAAACAGTAAAACTGTATGTGACTTATTGGGAAGAAGAACCATCTGCTCACCTTTTTTTGAGCTCCAGAATCTCTTTCCAACCTATTATCTGTAAATAGTGTCATGGTGAATAAAAATGTTCAAAAAAAATTCTTTAAATGAAAGGTAATGGGTCCTATATGTGATAATACTTGCCCTTTTTAACGGGTTTTATGGTAAAAATACTACATTTTAATAATATATTAAAATTAATATAATGAACGCTTACCTGCCGTCATTTGTTCATTAACTTATTTGTAACTTGTATTAAAAGTTAATAAACAAATGACAACAGATAAGCGTTCATTGTATTTATTTTAATATATTATTAAAATTGTAGTCGGTCTTGGTCGATTTGGTTAGCGAGTTGCAATCGAAAACTATTGATATTCCGCCATGGGTACGAGTGTGAGATTGCACGTGATGCAAGGAGCATCACGCATCATAATGTTATAGTAGCTGAAGCGAATAAAGTGAGATTAATTTTGAAAATTTGCTTTTTAATTTCAAATATTAGTGAAGTGTATATAAACCAATCGTATTATACCTGTGTCCCATCACGAAAAATTGTTAGTGAATGTACGTATTGCATTACCATTTTAAGTTAATAGATATAGCAGAATAGCCCTATATAATCCTCCACAATATGTATGCGATATAGTCCGCAACAACGTACGTGAACAGATCTTGGTAAATAAAAAATATTTCAATTTTATTTTCATATATATAAACTGCGAGTTGATAGTGAATATTGTATTGTTCCAGAATTTGTAAACCTCCCTCATTTCTTTATTTTTTTTGAGAATGACATGACAATTTTGAATTTTGACAAGAAACAACAATTTCGCGATTTTCGATTTGCCCTAAATTGCGTATGTATTGTGTAAAATGGGTGTGTCACGTCACACACAGTTTTTTAACTGTTTCTGATGTAAAATAAACTTTTAAAAATAAAATAAATATTACATGCGCACGTTTTCTTGAGCTTCGGAAAATCTCCCCCTTTCCTTTATTGGCATTAGTTACGCATAAATAATAGCAACGAGCGTTGTTTAAATCTGATGATTAGAAATGTTTGCTCCTGCATATCAGAAACTATTTTGCATCGAAAAACGATCTGCATATTTGATATAATAGTCCTGACGTAGAAATGTGCGGTTTTTATAACTTTGTCCCTGGAGGTCCGTCTTCACGATAGAATATGTCACGGTATTTCGCGTCTTTCTCAGTCGTGCCGCTAGATATCGCATTATCGATACCGTATCAAGCAGTGCTTGCGGTCATGTGACATCATACGGCACGACCGAGAAAGACGCGAAATGCGGTGTGATATTCCATCGTGTCCATAGGGGCTTGAGGGGCAGCTATGTAAAAATCGCACTATAGTTTTCTGTTGTAGCATTTCGACAGCAGTAATAGCACGGTTTCAAATAGTACTTAATAACAGTATAATTAATCAATACTCCCTTGATAGGCTCATATTGATATTCGAAATTTGAACAGATTCATTCATTGTAACATATATTGTTTTCTTTTTTTGTTTGTTTTGCTTTGAATCTACAATGTAACCTAATTCTGATAATCTTATCTGAAGATGGAAGTGCATCAAGTCTCGAAACGTCAATTGTATGAAAATATAATTATAATAAAGTCGAAAGATTTAATATGAAGAAATGATTTATCTTTAATTGTTCGTAATTAAGGGCAAAATAATAACTGCTAACTGTCACGAGCAATCATATAAATTGAAAATATTACTAGAAATTCCACAAGCATTGACCGCTATCCTCTTTGTTAAGAGTCTCTCATCCCTGATTCACTTTGGAGCACACATGTGCTATCAGATGAGACACTAAACTTATCGGGAACGAAGCACCGCCCTGTGGTTATCACCGTGAATGGGGGGGGGGAGTATTCGAGTTGCACTAGGGTAGAGGGTGGTAAAAGTTTGAGGAATTTCGTAAATATCAGGTCTCATAAGAATATGAATCAATGTATATCGACGTCTGACGGAATTTTTAATTATTTAAGAAACATTTTCCTGAAAGCAAAAATAAATGATCTCCTTCTTTAACACACATTTTCTTCGTTTAATAATATTTTAAAACATCTGCTAATTGAAAGAAACGTTTGACATAAAATGACTCTGAAATTGCAAAAACATGCCTTCAATTAACAAGCCATAATCTTGTCAGAGCGGTTATTGTAGAAGAGATGCTGGACGAGGCTACAATATTGGGAACTTCGGGAAGGTGCATACCCGAACAAGAACAACGAAGTTACAAAGAATATCATTCAAGTACAAATAAAAAATGACAGTTCCTTATTAGTGATTTATCATGAAAATTAGCTCCCTGCAACTCTTACAGTAGTATCGTTGACAAAACTTTCTCTCATCGTTATTTTTCTTTTAGGTGCCAAATATTTTTTTTATTTATTAACACATCATCAATTGTAATGACAAAGTTTAAATGAAATGTTGACATGTTGTAAGCAGACTCAAGTGAAACATGACCTTTCTTTGTTTTGAGATAATGCTCTCCAAGAGACAAGTAGTCTCATTGCGTTATAAGTACGAAAATATAACCTCAAAATTGGTTTGTAATTGACTTGACATGTCCAATATCACTCAGAAGATCAAGTGCTATGAAATATTTCACTTGTAAAAATCTATTGAATTATACAAACTGCAGAGTGGAATAAATAAACCAGCTTTCTTACAAACTCTCCTACAATATGACTATTTTTTTGCTTTGAGCAGTCGGAAAAAAAAAAACGAGATTCAATTCAACAGAATGAAAGGTGGGCACGTCTATATCGTAGGGCGCGAAACCGCCCCTCTATGCAATAAGAGCCGGAATAGCTCGGGCAATGTCAACCTAAACAGTGTCCAAGACGGTCAAAGCCCGTTCTTTATGACCTTCTGAAGCGGGAAGCCTTTTTTAAGGAACCCTGACATCCACGTACAAAGAGAAGCCAGGAGACCGGTCGGAGAACTGGTCGGCAGGTACCTGTGCAGCGGACCTTTTGTCAGAGAGTCTTCCTGCTACTAGGGGGGGAGGGGGCGGGGGTTAGGAGGGGGAACACGTGGTGGCTTTGGCGGGAACACAGGGCACAGAAAACGCAACACTTGAGGCAGAGTATACGCTTTATTTCTTAGAATAATTTTACATTTTATTTTTTATTAAAGCTTGCTTTACCAGTCTTAAGCCTAGAAGGTCTTCCATGACCGACCAAGCACAGATAAAATGCAACACATGAGTATTAATATCAGGCATCGTAGTAGATCATACTTAACACTTTGCAATATATTTACATATCATAATTACGGGAATTATATTTTATACCTACACACTACACAGAGGAAATAAGAGAAACTCGAATAATATGATTTCTATATGACATACAAATATAATGGAAGACAAGATCAAGCAAAAGCTGATTTTAAATTAACTAAAAGTATACAACACATTGTGTTCAGATTTCCATAGCCCGAACAACATTCTGGTGTTAGAAATCCGAAAACAGCTAATACCATTAAAATGAAAAATGCAAATAATAATAAAAATAAAATAAACTTAAAAATTATGTGGGGCGTAACGAGTGCGCTATCACAGAAAAAAACACGAGTCGCTCTTATCAGTTGTGGACCAGGCGCCCCCCTGTGAAACAGGAGGCAGGATATTTAATGGATCCAACTACCATGGATTGAAAAGTGACATTTTTAGCCAGTTTAAAATTATATAATCTGATTTGACACTTAGAATCCACTGATTCATTGGCACGAAAAATTTCGAATTGCAGCTCTCAAAACAAGCGAGATCTCAGGGTCGGGATCCATCATGTACTTCCGGGGTGTGGGGATAATTTTAATTCGGAGCCCTTATATATTTTTGAAATAATAAGACCAAATGAAAATCGTTTGCATGAAACAAATGTCGATTTATTCAACTCTGCCTCTGACAGGTATCAGTTGTTGACGCTTTCATCCAATCGGGGGCTTATATGTCGCTACAGTGACGTCACTATGGTGACATTGGATGAAACAGTCAACAGCTGATACCTGTCAGAGACAGAGTTGAATAAATCGCAGTGTATTCATTTGGGGAAGAATGCAGAATATTTTACGTGATTCAACCAATATGCTGTGATTGCTTTCAGTACTGAATTGAGTTAAATTACAACAACAATAAAAAGTTGGCTTGGGAACGTGGCTTGGGGGACATGGCCCCCCTGAATCCGCCTCGGCGAGATTCCGACATTTAAAAGCCGCAATCGGTTGTCTGACAGTCTTTCATACTTATTCTAATGAGATGCGAAGCGATGTGGCGTAGCGGGTCGCGGCGGCGGCTGCAACCGGTCCACACGTGGCTGGCACGGAGCGCTCGTGGATCAGGTACTCGTGGAGCAGGCGGGCCGGCGGGCGCTGCCCACCCAGGCAGCGCACGCGCCAAGCGGCCATGCCGGCGTCGACGTCCGAAAGACACGGGGCGAGACAACTCCTCCTCCTCCTCCTCTTCCTTCTTCTTCTTCTTTTCTTCAGCTCAAGGATCAGGTCTGGGGCGAGACAACTCCTCGTCCTCCTCCTCCTCCTCCTTCTTCTTCTTCTTCAGCTCAAGGATCAGGTCTGGCGACTCTTCCCAAAGCGTTTATTTTTCCTCCTCCGAGAGCACGCCGTGGTTGGAGTTGATAACGAACCATTTGGCGTGCTTTGTGGGGAGCTGAGGAACTTTTGATCGTTGCCGTATCGATTTGAGTCGGCAGCAAGTTCTCGGGTGAACAGGAAAAATGACAGTTTTTTAATGACAGTTTTGGATGAGGTGATGCGATAGTTGAGAGACAGGAATAGGAGAAGAAGGGATAAGTAGACACTTGTCGTGGGTGATATGTTGAGTTTGGGAAAGTTATGACGGGTATAGTGGTTTAAGGAAGTGGTGATTTCTTGATTCCAGAGTGATTCGACGGCGGAAGTAGCAGTGACGAGATTGGTAGGCGGAGGTGATGGCAGATGGGATGAAGTATTCAGCTGACTGCAAGTTATTTGCGGATGGGGTAAGGAGGTATTACGAAGGACGCTTTCGAAGAGCAATTTGACAACTGAAGAGGCTGTGAGTTGAAGACGGAAGGGAAGGGTAATTAACTGAAGGCAGGAAAATGTGATGCGAAGACGGCGTAGGTGAGCAGCGGGCGTCGCGGTGAAGGTGCCGCCCTCCCGGGTGTGATTCGGCTCAGAGCGCCGCTGCCGCCGCCGTCGCCGCTG
The DNA here is from genome assembly GCA_031308135.1 of Acheta domesticus. Classification (NCBI taxonomy): domain Eukaryota; kingdom Metazoa; phylum Arthropoda; class Insecta; order Orthoptera; family Gryllidae; genus Acheta; species Acheta domesticus. Next base: position 42,885,458 of record JAHLJT010002630.1, read on the forward strand.
CCCGCCGCTCCCGCTCGCGTTGTTCGTTGAGCCTGTTCTCGTTGGTGGCGTTGTCGTCGTCATCGCCGTCGGCCTCTCTCGGGGCCCACGACACCCGACAGGCTACCAGCGGCTGCAGGCGGTCCCACAGCGCGGTCAGGTCTACACGCGGCGACGCCGCCACGGCCCTGGGCAGGCGCGGGCCCCGCAGCGGCAACGCCCCCTGCGACAGCTGCGCGGAGGAGGCGGAGGAGGTGGAGGAGGCCGTGGCCAGCGGCCCCGCGAGCCGCGCTCCCACGCACATGACGAGCGAAGTGGTGTGTGGCGCGCTGCCGGCCACGGGGGCGAGTCTTATACCTGCCGGCGAACGGCCCGACACCTGGCGGGCCGGACGCAAACCGCTTCCCGCGCGCGCGCGCCTGCCAGGGAGTACGGCTCCGCGCGCTTTTCGCTCTGGGCGGGTGGGGAAGGGGGAGGGGGAGTGGGGGTGGGGAGGGGTGCAGCGGGCGGGCGGGCGGTGCGTGGTGGGCGCGCACCTATTGGAACGGGGAGGGTCGTTGGCGTGGCCAACCGAACACGGAAACCTTCCGCGCTCCCTGCCCATTATACTTGGTTTTTTTTATAACGTAACCGATGACATTCGGTTGTTATTACCAGAGACCGGATTTTTATGTAATTACATATTTTTTGTCTTCTACTTAGCGCTTTAAAAATTGTAATCTTGACGAATCGTCCCTTTTCTAACACGATATCAAAATTTTTCGTTACATATTTTTACACATTTAGCACTTTATTACATATTTTACATATTTTGCCATTTTCACGAAATATTCATTTGATTATATCAATTTTCTTCAATTTTATTACGTATTTTTTATGAAAAGAAATATTTTCAAAACAGCAATTGTTCCTACATTATTACTGCATACTGTTTACTCGAGGTGACGTTACTACACGAGGTTACTACATGATGACGCGGTGGAGTGTTCACACAGTTCAGTTAAACTGTGTGGCGGGAAGTGTGCGTCAGTGACTGATATCAGTTTCACCTTAAGTGTGAAAAGTATCGCTGACGCCACGTTTTGTGACCTTTAATCTGAATTTCCAAACGAACGTATTACATTTAAATTTCTTTAGGAATATTTTTATAAATATAATTTCCTATTAAGTAAATTTTTATTGGGATTAATAATTAGTCTATTTTAATATTACATATTATATCCGATTTAACATTTTTATTACATATTCTTACTATTTTCATTACATATTTATGTACATATTTTCACCTTTCATACTACATATTTTTCCGGTCTCTAATTATTACACTTGCTGCCGTATAAAATGAATCTTTTCAACAGTGGTAAGCTCTGAGGACACGCGCCCCGTTGAGAAGGACATACGCGAATTAATTAAAAATATTCATTATATAAGGCACGGGGTGTAACCATGTCCTAATGTCATCGGCCAAGTTAGAAAAACGAAGTATAAAATGTTATTCATCTGGGTTCTGGGACCTGGTCATTGAGGTCCATGAGAGATTAATGAGTTAATGACGGCGATGATGATGTGGTGTATGATGATTACGGACTGCATTCAATGCCGATGCGTATTTTTTATCCCTGCTGGCAGAACGTGTGCTCATTGGGTGTGGTATGAAATACCCAATTTCTAATCATTAAAGCATGATTTTTTGGTGCATCCTAATGCAGTTTTGCCAGTTTTGTTAATAAGCTCCATATTTATGCAAATTGCTCGAACTCTTGTATTTTTTCTTGAAAATGTTTACCATCATACATATTCCAGTCCATTTATTTTAATCTGTTAATTTAATATTCAATTCTGTAAAGTGGATTTGTATGTACGAGGTTCATAGTTGCTAATATCAGTTTTCTGTACCTGAAAACAATGCGTGATATTTCACAGGGAAATTACAATTCTATAAAACGTGCCATTGAGTCCACTTTGTAATTTCGAACGTAGCTCTGATGCCACTTGTATAAGTTATTGAATTGCCTCCTATCCAAAATATGACAATGGGGTTTCTTATAAATTTTTACCGAAATCGCATGCGAAACAAAATGATTTCTCTTTTCACTGTATGAATAGTATATTATTTTTATAGGGCATATTTGAATGCATATTTTCGAAATCTTTACTTTGCAAAGACTTAAATAGTTAATGGATTATCGTAGGTAATACACGAGTGCTTTGGATATTGTCGATAAATCCCCGACTCGGGAAGCGAGGAGGGGATTTATCTGAGACTTTCCAAGGCACGAGCGGTATTTAATTTTTCAGAGTACATTTAGCATTATCCCTACCGAAAGTTTAAAGAAAAATTTGGAGCCGTTTTTGTTAGTATGTTTGTTAGTAAAGTGACATTTTTTAAATATTCTCTAATTACTGGCTTAGCGTACTGCATCTGACGAGCATTTTCATATTCATAATATTTTCTGTGTAATGAATAATCGTAAAAAAAAGAAATTGTAAACAAAATACCTTGTGGATACGAGTAGCTCGTATGTCATGGGATATAGAGTTTCGTAAAAGAATCGATGGAAATATTTAAATGTTTTTGTATGTTTCATTGCAAAATTAGATTTAATCAATTACTCAGTCTGATGAATCAAGTAGATATTCATATTATTCCGAGACTTGAACCCCCGTACCCCCACACACAAAGAAACTTACTTTTAGAATATTGCCAAAATATTCGCGAAGAAACCGGCAAAAATAGTGCTTTTCGAGAAGAATTGAATGAGCTATTGACATCCCATGCAATAAACCCCTGAAAATAGCATTTTAGTTGATTAATCTCAATTTTACCAATTTTTTGACTCCCACTTTCTCCAATAGCAACCAACACAATAAAGGTCTTAGTCATTTTATCCGGCTCCCGACTCAACGATTATTGAATCTGATTAGTACCTCAGGAATTGACGTGGAATTCAATTTTGCTATGTATTTAGCCAGGGCTTCTCCATATGCCGCAATCCATATGTGGCACCAAGGATTTCCTACCCTTAGAAAATCCACATCCCCTAACTGGGGTCAGAACCGCGAGCTCGAGTTGAGAAGGCAGTGTGCTAGCTCCTGAGCTTTGGAGATCGGCAAATAACTTTTTATTGAACAAAGCAATAATCTGGTATCCGAGAGTGCGATAGGAGCTGACTATGTTAATTTTAACGAGTTCATACAGCGTCATAGGCTGAAAGCCTGTCTGATGAGTCGTGAAACTACGACGAAACGCTTTTGCTACCCTAACTGCTCATCCTTTGCGCCTCTGCGCTAGGGTCACCCTGCACGCACACTTGTGCGGTAGGTGGATACGGCACCACGCCGCTATACCTTTTTCTCGAATGAGAAAAGATGAGAGTTGCAAGTAATACTCATCTTCTACATCCACTGGTCGTTGACCGAGTGAGCATAGGCCAGGAGGCCGACTTTCCGGGTCAGTTTCGTCTTGAGTTCGACTCTTCAGACGCGGACTCTAGTTCAGGACTCATCAGAGAGGCTTTCAGCCTGTGCCGCTGTATGAACAATACGCTCTGTAGGTTCATACACCCGATGCGCCAGTAAGCTATTACTCGTTCACTTTACATTTGCACACGGAGCGCTGCGATCTGTTTACATGAAGTCACCGCCGACTGAATGAGAAACGCGCGTCTGCAGTAGATACTGAACGTTTAATATGATATACAGATGGCGGTGAGCAGCACACACAACCCCGGCAGGGCAAGAACATAACCATAAGCAGTAGATAAGTGCTATGAAGAAATAAAAATATTGTACGGGAATGTTGTGAATAGCGATTGGTGTGATCTATTTGTTGTATATACCTTAATTATTTAAGGGCGCGACTCCAGCTCACTGTCAGAAAGACATAATTCGTCAGCTGTGCCCGTTGCGCTTGTTCTGCCTTCGAAGACAGCTGTTTGACATCGGCACCATTCGTGTATTATCGGTTGTGTGTTCGGGCCTTCTCTTTCAAAACAACATTAGTTCCTAATTCTGCCGTCTGCAAATGTAAAGTGAACGAGTAATATGGTTATGCAACGATGTTGCACCGAGCAGGCAGCGACGGTCTTGCACAGAGGAAGAGACTATCTCGTGCAAGGACACTACTCAAACGGCAGCTAGCCGTGAAGCATATTCTACGAATTTTAACGAGTGCCTAAACTATTTTTTCACCTTCACTACACAAAATCTATTAACAAAACCAAGAATGGATAAACGTAAAATTATACGTTTGCTGAAACGTAACGCATCTTTAATCGTTGTTTAATTGTATAAGTGAGATTGTTGAAAATGAGACGTCAGACTGAACAAACATCATGCGTGGAAATTGCGTTGGTGAGATGGACCGCGCGCGATCCTTGTTCCTTCCTCTCCTCTTACAATCACACTTACATTTTCATGCTCTACACCTCGTACCATGCACGTCGGGAGACCAGTTAGAACCTAAAGTTTTCCCGGCTGGGGCGGTGATCACTGTTGGAAGATACGTAGATACGCAGAAAATTGACGTGGGAAATATTCATTCGCGAATCGAACTATTAGAGACTGGAACGGTTTGCCTGCGACATCTTTGATCCCTTTCCTTCAAGCGTCAGTAAATTTAAAAATAAATTGTTTCCTAGATGTTGATATGTGTATTACAAATATGTCTAATATATTAATTTACTAGTCTGTTATATAAAGTAAGTTGTATTTATTATTATTATCATTTATTTTTCACAGCTTCCTGGTACAAGTTGTAGAGGAGATACAGATATTTCTATCAAAGCATGACTTCCGTAGTACAATAATTTTAATTAATAACAATTATTTTATTATTATTATTATATTAATGTGCAGTGAAATGTAGTGGAGTGCAGTGTAGTGGCGTTGTGAAGAAGAGGAAAAAGAATGTGTAAGAATGACATTACAGCTCAGTGATAAACAGTGCGGTGAAGTGAAGTGGAGTGCTACGAAAGCTGGCACGGTGAAATGTTCACGTCAATTTGTAAAGTTTGTAAATTTTGTAAAATTGT